>BSBN01001392.1:0-1200000 GCA_027924645.1 Cunninghamia lanceolata | reverse complement strand
GATCAGAATCCCTCTCCTTTTTGGCCCAAGTTATGGATGCCATAGCTAATCCCTAAAGTTAACATTTTTATTTGGTTGTTTGCTAAAAATAAAATTCTCACCTTAGACAATCTTGCTAAAAGGGTTTTACTCTCCCTAACATGTACTCCCTTTGTGAATAGGTAGAACAAAATGTCCATTTGTTGTTGGAATGCTCCCTCTCCAAGGAGGTGTGGGACTTCTTACTTTCTCTCTTCAAGGTCAATTGGGTCTTTCCTAATCATATTCAAGGTTTGATCAAACAATGGGTCTCCTTGACTCGGAATTCATCTCTCAAACCCCTTTGGGCTCTTAATTTACCTCATGTGGCTTGGGGCTTATGGAAGGAGATAAATAATAGAATTTTTAGGGGAAAGAAAGCCTTGGCTAGTATGATGACTTGAAAAATATGTATGACTATTAAAGAGATCAAAGAGAAAATGTCTTTTGCCCCTAGATTGGGGTTTCCAATTTAGATTTAGAGATTTCTGCAACCTAGAACCTAGATTTTGATATATCAACCCCATTCTAAGCCTCTAAATCCCAAAGAAAAAACATTACTTGGAGTCCTACACCCCCTATTTGGTATAAGATTAATTTTAACTGGGCTTCGAAAGGGAACCTTGGACTGATAAGAGGAGGTGGAGTTTTAAGAGACCATAGAGGAAACTTGATTGCAGTATGTGCGATAAGTTTGGGTGGGAAAACAAATCATTTTGTTGAGACAATTTCTCCCTATAATGTTATAAAGATGGCTCATCAAATTGGAGTTAAGAATTTAATTATCAAAGAAGATTCCTTGAATATCATAAATTATATGCAAGGAAAAATTCACCTTATCTAGACCATTGATAATCTTATTAAGGATGCTATTAACTTAACCAATGATTTTGTAGAGTTTAACATTAATCATAAATACTGATAAGCTAATAATTTATCTAACTTCCTTGTGAATTGGGGGGTCAAGAACAAGAGGGTCACCAATTGGATGATTGGTCACTCATTACCCATGGAGATTGTAAGGTTGATTAATGGTGATAGAAAAAATCATTACTAATCACCCCTTGTGAAGGATTGGGATTATTAATCACATGAGTGAAGATGACTTCACTCATTATGATGAGGCATACTTGGAAAGTCTTAAGCCATATAGTAGTTTCTTTAGTAGGTCCATAATGTCGCACTCATCTAGCTACAATAGTGAGATTCTATGGGATAGGAAAGAAAGAACAAGGGTAGGAAAACCATGGGAGGAGATAGGAACTAGGTGGAGCCCTCTAGCTGCATTGGAATCCATCAAAACAAAAGAATACAAGGAATCTTACTTAAAGGACAGTTGATACTATTGGCACCCAGATTTTCAAGCCTCATATTTGTAAAATCTTGTCAAATTCCTCAAAATTTTACGAAGGGGTCCCTGTGCCTTTATCCTAATGCATGATACTAAACCCCTAAGTTTGGCTAAGTCTGAAACCTTGAAACCCTAAATTTGGTGAAGTCTAAAATTTGAGTGATCTGCCAAATTCTAGAATTTGTAGTTTAATTGGTATGGATCCAAAACCATTCTCAAACTTCCTGACAGTAGATACATAAAATACAACTTAAAGTATAAGAAAGGTAAATGATAAAACTTATACTTAAAGGTTTATTTTATGTACATGTTGTAGATTCCTTTTTAATTTTGCACCCTTTTGTTCCTGCGGGATTTCGAGACCCACATGAACTTTTGCACCAGGTTCCTACAGGACTTCAGGACCCGCTGAAACTTTAAAAAATTTTCCAAAAGTTTCGGATCCCTCCATGACCTCACGACTTGCCAAAACTTTCAAAATTTTTCCAAAAGTTTCAGATCCCTCCACGACCTCGCGACCCACCAGTTAAAGATCTTTAAAGTTTAAAATCTTTCTAGACCCCCTAAATTTTCAAGTCAAATTTGAAGGAGTAAAAAATTGAAATTTCAAGTAATTTTTTTAGAAAATGGCTAGGTATTTTATGCAGTTTCGGGTCAAACTTTCATTTTGGACCTTGGCCACTTTTGGTTTCGGTAGGACTTCAGGACCTGCCAGAACTTTAGAACTTTTTCAAAAAGTTCCTAAGTTCCAGGTTCTTGCACCATCCCGCCACCTATCGAAGGCCTAGAAACGTTTAGAAACACAGGAAAATGTGCCACCAACTCTCTAGATCACCATTAATGCAAAATGGGTGGTTGAATTTGATGTTTTTATTGTAGTAGGTGGAGTTGTTGGGGTTTTCCCTCTAATTTATCCATCAAATCTGAGTTGCAAGTGTTATAAATAAAAGATTGAAAATCATTTTGAGGGGTTGGTTTTTTTGTGGTGGTTGGAGGCTGTGCAGATTTAGTAATATTTCTAGGGCTCCAAATCATGCCATGTCCAGTTGTAGAGAAGTAATAGAGCAGTGACATAGATGAAAGATATTGTGCTGCAGGGGTTGTGTAGATAATGTCTCCATGTTTATTTGTATGTATTTAGGGTTTTCCTCTTATCACATTTGTTGATAAGTTTGTATTGGACATTTGAAAATGTGACAACATTTTAAATATATTACAAGCTTTCTAATTGTCATTTGTTCTCTCCATTTGAATGCATGCAGTTCATTCTAGATAACTAAGTATGTTTGAAGCACAAAACTTGCAATTTGATACATATGCTTAGATCAATTTTCTTTGTTTCCTTTCCAATGTTTTCTTTCCTGTTACCTGAGACTCTGTAGCCCAGTTGGATTGGCACCGGTCTTGGCTCCATCAATCCAAGCTCATACCATTTGAAACAAATAAACATTTACCAAAGGTTTAGGGGAAGGACCATCGTTTCTATCCATGTATACTTGCATAGTTTGTATTAGCTATATAATGGTTTTATGACAACCAATTGTTCTTGATTCAGTGACAGTTTTAGGATCAATATAACGTGATGGGTTTGGTTGTTCATTTGTTTTTAGTTGTTCATCTTGTTTGAATTCAATACCTATTAAGGTATACCCCTTGGAATACCCTTCCAGAGCCTAACTGGGATCGAAGTGTAGAGGAGCCTACCCACTCCAATATGTTGGCCAAAATCACCCTAAACTTGTTGGTAAACCTCTTTACAATCACCTTGATGACACCCCTGGCCTAGGTGATTGTGAAATGTTTTAGGATTTCGGGTTGTAGTTATTTTGGGAACCAACATTTTGGTGTCATTGCTGGGGACAAATTATTGTTGGGTTGGAAAGAATTTGAAGGATCTACTGGTTGGAGAACCCATAATTATTTTGTAGACTTGAAGATTGTCACACTTCAAGGAAATCCTCTTTTTTGGAAGAGGTGGAGACTCTTCTATCAAAGAGAACAAAGTGTTATTATTGTGTGCATGATTCGAAGAAACTACGGCTAGTTATTAAGGTACATGTTCTTTCTTTTAGCTTTGAACCATGGTTTCTTTCTTAGTAAAGAAACATGTATTATATGCTCTCCTTTATCCCTGTACAAGTGATTTGTAATCAACTATGGCTGATTGGAATGTACAAATTTACTCTAGGGAAATTTTTTCAAATGTATCATGATGAAAGCCCTAGATACTATGATAGAGCAAGTGTCCATGAGTATGATGAGGATGAATGTCCATGCTATTTATACAACCCAACATGAAATGAAAACTCACATTCATGCATCAATACGTAAAAACATGTTAAGAATAGATGCCCTCAATGAGATTAAAAGATAATGTGAGGAAAGGGTGAGGGCCCTATAATCAAGTAAATACCCCTTTGTTATAGAAAAATAGATATCTCCACCCCATTAGTTCCACTTGATCCCATATACAAGAAACTTAACCTTTCTTGGGTCAACTATGATAGGAAAACAATGAAACTAAGATTTTCAGATTAATGCTGAGGTATGATGGGTATAGCCTTCAAGCAGGGGATGTACATGTCAAAATGTTTTCAGATTTCATGGAAGAGCATCAATTTAATGAAGAAGACATGTGGATGAGGTTCTTTGTTAGGTCACTATGTGGAAAGGCAAGAGATTGGTACCAAAGTTTTTCTAAACATTTCTTTGTTTTGTGGAATGCACTTTTTGTTGCATTCGAAGATGTGTTTGTATTGCATCTAGACCTTGCTGACCTCATCCAAGAATTAGAAGACATTAGATGGAAAAAGGGAGAGTCCAGTATGGATCTCAACCACATATTTGCTATTTCCCTATCCCACATCCTAGAAGATTTCAGACCTGATTTACTTTCTTGTATTGTCATGTATCTTGGAGCTTATGACGTTACCTTAGGCTCAGGTTCTATACATGAGGATTTCAATCTATTAAGCATGCAACAAGCATACTTGCTCATTGATTACGTTGAGATGAAAAAGAGGGATATGATTGTAAATTCCTTATCCTCATATGTAGAAGTGGTTGGTAATGAACAAGTTGTAGGCAATGAGGAAATGGATGCTTTATGTGATTCATGCACAATATCAAGTAATGATTGTGTGTATAGGATGGTAGAAGAAGGTGCTGGTGCAATGTATGATAGTGATACAGATGAAAATAGTAGTGTTTGCACCTACCTTCAATTGGATCAATCATCAGTGGATGATGAAAATGAGAAAATCAATGATGATTCCCAATTTAGTGAAGAGAAGTATGACCCTGTTGTTTGTTGTAGTATTGTGGACTGCCACGAGGGTATATATGCAATTAAAATATTGAATAAACTAGCTCAGGTAGTTGATTATACAAAGCATACATACATAATTGATGATACAAATAATGATGAAGGGATGAGCATAAGGCACAATGTCTTCTACAAAGAGCATGCAAATCCATTAGGTAGCATAATTCTTGATTGTCATTGGTGCATGGATAATCCTCTTTTTGAAAGTGACAAAGTTTAATGGGTTTGAAGAGCTATCAACTTTGAAAAGGGAGAATCAAATGCCTTATTATCAATATGACAATGTTGCCTGTGGTAATTGAGTGGACAAAGAGGAGCATGTACACAATGATGAAGAGATCACAGAATCAATTCTTAAGGCTGGTTATGTAGAGTGTATGCATGTAAATGATGTTGAGAATGAGCAAGAGTCCGATCTCTTGTTTGGTGTATTTCCCTCTTTTATCCCTAATAATGACATTGAAGCCATTAACATCTATTTTCATGAGGATGATGTAGATGTGGTTGCACTAGCTGATAGAGTTGCTGAGATAAATGATGGTGTAGCCAATAAGGTTCAAATTTAAGACCTTGTCTATAGGAGTTGTGAGGATGAGGAGCATGTAGGTGTATGTGAGAACTTATCTCAACCATGCAAGAGTCATTTTAATTCTCATATAGATTATGCTTAAACTGGAGTTCATGGAGGCACTACTACAATAACCAGGAATGTTGAGGTAATGGTTTCCAACTGTGAAGACTCTACCACAGATACTTTTTAAGAGCTTTGTTTGGGACAATTATCTCTTATTGATGTGGATTATGTTGAGAGCACATTTTTGAGCTCATCGATTGGCCTTGATAACATTGAAGCTGGGTGTTCTCAAGTGGGTCAAGTTGTTGATCTGTAAAGTGGGGAGGAACATATCATGAGTGATTTTCTCAACAACAATTTTTACACAACAGAGTGTGTCAAGGAATTCAAAATAGAGAGGAAACTTGAAGAATGTGAGTCTTCATAGAAAATGCCCCAGAGTTTCGATTTACATGTTGATGGTGTGGAGTTAGATTTGAATTAGGTTTTTGATTCAATGATAAAAAACTACATCAACATTGGTGGTACAATTGAGTTACCAAAATTTGAGCAATCAAATGACACAACCTAGGTTGGGGTTTCATTAGAGCAAGGCATGCACTCCGGATTGATGCTTAAGAAAGTTATTTTCTTCATACAGATTTGTGTATAGGTCTGAACATGTATCATTCTCCTAGTGAGCTTGAAGTTTAAAGTTGCCATATGGATGAGGATAACAATGTCTCTTATTATTTGTGGATGCCTTATCCAGTTGACTATCAATTTCACTTCCAACATGATGATACCAACATCAGCAGCTTGCCAGTGTGTGTGTGGAATAAATATTTTCTATTGTTGCTAGGTGATCAATGCAACTTCAATTCGATGGAGATCAACTCCTTCATTCAACTTGTCTTCGTAAGGGCAAGTAGTTTCATCAGTGTTTTGCAGGGTTGGCTTGCAATGTTCTAAAATTTTGTTTACACCCATCTTTCCTTTTGTGCCCACATGCCTATGACTGTATGCCTTGTAAATATGTCTTGTGTTATTTCTCTCTTGTTCTTTTTTGCCTTTTGTTCCTCCTGGAGATGTTATGGATTCTTGTTGTGCTATTTCTTGGCACACACCCCCAACCAGAGCCAGTGTTGGCACCTAGATTTTCAAGCCTCATATTTGCAAAATCTTTTCAAATTCCTCAAAATTTTCTGAAGGGGTCCTTGTGCCTTTACCATGATGCATGTTGTTGAACCCCTAAATTTGGCTAAGTCTAAAACTCTAAAACCCTGAATTTGGCTAAGTCAAAAATTTGAGTGATCCTCCAAATTCTAGAATATGTAGTTTAACTCATATGGATCCAAAACCACTCTCAAACATCTTGAAAATATATACATAAAATATAACTTAAAGTATAAGAAAGGTAAATGATAAAAGGTAAATACCAAAACCTTTATGTATATACCATTGGTTCCTTTTTCATTTTCTACCCTTTTGTTCCTGTAGGATTTCGGGACCCGCATGAACTTTTGCACTAGGTTCTTGCGAGACTTCGGGACCCACCTGAACTTTCAAAAAATTTCCAAAACTTTTGGATCTCTCCAAAACCTCGCGAACTCAAAGACCAAAATCTTTTCGGACCCCCTAAATTTTCAAGTCAAATTTGAAGGGGTAAAAAATAAAATTTTCAAGTAATTTTTTTCAAAAAATGGCTAAGTATTTTATGCATTTTCGGGTTTAACTTTCATTTTGGACCTTGGCAACTTTTGGTTCCGGTGGGAGTTCAGGACCCACCAGAACTTTGGAACTTTTTCCAAAAGTTCCTAAGTTCCAGGTTCTCCTGCCATCCTGCCACCCATCGAAGGCCTAGAAACGTGGGAAAATGTCGCTGGTAACTCTCCATATCACCATTTATGCAAAATGGGTGGTTGAATTTGATGTTTTTATTGCAATAGGTGGAGATGTTGGGGTTTTCCCTCCCATTTTTCCATCAAATCCAAGTTGCAAGTGTTATAAATAAATGATTAAAAATCATTTTGAGGAGTTGGGTTTTTGGTGGTGGTTGGAAGCTGTGCAAGTTCAATAATATTTCTAGGGCTCCAAATCATGCCATTTCCAGTTACAGAGAAGTAATGGAGCAGTGAAATGTAGATGAAAGATAGTGTGTTATAGGGGTTGTGTAGATAATATCTCCATGTTTTTTTTTATGTATTTAGGGTTTTCCTCTTATCACATTTGCTGATAAGTTTGTATTGGACATTTGAAAATGTGCCAACATTTTAAATATATTACAAGCTTTGTAATTGTCATTTGTTCTCTCCATTTGAATACATGCAATTCATTCTGGAAAACTAAGTATGTTTGAAGCACAAAACGTATGATATGATACAACATATGCTTAGATTAATTTTTTAATTTCCTTTCCATTATTTTCTTTTTTGTTACCTGAGACTCTATAGCCTAGTTGGATTGGCACCACTCTTGGCTCCATTAGACCAATCTCATACCTTTTAAAACAAATAAACATTTACCAGTGGTTTAGGGGAAGGACCATGATTTCTGTGCATGTATAATTGCACAATTTGTATCAACTATATAGGGTTTTGTGACAACCAATTGTTCTTGATTCAGTGACAATTTTGGGATGAAGATAACATGATGGGTTTGGTTATTCATTGGTTTTTAGTTGTTCATCTTGTTTGAACTTAATACCTATTAAGGTATACCCCTTGGAATATCCCTCCAGAACCTAACTGAGCTTGAAGTGTAGAGGAGTCCACCCACTCCTGTAATTTGGCCAAAATCACCCTAAACTTTTTGACAAACCTCTTTCCAATCACCTAGATGACACCCTTGGCCTAGGTGATTGTGAAATGTTTTATGGTTTTGGGTTGTAGTTATTTTGGGAACCAATATATACCCTATTTAGAAATACTTAATGGCCATGACTCCACTCTAGTGGGGGAGTTTGAGAAGGGATGTGAATGAATAAAGATGATAGTACAAGGGTTCGAATGTGTTATAATAGAGGAATTAATTGTACATACCACTAGCCTCTCTGTGGAGGGTGCCAAAGTTTTTAAGGACAAACATTTTAGGAAGATGTAATGGAAAGCTTCCTGAAGCTTGGTGAGGAGTTGGTCAAGATACATTTCAGCCATGCAAGAAGTTCCCTCAAGTCACTATGGGGAGAAGTCTTCCATTGTATCATGAGGTATGTAACACTAGAAGGAAGTTTTAAATCAGTTTATGGTTACCACTTATTCCTTCTAAAGCATTTTAGACATAATATACATGTGTCTTTTCCATTTTCCCTTCTATCCTCTTTGGAGACATTTTTTAAGGACTAAAAATGGGTCCCTGGCATGATTCAACCTCACCAGGGACTCATTTTCCTTATTCTTAATCACATGAAATCCCTAAACCCAAGGAATACTTCCCTAGATATCAAAACTAAGGAGGGGAAAAATAAAAAAGTTGTTGAATATTTGGACTCCTCTACCAAAAACATAGAACAATCCTTAAATGAGTCATGGGAGGAGGTTGATAAAGAGGAAACCATAGAGGTTGATACTAAGGGTTCCCCTTATATGGATAGTAGCCTCGAGGAGTTGGAAGATTCTAAGGAGGGTATGGAAACAAATCAAAGTCCAAGGGGGTTAAAATAAAGAGAACTAAATACATCATTACCCTTGTTCAAAACCCCAAGGTTAAGATGACTAATCTAAGGATGACTAAAAGGAAGAAAGAGGATCCCAACAAATGACAAACCCAAGAGGTGGGGTTAGTGTTGATAAAGGAAAAAAGAGAAGCGACAATGTGTAGGATATCCCTAAATAGATGGAGGGACCTGGAGTTAAGGATAAAGGAAAAGATAGATGCCTTCCTAAACCCTCTATAGGTGTACCATTCCCTAAAATTTTGGATCCTACTTTTGGCCTTCCTAGGACCTTCCTTTTTTTCTAACTAAGTTCATGAAATTGTGGATGCCCAACACTCCCTAACAAATTAGTTCTTCATAGAGATAAATAGGGTGAATTAAAGTTGTCTTTAATAGAGAAAAACATGGGTGGTTAAACCCAACTGCATAGGGAGGAGGAAGCAAATATCTTTTAGAATTGGGATGTTGTCCCTTGTGTCAAAAAATTGGATCAAGACCTCAATGAATTGAAAGCTAAAAGTGTTACTATGATAGTTGAACTGGAGTAATTGAAAGAGGACCACAATAATAGATTGGTTGTCCTTGAGAAGGATATTACAAGCATTAAGGAAAATCTCGATAATGTGATTAAGTCAGCAAGTGCACTATTCAAAACAATGGCATGGGGATTAATATCCTCAAAAAAAAACTTAAAGATATAGTTGAAGGACTTGAAGCACCAAGTATGGAGGGAAAAAACATGAAAGCGAGCCTTAGTGCTAGAACCAAAATTAGTAAGAAAAAAACTTATGAGGAGGAGAAGATGAAACTCTAGGATTTCATATAGTTGCACAAAAGTTTCAACTAGTAGGAGCTTGAGGTAGATGACATCTTTATGAAGTTGTAACATCTAGGTGTGTTGTTCCTTTTTGTTCCTTTTTGGGTTTTGGTTGTTGGCTAGGTCTTATGTCATTGTAAGCATTTTTTTTCTATGGTTATGCTATTCAATAGCTATCTGTAGTAAAGGGGGGGGGGCTTCAAAACCTATTTTACCTAATATAATAAAAAACTAATACATAATTCCTAATTCACTTTGTTGCTCAACTCTAATTTTATAGTTGATAATTCACTTCTTGTTCATAAGAGAATTGATTTGATCGAAGTAACTTGAGTTTAATTTTTAGCTCAAAATGTGAAAAATAAATTGATTTATGCCATTAAATCATAAATTAGGGCTGCTAATAATGCACTGGGAGTTAATGTTTTCTTTTTTCGACACTTGCATTGCCCATTGAAATTTAAAATTTGAATTTTGATGTAAACACATATCTTCTTTGAATTTAGTGTTAGATCAATAGTTGAGATTCATTTCATAAAAAAAATAGTGGCATGGTACACCAAGGAATGAAAAGCACTCACCCCTCAATTTTATGATCATAAAAGGAAAGAAAACCCCTTATCACATGGTAGAATATTAGAGACCCTAAAATTTAACCAATGATGAGAAGTAAACCTTTAATTGATAGTGGTCTCACCCCATTAAATTAAAAATATAAAATCTAATTAGTGTTAGGACTAAGTGTTGTGCACCTTACAAGTATTGTTGCTAATTGCAGTGTTTTTTTACTACATTAGAAAAAATCTCTTTTGCCTTGGTGTTCTCTCTCTTGTTGTTAGGAAAAACCCCTTTTTCCTTAGCATTTTTCTACTTTCCACGTAGCTATGTTTTTGAATCCTTTGGAGGATTGGAGTAGTGTGCATCGCCTAATTTTCCACAACATGCTAAATCTAATAGCATGTGGGATTTTAAGGCCTAACACAAGAAATTTTGTAGGGTGAACCCTCAACATCATGACACATTAGCTTGCAATGAGACTCACAAGTGTTGTATATCTTCACACTTTAAGTTAGAGTGAAAAATATTTCATTTGAAATGACAAAGTGACTTAAGCTTATGTACACAAAGTTATTTAGTTCATTGAACCCTCCACTATTGATCTTTATTGATAAATGCTAGCCATTGATATAGAGCTAGTATTCAACACCAAAGGGAGGTCTTCATCAACAATGGGCACACTCTTCATTTCTTCATAAATTTTACTCATGGAGTCTCTTGGTAGTATGCCATGTGACATTATCCTTAGGATTTAGGAAAAATGGGTGGGAGACTTCCATAGGAAGTAGTGGGATCTACTTGATTTACCATATTAATATAGATATAATGGATTGTGAGATGTAATAGCTTGTGATGAATAAATCCCATTTCTCAATTGTTTTAGCATTCATAGGGCCCAATAAGTATTTTTTAAATGAAGAGAATTCATATGAAGATTCAATGAATTTGTCAAGCCACTTGGCATATGAAAAACTCTCCCATTCTAGCCTTACAAAATTTAGTTGTAGAGATCCATATCAAGTAGGAATTTTCCCAGTGTTATGTGCATGACATTCGAGGACTCAACCCTTCCTTTAGACACGGTTCTAAACAAGACATACAACCACTCCTAAATGATATGTGATAAACCATTGAATTTTGATAGCTGCGTTTGCAAAGTGGGAGGCATTTCAAATAGAAATTCAAATGGATTAATCCAACAACCAACAAAGAATTAATGGCCATTGTATTTCTCAATCTGGATCCTTTCTCTAGGTAACATTCAATGTGAATTCTCTCCCATCAACTTAAATGTTTGAATTTCAAATGGTTTGGGGGGAAATTTTGTTGTATTATGGGGACTCTATTATAAGTAAAGGGCCTTATGCTAAATTGTAATCAAATTTCACTTTGTATACATAAGCTCTATGAGGCTTGCATATAATTTGATTTCTTAGTTTCTTTGTTAAAATTCCATAGAAGAACCTCTATGTATGTGTCTAGAGGAATTTTTCTTTTCATTATATGAGTTGTAAAAACATATTTTGAAGTATTAAATACAAGGAGTTGTGATTATTGAAATCCTATTTCCAATTGTGTATAGATAAACTATTTGATGCATTTTATGATCATGCTTAAATTTAGTTTATGTTAACTATTATTAAGTGTGTTTTATAGCTCTATGAGAGGTTAAATAAGAAATTTCTATTCTATCACATTACCTTTTAGTTTTTGAGAAATTTTCTTTATGTGTTTTCCCCCTTTTGTAAGTTAGATAGTTTTAATCTTAGCTAGAATAGACAAGGAGCTAGCCTTTTCATCTTAGACATTGGCTTGTAGATCAATCCCACATCTGTAAGACTTTCCAAACTTTAGAGCCTTGCATAGTGCATATTGTTGCAAGATAAATTTGGCTATCCAAAATTTCTCTTTTGGCATGTCTAGTGGGACCTTACATTCCATCTTGACTAAGATTTTAGTGAATTCTTAGTTTATTTACTTTTTGAAGAACATATCTATCATTCACCTAGGGACTCTACATGCAAAAGAAGAGATCTTAGTAACCTATGAGAGTTAGAATTATTACCAAAATTATTTCAACAACATAGCCTCAAGACCTTCTTAAAGCTTTGTTATCAAGAAAAAGACCTCAACCTAACTAAACCTACCTCAGGCTACTCAAAATCATTCAATTACAACTCCTATAAATTAGACAAGTATTAGAGCCATGGCTAGAAATCAATCCTTTATGTCATGGGATAATGGAATCCCACTTGTGGTTCTTGTGCCTCTAGATATTTGGAATTCCATCCCCATATTTTCCTAGAAGTCTCTACCCTATTATTGTTGGAATTAGTCCGGACAACTGAGAGGGGGGGTGAATCAGTTGTCTCACATAATTAATCTTTTCTTATTTTAATCTTCTTTAACAAATTTCAATCAGATAAACATTAAAGCATGAATCAATAACACAAGAGCAAAAATAAATTGAGCACACATGACACCAGAATTTTTACGTGGAAACCCGGTTAAGGGAAAACCATGGTGGGGGTTAACCCACAAGATTCGTACCCTATTAAAAGTACTTAGAAGAAAAGAGAAGGCACATGCCTTCAGGCTCACTGCCCAGAGCTCACTGCTCAAAAGAGGCTCACTGCCTACAGAATTTATGTTTAGTACAGAAAGAATTAACTGATAAATAGAATCTACTTCATGCTTGGTTCAATTACATTGAATGCTTACAAAACTTCTGCTTTGCCCCACATACTTCTTCTCTAATTCTTCATCCTAAACATCTCTTGTTCTTCTACTTCTCCTCTGCTCTCCTCTACCTTTGATCCTTTCTTCAGATTTTATTATTTTTGCACAAGGATAATTTTCCACACTTCAACTACACACCTTTATATGCTTCATCAACCTTGTAATAAACATCAAGGTCGGCTTGACTTAACGTGGATCACTATACTGTCAGCCAAACATATCTGAGACTTGAATCTACCTCCAAAAACAAGCCATGCTCCAAATAATTTCTCTTAGATCATCCGCAACATACTTGAATCATCCGGTTAGCCAAGACTAGGAAGAACAACAACACCAAGAGGGAAATCTTCAATAGCGAGCTCAAACTTCAATGCACACCTCCAACATAGCAGTCACATGATCCAGAGACCTCCACAAGCACATTGAATTCAACAAAAACATCTGCACTCCTCTAAATCATCAGAATCACTTGCATCTTCCTCTGAAACCTCAAGAACACTATTTTCCATGACTGTCACATTAGAAAGATTTCTTGCGGACCTCCAAACCACAAACCACTTGAATGGATGATACACACTGACTTCCCAAACATGCCTCTAGATCTGTAGATCATCATTTGACATATCTAGAATAATTTGGACCTCTTTCATGTCACTCTGTCTCTTCTGAATACTACAAAATTGGTTCAGCTCAGATGGCCATAGCTTCTTCAAATCTTCATGCGAACCCTTCAAAACTTAACTGGAGCTTCTTTAGACAATCCTCTACTTAGCCATATGGTCCACATACATTGATCCTGATTAATTTTCTCAATATCCTCAACAATCCAGTCTTCTATATGGGCAGCAAAATAGGATACAGTTGACACCAATGGCAACAAGGATATGTTGACATTACTGACAACACCACTTAGGCACATATTTGCAACAATCTCCCCCTTTGTCATTGATGGCAACATATGATGTGAAAAACTAATTTCACCATCAAGACAAGACATTCTCCCTCTTTCTCTTATCACTTCTTCAATCACTTTCTTCACTGCTTCCCCTTTCATTAGTAACTAGTTTTTCACATGAACTTCTCTCCCCCTTTGACATCAATGGCAAAGGGCACATATTTGCAATCTTTTCTCCCTTTTTGTTTTAGACTGATCCCAAAATTTTCATACTGACTACTCCCCCTGAGTAGTATCTTCTTAACATCAATCCGGATCACAAGATATGACTGTGAATTCGATTGGACTGATGCACCTTAGTGCATCTTAGTTCTGATCAGAGGGATAATAACCCCTAACTTCTCTCTGAGATACTCAAAAGTATCCTTGGGAAGAGGCTTAGTGAAAATATCCACAATCTGATCCTTTGAAGACACAAACTCCAACTTGACTTCATTCTCCTTTACCTTCTCTCTCAAGAAATGAAACTTGATGGATATATGCTTTGTCTTTGAATACAACACCAGATTCTTTGAGATACTTATTGCACTTGAATTATCACAGAAGATTGTGACAGGCTTCTCAAACACAATTCTGATGTCCTTCAACATTTGCTTCATCCACAGAACTTGAGTACAATTGTTTGTTGCTGCTATATACTCTGACTCTACTGTAGATAGGGAAATTGCCTCTTGCTTTTTGTTCATCCAAGAAACCAATCTACTTCCCAAGAAGAATGCACCACCACTAGTGCTTTTTTTGTCATCCACATCTCCTACCAAATCAACATATGTATATGCATGTAGAGTGAAGTCATTATCCTTTGGATACCATAATCCATAATCAATTGTCCCTTTGAGATATCTAAAAATTCTCTTGATTGCTTCAACATGGGATTCTTTAGGATCAGCTTGGAATCTAGCAACAAGTCCAACTACATTCATGATATCAGGTCTAGTCTGAGTCAGATAGAGCAGTCCTCCAATCATTGATCTATACCTTTTCTGATTTGCCTTAGGGGAGTCATCATCTTTACTCAACTTGCATCCGATTACCATAGGTGTACCTACTGGCTTTGAGTCTTCCATTCCAAACTTCTTCAGCAATTCTCTCACATACTTGGATTGAGATATGAAGATTCCTTTATTTGACTGAGTGATTTGTAGACCTAAGAAGATATTCATCTCACCAATCATGGACATCTCAAATTCACTTTACATCTGATTAGCAAATGTTTTTCACATGCTCTCATTTCCACCAAAAATGATATCATCAACAAATACTTCAACAATCAGAATGTTCTCATGAACAATCTTGAAGTAAAGATTACTGTTAGCAGTGCCTTTGTTATATCCTAGCTTTAACAGATACTTATCTAATCTTGCATACCAGGCTCTTGGAGCTTGTTTGAGTCCATATAATGCTTTCCTCAATCTACAGACCATATCTTTTTGATCAGACAACTAAAATCCTTCCGGTTGCTCAATATAAACTTCTTCTTCTAGTTCTTTATTTAGGAATGTTGACTTGACAAGCATCTGATAGACCTTGAAATATTTATAAGCAACAAATGCAAGAAATAATCTGATTGCCTCTATTCTTGCCACTGGAGCAAAAGTTTCTTCAAAATCAATTCCTTCCAATTGAGAATATCCTTTGCACGCTAACCTTGCTTTGTTTCTTACAACTTCACCATCTTCATTTAGTTTGTTTTGGAAGACCAATTTAGTTCCAATCACATTTTTGTCCTCAAGTCTAGAAACAAGATCCCAAGTGTGATTCTTTTCAATTTGCATTAATTCTTCTTGCATTGCTTTTACCCAATTTTCATCATTGTAGGCTTCACTTACTGATTTTGGTTCAATCTTTGAAATCAAACAAATCTCTTCTTGATCTTCAGTAATTCTTCTTCTAGTTAAAACACCTTTATTTCTATCTCCTATGATCTAATTTTTAGGATGAGTCATCCTTACATACCTAGGCGTTTTGGGATCTGCTTGAACTTCTATTTCTTGAACTTGTTCCTCAACTTCTGTATTATCCTCTTGAGTCACTAAGCTTTCCGGATCAATCTGGATCTGAGTCTAGGTTTGAATTTGCCTTCATTGACTTGGATTTTCATCTTGATCATTTGAATCATATCCGCAAAACCTGGAATGTTCTTTGCTCTCATCAACTCTGACATTAGCACTTTCAACAATCTTTTTCAACCTCTTCTTAAAGCACTAGTATGCTTTGCTTTGAGTAGAGTAACCCAGAAAAATTCCTTCATCACTTCTTGCTTCAAACTGGCCTAGATCCTCATCTCTTTTGATATAGCATTTACTTCCAAAAACTCTGAAATATCTTATAGTAGGAGGATGACCAAACCAGAGTTCATAAGGAGTCTTACTAGAATTGCCTTTGATCTACACCCGGTTAAGAGTGTAGACAACCATACTCACAGCTTCTCTCCAATAAACTTGTGGAAATTTGTTTCCATCATCATGGTCCTGGTGGCTTCTTGAATGGTCCAGTTCTTTCTTTCCACAACTCCATTTTGCTGAGGAGTCCTAGGAGCAGATAACTATCTTTTTATTCCATGCTTTTCATAGAATGTATCAAACTCACCGGAGGTAAACTCTCCACCTCTGTCAGATCTCAGACACTTTATCTTCACACCAATCTCATTTTCCACCATAAATTTGAAAACTTTGAATTTGTCAGGAGCTTCTGATTTTTCTTTTAAGAAAGTTACCCACATCATCCGGAAGTAATCATCAATTAGCAACATAAAATATCTGTCTCCTTGCACACTCCTAATTCTAGCAGGACCACATAGATCAGTATGCACAAGTTCCAATCACCCACTTGAAAATTGTTCTTTACTTTTGAATGATGTTTTGTTCTGTTTACCCAATTGGCTTTCTCTACACATGCTATCAGGTTTCACAAGTCTTGGAAGATCTCTCATAGCCTGAGTAGAACTTATCTTGACAATGTTATCAAAATTCACATGACACATTCTCCTATGCCACAACCAACTTTGATCTGTCTGTGCAATCAAACAACTTTTACCAGAACTACTTAATTGAAAGATGTTACCTCTAGTTTGTGTACCAGATGCAATTTCAGTTCCGGAGCTTTCCAAGATTCTGCATTTACCATCCTATAATCGAAGATCATAACCCTTGTCAACCAACTATTCAACACTGAGAAGATTATGCTTCAGCCCTTCCACAAATAGATGATCATTTGTGTTGTTCTTGCCATCAAAAGAGATGGATCCTCTGCCACAGATTCTACCAGTTGTGTTGTTTCCAAATTTCACAATTCCACCTTCATAATTTTCAAAGTTTATAAACTTACTTTTATCACCAGTCATATGATGAGAACATCCACTATCAATCACCCATTCATCCTTTTCAACAACCTGAGCAGCCAAGGCACTTTGAACATTTGTACAGCTAGCAGATTTAGTAGACACTGGATCTTCTTCTTTGATAGCAATGAATACCCAATCATCTTCAGTGGCACCTCCATGATCAGATTCATCATATGTGGCTCCTTCTTCTCCATCTTTTTGGACATAGTAACAATTCTTCTGACCTTTATATCTATTAGGGTTTGGTTTTGAAAATTTCTCCAGACATCTTGAGGCAAAATGACCAATCTTATTACAAGAAAAATATTTGAATGGCAACTTTCCTTCATACTTACCAGATCCTCTTGGCATTCTTTTGGCAATGAGAGCTTCCAATTTTGTAGACTCAATTTCATCATCTTCAAGATCCTTCCTTGCCTTAGCAAATCTGTTTGATCTTGCATAAGAGCTTTCACTTGGATCATATCTTTGTTTTCCATATACACTGGCCTTAAAAGAAGATTCAAACTTAGGTAGAGAATCACCAAACTCACTTAATTCAAAAGATAAAAATTTTCCAACTAGCTGATCTCTTGTAACTTTTGAGACAGTCTTGATCTCTTCTATAGCAGCAACCTTATGTTTGTATGAATCAGGCAAAGATCTGAGCACTTTTGCCACAATTTCTGATTCTTCCAAAGTTCAACCAACACACCTGATACCACACACAAGTTCATTTATCTTTTACATGTAAATTGTGATGTTTTCATCTTCACTCATCCTCATATTTTTAAATTTTCCTCTCAGACTTTGTAGCTTGGCACATTTGACATATTCATCGCCTTCATAAAGATTCTCCATCTTCTTCTAGATTTCATGAGCAATTTTTAGTCCATAGACATTTGTCATTTCTGAATCAGTTAGGGCACTCAACAAGGCTTCTTTAGCTTGAAGGTTATTTTCAGCATCTTTAATTTAATCTGGAGTTGAAGGACCTTTCTCTAGAGGTTTATACTCATCATTGGTTATCTCCCAATAAGCATTACCCATGCATTGCAAATTGCACTCCATGCAACTCTTCCAAACAGAGTAATTTGTTCCATTGAATCTTGGACTATCCTTCTTGTAAGTCGACATCCTGGATCTCAGGTGGTTAAGCTTCTTTTAGAGGAACCTTGGCTTTGATACCAATTGTCGGAATTAGTCCAGACAATTGAGAGGGGGGGTGAATCAGTTGTCCCACATAATTAATCTTTTCTACTTTTAATCTTCTTTAACAACTTTAAATCAGATAAACATTAAAGCATGAATCAATAACATAAGAGCATAAATAAATTGAGCATACACGACACTAGAATTTTTACATGGAAACCTGGTTAAGGGAAAACCACAGTGGGGGTTAACCCACAAGATTTGTACCCTATTAAAAGTACTTAGAAGAAAAGAGAAGGCACATGCCTTTGGGCTCACTTCCCAGAGCTCACTGCTCAAGAGAGGCTCACTACCTACAAAATTTATGTTTAGTACAAAAAGAATTAATTGATAAATAACAACTACTTCATGCCTGGTTCAGTTACATTGAATGTTTACAAAACTTCTGCTCTGCCCCACATACTTCTCTAATTCTTCATCCTAAACATCTCTTGTTCTTCTGCTTCTCCTCTGCTCTACTCTGCCTTTGATCTTTTCTTTGGATTTTATTATTTTCACACAAGGATAATTTTCCACACTTCAACTACACACCTTTATATGCTTCATCAACCTTGGAATAAACATCAAGGTCAGCTTGACTTAATGCAGATCGCTATACTGTCAGCCAAATATATAGGAGACTTGAATCTACCTCCAACAACATGCCACGCTCCAAAGAATTGCTCTTAGATCATCTGTAACATACTTGAATCATCTAGTCAGCCAAGACTGGGAAGAAGTGCAACACTAAGAGGGAAATCTTCAATAGCGAGCTCAAACTTCAATGCAGACCTCCAACATAGCAATCACATGATCTAGAGACCTCCACAAGCACATTGAATTCAACAAAAACATCCGCACTCCTCCACATCATCATAATCACTTGCATCTTCCTCCGGAACCACAAGAACACTATCTGCCATGACTATCACATTAGAAAGATTGCTTGCGGACCTCCAGACCATGAACCACTTGAATGGATGATACACACTGACTTCCCAAACATGCCTCTAGATCTGCAGATCATCATTTGACATATCTGGAACAATTCAGACCTCTTTCCTGTCACTCTGTCTCTTTTGAATACTACAAAACTAGTTCAACTCAGATTGCCATAGCTTCTTCAAATCTTCATGTGAACCCTTCAAAACTTAACTGGAGCTTATTCAAACAATCCTCTACTCAGACATATGGTCCGCATACATTGATCCTCATTAATTTTCTCAATATCCTCAACTATCAAGTCTTCTATACAGGCAACAAAATAGGATACAGTTGACACCAATGGAAACAAGGATATGTTGACATCAATGACAACACCACTTAGCCACATATTTGCAACAATTATATAGGGGAAAACTCTATCACCACTGCTAACCACCTACAAGACATTACACATTAGTGTATTGTCCATGATGTTACACATTAGGACATGACTTTAACATTACTGGTAGAATCCTTTAATGGGAAGGAATTGGATTGGTATTTTAGCTTGCATTCCAACTCTATCACCACATGGAACCAACTCAAATAAGGCTCACATAATATATTAAGAGAAAGGGGCAACAATTTGTCTATAGTGGAGAAACTGATAACAATCAAAAGAGCTCCAATTGAGATAGTGACAAATTTCAACAAGAAGTTCCATAAGACTTGGAAAAATATTCCCTATGAGGTAAGACCACTTTCTCAGATGGCATTCTTATATTATTTAAAATCTTTTAACCTTGAGATAGTTATCATGTTTCAATCCATGGGATGTCATGACTTGCTAGGAGCATAATGCATAACTATGAGGGCTAAAAATAGCTTAATACAAGCATTAAATCTTGTACCTAGGACAACCATGCCTTTATACATGATATATATGCACATGTGCCTCCTCCTATGTGAATGAAAGCCCCACTATGACCCTAATTTTAGAGATCTCCCAATCTACTTACCAAATAGCTAAAGAGATAGAAGACATGAAAGGTATCCTGAGAACATTCCCTCTCCTAGGCCTTATTTCTATAATAAGTAGGGATATATGACACTAAACCAACACCAAAACCACCAAAACTAGTATCCTAGTGAAGCTCTTATTTCCCAAATGGTTCTAATATATACGTCCTTATAGAAAGTTCCCCCACATAACTAGACAAGAGATCTTATCTTGATATAAAATAATCTAGTTGAAGACAAAAATATGTGGTGTTATCATTGTGTAACTCTCCATGCTTCCAGCCATTTCCCTAGCAATAATCCCTCACAAGCCCTTCAGGCTAAAAGACTAGAAACATTTCTCTTTTCCCAAGTATAAGGAATGTTTCTTGATTCTTTTTCATCAAAACAAGCATGAATAGACTAAGCTCTTGTCTCTTGGGATGAGGATGAGGCATATGCAACCAATGAGATGGCATCTACATTAGGTAGACCAATATTATAATCTAAATATCTCACTAAAGGTAAGAAAAGGGCACTAGAAGAGCAACCAAAAGCCAACAAATGAAGCACCAAGTGCTAAGGGGTACATGTTGAAAATAAAATTATATTTGCTATCCCTAAATAGTAAGAGAATGTACTTAATTTGTCACAACCCACCTCTTATTCTTAAATGATTATTTATGTCGACAATAGTTAGTATTAAGTGGATGTATGAATTTCATAAATTATTTTAACTAGGATGGTAGATTATTAGAATAATACTTTTGAATAATTAAATAGAATAAAAATAAATTAGAGAAATAAATAGATATTGTTGTAATTATAATTATTGGATTATTTATAAATAAATATTACAATTAATTATTGCATGATAAGGGAGAATTTCATTACATGATGAGGAGGAATTTTTATTAGAGCATGCAATTATAGTTGCTTTAATTTAATAAATTAAGTTTGAGGTTTTTATTATAAAAATTAGATTTAATTTAAAATTAAGAGAATAAAATAATAGCTTAATTAGTTTTTTTGAGAAAATCAAATGAATTATTAGTGCCTTATTTTTGATGTTTTCTAGTTAGAAAATAATTTAAGGTGTTTTAAAAATTTGCATGTACACATGCATGTTGAAAGAAATATATAACAAATAGAAAGTTCTAGTTTTCTCTTGCTCAGTTGTTAGATGCAAAAGGAAACAAGGAAACAAATAGTTTTGTTTTTATTTAAAACTCTAGATGCATGAGTTGTTATTTTGTAATTGTTAAGAAAAATCATTTTATCCTCATTTCTCTATTACTTGGAAAATCTCTAATTTAATAAAATAAAATAAATTTTGTTAGTATAAAAAGAGAGATAGGGGGTATGGATTTGGGGAGAGGTGTTCTTAGGAAAAGATTACAAGAAGGGAATAAGGGGATTTCATTTTGACTTCTTTCTTCCTTCTGTGAAAATTAAAACTTGTTTTTGTAGAGTTGATTTGCAAATTGGGAAATCTTGGAGGATTGCTATGATTGAAGATATTGTTTTCATTTGGTTCAGTATTATTATCTGAGGATATTCAATTAGGCAAGATTGTTATCTGAAATCAAGTTCTCTTTTCTTCAAATCTGGTATGATTTTTATTCATGGCTCTGGTATGAATTCCTATCAATTCTTGCATTTACTAATAGCTTTTGCTAGAATTTTTTTTATTCAGTTAATCCAATTTATGCAATCTTACATTCATCATAGGGGATGCCTTTTTGTGATAATTAGTTAAATAGTTCACATGTTGCATACCTACTGTAGGTTTTGTTAAGTTTTTTTATATGAACCATACTGTTGTTTTATAAACTACTCTCTACAGAGGAAGTGGTTTGTAAAATGGTTTCTAGGTTTTGAGTGCCTTGAATTAAGATTTTTGAAACATTTTACGGTTTTAAATTTCATTAGTTATTGAGAAAATTAACACAATTTTAATACTGTTGTAAATCCTGCTGATGTTTTATAAACTACTCTCTACATGAGAAATATTATGTAAAAGGGTTTCTGGGTTATGAGCATCTCAATTTAAGATTTCTGGAACATCTTACGATTTTAAATTTCATCAAGAATTAAGAAAGTTATCATATTTTAAAGCTTTCTATATTTTTATGACTCTCAAACATAGATGAATAAGAATTTACTGGCCTAATCCATTCATTGTAGTTTCTTTAAGTTTTTCAACAATATCTTTTTGTACATAACATGAAATCATTGTATTTCAAGTGATGATGTCTCCTAAAAGTATTTTATTTAATCCATTATCTTATAGCTTATTCTACCTATCCTTGCACCATTGTTGGGTTTCAATGAACTTGAAATGTTTATCTCAATAATATTTTTGTTAGCATCCAACAATCTTTTATTCTTGTGCATGATATATTTGGTGCAATTTTCTTACAAACCCTCATTTTAATTCTTTACCTTTAATCAACTAATATCTTCGAATTCCATTAAAATTCTTTATTGTTTAAAAGGTCGATACTCTTAAATGATCGTGAATATCTTATCTAGAGTCATTTCTTTTGTACTTAAATTGCAATCATTAACGGGCATATCATTTAGACATTATGTCAAATGATTAGTTGTATCTTCTTAAAACCCTTAAGTTTTAAATTAATTTCTTTTAAACTAAGTAAAAATTAATTTCTTTGATATGTACCATTTAATGGTTAGGATCTAGTAATATTCAATGTGCAAGTTTTAATGCATTTATGTGTTAGTAAATTTTAATTATGTTTCTCTAGAAATGTTTTTGTAAATTTTATTAATGAGATACTAAGTGTACTATCTGTTAAATAAGTGTATTTAAAGATTAAAGTTTAGATCTAGCTATTCTAGTAAAAATTTTAAATTTATGTTCTAAGGGTACATTGTGACATGAGTAATTTGTAACTTATAAATACAAGTTAATAGGCTTGCTTTTGAAAATACAATTTGATTATTATGTCAATTAGTTAGTTCATTACTTGTTAATGTGTAATACAATTAGTTTACATAGTAATGCTTATGCAAATAGCTTTAGATTGGCAATCCACTTTTACTTCTAGTTATTTACATAGCCTAATCTTGTTCACATTTAATGATGATAGTATTGAGTAGAACTTGCTTTTAAGATTTGCAACATGAATTCTATATATGTAGCCATTAGAATTGTTGGGAACTAGTTTAATGATCACTGCGTAGGGGAAGAATGATAGTTTAACTTGGTTCTCATCTTTAGAATGTACTGTTGACACTAGTAAAAATACTTTGGATCAAAATTATTGCGAGTCTTTTAAATCCACCAACTGTGACTTATGGTTAGATTTACAACTGGTTAAGCTCGTCCTTGACTATGAAGAGTCATGTGAACTATGATATTTACTAAACAAAATATAGAAACTTAATATTACCTTACTAATATTGGCATATCTTAACAATAGTCATTATTATTGCAACTCAAGAAAAGAGTAGGAAATATTTTAATGCAACCAAATCTGTGACACTAAATATGTTGAACCTAAGAGAGCTAGTTCTTTTGGATAAATATAGATATATGTTAAATGCCTTATTTTCTTGTTCATGATTTGAAAAAAACCTATATAAAATAATATGTTGATCTATATGTATGAATGCTAAATTTATAGAGTGCCATCATTAAGAATGCTAGATCCCTAGGTAGTAGTAGTGGAAGTACATTAATTAATGGAATTAACTTAGTGTAAATCTTAGTTAAAGACTAACTGACTTGGAGTTTGAATGGGAAACTTACTAGAAGGGTATTATGCCTAGGCTTATAAAATAGGTAGTTTTAGGGACATAGTTAAATTATAATAATTAATGAAGATAAAGTAAATACCTTACCTTTATGTGCTTAAGTACTTTGATACACAATTCTTATTTTTCTCTCCTTGTCCCAACATTTTGCAAGGTGATAACTAAACTGGTAATTATAGATGTCACCAAATTAATTATTTAATTATCTTAGAGCCATCACCAATGTAAAAGTAGAGGCTACTATTGAACTAGTGACTCTATGTTCTCTTTCATGTCAAATTGAATTAAATAGAAATGAGTATAGTGAAAAAGATAATCTCCTCATTGTGCTAGATCATATATTTATATTGATTTGATCTTGAGTTGGTGCTAGCGAAAACAATTAGTTTAAATGACTTGCAAATTTTACTATTGATATCTAGTTAGTTATAAGCAATGTAGTTTAATTTCTCTTCAATCAGTTTAAAAAAAAATTGTTTAATAGCATTAGGTGGACTTGTTTAAATTTAGTTCAAACTCAATGAATTTTTGGTAATATGATAGTCTCCATGGTTTATTTATAATTTCTTGAATTTTGATATTATTCAATAAATATTAGACATTTAGAATTTTCTTAGTTGAAGAACTTAATCAAGATATGAAACTTAAAACCTCACAACATTCAGTTCCTACGATGTTGTTGTGCTTGAACTATTGCACTTACAACCTAATATAGCCGCAACAATGACATCTGTGGCATCATCCCTATCTATAAATCACCAGGGAGTACTAAGGGACACCATGTTAGTTAAATTCGAGGCAGGATACCAAACTAATAAGATTAAATAAAAGAATAACCAATAGTTCTATACTTAGAGGATCATTGCCACTATTATATAGCTTCATGAAAGTTATAAATATTATCATATAGTTCCATTAGAAATAGAACCATCTTTGCATAGTTAGAGGGGAATAAAATTATCAAGGGGGAAAAAGGAAAATTTAATCGTGTAGTTCATAAAAGTTTCATTATTATAGGATTAGGAAGTAGAACAACTAGTAAACAAGTATTGGTCATGGCGACCAAATACTTTGAATTAAATGCTTCCCTTCTTGGGTAGCAGTCACAAGGGAGCTATTTGGGGAAATTGGGCCCTAGAAAGGGCTGTGTACCCACACTAAATATTTTACATCAAACCTATTTTAGAAACTAGAACTACATACATACTACACATTGATCCCGTTTGGAAGTGGGTATGTAGACAATTTGGAGAACGAAGGATGTTCCTAGTACATAGGTTTTCAGACATGGGGTTGGGAAATATTAAAGTATTAATCTACCAACTCAAACTTTTAACTTAAATCATTCACCAGAGTACCACTCAACCAAATCTAAGGAGGAATTGTCAAAGATAAAGATAAGATACATTATATTCAATGTATACTCCAAAGAAACTAGAATGGATTGCTTGGTTCCTTGAGGTTTTAGGCCAAATTTTGAGGTAGGACTCAAGCATATTATTATTTTATGAATATATAATGTACTTCTAAATGGCGTCAACCTCAGTGCACCTCCAATAGGGAGGTGTAGTCTTCAACGAGTGACTCAGGACCCGGTTGGTCCTGATGAGTCTAAGTCTATAGCAAGAGCAAGTGTCTATCCTATATGGATAGATGCCTATCTCATTTGGATAGATACCTATTCTGTTTGGATAGTTTCACATCTTAGATGGATGGATTCCCTGTCCTATATGGACATATGCCTATTCCGTATGAATAGATGCTTGTCTTGTATGGACAAATGCCTATACCGTATGGATAGAAGTACCTAAGTATACAATTGAATTAAAGACTTAGTAACTTTGATTAAATAATAATAACAACAAGAAAAAAAATTTGGTGCTAAATTGGGTATTTTGGATTGGGTCTTCACATAATCAAATCCAACCAAGAGTTGTTTATGCCTTGGTTGAGAAATTGAGAAAATAGTTGGTGCCCTATGCGCCAAAATCACAATCAACTACACTGTTTAATGTACTTCAACAAATGAATAAAGAAATAAAAAATGCCTCTCTATGCAGGATTCTCTCAATGTCAGAGGAAATGGACCTATTAAAGGAGGCTTTATAGCAACAAGAAAAGGGAAAATATAAAGATCTGGCTACCCATGAAGAGAACTCATTTATCCCTAAATTTTTAAAAGAAAACATTATAAAACATAAGGATATAAAAGTTATTCTTTGATGACTCCAAGGGCCAAATTAGAAAAGGGGATGATATTTCCTTAGTCTCCCCTCAAGGATAAAAATATTAGTATTTCTTTAGGTTTCAATTCAACTACATCAATAATGTGGTGGAGTATGAAGATTTGGTTCAAGGGTTGTATTTTGTAGAAAGAGAGGTATTAAGCTTCCATATATTTGTGGTGATTATGAACTGGCCACAAAACAAGTAAGATCCCAATGTGTGACAAAGAACTCTCTCATGAAATTTTACAGGCATAGAGTTTGAGACTTGTTGGAGTCTTTTGATGCCATAAACTTTTAGGTCATGTTCCTAGACAATAGATTGTTGAAACCAATAAGATGACCATGATTGGTTCTCAATTTAACCCAGTGAAAGATCTTTTAGTGAATAAGGACTATGATAAGATTTTTATTAGACCTATTATCCTTGATAATATTTCTCATTGGATGGTCTTTGCTAGCAATGAGAAAATTGCTCACTTTATTCAGTAATCTACTAAATTTGTAGATGAGTTGGTTCCTTAGGTTGAGGAATCTTATGGAGATTAGATTCCTTAATTAAAATAAATAAATAACCTAGTGGTATGGTCACCCTTGAAATTATGTTAGTTATGATGACTCATGCAAAGGCAATATAAAGATGACTGTAGAGATGGACTATAGAGATGTCGAGATAGCCCTAGGTTAAAGTTTGCATAGCCAAAGAGAAAGAATTCCTTGTTTATATGTGTATAGTTTATGACTTGGTCATGGAATGGGACTACAAAGAGTTGAAAGGTTATGACAAGGAGGTGATATAAAACACCATGGAGCTTCTCCCTAAAGTTATTCCTATAAAGCTAAAGCAAAGGCTAGTTAACCCAAAAATAGAGCAAAAAATAATGGGGAGATTAGGCTTTGTGTAGATTTTAGAGATCTAAATCAGACATCCGTCAAGGACCACTATCCCTTGTCCTTCATGGGTCAGATTCTACAAACTATAGTAGGATAAAATAGGTTATCAATGTTAGATAGATTCTTTGATTATAGTCATATCCTTTTAAAAGAAGAAGACTAACATAAGATTGTAATGACAACCAAGTGGGGCATGTTTACCTATCAAAAATGTCTTTTATTTTTCTAATGCAGGAGCCATATTTTAAAGGGAAATGGACATTACATTTAACGATCTAAGTAACAAGATAATTTTAATTTACCTTGATGACTTGACTATTTTTGTAAAAATAGGAAAAATCACTTTAAACATGTAGAGATTTCATATATTTGAAATGTGTCAACAATTTAGGATTTATTTAAATCCCAAGAAGTGTATATTTTCTATTCACTAAGGAAAATTTCAGGACATGTATCAAAATGAAGGTATAACCATTAATCTTGAAAGGTTTCAAGCTATCCTTGAACTTTCTCTATCACAACACAAGGATTTCTAGTCTTTTATGGGAAAGGTCAACTTTGTGAGGAAGTTCATCTCTAATTTTTTTGTCTTGGTAAGGCCCATTGCCCTTATCCTTAAGAAGTAACATCCTTTCAAATGGAAAAATAAGGGAGATAATCCTTTGAACTAATAAAAAATCACATTACCAAGGCTCTTATGTTACAAACTTAGACTTTAGTATACTTCATTCTCTATGCATACGGAGGGAAGTCCAACATTGCTTCTATACTCACTCAAAAGGGAGATGTTGACTTGGATGAACACCCCATTTTCTTTCTTTAGATAGACTTGCAAAGACTACAAGGTTAAGTATAACTTTTTTGAAAAAGAAACCTTTGCCTTAGTAAAGAAAGGGTTTAAAGAAGTTTAGATATTTAGTCTCTTGCAATAAAATCAATACCATGGTAGTCCACTACAACATTAGAGAATACATTTTGGGTGGGGAAATTAGTGAAAAGAGAGACTATTGGATCACCAAGATCCTATAATATAATATTGTTGTTAATACAATGATGTTAGTAAAAGGTAGAGTTCTATGTTGTCACTTAGCTAAATATGTGCTTATTCTAAAAGAAGTAGAATAAATGCAAAAGGAATAAGAAAATTGCATGGTAAATGAGTTAGAAGAGCATGGGATCAATTAGATTGAAAAAAACTAGATATGTAGAAATAGGGTAGTACCCTATTTCTCTAAATGTAGTCGAGAGAAGGGCTTATAGGTTACAAACAACACCATTTAGACTAATTGGTGGCATTCTTTTTATAATTTTTATAGCATTCTATTGAGGTGTGTAAAAGAAGAAAGATTTGTGATGTTTATACAAGAGTTCCATTAGGGCCTTTTAGATGGGATCTAATCAACTCGAACTATAATTACCAAAATTATGAGAGTTGGGTATTACCAGCCCAAGATATTTTCTAATGCCCACAAGTGGGTAAGAAGTTTCCACAAATGCTAGTTCTATATTGGTAAGAAAATAAATGCCCCTCTTCCCTTGAAATCTGTCTTTGTTGGTCAACCCTTTGCTTAGCGGGGAGTAAATTTGATTAGGATGATTAATCACCCTTCCAGTAATAGGCACAATTTCATTATGATGACCACTAACTATTTCACTAGATGGATCAAATCCATGGCATTAAAGGAGTCAACCTAGGGAATCATCATTGACTTCCTAGAGAGCATCATCACTAGGTTTAGCATTCCTAATACTATTATAACTAATAATGGTAAATCCTTTGTTGGAGAACTTGTATAATAGAAATTTCCCTAAAAATGAAATTTACCTAAAGGCTTCATTGAACTACCATCCTTAAGGAAATGGACTAGAATAATTGACCAATAAGAACATTCTAAGGATCATCAAAATGGTTAGTTCAAACTATGAGAGGATAACATGTTCATATAAGGAAGGCTCTCTAGGTAAACATGATAACTACTAATAGGTTATATGAGCCTCTCCTTATTCTTTAGTTTATGGGAAAAAATAAAAATTGTTTGCTTCCATTGATCTCTAGGAATTCAAAATCACCCACAAGGTAGAAATAGATGAGAATGTGCGATAGTAGTAAGGATGGTTGAGTTTCTACAATTGAAAGAGAAGAGAGAAATTTCTAGAGATAAATGAGTAAGCATTAGGAAGAGGTCAAAAGGTGGTTTGAAAAAGAGCCACAATGCAAGACTTCAAGATTAGAGACCTTGTTTCAAAATGGGGTGAGGATAGAGCAAAACTCAAATTCCATAGTAAGTTTGACTCACTCTAGAGTAGTCCTTATGTCATTTTATCCTACAAGTATACCAATTCTTTTGAGCCGTCAACTCTCAATGGCCATGTATTACTAATCCTAGTCAATGGGATTAATTTGAAGCCTCATCTATAATCTTGATTTGTCCCTCTATATATTAGTTTTCGTCTTTCCTTTTATTTTCTATGTGTGTGTCCATGCACATATGTTCCCTATCCTAATGTCTTTGTTTGATTCAACCAAGTGCAAAATTGTGAATATTAATGGATGCTACTTAAAACCCCAAGGTCATAAAATTAAAGCAATTTTAATGTGTTGGAGTTCCTTCAGTGCAAGATCCCTAATATATTTTGTGTTAGGTCACTTTTTGTGTAAAATTGGTTAAGTTTTGGTGCAACCTACAAGGGAAAGGCCTTATCATTTTGATAAGTGAAAATAATGAGTGTGTGCTATTGGATCGTGCCACACCAATTTGATCTAATAAATCCCACTACTTTTAGGAGGTTTTGATCACTATGACTATCTAATCAAATTTGAGTTATAACATGGGTCATTGATGATCTTTAGTGAAAGATTTATTGAAAAGAAAGAAAGCCCAACCTTCCATCACTAATGCCACTTTCCATAAATGGGGGAAATTAGAAAGGAAAAAAGGATGTTAGAACTAAGGATTAGTGCCATTGGTTCACACCATCAAAGGAAACCAATCAATTACAAGCTTTAAAAAAAAAAATTAAAATTGGCACTATTTACCTACTAATGGTGGAGTTTGTTGTGAGATAATTTAATGTTAGGGTTTCCCCCTAATGGTTGAATTTAAAAAGGTATATATTTTGGACCCCCTCATTATTTTCTCATTTTGAACCAAAAGAGAATGGGTTTGTAGAATGAAAAAGTCCCTCTCTTCATACTCTTTCTATCATGGACACACATTATAAATGTCACAGTTGTATTTAGCAACTTCCATGACATTGAGGCTTACAAATTGCCTAATATAACTAACAACACATAGTGCCACTCCAAGTGGGACACCCCAATTATGTGGGTACATAATTCATATAATAAATAAATAAAACATTACAATTCAAAAGGTGTGTGACACTTAATCCCAACATTCTTACCTTACAAGAGCAAAAGAGGGACTCCAACAATAGACTATTTGCTAAGGGTCGTGAGGCCAATATAATCATTACAACATCTTAACTTGTTTATGCTTGTCATCTTTATCAAAGAATCTACAAAATTCACCAAAGTCTCAACCTTTTTGAGAATAAACCTCCCATCCTCCATCATGTCACAGATAAAATGATACTAAACATCGTACTTGTTTCATCTACACATGAAAAGTTGAGATCTTTGCCAAACTAATGGCACTCTGAATATCACAACTAATATAAACTACTCTATTACTAAAACCAAAATCCAAACACAATATTTGAAGCTATATTTCCTTCTTATAGGCATGGGTAGTTGCTATGTACTTTTCCTCTACAGTGGAAAGAGAGACCATAGTCTATCACTTACTCATCTAACTAATCACGCCATTGAACAAGCTAAGAACATAGCTACTATTTGACCTCCTATTGTCTATATCTCCTACCTAATCCAAGTCCACAAATCCTTAAGTCTACATGTCTCTTGTAGCATTGCTACATGAGTGCTCCATGTGTCCTAAGGCATTACTATAATAGTGCTCTAGGTGACCCAAAGTGTTATAGGAATCACTAACACTACTTTATGTATTCTCCAGATGTCCTAAAATACCTCCCTAATAACATTTAGAATAATCTATAGTGCCCCACAAATATCTAAAGACTCTCTTCACTATTGACTAGTGATCCCTACTAAGATTAGCTATAAAGTAGCTTAAGACTCCCACTACTTGGGTATTGTCTAGTATAGTGTAGACCATAGAATACATGAGGCTCCCAAAAACACCAACATAAATAAAAATGAGATATATTCTCCATATCAACAAGCGAAAATGGACATTACTGATCTAATAATTTTGTTCCCACAAAAATAGGCGTACTCACTAGTTTGTAATTTGTCATGCTAAAACACTAAAAAATAGAGTCAACAGACTTCCTATGGCTTACCCAAACTTGTTTTATGTTAGCTCTATCCCAGTTGATCTCCATCCCTAAGATAAAATTAGAAGCCCCCAATTCATTCATATCAAACTATAAAGAAAACTATGTTTTTAAGTCCATAATCATGCCTTTATTATTACCCAAAAACAATATATCATCGATATACAAATAATTAATAATAAAACAATCACCATCTTTCTTATAATAAACACAGTGATCTCATTTGGACCTCACAAATCTTAACATCAAAACATATGAATTAAACTTCAAGTACCACATTTTGGGTGACTATTTGAGACCATAAAGAGATTTCTTCAATTTACAAACCAATGCTTCCTTACCTTCTACTAGGTAGTGCTTCAAGGCTATATCATGAAGATATCTTCCTCCAAGTCACCATGTAGGGAATTTGTCTTCACATCCATCTACTTAACCTCAAGGTAAAATGTTGTAGGAAAAAATAATAAGAATCAAATCGATGTTACCTTGGCAACTAGAGAAAATATCTCACCAAAATTAATTCACTTTACTTGGGAATATTCTTCCACAACCAACCTTGCCTTGTACCTTTCAACTCTACCCTAATAACTAAACTTTTTCTTGAAGACACATTTACAAGCAACAATATTCCTTCCCTTCGATAATTGAACTAAACCACATCTGTCATTCTTGTTCAACACCACCATCTCATCATCCATGACCAATTTCTAGGACTCACCATCATTCATCTGCATTACCTCCTTCATAGTTCTAGGCTCATCAATGTTAGAAGACAAAATAAAAATACATCTAATATTAAGTGGGCTATACCTCTCTAGTTGCCTCCTTTGCTAAGTGGACCTCCTTAAAAGTTGAGGTGGAGGTTCTTCCTCCTCACAACTCCCAAGACTTTCAGTACTATCCTCCTCATTTGGTCCATCCAAAACCTCTAGTTCAATCTCTGGTGCAACTTTCTTAGTCTTTGGTTGTAGCTACATAACTACCTTCACATTCTCCTTTGATTGCTCAACTATAGGTGAAGGCTTGATCTCCCTAAAGATCACATTATGACTATACAAAATCTTGCCAATCACTAGATCTTAAAGCTTGTATACCTTCACATTATTTCTATAGCTAATGGAAATGCACTTAACAACTTTGTAATCCAATTTAGAGTACTTTTCCTTAGGCACATGAATGTATGTGTCACAACCAAAAACTCAAATATATTGAAGTGAGGGTTTCTTGTTTTTTTAAACGTCAATGGGGGTTTTATCAACAAGTGCTAATGTAGGGGACTTGTTAATCAGCTAGCATGCGGTGCTAACTACTTTTGCCCAAAATTTGTAATCTAAACTAACTCCACTGAGCATACTCTTATCCATATCCATCAATGTCCAGTTCATCTTGTCTATAACTCAATTCTATTGAGGAGTGTGTGGAGTTGTCTTGTGCCTTGCAATACCATTGTGCTTACATAATTTATTGAACTCTATTGAACACTACTCTCCACCATTTCTTGTTCTCAACACCTTGCTATTTATTTCTATCTATTTTTTCACAAGATCAGGTTAAACTCTTTGAATTTATTGAAGGCCCTAGATTTATGCTTCAAAAAATAGACCCACGTCCTCCCAGAGAAATCATCAAGAAAAGACACATAATATAGGGATTTTGCAAGTGAAGGTGCATCAACTGGACCAAGAACATCACCGTGAATAAGATCCAAAATCCCTACAATTTATGAGAGCTTGAATAAAATTGAACACATTTTTTTTTCCCATATATACATTGTTCATAGAAATCAAAATCAAGGAAACAATCAACAGACCCCTCTACAAGATTTTTGTTTATCAAGGTCATAGGACCTTTCTCACCAATGTGGCCCATGCACTAATGCCACAACATATTCTTCTTGGTAGGTAACTTGTGCTCTAAGGTAAGAGGGTTCTTAGGAACCTGAACTGCATATCCAAATACTACAACATAAGCTACAAGAACATGTGTTATAGGCACCACTATACTATTATATTGAATGTAGCTACTAATGTCAAGGAAAAAAAGAGCCCCAAATCAAAATCCCTTTGCAAGCACTATAGCTCCTCAAACCATCTTGCACCCTTCCTCATGAAAGACTACTTGCACACCCACATCATTCATCTTATTAACAAGAAATAGGTTTTGTGTCAAACCCAAGATGTGTAGAAATCTCAAGACACCTTTGATCCTTCCATCAAAGAATCTAATATTGACTCTACCATAGACAACAATACTAAAGAAAGACTTGCACTAAGGTAAACCTTTCTACCATTGAAGCTCTTGTAATAAAAAAACCACTCCCTATTTGGAGTCATGTGGAAAGAAGCTCCAAAGTTGATCATCCATGCATCTCACATGCATGCGTAGCCAAGGCTACAATAAATGCATCACCAATATAATCCTAAGAAGTCTTGGAATCTAAATCATCATCTAATTCTCCCTTGTCCTATTTTTTCTTTTTATTCTCTTTTTAGTTTATTGATGTAGTATGTCTTGCCATATTTTCAACACTTTACTTTGGACCTCCCAAAGGACTTAGACTTGCCTCTAGATTTAGATTCTAGTCCTTCTTGTTCTTTACCTTTTATTTTTCCTTTAATCTTCCATGAAAAACTAATTCATCTTTGGTATCTTCAAAAGTTCTTTTTGTATCAGATCCTCTAAGAGAAGAACTCTAACCACTCTTCAAGAGTTAGCTTAATGATAATGCTACCAACAAACATCACCAAGTTGTCCCAAGAATCTTCCAAAGAACACAACAAAGTCATACTCTAATCTTCATCATCCATTTGCAGAGCGGTAGATGTCAACTATGTAACAATGGTGTTCAAGGCATTCAAGTGTTAAAAAATAGTCACCGTCACTCAAATTCAAGGGATGCCAATTCTTCTAAAAAAAGTTTATTCACCAAGGATTTATCCTAGTATAAGTTACCAAACTTGTTTCAAAGGGCTTCTATGGTGGCTTCTCTCAAGACCTTTAGGAGCACTAAATTTGCCAAACTCAATCTAATCAAGATCCTCACTTTTATATCCAACACTACCCATTCATCTACTAACATAGTCGCATGTTTATTTCTAGAGATCACAACCCATTGATCTTGATCTATGAGCAAGTCCTCCATTATAATCTTCAATAATTTAAAATCCATTCCATTATGTTTTTCCATCTCCAACCATGATGTGCTCACCATTTTTTTCTAAAAACAAAATCTTCTCTATTCATAACTCCCACTTAAATTGAAATTAATAAACAAGAAACCTTTTTTCTTATCCTAAGATCTAAAAAATTGGTTAGGTTCTACTACCAAATGAAAGGAAGTGGGAAAAAGCTTCCCAATTAATCTATAAGAATAGTATTAAATAGAAATGATTTATAGGGTTTGCATAAAGAAATAAAAACACACAATATATTACACATTATTTGTCTTGGAAAACCCCTTATGGGAAAAAACCTAGCCTCCAAAACTTTAAACTAATTATATTCATAGCAACAACAATGGTTGTAATACAATCACACACTCAAGCGTTCACAAAAGATCACACAAACAATGAGTTTATAGATATATTGATAGCGTAACAATACCTAGAATCTACATATGCCTACAAAGAGATCCAAAGGTTGTGAAGGTGTTTAGTGTTTATAGAATATCAAAGACAACAAAAGATCTAAGAAGAGATGAAGAAAGGAAAATCATTTTTTTTGTAGAAGTGGCTACAATCACCTCAAGAGAAAGGAAATGAGGTGGCTTTAAACTTCAACCATTCTTGTTCATGCTACACAACCATGTATCCTACCGAGTTGACCTCCAAACCTAGTAAGACTAGACCCTTAGATCTCATTTCATTAAAAGAGAATTTGTTCCTCAGATGAGGTAGATTTTGTTTGTGATCCTAGGATAGCAAGAACTGCCATAGCCCTTAGGGAGGGAGATTTTAATAGAATTCTTGCCACATATGAGAAACTAAAAAAAGGGTTGATGAAACCTTTGCTTTTAGAATCTAGACAACTTCCATAGCCAAACACATGGTTCTTATTGCCCACAATTTCCCAAAACTTATCCAAGCATATGTAGAAGCCCAAAACTACAAAAATAGAACCATTAAAAAGAAAGGGATGGATAAGAAATGGAAATTCCAAATCAATGCAAAAAAGGCTAGGAAGATGCTAGATGTTTAGTTTGACTTCATGCACCTTAATCCTAAAGACATGCACTCCTTCTAGGACACTAATGTCCTAGATAAAGTTGAATTCCTAAATGGGATATGTACCCATCTTCTCTAATAACCCATTAAGTTCCTTTTCCCCCTAAAGGAGTTAAAAAATGACACAACTAATACGTGTAGCATGCTAGCCTTCATATTTAGCTTTGAGAATGATCAAGGAGTCTACTAAGAATATTTATCCATAGCGTGTAGGTTGTAGAGCACTCCCAAGAGTGAATCCATGAAGGTTATTTTTTCTTAGTACATAGAAGACTATATCCATAAACAATTACCAAATCTCTCAAGCAACAATTCTTTAGATTCTCCTCATTCCTTCTTCACTTGATCCTCCATCATTGTCTAGACTTGTACAAAGAGCTAAAACCAAAAATAGCACACACAACAAAGAATACGACCTAGTGATAGTTTGAGTACCCACTCTATACAAAACCTCATATTATGACTTTGTTGAGAAATTAATTGTTCTATCCATCCTCCACATAACAAAAGAACCCTTTCCTAGGCTCTCCAAAATAGGTATTATAATGATAAAGAATTGGTGTAGAAGTGAGTGGTATTTTAGAAAGACTAACTTATAATGATAAGACTCTATGGTTTCGTAGGGCAAGTCTATAGGCTTCCAATGCTTGTATCAAATAGATTCTTTGCCCTTGAGTTCATTAGATAGGTGGTGTAGACACCTAAAAATGTCCAACACCTTGTCATTAGCATGTTTTGCCCTAGCTACCCATATCATCACCTAATTAGTTAAATAAATCTTATTTAATTGACTAATTCCATTTATTCCCTTTCAATCCCACAATCCCTTCTATAATTAAATAAAATTTTATTTAATTATTCATGTCCAATCCTCTCTAATTAAATAATTATTTTTAATTGTTTAATTAGTCATTTATCCATTTTCCTATAATTAAATAAATTTTTATTTATTTAATTATCTTTCCACATCACAATCTAAAATTAATTAAATAAATTAAATATTTATTTAATTAATAAAATCTTAAAAATATCTTCTTACTTTCTTTCTAAAATTGCAACTCATGCATATCTAATTAATTTATTTAATTAGATATTTCATCTATTATTCCTCTCATCTTTTTAGGATTTATTTCCTTTAAAGCAAAAAATCAAATCTCTTTCTATCTTTTTAAATGCTATCTTATCTCCTTTCATTTCCTCTTTATTTAAAAAAACTAAATCAAATCTTATCTTATCAAATATTCTTCCCTCTCCATAATTAATTAAATAAATTCTATTTATTTAATTAATTTCCTTATTCTTCTATTTTCCATCAAATGATTAAATAATTTTAAATTATTTAATTATTGCATCCTTCTTCTAAAAATAAATAAAATTAAATATTTTATTTATTTATTCATGATGCACATAAATTAAATAAATTTTATTTATTTAATTTATATTTCATCCACTCTTATCTATATCATTTTCTTCTAAAAATAAATCTTCCTTGTCATACAAAAGCAAAAAGTTGAGTTAATTGATTTAAAACAACTTTGTTTTTATCAACAACTCTTAAATTAGAATAAATCATTCTTATTTATAAAATCAAATCTTATCTTTGTCATGAAAGCAGTTAACTCAAAGAAAATAGCTTTTTCTATGACACTTTTCTTCTTTCTATTCGCGCACATTCTCTCAAGGTTTCTCAACCATTGATCTTCTTATTTCTTCTACATCGTTGATCTTCTCTCTCACAAGTCTATAAATTGAACCCTCTTCTTCCATTTCTATATCAAGAAGCTATCAAGTAGAATTACTCTTTGGAATCCATAGCACGCCATTGGCACCCCCACTCTTGCAATATTCACTATCCATCCTATTTTGTGTTGAAGCTCATCTTCAATACAATAAGTATTCAAGCCATTTCTCATTTGTCATCTTTAGGAATCAAAGCAAGGAAGCAAGCCTCCTGAGGGCTATATTCACCACCAAAGATCAATCGAGAATAGGCGAGCAATGGAAGTCACTAGGTAACAAAGCACTGTGAGTATTGTGTACTTGTTCTTAAATCTTTGTTATTTGCATATTCCATTGAGTTATTGGGTGTTTTTATATTCATTTAATATTATCCCATTTTCTTGATAATAGGTGGATATGATCAATAACTTATTTGGTAATGGTAAGGGATGACAAGCCTACTACTCAATGCCATCCACATACAACACCATCACTATAGTTAATAAATGCTCTATAAAATATTTGGAGGCTAATTTACATGATTAATAACTAGTTAATAAATGCTCTATAAAATATTTGGAGGCTAATTTACATGATTAATAACTAGAGCCAACGAAAAACGAATGGAACTATGACCCCATGGGCTATTTTGTCAAGTGGCTCCAAAAGATTGATATAAGTGATATGACAAAGTTTGCACATGAGCCCAAGATTTAGATTGAGGTAATGGAGAGCCCTAAGGAAGATGAAACTAACAAAGTAATAGATACCTAAGAAATGATTGCATTAATTTCTAAGGCTCCTATGCCTTATGAAACCTTTTATGTGAAGCTAGTTGACTTTAAACCCAAACTAAAAATGAATGCAAGAAGATGTTAAAGAATCAAGGTTGGGGAGACCACCAAATTGATGCTTGGTGGAAATAAAAATAAAATGTTGGGCATCCCTCCATTCTCCCTAGAAATTTTGTATTGAATGACCAATTTGAAAAACTATATGAAGAGAGTCATTCAAGCCCGTCATCAAACTTCACCCTTAAAGCTTCTAGGATAATGAGCGCAACAAAAAAAATTATCTGATGAAGAGCCAGAGCTTGAATCAATTGCCTTTGGTTATCACAAACAAGCCCCACAATCTTCTATTGCAGTCTTGAATACTCAACAACCAATGGCACATGGGAGTAGCGTGGGTGTGCAACTACAACAACAACAAGCCCAAGCCCTCATGTCATGCCCACGTTTAAGGATCAAGCTATAACCCAAAAAAATAGACCATTTTTTTAACAAGTGAATACTTCTTTATGATCCCTTAGATTTACTGCAAGCATAATGCTCCTATGTTATATCCAATGGCCAACATTATAGTTATTTATAATATAATACTTTCTCACATAACCCTCTTCCTTGTATAGTGTACTAGTAATTAATCATATTAGTCAGCTCGAATATGCACGTAGTTATTTGATTTTGTGTTATGTTATGGTTCTAACAACATTTTGGGACATACCCTAAATGAGTTTATACTATTAAGATCTTAAAATATGTAAGGGGTTTCTAATGTCCCTCATTGAAAATGGCCACATGGGTTCACCTTTCAACAATGCTAGGTCATAACTACAATATTTATAAAATTATATTATTTTCTTCTACCAATCCCAATGAATGTTGGGTTATATTTTATATGACGTTACTAAAACTTAGGAGGGGGATTCCAAGTCCAAGCATCTCTAGCAACTCAAGGGTTTTAAGGTGACCTAGAGATTGTAAGTAATTTAAAATCAATGTCATCCTAAGGTAATAAATTACCCCCCTTTATCAATATAAGGAAAAGAAAGTTATTATTATTAAAACTAAAACACTTATTTCATATCCATCTCTCTATAAATTATTTGTAACTACATGATGAAATTATAACATTATTAATTATTTGGCCATTTTATAATTTAAATTAACGAAACACTTACTTAAAATTCATACCCACTTAAAATTCTTATCAATTAAGGAATTTAATAAAATTTCAAACATTTATAAAGGTTTTTGCGAATAAAGATTAATTTATTATTTGAATAGTAATATCTTATTATATAGTTATTACCTCTTTTATGATGAATCACGGAGTGTGATTCTAAAAGTTAATTAAAAACTTCATAATTAATACCATAAGCTCTATCAATTTTCATTTATATGAATTACATAAATATCATGTCTTCAAACACATCTAAAAGCTCAACTATAATGCCAATAAATTAATAATTAGTAATTAAATATAATATTAATAGTTACTAAATGTTTAAATATCCATATATTAATTACGAATAATATTATTAATTTGATAATAATAATTTAGTATAATAGATTAACTAATAAATAAATTAAAATTTTGCCTGATAAGGGGTGTAGAATAGTACAAAGGTCAAGCAAAGTTAAAATGATGGGACAATGTGAGGTTGGTTGGTGTACATGGATGAAAGGTAGAGATTTCACAGAGGAAGGAGGCTCATAAATCTTACTTCACAAATATTTGAGGGGGAGGTGATAGTGATAATCATTTTGCTCAAGTGTCATTTAATGATACAACAGAAGGCAATTATGTGCATTTGTAGGATGTTAGATGAAAGGTTGATCTATATATTTATTAAGAGCTCTCACAGGGTGCTTTGGCTCTAGTTCAATCTTCTAAGCATAATAGCCTCTTCCTCTGGCATTGGGAAGGGAAAAAGAAGGTGTCATGAGGAGAAAGGGAAGTCATATATAGGAGGAAGAAGGTGGAAGGAGCAGGTAGGGGTAAAAGATATGATAGAAAATTTTACAACATATTTGGAAATGGAAATATTGAACCTTGACTTGCATTTTTGGGTCTTCAAATTTGGGAGTTGGCTAAGAGTATGGATGGGATGCCATGTGTATATTAAAACTTTTTTTGACCCCAACCAATCATTCGATAGGAGAAATATGTTCAACACTACATAATCTTTGAGTTGTGTAGTGATGTTATCCATGGCGATTGGGACATACTTGTTGCACAATGACATAGAGGAAGTGGAAAATCAGGCAAATGATTTCTACAAATTTTATTTACAACATTTTCATGGCATGAAGGAGAATATCCAAGGGTTGCACTTCATAGTGGAGGAATTAGCCAAAGGTCTTCAAGTAAACCTTTTGCCCAAGGCAAGAATCAATGTTTCTAGTTATAGTTGTGATGATGATACAAAGGATGAATTAGTGGAAATTCCCCCTCCTATGAGGGGGGAGAAATGCAAAAATTGTAATTGTGTGTCTAGGGTTTTGGGGGGCTTGTGTAATTCACTCCAGCACCCCTCTTTCAGACTTGACAGTGTTTTAAAAACTTTGGAGAAGGGAGGGCTGATGTAATTTGCCCTCATTTTCTCTATAGTTTGTATTATATACATAAATTTGTTGGTCAAATGGGTATAGTTGATAGCTTCTTCTTTTTGGTTTGTGGGCAATGATGAAAAATAATTACAAATATACTGAAGTAATGATAATTGCATAGATTATATATTTTCTAAGCTCTTTGCTAGTAGGGTGTTGCCTTAATTCAAGGTTTTCAAGCATTATTTTTGGACCATCAGTTTTGAGAATGACAAAATTGCTAGTTTTTGTGTCTCTAAGTCTTCTTATTGTCAAAATAAGTGGGTATACTTTGTAAGGCATATTAGAGATAGAACTAAGAGTGATACTTTTATTTTTTCAAATAGATCTAGTGAGTCCATTAGCTACCAAAATCCAAACTTAAATACTATTTTTGGTGGCCCCTAGATGCCTATTCCATATATATTAGCAAAAAAATAAAAAAAAAATAATTTATATAACATGAAATAATGTACTTTTCAGATATCCATATATCAAGCTAAAATACACACACACACACACACACACACGGTTTAAATTTGACATTCAACCTTGCTTGTCAAGCATTTTTTTGTGACTATTATCTAACCCTTCAAATTCTAAGAGATACCTTATTTCAAAAAAATCATATACAAACTAAATATATATACTAAAATAATCCTATATAAATTTTGTCAGACTTCCAAAATCTCCTCTTTCATGTGATACACTTCCTAAAATTTTAATTATATTTTATGATAAAAATACCTAAATTTGCCCATACAACAATCGAATTTAGGTTTAGATATAAGTATCTATACATACTTTTAGCTAAAATAAAACATGAGTGATAATTATATAAATCCAAAACTCTATAAAAGGATGCCTAATAGGGGAGAGGGCCCAATAGTGGTGTAGGTACCAATAGTTGTCATAGTACATGTACATTGAAAGTCTAATATCTTAAAATTATGATACTAGTAGTTGTAAAAGTGGACCCAATAGTTAAATAAAATATACCTATTAGATTCAAAAAAACAACAAATCATATGATGCTACTACTAGTTGTAAGAGAGGACCCAATAGTTGAATAAAATAAGCCCATTAGATTCAAAAAACAACAAATCATGAGTTAATGAACAACTATGGGTCTAACTTTTTTTGGGGGGTCTATTATGACACCTCAACAAAAAAGAATGTTGTTGACATTTTTTTCGAAATATTTGAATTGTCCACAAGGATATAATTTTTTAGTGTCAATATTATATGTACACTCCTATGTCTACTTATAAAACTAGGGTGCACCATTATTTGGCCCTCTCCCCTATATAAAAGAAGTAATAAAATATAGCAAAGTTTCATCAACCTTTAGAACCCTAAACACAGGCCCTAAATCAAGGGTTTCGTAAGGAAATACGGCAGGGCAATACTTTGTCTTCTTTCATGTTTGCTTTTGTATCTTCTTGTTTTTTTCTCTGTTATTTGCAGGCAACGAATGGAGCAGGGAGCAAAATGCAGTGTAGGGTAGGTGTTAACAGGGTATCCTGTGGAGGGTTGCTAAGGGCTGAGGGAACATGCCTATGGCATGTAGGGCCATCGCGTCCATATGTTTTATTCGATCTTCAAACTAGATTAATATTACTCTGATGATAATATTCTCTATCTTTTTTTTTTGCGTGTGTGTGTGAATTGGCTTGGATAGAGCATTAGTCTCAAATATGCATTTTCTTATATGGGACTTGGTCATCAATTTTCTGTTTAAGCACATCACATTAAAAAAATATAAAATCTAGTTCACTGGTCATCGTCTCCAGAGAATACAGTAATTAGAGGGTTGAATGTATGGCCTAATCATGAATCTTGCATAAGAAGATTAAAAGAGTGATTTCCTTTGCAGATGCCCACTCAAATGAAACAACTCAATGGCCATCCAGTGGCTCTGAAAAGAAAAAACTGAGTAATGTATGCAAATCATATTTCCATAAACCAATACTGTAGTCCAAGGTTTATTTAATAGCTAAACAATATGCTCTACATTCTCACTTAGCTGAACTATGTATCACTGGAGGTCAAACAAGGAAGTTGCTAACCACCTAGCCAAATGGTATCTAGCCAACTTCGAGTTAAGAGAGATACATGTGCAAGCAAAAGAATGCTTCAAGGAGACAATACATAATCAACACAATCAGCCACAAAGGAATACCATGCAAATTTAAATTAGGATAATTATCATTACACCACTAAAATGAACATATATTAATCTATCTCCTCCACATGGACTCAATGACACAACATAAACATTATCATAAAGTTAAGTATGCATGATAATAGGGAAAAACACACTTTGTTCTCCAAGCTCTCTACTCTTGTGAACTTCTATATCTCTTAAGAGCTTGTCTACAAGGCTTTTCCTTAGGAACCACCCTAGAACCAAAAGAATATAAAAAGAAGAAGAAGCCCCCAAACTAAGAACATCTCTCATACACAAATAGAGGTGCCATATCACCTCTACACTCAATCCATGTGTTGGGGCCAAATGACAGTCCAAATTCCAAGACCCTTAACCCCCTCATTTACTCAAGTATTTACCCCTTACATTGCCCATGTGGGTGTACATGTCCCTCACATGCTAGAGTATACACTATCCTCTTGCAAGCATTAATTGCAAGGGACATGGAGGGGACTTGTACTCGAGCCCATCCCTTACTCATAAATGACTCAACCATCACATTCAAAGACAAAAGGGTAATTAAAAAAAAAAAAAACACTCACCTTCCAAAGGTACAATTTAATTAATCCTCCATAGGGTACCTACCCCTAGGGCCTTAAAAAATATAGATATTTGAAAAAAAAGAAATTTTATCATATTTGAAAATCCCCATCGCTTACTCATAAATGACCCAACCATCACATTCAAAGACCAAAAGGGTAATGAAACAAAAAAACTCTTTGAGCTTCCAAATATACAAATTAATTAATCCTCTGTAGGGTACTACTCCCAGGGCCTTAAAAAACATAGATATTTGAAAAAAAGGAAATTTTATCATATTTGAAAATGACCAAATTCAACAAATCCTAGTTTCATAAAAAACATGGGCCTTAAGGGCCTCAAGCAAATATTTCGACAATAACTTAAATAAACACAAGGGTAAGTGAAAATTTGAGAAGGGGAGTTGAAAGGGTTAGAAAACATGTTGTCTTAACCATTATTTGACTTGGGGAAGGGGTTTGCTTTCCATCACTAGGTTTACACATGGCTATTAAAATCTCTCCTCTAGGCTCCTTGATTGACCAATTGTTATTTGCATGCTTAATCCAAACATCAAATACATCTATGCACATATTTTAAATGACATTACGATACATTATGGAAGATGAACATCTCAATTGGTTCATCAAGGACAATATAAAATTACACAATAATCATATTAACATCAATTTATATTTTTTTCATCAACCAGATCAAGCACTAGAACATGTAACTCAACTAACTATAGAAGTCACCATCACAATTAAAATTCATTATTAGTTTAGTTCTATTAATAATAGTCAATTATCTAATTGGACTCATAAGGGAGGAGAAGTACATAAGGAAATCACGTCTCATTTGGCTTAACACTACATGCTCAAATAACATATGACATGAGGGAGGAGATCAACTAAGAACATCTTGTGTCATGGAAATAATTAGGAAATCCATCATGTTGAGAGACACAAAACAATAAGTCACATCAATCAAATTTGGGATAACGCACATGATTAAGGTAGCAACTGAGAGGGTCTTATGCCTCACTTAGTAGGTACATGTTCAAGCACAAATCGTCACTCCATCAAAGATAAGGGTGCAAGTTTAAGCAACAACAACAAGAGGGTAGCCCTTAAGGAGCCAACAAACCAAACAATTGCCAAGGAAGAAAGGAGGGACTACAACTACCACATCATCCCAACAAACACCTACCACCCAACTAGGTAAATCTCAAACTTGGAGGTGGGGGTGATGACCCTAAAGAGCACAGGAAAACAAAGTTAGAGAAAAGTGATGACCCTCTAAAGAAAGAAGAAAGAAACAAGAAGCCAGTATATCAGCTCTAGTAGGCACAAGCACCCCAAAAGTCTCCCACTGTGAGTATTCCTCCTTTGTCAACCACAACATAAGTAAGGCCCTCTGTTTTTACTTCACAATTTGTAGCTACCCAATTCTTTCCCCAATAGCAAAGGTCTTTTCCAAGTACCAACCAGGTGCCTATGAGCAATTTATGCAACCTTCTTCTTCCCATCAATATCCCCCTCAATATAACTTCCCCCCTCATCTCATTACTCCAACAGGACAATATCAAATGCCTACAATGCAAAATTTCACCCCTCGTAAAGGTTACAAATGCAATCCCCTCAGCTTCACAAGTTTTGGGATCTTCTATTTCCTCACCTTTGAAATCTCTACAGACCCCCATTTACCAAACAATCTCCACCCCCTAGCCTAGCCAACAACAAATAGTACCATCTTATCCTTTCTTCTCCGTAGATGCCACTCATCTGCCCTCAAGCCTAATAGTGTTGAGAGATTCTTCTCTCTATCAACAACAAATGCAACATGCTTAGGTAGAGGCCCAAAAGAAAAAATATAAGAGGTAGGATAATCTTGCAACTACTTGTATACAGAGGGTGAGAACTAGATTTGATCTAGTTAAGTAAGAAATGCACTTTGTGCATTTCACCCCTCTTGTGGACAAGCTTGAGGGAGCCATGCAAGTAGTGGACTATGACCTTTAGTGTGTCAACATCAACATGAAGGATGGAAGGGTAGATAATAGAATAAAATTGTTAGAAGAGAGCACAAATTGGTGGCTTCCAAATACAATACCTTTGAGAGACAACTAAAGAAGAAAGATTCCGATTTGAAACAAATAAAGAAAAATAGGAAAGCTGTAGAACTAAAGGCTAAGTCACTAGAGAATCAAGTAGTTGCCTTGACTAAAACATCATCCAAGTAAAAAGAAAAAAATAGAAATTCATACTAGGCTTACAGAGGCTAAGGCAATCATTGAACAACATAAATAGTAGATCGTCATCTTAGTAGCCAAAGAGGGAAAGAAGAAACAAGAGGCCACTCCCTTTAATCAAAAGGTTATTTAGCAAGGAAGCCAAAATGTCACTGAAAGGGCCACAAAGAAAGTGCTAACAAAACAAATTAATGAATTGAAGACAAAACTCTTGTAGTTGAAGAACAGAGAGGATGCCTTGAACATTAAGAAGTCAACTCTCTGTTGCAAGTATGTGCTAATCGGTGTTGTCATTGATGTCAAGATGCTCGTGTTGTCATTGGTGTCAACTGTGTCTTCTGATATTGTTGATTGTTGCTTGGTTGAGCTGTCATGTTAAAGTGATTTGAATGTCTTACAGAGGTGTTGATGATGTTAGCATATTGGTCCTATTGCTGGGTTTCCAAGTGCTTTTGAGAAAATTTGCTCTCTAGAGAAAACAGTGTTGCAAAGTATTCTGGCTTGCAGGATACTATCTGAGTTTTTGCTCCACATTTCTTCTGTGTTGAAGACCAGAGTGTGAGATTTGGATATATTTTAGAGAAGTGTTTGAAGATGCTAAATCTAGAATTTGGTGGTCCGAATCGCTGTGTAGTAGAAGTTGTGTTCATCTGTTTGAAGATTGTAATTGACAGAGTTTCTTGGTTGTGCAGAGGTGTCTGGGAGAAAGTATTTTGCTTCGCATTTCACCGCAGAGTGGTTTCAGGTGGTGTGGGTTTGGACATAAGTTTATAAGGTCCTTAGCTATCTTCATTCGAAAGGATTTGTGATTTGATGCTTTGGAGAGGAAGTTATTGTGTAGTAGAGTTCGACAGTGTTGTTTGTGAGTAGACAATGAATGTTCTTTAGGTGAAAGGTGTTGCGGATGATTTTGTTGGTTCTCAGGTGACTTAAGGTTGTTCATGGATGTCTCCAGATCATGTTGAAGGATTATGCTTGGTCCACAAGTTATGGTTGTGTACTTGGAAGCGTGTGCTTAAAGATCCTAGTGTTAACACCAGTTTTGGCTGACCTGGTTGTTTACACTCTTTGCAGATGTGCTTCGTGGATTGTGGAAGCATGTTGAAGCATGTGAAGATGTATTTAGGTCCGTGCTAAGCTGTGAAATGTTCTTCTTTCATCTCTTTCCTTTGCAAGACTATTTAGGTCCAGACCTAATTTGAGTTGTGTATGTTTGCCGACCTTGGAGATTGTTCCAAAGGTTATAGAATGTGTTGCCGACGTTGATGTATGTTCCAAGGTTGATGATTGACATAAATAAGTGTAAAGGATTCATGTGTATGTGCGAATATGTGAAGATGAGGATATGTGTGTTGTAAGGCTGCGAAGGTGATATGAATTGTGCTTCATTGGAACTGAACTCAGGCATGTGGTAGATGCTATTAAATCAATTCATGGTAGTGAGCCTTTTTGGCAGTGAGCCCTCTTGGTAGTGAGCCCTTATGGCAGTGAGCATTTCTTTGGATAGTGAACCCTTTGACAGTGAGTCTCTTTGTAATTCTGTATTGATACTACTATATATTGTGAGCTAATCCTCACCGTGGTTTTTCCATTATAGGGTTTTCCACGTAAAAATATGGTGTTCTCTTATGCATGGTGTTGATGTGATTAAGTTTTTGTTATCTATTTTTCATATTTAATCTTCATAACAGAATTAGGGTTTAAGTGAATTGATGTGGATGTGATTATGTTTGTGAAGGCTTAAAGTTTTTGATACAATTGATTCACCCCCCCTCTCTCAGCTGTCTTGTGCATTCAACAATTGGTATCAAAGTAGTTAAGAACAAGTGCAAGTATGTGCAGTATCATATTCAGGGGGAGAAAGCTTGAGAAAGGTGAATCACCCTTTGCCATTGATGTCAAAGGGGGAGAGAGTTCATGTGAAAAACAAAGAAAGAGTAAGATGTATAAAAGAAAGGGAGAGAGTGAGATCAGTGCGTAATTGTGTCATGATGGTTTTTCACATCATATGTTGCCATCAATGACAAAGGGGGAGATTGTTGCAAGTATGTGCTAACCGATGTTGTCATTGATGTCAACATGCATGTGTTGTCATTGGTGTCAACTGTGTCTTCTGATATTACTGATTGTTGCTTGATTGAGCTGTCATGTTAAAATGATTTGAATTCCTTATAGAGGTGTAGATGATGTTAGCATATTGTTCCTATTGCTAGGTTTCCAAGTGCTTTTGAGAAAATTTTCTCTCCAGAGAAAATAGTGTGTTGCAGAGTATTTTGGCTTGCAGGATACTCTGAGTTTTTACTTCGCATTTCTTTTGTGTTGAAGACCAGAGTGTGAGATTTGGATATGTTTTAGAGAAGTGTTTGAAGATGCTAAATACAGAATTTGGTGGTCCAAATCGCTGTGCAGTAGAAGTTATGTTCACCAGTTTGAAGACTGTAATTGACAGAGTTTCTGAGTTGTGCAGAGGTGTCTGGGAGAAAGTATTTTCTCTACATTTCTCTGCAGAGTGGTTTTAGGTGGTGTGGTTCTAGATATATGTTTATAAGGTCCTTAGCTATCTTCATTTCAAAGGATTTGTGATTTGATGCTTCGGAAAGTAAGTTATTGTGTAGCAGAGTTCGACAATGTTGTTTGTGAGTAGACATTGAACCTTCTTCAGGTGAAAGGTGTTGCGAATGATTTTGTTGGTTCTTAGGTGACTTAAGGTTCTTCGTGGATGTCTCTAGTTCATGTTGAAGGCTTGTACTTGGTCCGCAAGTTATGGTTGTGCTGTTGGAAGTGTGTGCCTAAATATCCTAGTGTTAACACCAGTTTTGGCCGACCTGGTTGTTTAGACTCTTTGTGGATGTGCTTCATGGATTGTGGAAGTGTGTGAAGATGTATTTAGGTCTGAGCTAAGCTGTGAAATGTTCTTCTTTTATCTCTTTGCTTTATAAGACTGTTTAGGTCCAGACCTAATTTGAGTTGTGTATGTTTTCTGACCTTGGAGACTATTCCAAAGGTTGTAGAATGTGTTGCCAACCTTTATGTATGTTTCAAGGTTGATGATTGATATAAATAAGTGTAAAGGATTAGTGTGTATGTACAAATATGTGAAGATGAGGATGTGTGTGTTGTAAGGTTGTGAAGGTGATATGAATTGTGCTTCGTTGGAACTGAACTTAGGCATGTGGTAGATGCTATTAAATCGGTTCATGGCAGTGAGCCTTTTTGGCACTAAGCCCTTTTTGCATCTCATCTGCAAAGTTCTTACACATACCTATATTTCCACCGAAGATTATATCATCCACATAGACCTCAATAATCATTGGAACTGAACTCAGGCATGTGGTAGATGCTATTATATCAGTTCATGCCTATGAGCCTTTTGGTAGTGAGCCCTCTTGGCAGTGAGCCCTTATGACAGTGAGCCCTTTTTATAGTGAGCATTTCTTTGGACAGTGAGTCCTTGGGCAATGAGCCTCTTTGTAATTCGATATTGATACTACTATATATTGTGAGCTAATCCTCACTGTGGTTTTTCCCTTTTAGGGTTTTCTACATAAAAATTTGGCGTTCTCTTGTGCATGGTGTTGATGTGATTAAGTTTCTGTTATCTATTTTTCATGTTTAATCTTCATAATATAATTAGGGTTTAAGTGAATTGATGTGGATGTGATTATGTTTGTGAAGGCTTAAAGTTTTTGATACAACTGATTCACCCCCCTCTCAGTTGTCTTGTGCATCCAACACTCTCAAGCAAAAGGCAAGTACACAAGGTACTAAATTAACTAAGCTCTAGAATGAAGTTGATGACTAAAAGTGCTCTCTCTCTCTCTCTATGAGCCAACCAAGTGTTAGATGATCTATCACAAATGATTGCCAATGCCAAGGCATTTGTGCATAAATTGTATCACATGTGACAATGATTGCCAATGTCAAGGCACCATGAACAAGAATTAAATAGCCTACAAAATCATTGACATATTGAGTAAAGATATAGCTATCTAGAGATGCAAAACTTAGTTCACAATATTGAGGTAGAAAATAGGAGAAATGAAAGCACACATAGATCAACTAGTTCAACAAGACCCAACCTCACCACTTGATGTAAATCAGAGGGTATTTCCTTATAATGGAAACACGGAAGAAAGATAGGTCCATATTCCAAGGATGGTCTCAAGCACCTTTAGTGGAAGAAGTTCAAGGGGTTTTCAAGCCCTTTGTAGAGTTGGTGGCCCAAATTCAAAGAACTATGATTAATGTATAGGACATTTGTATAAGGATACAATCGAGTTGGAGCACCACTTTAGAGCCTTGAAGAAGTTTGAAGTACTTACAAATGAGGAATGGAAAGATCTCCAGACAACTTTGGAGAATTTATGAAGTGTATTAGGTAATGTTTTGAAGTTTTGAAACTTTAATTTTTGGCTAAGGGACCCTATGCCCAATGGATATGTATTTCTAGGTTCCTTGTTTCTTTCTTGAATGAAAGAACCCCTATGAATCACCAAAACTATAGTGATTTTTCACTACAATAGAATTTTTTTTTTGCCTTGGTATCTTGTTTATTCTTGCTCAGGCTAGGCAAAATATTATATTTTGCCTTTACATTTTGTTGTTTTCTACATGCTACTAGGTGTTTTGGAAGCCTTTTGAGGCTTGGAGTAGTTCGCATCATCCAATCTACCACATCATCTTTGATCTAATGGTGCACAATGATTTACAGCTTGACATGAGTAAGTTTCCAAGGCAAAATCCTGACGTCATGACACATCAACAATAACGGCCCATGCATGTATTTTTATGACTTTGAAGTAATGTTGAAAGCAAGCAATGCACTTGTTCCTTATTTAAAATGACAAAATGACTTATCAACTAGTGCACATCTTTGCTTAGTGCGTTGATCCTTTGATTGTTGATTATTTCTTGACCAACGTGAGTCATTGACCTTAGGCATGTAATCTTTTACTTTATTCGGCATTGAGAGGCCTTTGTCAATGATTGAAAGGAAGCAAGGTAAGCGGAAACAACTTCCTACACCAATCTAATGAGGGAAAATAGTGCAAATTTTTCTTAGATCTTTATAGTTACAATTATGTTTCACATTAACAGAGAGATTAGCATACATTCATAAGCAAGTATAAATGTAGTGACACAAGATATATGTGGGGAAACCCCTTTTGGGTGAAAAACCCCACACTCCAAAACCTGCATAATGTATTATCAAATCTAAAGGAGATTACATCACACTTGCAATGCAAGTTCTTCCAGGAGTTGTCACAATGTCAAATATGGAGTAATTCTGGCAACATAATGATACTTGCAAATGAACCATACATCTCCAACTCCAATCACTTGTACATATAGAGAAGTAGTAGGAATGGAGGTAGCTTCTAGAACAAGTCACACAAGGAACTCATCCAAATCCATGTGGCCCAATTTCCAAGGCCATAAAACATGCGTATGACACTTGTAAGAGATTCTCTTTCATCCCTGACAAGCCCCTAACTTGGGCGTCCCAAATTTGCCCAATTAAGGTATGACAGATGCTCTTACAATGTCATAAAATCTGTTATATATGACAACTCTTACAATTGTAAGAGAATATGTCATAACTAACTATTAATAGCAGATTCTCTTACAACCTGTCATAGTCAAACTTGGGTGGCTACTTCCTCCATGCAAGATGATTTTTGACACTTGTCTTCACCTTTCATAGGATCTTCTATTTATGGCTCTTACATGTCATAGATTCTGTCATAGGAATTTGTGATAAGAATCTGTCATAACTCTTACACGTCATAAACCTCTTACAACACCCAAAAGATACTGACACATGGCAAAAGTCTTCTACCACAAAGTGGGATGCCTATCTCCTCATATGAGGACAAAAATACAACTAGTCACCTTCCATGTAGGATGAGACATCACCGTGCCAACTCCCACAAAGTGACAAAATAAGATTTGCATACGAATTACAATAATAAGTAAAAATAAATATACAATTAAATAATAAATTCTAGGAAATTGTAAAGGTTGAGACACCTTAATTCCTAACATTCTCCCACTTGTCAAACACCTTTCAAGAGCCAATAGAATGACATGATTTAAATGCTAGAGGCCAAGAGGCCCATAGACTCTGAACACCATCTGAACTTCTCTGTGCTCACAGGCTTCTTCAAGGAATCTGCAACATTCACCAAAGTATCAACCTTTTCCAAATTCACCTTCCCATCTTCTACCATATCATGTACAAAGTGGTACTGCACATCAATGTGCTTGGTCCTCACATGGATAGTAGGATTCTTCGCCAAACATATGTCACTCTGGCTATCACAAGAAATGGTAATCTTCCTTGCATCAAACCCAATGTCAGAACACAATCTCTTAAGCCAAATGGCTTCCTTACAAGCATGAGTAGCTGCCATGTACTCTACTTCAATCATGGACAAAGCGACCACAGGTTGCCGCTTACTCATCCAACTAATAGCACCACCAAACATAGTGGACACACAAGCACTGGTGGATCTCCTGCTATCAATGTCACCTGTCCAGTCTAAATCTGCAAATCCATGAATACTCACAAAATGCTGAGAACTAGTAGGATAACCATGATAGCAAAAGGCATACTCAGAAGTACCTTGTAGATATCTAAAAACTCTCTTAACTGCATCCCTATCCGTCCAGGATTATCCATGAATCGACTAAGGACTCCCACTGCTTGGGCAATGTATGGTTTTGTACAGACAATCACATACATCAAACTGTCAACCATACTAGCATAATGTACTCTACTCATATACTCCATCTCAGAAGGAGAGTTTAGACAATCCTCAACAGATAACTTTGTCCCCATCCAAACAGGAATACTCAAAGGTCTACAATCTGCTATGCTAAATCTCTCCAACATGGTCTGCACATACTTACTCTGGCCTAACCAAAGTTTTGTGTTTGCTCTGTCTCTTCTGATCTCCATCCCCAAAATGTACCTAGCTACCCCTAAATTTTTCATTTCAAACTGTGCTAACAACTGAGAATTCAAATCAGAAATCAAACCTTTACCATTCCCAATTAGTAACATATCATCAACATACAATACTATAATGAGAATGTGATCATTGTCAAATTTGAAATACACACAATGATCCGATTTCGATCTCAAAAATCCAATACTCAACACAAAGGCATCAAACTTTTGGTACCACATCCTAGGAGACTGCTTTAGACCATACAAAGACTTTTTCAACTTGCAAACCAAATTTTCTTTACCTTTCACAATGTAGTGCTCTGGCTATGACATATAAATCTCCTCCTCCAAATCACCATGAAGGAATGTTGTATTCACATCCATCTGCTCCACCTCTAAGTCATATGTTGTTGCAAGAGATAACATGAACTGAATAGATGTTAGCTTTGCAAATGGAGAGAAAATCTCACCATAGTCAATTCCCTCCACCTATGAATACCCTTTCGCGACCAACCTTGCCTTATATTTCTCAATGCTGCCATTTAAACCAAACTTTTTCTTAAACACCCATTTGCATCCAACAGGCTTTCTTCCTTTAGGTAAAGGCACCAAGTCCCAAGTATTATTCTTTTCCAAAGAAGCCGCCCCTTCTTCCATGGCCTCCTAGGAACCTGCATCTTTCATACCCATAGCCTCCCTTATGGTCCTAGGCTCATCGACATTAGAAATCAAAGAAAAAATACAATTGGAATCATGTAACGAATAACCAAACCTTTCAGGTTGTCACCTTATTCTCGTGGACCTCCTCACAAGTTGAGGTTGAGGTTCTTCATCTTCTTCTGAACTTTCCTAGTTGCTAGAGCTCTCCTCATCGTCAGATCCAACTGGTGTCTCTGGTTCAACTTTCTCAGAGGTGGGAGGAAGTTGAACCACATCATCTTTATTTTTCTCTTTCTCTGGCTATAAAAGAAAAGAAGAAGGATTGATCTCTTTAAAGATCACACTTTTGCTATACAAAACTCTTTCAGCCACTCGATCCCATAGCTTGTACCCTTTCACACCGATACCATAACCAATGAAGATACATTGAACTGCCTTTTTCTCCAACTTGGACCTCTTCTCCTTAGGCACATGTGCATATGCCTCACAACCAAATACTTGAATGTGTCTTAATGAAGGCTTCTTACCAGACCATGTCTCCATAGGAGTCTTGTTAACGAGCATCAATGTAAGAGACTTGTTAACTAGATAACAAGCGATAGCAACAGATTCAGCCCAAAACTTTTGTTCTAGGCTAGCTCCACTTAACATGCTCCTAGCCCTCTCCATCAACGTTCTATTCATTCTTTCTGCAACTCCATTTTGCTGAGGAGTATATGGAGTTGTCTTATGCCTCTCAATACCTTGTTCTTTATAGAACTTGTCAAAATATGTTGAGAAAAACTCACCACCATTATCAGTTCTCAAATATTTAATCTTTCTATCTTTTTGATTCTCAACAAGAGCCTTAAACTCTTTGAATCTTGCAAAAACTTCAGATTTACTTCTAAGGAAATATACCCATGTCCTTCTACTGTAGTCATCAATAAATTAAACAAAATACACAAATTTCAAAATTGAAGGAACATTAACAGGACCAAAAGCATCAGAGTGAACTAGATCCAACACCTTAGAAGATTTATGAGAACTATGGTAAAGCTGAACATGATTTTGTTTTCCATATATGCAGTGTTCGCAAAAACTAAACTCAAGGTTACAATCATCCATACCCTTAACGAGGTTTTTATTTTTCAGGGTCCTCATACCCTTTTCAGCAATATGGCCAAGCCTTTGGTGCCACAACATTGTTTTCTCAGCAGGAAGTTTCATCTCTATAGAATGAGCACCCTTGGGTACCCAGAAAGCATGACCATCGGAAGTAGATGCTACAGTCTTCTTGGTTGCTAGTTCCAATGGTGAGGATGAAGAATCTAAAACTCTCTTCTTCAAAACAAAGGCACTATTGCACTAAACTGCGCATGCATCAAGTTGAAATAGAGTGCCAATCCAAATACCCTTATCCAACACCATAGCTCCTCTCGTCATCTTGCATCCTCCATTCGAGAAAATAACCTACACACCCACATCATTTAGTTTGCTTATAGATAACATGTTTCATGCCAACCCAGGGATATGCAGTACACCATTGATCCCCTTCACTCAACCATCAGGGAATCTGATCAGGACTTTTTCCACGACCAACTATTTTCAGGTGAGAGTCATCACCCAGGGACACCTTCCCACCATCAAACTCTTCATAATTTAAAAACTAATTTCTGTGGGATGTCATATGAAATGATGCACCAGAATCAATTAACCACACATCCTTAGATGCATGTGTTACAAAGGCAGCGACAAATGCTTCTCCATCATCTTGAGAGGACTTGTCGGAGTCAGAATCATGGTTTTTCTTCTTCTTTTTCTCCTCCTTGCAATCCTTGCGGAAATGATCCAGTTTTCCATAGTTCCAACATAAGGCCTTGGACTTTCCAGGAGACTTTGATCTCCCACGGGATTTGGATCTTCCTTTGTCTTCTTTCTTCTTGTCCTTCTTCTTTCCTTTTTCCTTGGACCTACCACGAACTGCAAGAGCCTCCTTATCTGTTTTGGAAGATTTTCTCTGTATTTCTTTAGACAACAATGAAGAAACCACTTCATCCATCTTGAAGGTGGTAGTGGTACTCCCAATGGCCATCACAAGGCGGTCCCATGAATCTGGTAAAGAACACAACAATGTCATGCAATGATCCTCCTCCTCCATCTTCACACCAACAAAGGTCAACTGAGAAACAAGCATATTAAAAGAATTGAGATGATCTTCCACAGATCCTCCATCTTTCATCCCTAGAGAGTACAACTTATTTCTCAAGAATAGCTTGTTTACCAAGGACTTAGCCTGATAAACATCACCAATCTTCTTCCACAACTCTTTTGCAGTTTTCTCCTCCTCGACGTTCAGGAGCACAAAATCAGCCAAACATAGCCTTATGAGACCCTTGGCCTTCTGATCCATCTAATCCCAATCTTCTTGTTTCATGCTCTGGGGTTTGGTGTCGGATATCACGAGCCATAAATCTCTATCCACCAGCATATCCTCCATCTTGAGTTTCCACAACTCAAAGTTGCCTCCATTGAATTTTTTGATCTTGAATCTCCCAGATGTGCTTTCCATCTTCTCACTACAAAAATATCACAAAATGCTCTACAAGAATCCCACTCAATTGAAGATTAGTACAAAAAACCCTCTACCCAGCAACTAGGACCAAAACCGGACAGTCTCTGATACCAATTGAAAGGAAGCAAGGTAAGCAGAAACAACTTCCTACACCAATCTAATGAGGGAAAGTAGTGCAAATTTTTCTTAGATCTTTATAGTTACAGTTATGTTTCACATTAATAGAGAGATTAACACACATTCACAAGCAAGTATAAATACAATGACACAAGATATACGTGGGGAAATCCCTTTTGGGTGAAAAACCCCACACTCCAAAACCTGCACAATGTATTATCAAATCTAAAGGAGATTACAACACACTTGCAATGAAAGTTCTTCTAGGAGTTGTCACAATGTCAAATCTAGAGTAATTCTGGCAGCATAACGATACCTACAAATGAACCATACATTTCTAACTCCAAGCACCTGTATATATAGAGAAGTAGTATGAATGGAGGTAGCTTCTAGAGCAAGTCACACATGGAACTCGTCCAAATCCATGTGGCTCAATTTACAAAGCCATAAAACATGTGTATGACACTTGTAAGATATTCTCTTTCATCCCTTACAACCCCCTAGCTTGGATGCCCCAAATTTTCCCAATTAAGGTATGACAAATGCTCTTACAATGTCATAAAATCTGTCATATATGACAACTCTTACAGCTGTAAGAGAATATGACATAACTGACTATTAATAGTAGATTCTCTTACAACCTGTCATAGTCAAACTTGGGTGCCTACTTCCTCCATGCAAGATGCTTTCTGACACTTGTCTTCACCTATCATATGATCTTCTATTTCTAGCTCTTACATGTCATAGATTCTGTCATAACTCTTACGTGTCATAAACCTCTTACAACACCCAAAAGATGTCAACACATAGCAAAAGTCTTCTACCAAAAAGTGGGATGCCTATCTCCTCATATGAGGACAAAAATACATCTAGTCACCTTCCATGTAGGATGACACATCACCGTGCCAACTCCCACAAAGTGACAAATAAGATTTGCATACAAATTACAATAATAGGCAAAAATATAGATACAATTAAATAATAAATGCTAGGAAATTGTAAAGGTTGAGATACCTTAATTCCCAACAGTGATGGGGCCCACTTTCCTCTCTTCAATAGATTTTGGCCATGAAGTATTTCAGTAGTTCTCTACATGATGCACTCTTAGAGATTCAAGCAGAAAGGGTGGAGGATTTTCATTAAGAAGTGGCGGTGGCCATCCATTTTGCCTTGTCAACTCATATCTAATGGCTTGTGATGGATAAGCTAAAAATCTTAACTGTTTTAGAGTGTGACAGAGCCTACTAACCATTTTTTATCATGGGAAGCATGCGAAGGAGAATTCAAAGCATTTGTTAAGGTGTTTGGCATGTTGAAACTTTCCCACACTAGCCTAACCATTTAGTTTCAAAGAGATCAATCAAGCATCAATTTACCTGAATTTTAAATCCCCAACCAATCCTTCAAGCACAGTCTAAGACAAGACATGCATTCACTACTACGCAACATGTGACAAAAGCATTGATTCTTGGGGGTGGCATGTGTAAAGGGGTATTTCAAATAGAGATTCAATGGAGTGCTCCAACAACTAATAGGGCATTAATGGCCATCATTCTCTTTGTCTCTCAGATTTTAAATCTGGGATGTTTTGGGGGGGAAATTTTGTTTGTATGGAGGGTTATTTTATTAATTAAATGCCTTGTGCTCAATTGTAAGGTAGATTCCACTTGTATGCACATTTAATAAGTCTTTCTTGTAATTTGGTTTCTCATTTTTTTTTGGTTAATAAACCCTAGAGGAACCTTTATGTATGTGTTCAGAAATCTCTATCTTTTCATATATTTGTAACTATGTAAACATATTTTGAAGTATTCAATATAAGGAGTTGAGATTCTTACTATCCTACTTCTTGGATTTGTTTATGGATGAATTATCTGATGTATTTTTCATGGTTATTTTAGTTTATGTTGACTATTACTTAGTGTGTTTATAGCTCCATGAGACATTAACAAATGAATGTTTGTACTAGTGCATTGTCTTTTAATTTTCAGTTATTTACTTTATTCAAATTCCTTCCTTTTTCCCTTAGACAAATTTAGGCTTAGCTACAATAGACAAGGTGCCAACCTTTCAATCTTAGAGATTGCCTTGTTGATCAGTTCCACATCTGCAAGGATTTCCATACTTTGATGCCTTTTATGACACAAGTTGTTGTAAGACAATTTTGGCAATAAATAGGTTGCATACCAATAAAGAGAAGAAAAGTATAGATAAACTCATATACTGATTCAATTATTTTTGAGGAGCCTAAGGGGTTGGACCCTCAAAGGTTCATTGAGCATGAAATAAAACTCTTACCCAATTTCTTGCTACCAAACATAGGTCTCTATCAACAAATTGTGTTTGAGGCTAATGAAGTGAAATAGTAGTTGTAAGAGTTGTTGGAATGTGGTGTGATAATGTCTAGTTCTTCATCATGCGATTCTCCTATTGTAGTGGTGAAAAAGAAAGATAGCACATGGTGCACATGCATTTATTATAGAGCACTAAACAAGATCACAGTAAGAATCAATACCCACTCCCTCATATTGACAATTTGTCTCTGGATTAGTTATAGAATTCTAGGTTTTTCAAAAACTTTGATTTGAGGTCTAGTTATCACCAAGTTAGGATAAGAGATGATAATGTATGTAATTTGAGATTCAAGACTAGATAGAGATTATTTGAGTGCTTAGTGATTCCATTTATATTATGTAATACACCAATAAGCTTCATGAGGTTTATGAATAAAGTGATATATCTTCTCATTGATGAGTGTATGATAATGTAATTGGATGACACTTATTTTTATCTATACATATGAGGAACATTGGTGCAGGGGCACCTACCTTACAGTGGCCTCCATGAGGCAGTTAGTTAGTTTTAAATCTTATTGATGTTTCCAAGAAGGTCTTATAAGACCAATGCATGTAATAAGGTCTGAGTTGACCATGCTTTGCTATTTTTAGGTAGTTTGTTTGGACAGTTGTTTAGTTTGTTAGTTTGGTTGGGTCTCCCAACCGCTTGGAGGCAAAAACAATACTACTGTGAGTAGTTAAATCCCCCCAGAATCGGGTCATTTTAGACATAAGGAGATATACTGTGAAGTTACATTGTGCTGTGGAAAAGCAGAGTATTGTAATCGCATCCTTTGAAAACAATAAAGAGATTCTATTTTGTGTCATTCCTTTATTTTAATCGCATTGTGTAATTGACTCATAGTTTTGGTGGGTGTATGGATTCGTTTATCCATTCCACCGGTTGATTCTTTGAATCGGTGGAATGGCTGTGTATAGTAGTTTAGGATTTAGTTTGCATTTTCTAGTTGTTTGCATGCATGTTTGCAGGATCGCAGGTCAGATGCAGTAAGGAACCCTAGCATGGGTATGTGCTAGGCTGTGCAGGGTAAATCAGATTGGAGAAATCGCCAGAGAAGCGAATGAGATCATTGCTGAAGGTTGACGGGTCGAGGTGGTAACCCGCATGAAGGTTGGAGGAGTTTTGTTCTGCGCGACCGGCTATAGAAGGTCAGGAGATGCATGTGTAAAGCTATCAGCGTGAAATGTACATCGGCATAAGATTTAGAAAGGAAGCCGATAGTGGTGTGTCATAGCAACAGCATTAGCCGATAGGTGTTTCGGGGAGAGTTTGACCGTCGGGCGAAGGCAATGAAGTGTTACCGACAGTGAAGGTCTTGGCGATGGAAGTTGATGTTAGGTCCATCGGGGTGACTAACACGGTCAGAGTAAGGAGTTTAGGTGGCACCAATGGTATAAGGTGTTGCTGATAGGCAACCAAAGGCGAACATTGATCAGTGAGAGGATAGCGATCGGTAGGAGTGGTAAGGAGTTCACCGATAGAGGAAGTGTCACCGATGGAGGGGTTTATCGGTATAAGATGTATCATTGGAAGAGGAGAATAAAGCTATGCCGATAGTAATAAGTCATAGCGATATGGTGTTGAAGACACATCGGCGTGAGAGAGGACATTAGTGCGAAAGGAATTAGTGTGGCCAATAAAGGTAGTCTTGCCGATAGGCAAGTAAAGTATAAACATACACTCAAAATTGTATGCTAAGGTTTTAGTGGTGGATGCTCTGCATCAAATTGGTATTAGAGCTCAGCAAAAGGTCTGGGCTGTTGTGTGTTGATCCTGTCATTGAGAAGGCAGGCAAAGAACAGAAGAAGGTTTCTGAGATTGTGTGTGGGCAGACGAGGATGAGGTCTGTCATGACCATTCTCTAATAGAGATTAGGCTGGATAAGGGTGCAAAGAAAGGCCACTGAGGAGAGAGTGGTAGGTGCATCACCAGGATTTGCTGTTGGGTGAGATGAATGGTTTGGTGAGTTTGGTGTTTGTGAGGAGCAAGGTGCAAAATACTTGCTTGAGGAAAAAGGAAAATATGAGGGAAAAAGATATTGGGGAAGAGATAAGAGAGCTCGGGCAAGCTCTGGAAGAGATGAGTAGTAGGATGGAAGATGAGATGGAACAGTTGCTCAAAAGAGCCCTTAGTTGGCACTTGACAGTGAGAGAGAAGGTATCATGGCCTATTCAGAAGATAGTTCAAAGAAGAAAACATAGATATGTTATGGAAGAGGAAGTTGCCGCCGTAGGACAAATGGAATGCACCTCTAAAGTGCAGCAGCAAGAGGTCGATCAAATCCTTTGGTGGGAGATGATGAGTTTGGACAAAGAGGAGGACTACTTTGTATATGAAGGTCCTGAACAATTAATAACTATGATGGAGGAATTAGAAGGTGTTGTTCATCAAAGGAAACCCTTGGCAGACAAGGTTGGAGTAGAGTGCATGATGCAAGGGAGCAAGAAAGAGACCTCAAGGTCCCAATATTTTTCTAATATTTCGTTGGACTATGTATGTGCAGGTTATAAAGAGCAAGAAGAAGTGTCTATAATGTACGTAGAGGCCGTTGAAGAAGATGTTACCAAAACATTTGAGGAAATGATTTCCTTTTCAAATGAATATGCTGCCAGTGGTGACATAGATGATATTCCTGAAGTATATACGTAGGAAATGGACTTTTGGAGCCTCAAAATTGAGCAAATGCTGCATAAGAGATGGCATAAGAGGAAAAAGAAGGACCCAAGGCTAGTTACAAAGCTAAAGGACATGTTGCAGAAGAATTGGAAAACTAGAAAGAAGGAGTTTGTGGAGATGCCTACAACAGAAGGCTTAAATGCAGTTGAGGATATCTCAAGGAGCAGAGGTCAAAGTGTGAAGAAGATTTCAGTTTTGACTGATAGAGGTCAGTAACAGTTTCAGAAAGAGGTTTCTGAGCAGCCACAAATTGATTGGCAAGACAAGGATGTGATTGTAGTTGGGACTATTGTTTGTCCTATAAAAGTTGAAAGGAAGACAGATTTGAACATTACAGAAGTTCAAGAGGTAATTACTGAGGTTCTTCAACCAGGTATTCAGACAAAGGTGCTGGTAAGACAAACTGGCAAACAAGGGTATGTATGAACAGAGCCTACATTGATAGGCAGGAAGTTTACTTGCCAAACAGCAAGTTACAGTTCAGAACTCTTGGAGCAGCCAAAAGACAGCAGAGTATAAAGCTGGAACATGTCAGAACACTGAGATGGCAAAGAGTAAAGGTGCAATTCTTCGACAACCTAACTCATGGGACATGAGTTCTTTTTCTGTTGGGGAGTATGGTGCAGGAGCACCTACCTTACAGTGGCCTCCATGAGGTAGTTAGTTAGTTTTAAATCTTGTTGATGTTTCCAAGAAGGTATTATAAGACCAATGCATGTAGTAAGGTCTGAGTTGACCATGCTTTGCTATTTTTAGGTAGTTTGTTTGGACAATTGTTTAGTTTGTTAGTTCGGTTGGGTCTCCCAGCCACTTGGAGGCAAAAATAGTACTACTGTGAGTAGTTAAATCCCCCTAGAATCAGGTCATTTTAGACATAAGGAGATATACTATGAAGTTACATTGTGCTGTGGAAAAGTAGAGTATTGTAATCGCATCCTTTGAAAGCAATAAAGAGATTCTATTTTGTGTCATTCCTTTATTTTGATCACATTGTGTAATTGACTCATAGTTTTGGTGGGTGTATGGATTTGTTTATCCATTCCACCGGTTGATTCTTTGAATCAGTGGAATGGCTGTGTACAGTAGTTTAGGATTTAGTTTGCATTTTCTGGTTGTTTGCATGCATGTTTGCAGGATCGCAGGTTAGATGCAATAAGGAACCCTAGCATGGGTATGTGCTAGGCTGTGCAGGGTAAATTAGATCAGAGAAATCACTAGAGAAGCGAATGAGATCATTGCTGAAGGTTGACGGGTCGAGGTGGTAACCCGCATGAAGGTTGGAGGAGTTTTGTTCTACGCGACCAGCTATAGAAGGTCAGGAGATGCATGTGTAAAGCTATCGACGTGAAATGTACATCAGCATAAGATTTAGAAAGGAAGCCGATAGTGGTGTGTCACAGCGACAACGTTAGCTGATAGGTGTTTCGGGGAGAGTTTGACCGTCGGGCGAAGGCAATGAAGTGTTACTGACAGTGAAGGTCTTGGTGATGGAAGTTGATGTTAGGTCCATCAGGGTGACTAACGCGGTCGGAGCAAGGAGTTTAGGTGGTGCCGATGGTATAAGGTGTTGCCGATAGGCAACCAAAGGTGAACATCGATTGGCGAGAGGATAGCGATCGGTAGGAGTGGTAAGGAGTTTGCCAATAGAGGAAGTGTCGCTGATGGAGGGGTTTATCGGTATAAGATGTATCATCGGAAGAGGAGAATAAAGCTATGCTGATAGTAATAAGTCATAGCGATATGGTGTTGAAGACACGTCGGCGTGAGATAGGACATCGGTGAGAAAGGGATTAGTGTGGCCGATAAAGGTAGTCTTGCCGATAGGCAAGTAAAGTATAAATATACACTCAAAATTGTATGCTAAGGTTTTAGTGGTGGATGCTCTGGATCAAACATGTTGCACACCTCGAGAAAGTATTGTTGACTTTAAAAGAGAACAAGCTTCATTTAAATGGTAAGAAATGTGAATTTGCACAGCAAAGTTCAGTTTATCTCAGTTATGTTGTTGGAATGGTGTGATTCATATAGACATGATGAAAATAGAGGCCACAGTGAATTGGTACAAGCCTACAAGCATAAATAAAACAAGAAGCTTTATATGGAAGATCAATACTTAAGGAAATTTGTCAAGTAATTTTCTTCTATAGAAGCACATTTACATGCAATAATGGGTTATGTCCAAAGACCTTAAAAGGGGGTGGTGTGCAAAAAAAAACATTTGAGGAGTTGAATAAGAAAATTAGGAATGTGCTTGTGTTGGCTCGTTTGAATTATATCAAATGTGATCGATGCATAATCATGAAAGTTTTAGGGAACCTTGTGTAGACCTTGATAGCCTTTTGTGATACTAAACACTCCTCAATAGTGCACACTCTTCATACATAGCTCAATGAGTCATCACACTCCATTAAACATCACCCTGTGCATTCCATTATTCAATCATACACTATCACACATGACTGAGTATAGCTTCACTCATCACCTAACACAGTGAATTATTTGTTACAAATGGCATATTCAATAAACTTCTTTAATTATGGGAATAGAATGCCAACCATTAGGAATCTCAATCACCAAGCAATTGGAGGGTCAAACAATTTAGGGACACAAACTATTTCAACTTCTCTTGTCTTGTAACATTATTGTGCACATACTCACTCAATTCTTCACATTAAAGGGTGATGACAGATAATTGGATAGTATAGGCAAACCGATTTGATGTGTTTACTCATTTTTTGGTCACAAAAATCTTCATCCCTCACCTTGCTATTTTGTAACATCCTATGTATCTATTTATTTCTATATTTGAAGAGAAGTGTCACATTATTGCTAAAATACTTCCACACATTTGATTGTGTATTCAATTACTTTGTTTTATGTTTTTCCATGCATAATCGATAACCTTAGTTCTTCTCTAGGATAAGGTTGTCCCCTAGACTACTTGAGATCCAAATCATTAGTATCGAAGTAGTGTTTTTCACATGCCAATACTATAATAACAGAAAGTGCATACCTTGCAACTTCTTTTACTATGTTTTGCATGCATTTTAGGTCCACCTTTAGCATGTGTTTTTACCCCTTGTTTACCCCTTATTCACACCTTGCCTAGTTTTGTTAATCCTTTTTATCCTCATGTGTTTTAGGTTTTTCTTTAGCATGTGTTTAGACCCTTGTGTAAGCCTTATATTTTCTTATCCAACTAATCTTTATCCATGTTCACCCAACACTTAATTTGCGTGTCCTTTCATGTATTGTTAACCCTTATTTCCACCTTGTTTCCCTTATATTTCACTTTTCATTGATTACAAATACATGGGACCACTTTCACTCTTCTTAGATTTATCCCCTTTGCTTCTTATAGGAATTTGAACCTTATAGGATCAAAGGACAATCTTGCCACCGAGCATGAACCTTAGGGGGCACTCTAGGTAGCGGGTCTATCCTTTGCTTATTTTTTCATCAAAATTAAATGCTAGACTCATTTATGATCAACTACTACAATTTCATAGTCACTTGCTTGAAAAACCTAGTTATACCCATTCTTTGCTCTCATTTCTCATTCTTGCAATCCATTCCAAAAGTGTTTACACTTTGAAGCAATACTTTCATTGTATAAGTGCTCTATCTCTTGTCTAAGTGACTTGGAGGAGATTTTGCTGCAGACTTTCCATTTGAGTGTTCTCATGCTTTTGAAGCTTTCTTTCTCTTTGGTCTAAGTCCTCTTTTAGCTCTCTCCCCCCTTTGCCCTTAGATATTGTCCATTCACTTTCTTCCTATCCTAAGCCATTGGTATCCCCCATTTTTATGTCCAAGTCTACATACACCTTGCCATTAGGTCCCTTTCCCCATCCAATCCCTTAGAACCATTCCTATTTTTTTTTTTTTTATCTTTGTTCACTATCTCCTTGTGTTTCCATTTACCATTGTTTCACTTGGGTTTTTATTTGTATTACATAGGGTTTAGTTTATCTTACAACCATTGTTGTACCTTTCCATTACCTAGAGATGAATACATACATTTTCCATATTATTTAATCTAGAGTTTTGTTGGTGTAGACACCTAAAATTTACCTATTTATTGCCCCTTCTAATACCATGTTTAACGCCAATTTCTAACATCATTTTAATACCATGTCAATATTCATCACCATGCTAATTATCCAAAATTGACACTTCCTAACCATTTCATTCCCTTTGTGCTGATACATTTACCATATTGTCACATCACTAACTAGTTAAATAATTTTACTTTTTAATTAGTCTAATTTCTATCTCACATTGCTAACTAGTTAAATAATTTATTATTATTTAATTAGTCTAATTTCCACCTCACATTGCCAACTAATTAAATGATTTAATTAATCTAAATCCCTCCATCATCCCAAAATAAATGCACGAACTAAATGCATTTACCTCTTATTTTCAAATAAATCCACCTCATCTTATGGTTGTAACAAATTATTTATGGCCATTTCTATTTTTATCTAATGCAATCTCATCCATTCATTTTCAATAAACTAAATCATGACCATTTATCTTCTCCTTAATCTAAGGAAAATGCTCTCAACCAATCTCCACCATAGATCTGATCTTCAAATCCCAACCACTCATCCTCCCAATCATTTTTTTAAAAATAGAGTTGCAATTCTTCTAAAAAATTAACATGTGAATACATAGGTACATGCTATTAAAATTCTGAAGTATCCATTTGAGCAACTACACTCCAAATTAGCTAAGCACATTCTACCATGGAATTCATATTTGATAATGTACGATTGAATTTTTTTGTTTGAATTTCATTATGTACAATCTTAAGGTTTGCATGCTTTTTAGAATAGGAATTTGATGTTTCAATTTTGCCTACTATTATGAAATTGCTTCTTTTAGCTATGACAAGAATGTAGTTAATGATGGTGTTATTGACTCAAAACATGTCCAAGTCCAAAACACTCTTAGTATAACAGTTCCCTCTAGAAAGCCAAAATAAGACATGAAATGTAGACGATACACACCTTTGGGTGAGCTATTAGAGGTAGTTTTTCATAAATTGGTCAAAGTAAACATGATTGCCTTCCCACCTACGAAGTCATTTGATGAAAGCAAACCCAACTCCCCAAGGTATCACACCATTTATACCTACCTCCAAACTCAAACCCTTCCATCCAACCTTTTAGATAACCAACACAAATCCTTTATCCAATGTACATCTCATTTCACCCTCTTGGTGATACACTATACCATAGGGGTTATGATGGGACCTTGTTACAATGTTTAGATTCAGAAGAAACAAACCTAGCTATCAAAGAAGTTCACGATGGCATCTGTAGAGCACACACTAGTGGTATGGTCCCAACTAAGGAATTGTTAAGAACTAGATATTATTGGCCCACCATGGAACATGATGCATGTCAATATGTCAGAAAATGTACAGTATATCAAAAATGTGGAGATCTAATTCATTTTCCCTCTCAAGAACTTTAACCCACCACAACTCCATTTCCTTTATTCACATGGGGTCTCTATCTCATTGGAAAAATAAACCCCTCTTCCTCCAATGGCCATAAACATATTATCAATGCATCTGAATACTTCACTAAGTGGGTAGAAGCAATTCCTCTTATGTAACTGACCAACAAATTTCCAAATTTATCTTCAACCACATCATATGTCGTTATGGTATCCTTATTGCCATTATCATAGATAATCATAAATATTTTAAAAATCATGAAGTCCAAGCCCTTTGTGAAAAATTTCACATCCAACACAAATGGTCTACACCTTATTACCCACAAGACAATGGCCAAGCTGAGGCATCTAACAAAACCCTAATTAACTTCCTTAAAAATATTGTCAATGATGCTGGTCGTGATTAGCACCTTCAAATCTATCCTACCTTGTGGTCCTACCTCACTAGCATTTGTACACCCACATGAGCCACTCCCTATTCCCTTGATTTTGGAGTTGAAGCCATTTTGCCAATCAAGATCAAGTTACCTTCTTTGCACATTTCTTTGCAAAATCTCATTGATGAGGAGTATTGTTTCGTGCATCATCATGAATTAAAACTCCTAGATGCACGAAGTATTGATGTGAGTTTTTGCACACAACAACTTAAATTAAATACTGAGTACTTTACCTCTCTTAAAGGAATCAAATCACAACAAATCAAAAAATGACTATCCCAAGGTCTCTCCTAGCCAAGTCTTGGCCCTTACAAGATAACTCAATGTTTGATATTCTTTGTTGTTCCAACAAGGGGCCTTACACAAATCTAGACAAACTTTCCACACATAAGGTTAAATTACACAAAAACAATCAATTTTCAAATTTGTCAATGCATAAACAAACCAATCCTAACATATATTGCCATAAAATGTATCATTTAAGCCTATAATCAATAATATACTAACTTGCATTCATGAAATATCAACCTTATAACAACAATGTACAAGTTTGAAAGTCCTATTCTAATCCCAAACTAACCAAATCTAATAAAAAAGTGAAAAAGAAAGGCAAGATGGAGAATGGTTGGAGAGAAAACTAACTAAAAGTTAAGCTTTTTTAGCCTCAACAATGCATAGAAAAGCAGACAAACATTAACAATTCTTGATATGACCATAAATATTAACAATTCTTGATATGACCATATGAAACCAACAATCAAGCTTTAAGAAGGTGTAATCTTCAAATGTGAGTTTCTAAATCATGAAGCAATCTTCATCAAAGACCTAATTACTAGCACAGTTCAACAAGATTCTTCACAAAATGAAAGAAATGGGTGTTCAAGCTAACCACTCAAAGTAATCTATAGTCAACAAATCACTAGGGTATGAATACTTCACAAACTCATCACATATCCATCAAATTAGCTGCTGAAAATGTAAGAAAAACTCTCTTGGTGTTTAGAAAAACTCTCTTGGTGTTTAGAAACCATGAAACCATGAAACTAATTTTACTATAAACCATGAAGTAAACTTGTATTAAGCTCAAAATATTGACAAATATCAATAATTTCCAAATTTGGTGTGGAGAAAACCATGAAAATATTATTAAAATTTAGAAAATAATATGTATTTGCTCTCAAATCCAAAGTACAAATGTGTTTCCAATATGTCTCCAATGATTTTTTCCAACACTTACAATGAGGTTTAGCTATATACTTATACAAATTAGCTTTACAATACTAAGTTTTCACCTTTAAATCCAATAGATATGATCAATTCGATCTAATGGGTCACATTTGATGTTTAAATAGAAAGTCTTGATATTGGTGGTAGGTACAATTTCCAAGATATTTCTCCTCATCTCCTTGTAGATTCCTCATCAAGATTCCCTTAGTAGAAAAAAGTAACTTTCTCTTATCTCCATATTTACTTTTGGTAGTGAGTTTTTTATTAAAAAAAAACTTTTTCAAGTTGAAAACATTTAATATTTGCAAATACAACTCCAAATGATTTACTTTTTGCAACTACAACTCCAACTCATTGTTGTAGTATGACAAATCTCAATAAAAAAGACGTGTAGCTATAGAAAATCTATTTTCTCCTCCATATGTAGTTGTAGCTCTTCATTTCCCATGTTCAAACATGATACTACAATTGTAGGTGATTGATTCCCCCCTTAAAAGTTTATTCAACATTCTTTTCTTCACTTTTCCATTATTTTCAACCATAATTCTTCATCTCAGATTTGGAATAGCAATGTAGAACTTCATGGAAGACTCCAACAATCATGTTTAAGGCTACAAATTAGGTATAACATATACATTTCATCTTGTTAGTTAACAAATTTGTCACCTAACTCTATATTCTCACACCCAAATAGATGACAAATGTAACAACAGTTGAACCTATTGTAATGGTATTTTACAAAGATTCTCCGCTTCTTTTATAAGGCGTAACTACCTTCGATCGATATCCAATGAATAAAAAACTAGCGTTGCTTTTACCCAGAAAGAAAAATAAAGGTGGTTCTTGTAGAGTTTAACTCTACATTTTGTGATGTTAATTTGTTGCAGTTGTATAGTTTTATTTTCAGTTTGTGTTGTAAATGTTGCCCGTGCGTGGAGTGCGCCAAGTGTTAGCATGGTGGGGTTTTGAAAACCTGAAAGAAATGATGCTTCCAAAAGACGCGCAGAGCTGACATGTGGTAAGGTGGTTAGAAGCAGTAAGAATAGTGACCGGGAGTGGCTCAGCGTGTTGGGTGTCTTCTTTTCAGTTCGTAGTTCCCAGGTGCCACAGAACTTTGCCACGTATTTTTGATCGTATTTCTCTTTGTAAGGTTTCTATCTGCTATTGGAGAGTGCCAAGTGTCACTACCATGGGGATTCAAGGATAAAATTTAGAGAGAGGCATCGAGAAGGAGTGTTAGTGTGGTACATGTCTTTTGTTGCAACATGTGGAGCCGACTGCGTGTCTCTTTTCTTTAATAAGTTTTGGGAGGTATCAGAGTACAATATGGTGGGCCCCAATTTATTATAAGTATTAGTTTCTAAGTGAACCAGGATGTGCCAAGTGTCACTACCGCAGGTGATTGAAGGTTGAGAAACAAAAGAAACTTTTAAAGGCACGCCAGTCTGCCATGTGTCCCATTTTTTAGGCTCTCAGGTGTTGCCACGTATTAGTAGTAAAAGGAGGCGGATTGCACCATGTGTCAATGTGTCGTGTGTTCTCCTTACGTTGAAAGGGAAACTAAGCTTGATGAGTGCAGGAGAGGCACGTAGCGTTTTGGAGCCATTTGAAGCTTACGGAGGAAGCCACTTGTCCCAATAGAACTGGTAGTTATTAGGCTGCATGTCTAGTACCAATTAGCTAATAAGAGTGTGAGGATGATACGGTTGCAGATTCAGATAGATCCTATGCATGATCAGTTTAGTTCGGTTGCAGGTGGTTAGATTTCTTAATGGCTAGAGATGTTTTGAGCCCCATTTTTCTTATATAAATTGGGGGAAATTTGTAACTAAGAGAGATAGAAAATATAGAGAGATATTATTGCGACTGGGATATATCATTTTTGCCTTCACAGCTATTTCAAGAAGAAAGCATATAGATCTATTCATGTTTCTATGCCTTGTGTATTTTGCTGAATCCATCAATGAAAGAAGCTCTGTTCTATGCTATTCGATGATATTTTCTGTGTCTTTGTATAATTTCTCTGAGTTTAGCCTTTGGTTTTAAATCTATTCATAATCTGTCTATATTGATCATGCTCATTGCTCTTTGATATAGCTGAAAGCATAAGGATTTAGTCATTGTGCTAATTATTGAAATACATATATAAGTTCAGCGCATCACCATAGGAGTTTTATTTTATTGTATCTGTAATCTTGTTTCTTCTTCCCTTTCCCAAAACCCCATTGAAAAAAGGAAGAGCCAGCTTCCCTAAAATTTGGAGGTTGCTTCAAGAGTCATCCCACATTTTTGAAGCTTCCCATGTTGGTGCTGAAACTTGCGTAATTTTATACATCAACAGTTTTTGGCATGCCCGGTGGGACCTTTCTTGATTCTTGATCAAGATCATATGAACAAGAGAGCGGGAAGGAGTCAAAGTTGTGGATCGACTACCAGAGCCCAGTCAACTGCTAATCTAGGAATCTTATTGCCACTGTTAACAACCACTCCAAAGAGAAGGTTAAATCAATCATCTAGAGTACCAGGAATAGCTATGGCAGTACCTACCCTACCATGGAGCTTTGCAGATTGGAACAACATCGGCCCTCTTATTCTCCCAACACCGCTAGATACCTGAGATACAATTCCTGCCAATGCTTTGAAAGCATTACCCAAGTTTTCAGGAGAAGACTCAAGACTCCAGGGGAACACCTCCAAGATGTGTCAGATGTATGTGCTATGCATGTCATCATAGAACAAAATGTTGCTATTAGATTATTGGTTGCTTCTTTCAAAGGGAAGGATTTGGATTGGTACAGGTCCTTGGCCTCAAATTCAATATCTACTTGGGATCAACTAGGAGATGCTTTCTTTGCAAGGTTCAGTGAAAAGGGTGATAGATCCTCTTTATTACAATAGTTGATCACCATAAAGAGAGCACCCCAAGAAGCTATAACAGATTTCAATACTAGATTCCAAAAGACCTGGGATAGAATCCCCGCCACAGCTAGGCCATCAGCAGGTATGAAAATTGTATTTTATCTTAAGGTTTTCAATTTTGATATCTCAATCATGATCTAGTCTTTAGGAGGGTAGACCTTACCAGCGGCGTATGAATTAGCCGTAAGAGCTGAAAATAACTTAATAGATGCTAGGAAACTGCCCCCAAGGCCTCCTATGCCTATGTTTCTAGAGATTTCTATGCCCTTGCCACAAGAAACTACTAATACTCCCTTAGTTCCAGTGTCTATGTATACCTTCCCAACACCCCAACAACCCACTACATCAACACTTCCTGCCCCTCCATCTGAAATGGGTGATGTCAAGAACATTCTTAGAACTTTTTTCAAATGATATTATTAACCTCAAGAGACAACATACTTCTTATCCAAAAGCTCCTTACCAGGGATTCCAAGGTAATAGGCCTCCATATCAGCCAAACCAATACCATGGAGCACAAAGGCCAAATTATCCCCAACCTTCAAACCAGCTACTTACAGTACCCACACCATTACAAGCTGTCCTAGCTAATTCAAATAGAGAGATGGTTCCTAGACAAAATAATATAGCAGAAGACTCCAATGCTTGGTGTTTCCCTTGCAATAATGCACATATGCCTAGAGATTGCCCTAGAGGCAACTTACAGTAGCAGGTAGCAGAGCAAAGAAGAATGGAGGGTCAAGCTGTTGTACCTTCATGACCCTTTCCTTACTAATCACTTGGTGTTCAAAATGTGGCACTGGTAGCACAAATGCAAGGGATGTCAATAGAACAAGAAGGGGAATTGCCCCAGAGCACACACTATTTTTGTGTATAGAAGATGAAGAGTTGGTATTTCTAAATGAGGCGTCCTCTTCCAAGAAACCCCTAGTACAATCTAATTACTATACCAGGTCAAAGAGAAGGATGCTAGAATAGCCTGAAACTAACTCAAATGAAGTGACTAAGGATCCTCCATTCCAAAGTCAATACATCCATGTTTCAAGGAAAGAAGTACCTATGGGCACTCTGAATCAAGGAATCTCTAACCTAGTGATAGAAAGAGCAAGGTATCCTTATTACCCTAAGACACAAACATTGGGGCCCGTGAATGTGGTGGAACAACTGAAGAAAACCCCTACACATGTGTCAATATGGAATATGCTAGCTATTCCCGAGCAAAAGATGCTATTGCAAGAAGCATTGCAGACTCAGGAAAATCCTAAAGCTGTTAATACAAAAGGAGGTATGAATAAAGGGAGGACTCAAAACAAAGATACCCAGCTCTGCATACAGCCACTCTGCTAAATGTTGTGCCAAAGGTAAGCAAATCTAAGCCAAATCCATTTTATCTAACTTTAGTAGTGGGCAAGAAATTGTTACACAACTCAATTATAGATTCGACGGCTAGTATTACAGTCATGCAGAAGCAAGTAGCTGATGCTTTAAAAATACAATATGAGCCATTGGCTAAAGGGGTTATGCAATTAGATGGAAAGTCTGTGCAAACCATAGGAATTATCAAACAATTCCCATTACAATTGTATACTTGCCCAAATATAACTGTCTTGCAAGATGTGGTGATCATTGATATTCCCCTTGTCTTCGGGCTATGCCTATCTAGAGATTTCACAACTAAAATAGGAAGATACATGTCACTTGATTGGTCACATTTGATCTTAAGAACTAAATATGGAATAAAGATGAAGGTAATCTCTGAGCCCCTATCTAAAGAACATATCAAGAAGAACTAGCTCCAAGAATTGAAGCATCTCATGCTATGATGAATAGGGAGGATAGAGCTTTTGTTGAAGAAGTGGGAGAATGGACTGAATATGATCAAAATGAAGAAGACAATCAGTTGATGTCCATGATGTAGAGTGACCCTTATGGTAATTATGATTATACTAGTTTAGGGACTTATGTGATCTTTGAGGAGGGTCAAGAAATACGATATATAATACGTCAAGAGATATCTGAAAAGGAGAATTCTAGTGAAGACTCTGAGATTTGGACCCTGAACTTTGATGGAGCTAGGAGTAAGAATGGTGCAGGGGTAGGTATATGTCTCACTTCTCCACATGGTGAGAAAATTCTCATAGCCATATGCTTCCAATTTTCTTGTACAAATAATGATGCTGAATATGAGTCTTTGGTACATGGTCCTATGTTGGCAAAGAAGAAAGGGATAAATAATCTGATAGTCAAATGTGATTTAGAGCTGGTTGTGAAACAAATTAGAGAAAAGGCTGTGGCAAAGAATGTGAGAATGAGATCTTATCGACATAGGATTTGGGATCTGATCGATGGCTTTGACGCTTTTAACATAGAAGTTGTACCTAGAGTTCAGAATGCTGAAGCAGATAGAATGACACAAATTGGCTCTCAGTTTGATCTTGCAAGTGACTTGCTCATTAATAATGAAGCAGTGAAAGTCATTATTAGACTAGTGATCCCTGATAATGTTTGAAACTGGCAAGTTTTTGACAATGACCTTCAGGTGCATCTATTTCTACAACAGTCTGGAGAATTTGCTGACCAGTTGCAGCCTAAGATCAAGGAAGCATATGGTGACCAAATTATCCAATTAAAGTCTAATAAGCTTCTGAGGGGGTTAATAACGTTGGAGAACCTATTCGACCCAGATGATGTGAGCCTAGATAAGAGGAAGTTTAAGGCAAGCAAAGAAGATTATTCTAAAATTCACGTCAGTGAAGGAAGGAAGCTGAAAGTAGGTAATGCCACTACTCAGGAGGAAAGAGATAAGCTAATTTATTTATGCAACAAGTATGATAGTGTGATTTCATGGACCTATGATGACCTTCATGGTTATAAAAGAGACATCATTCAACATACCATAGAGCTTGCTGAAGGATCAAAGCCTGTTCACCAGAAATAGAGACCAGTGAATCCTAGAATCGAACCTTTAATGGTGGATGAGTTGCAGAAGCTTCTTGAGTCTAAGATTATTTTCCTGATTAAACATTCAACTTGGGTATCTAATTTGGTGCCAGCAGAAAGAAAAATGGGGACATTAGGCTCTGTGTAGACTTTAGAGACTTAAATAAAGCTTCATTAAAAGATCATTATCCTATGCCATCCATGGAATAGATTTTACAAATAGTGGCTGGATCAGAAAGATTTTCCTTGCTTGATGCTTTTTCAAGATATAATCAGATCTAGCTAGCAGATGAAGACCAACACAAGACAACATTCACAACAAAGTGGGGAACTTTTGCACACACCAAAATGCCATTTGGTCTTTCAAACACTGGAGCCACTTTTCAACGCGCTATGGATATAGCATTTAAGGGACTCATAAATAAGATCATTCTGATCTATTTAGATGACCTCACTATATTTACCAAGAATGCCAAAGATCACTTTGAGAATTTAGAAGCTATTTTTTAGAGGTGTCAAGAGTTTGGGATTTCTTTAAATCCTAAGAAGTGTGTTTTTACAGTACCTCAAGGGAAACTTTTGGGGCATATTGTTTCAAAGGATGGAATCTCTATTGATCCAGAAAGGGTTAGAGCTATACTGGACTTGTCCTTACCAGTCAATAAAAAGGCAGTCCAATCTTTCTTGGGTAAAATTAATTTTGTCAGTAGGTTCATATCTGATTTTGTAGGGCTACTTAGGCCCATTACCCTGATATTGAAGAAGGATTTAGTTTTTAAATGGACATCTGAGGGGAGATAGGCTTTTGAAGAAATTAAGAAAGCTATTTCAAATGCCCCAGTACTGCAAAATCCTGATTTCTCTAAACACTTCATAATGTATGTATATGGAGGGGAACACAATATTGTAGCTATTCTGACTCAAAAAGATGACAAAGAAGAGGGGGAGCATCCAATCACATTCTTCTCCAGGACAGTAAGGGAATATGAATCCAAGTATAATTTCATTTAAAAGCAAGCTTATGCCATGGTTAAAGCTCTTAAGAAATTCAAACACCTAGTAACAGGAAATAAAATCTTGATATTAGTAGCTCACTCAAGTATTAGAGAATACATTAAGGAAGGTGAGATTACAGAGAAGAGAGCTAACTAGATAACCAAGATTTTTGAATATGACATAGAGGTAAGGCCTACCAAATTGGTCAGAGGAAGGGGATTCTGCCAATACATTGCCCAAGACACTAAAACATCAATGTTGGAAGAAAAAGAAGATGAAACAGTGTTGAAGCTCCAAGAGCTTGACCAAGATTCTTGGGTTAATGATAGGATACAGTTCATGAGGACTGGTATTTTCCCTAGTGAGCTCTCCCTTGATAAAAGAAGATACTATAGACAATAGAGGAGTCATTTTGTGCTAATTGATCATGTTTTGTTTAAAAGGAATATTGATGGGATACTACTAAGATGTGTTGAAAAGGACGAAACTCAAAAGATACTACATGAACTCCATCATGGAGCCTCAGGGGGACATTTCTCAGCAAGAACTACTGCCATCAAGATTACACATGCTGGCTACTATTGGCCCACATTGTTTGCAGATTGTCATCAGGTGGTCAAGGAGTGTCAGGTTTGTCAATTCTATGACAGAAGGAGAAGGAATGCAACATTACCTTTGAGTCCCATAGTAGTAGATGAACCCTTTGCAGCGTGGGGTTTAGATTTTATAGGGATGATTAATCCAATCTCAAGTAAGGGATATACATGGATCCTTACTGCAACCGATTATTTTACAAGATCGATTGAAGCAGTGCCACTTAAGGAAGCCACTGAGAAGGTGACTCTAGAGTTCCTTGAAGGAATAACTACCCATTTTGGTCCACCACACACTATTATATCTAATAATGCTAGATCATTTTTGGGTACTAAATTGTCAGAATTTGCTTTAAGGAATGGAATATATTTGAAGACCTCATCCAATTATTATCCGCAAGGCAATGGCTTGGCAGAATCCATAAATAAGATCCTGATTAGACTCATCAAAAGAATGGGGCTCGATCATTAGAGAGATTGGCACAAGTCTCTCAATTCAGCACTATGGGCAAACAAAATTACACCAAAGAAAGTAACTAAGATATCCCCATATGAACTAGTCTATGGCAAGAATGCAGTTATGCCATTGAACATAGAAATTCCCGCTTTGCAGTTGATAAAACAGTTGGAGATAGAGGAAAATGACCCAATGCATGTGAGGCTCGCTGAATTGCTGGAAGTCTAAGAAAAAAGAGAAGTGGTGCATGAATCTTTGATCAAGCATCGGCATACCATAAAGAATTGGTTCCATAGAAAGACTTATGAACCAAAATTTGAAGTCGGGTCCTTGGTTTTGAAATGGGATGAGAGGGCTACTAAACCAAGTCGACACAACAAGTTTGACTCACTATGGATTGGCCCTTTTAAGATTTGCACCTACAAGCAGCAGAATGCATTTGAACTGGAAAATATGGAAGGAGAGCCTGAAGAGATTCCCGTTAATGGGATCTTCTTGAAACACTTCACATAATTTCAAAACCTGACCTTGTATCATAGTTAGTTAGGTGTCATTAGTTTCCTTTCCTTCTTTTGTCTTGCTTTTCCTACTTTCTTTTTTAAAATAACTATTCCAGGAACACGTGTTTGCAACGCATTAGCTCTTATAATTAGCAGTTACACTTCCCAAAGTTGTTAGGCGGTTCTTGTACTTCAATAAAGATAGCCAATCATTTCAAAAGATTGTCGTCTTTAACTCTGATTTGACACATAGTCCTATGCAGATTTGGAATGATGCACTAACAATCATTTTGGTGTGTTTATTAATGACATTAATTGGATTTGATGGGTCATTTAATACATCACTTAATGTCTCCACTGAGCCAAGTTTTAAGCCTCTCGAACAGTCATAGTTGCTATTTTTTATTCCAAAATCCTTCGAATTTCCATTGCCTGTGTCAAGAAGTTTCAACTTTTATCATCAGTTCTAGCTATAGTTTGGCCTCATTTGCAGTTTTTATAAGTTTATGAGGAGATACAGAGATGACAGAAGGGCAATCACCACAAGAGGGGCTATTTGATTTGCTGGAAAAATGGAAGAGCAGTAAGGCTTACACCTCTACAAAGGCATAACCAAGAATAAGCTACCGAAGGACCAGAGCCTTGGAGACGGGGGTAAATGCTGACTTTGTGCAGGTAAAAGATTATGCAGACAGTATATTTGACACCTGGTTATCAAAAAATCTAAAGAATCTTCGGGAGGGAGCACACATGAGATGTCACAAACAGGTAGAAAAGGGAGAGTCTAAAACATTTGGTATGAGGATTTGGACCTCTCAGTTGGCCCAATGTGTGGTTCCTGTTGTTCACCCCTACCTATAATTGATTCAAATGTGTTCAGATCTTTTTGACCCACAGACTTCCATGATTCAGCACAACAGATTCATGCTCCAGATAACCCCCAAGGCAATTCAAGATATTTTGGGTTTGTATCACGACCGAACTACTACATTTGCCACAATCCCCAAGCTGCAAAATATATGGAGTGATGTCCATAGTAAGGTTTGGTTTCTAAATATTGAGATGCACTTGGACGAGGACAATACCTAATTACCCCCACTGCCCACTGCCTGAGGCCAGTTCAATGCTGATGTGTAGGACGCCCTCTCTATGTTGTCTTTCATCTTCGGTCAGAATGATGATGCGAGGGTATATGATTGGCACTTGGCAGAAATTTTTAGACTCAAAATGGTGGATAAATATGTCGAATACAGGTTTGACTTCTTAGAGCACATCTCCCAAGCCATCATTGAGCAGCTGGCCAAATTCTCTCAGGAGTGGGTTTTCAGGTATTTAGCCTACCTTTTTCACTTGATTCTGTACCAAAATTATCATCTCTTCTAGCAGCATATGTGCCTAGAAATGTATGACCCTAAGGTAGGCAATAAAATGACTATCTTGGTGTCTGCGTGGACTCATGTCTTTTCAGAGACTGCGGACCCTTATGAATTTGCCGAGTGTTGTGTAGCCCCTATCTTTGAGCAATTAGAGTCTGAGGTTGTTGATAACAGAATGACAAATAGTATGAGAGGTTTCTTGACCAATTCCAAAATTCCTTGTGATTATTTCTTTGGTGTCCATACTACAATTATCAGGCCTCATGGTTTTGCTAGTGAGCCTATTTTGCTCCTGAAGGTCTTAACTCCTAGGGTCGTAACTTTGGAAGTGGGTCGTCAACTGTCCATTATTGATAATAATTTTGGTAATAAGAAAAGAAAGAAGAAGATGTATGATATCCCTTGGAGTAAGGGAGAGATTACAATAGAAAAGAGAGAAACTGAGAATCTTTTGTTAAGAAAACTGGTAGTTTATGGTTTTGTAATAGTCCAAGATAAATGAAAATATGATCCTGATGGTTTCTTGGCATCTTGGATTGTAAGTAACAAGGTTTCTTCTATTTTCATTCATGAGAAACGGCCTTTCTGGGAACAAAGAAGGTCATCAAAGCAAAATAATCATGTGTTCTATGTAGAGCTCAAGGATCTGCCAGATGAGGGTCCTAAACCATGGGAAATGTTTTACAAGAAGGAACAAGAATATGATCCTAAGAAACTTATGACACATGGTTTGAGGCAAACTCTAAAGAATAAAGATTGGAGTAGTGAGAAGATAGCTACCTATTGGAAGTATAGGCAAGAGATTGTTGAATTCACCACACTTTCGAGGGAGTTCAAACAGATGAGCAATGGGAACAAATATGGGACGAGTATCATATGACTCTTGTATCAAGCCTAGACATGAGTAATCTTCCGAGTAGCTCTCAGGAGGTAGAGGAAATAGGAGCACCAGAGATAGTTCAGGAGGCAGAAGAAACAGAGAAAGTAACTATAGAAGCCCCTAGAGCCCCGTGGCCTCAACCTCTCAGTGCTCTTATGAAACAAAAAGATGCATTATTGTCATCTCGTGAGACCCATATAGCTTCAACATCGGGGGATCTTGGAGCAGCAATCTCTCAACAAGAATTCATAGCATTACAAGAAGTGTCAGAGGAAGAAAACCTTAAGGATATAGAAGAAATGCCCCTGAAAAGAAGGTGTAAGTTAGTATTGCAAAAGGAGGATACTGAAGGCGATGTCTTGGAGCCCCCACAACAACAAGTTCTTACTATCACAATAGTGGCCCAGGTAAGTATCCCACCTCCTATTTCTCCTTGTTCTGCTTCTTCAATAGGGGTGTCAACCCAAATGACCTATTCTTCCACGTCTCTTGCCACCTCTGCTACACCATTACAATCTTTTGCCCCTACTACTAGTTCACCGGCCTTAGTATCGTCACAGGCCATTTTATTACCTTTGTTTTCCCCATCCATGCCCAGGTGGGCTTTGCCTCAGGTTGACCCCAGTCAGCAAATTACTACCATCCTATATGGTTTGCCACAAGGTTATCCTTTTACCAGAGGACACATTACCTCCCCTCTCACCTTTTAAACATAAGCAGATACTACTAGGAAGGCGAGGGAAGCTAGAATTGAGAAGAAAAGGAAGAAAGAAAACAAAAGCCCTGCTACCCCCACATGAGATCATTATTTGATCCCATTCAGTAATCTTTGACTATCATCCACTTGACTCCCAATGTAGTCAAGCCTATAGAGCAAATGAAGCCAAAAGACTATACCATGAATGTAGTGGCTATGGATTTAGCCCACTTCAGGCCATAAGATAAGGTGGAGTTGATGACTGAAACTGCTATAGTTGTCACATCTGATTATCTTAAAGTGATAAGAAAGCTGCAAAAGATGGAAGTAGACTTAGCAAAAATAAAAGCCACAAATAGTAGCCTTACAGTAGAAATCAAGGCCAAAGACAAGGAAATCGACACTCTTAATAAAGATATGCATTCTACGGTGCCTTTGGAGATATACCAGGCATCACAAGCTCAAGTTGCAACATTACAGACTAAAATTACACATGTGAGGGCCACTGTGGTTGTATTGAAGCAGGAACTTGCCATTGCTAAAAAGAAATATCATGATAAGGTGGAAGAAGTGTCACAATTGCAGTAGACCCTGCTGAGGGAACAAAATCAAAATAGTGCTTATCAGGCCTAGTTCATGGATGAACAAGAAAAGACTAAGCAGTTGACTATTGAGTTGAGTCAAAGGCCACAGAATGCAGGAGTGTTGGTGATGGTTAAGGAGCTTTATGTGTCTACATGGAAAAGAATCTCTAAGGAGATTTCACAGCTTAAGCCTTCCCTTAGTTTCCTATTAAAGGCTCAGCAGCTATGTGAAAGGGTGGAGTCTTCAGTTGAAGCAACCTTGTCTATTGTTTCTTTGAGAGTCTCAAATTCTCAACTTTTATTGCAAAAACTCTATGATATAGATGAAGCCTTGTTAGCCGCGGGGGTGAATGACATAATGATTGCGGTGGAAAAGGTGAATGAAGTCCTAAGTTGTAATGAAACTACTATGAGTTACAAGACACTTCTAAATGTTGTGAAGGAAGGTGTCAAAGGCATGAAGGGACACAATGAAGAGTTGGTACAATTGGGACTCCCATCTCCTTTCCTAGATGATAGCACAGTCTTGATGACTGATGAGATTAAGGCCCTCCTGTTGACAAAGAAAGATGATCAGACTATTTTTCAAAGTCTGAGTGACTCCTCGAGTGTGGAAGAGGTGGAAATAATTCTTATTCCCATGGCCTGACTTGAGTTCCAGTTACATGTAGTGGTGCAGATTCTTCAGTCCTTTTCTCACAGGGACATTATTAATTTGGATTTTTCTTTTTATAATTTGTAAAAGAGACAAGGCTTGTCAGACTCAGAGTGGTCTGGATATCAAGTTGCTTTGCAAAAATTGTGATTCTCTAGGTGATGGCGGTGTAATTTTGATTTTTGATCTTTTTGTATCTCCGGGGTTCTTTCTATGTAGGCACAAAGTCTCATATGGTCGCCAAGAGCTATAGAGTTTAACTCTACATTTTGTGATATTAATTGGTTGCGGCTGTATAGTTTTATTTTTAGTTTGTGATGTAAATGTTGCCTGTGAGTAGAGTGCGCCAAGTGTCAGCATGGCGGGGTTTTGAAAACCTGAAAGAAATGATGCTTCCAAAAGACGCGCAGTGCTGACATGTGGTAATGTGGTTAGAAGTAGTAAGAATAGTGACTGGGAGTGGTGCAGCGTGCCAGGTGTCTTCTTTTCAGTTCGTAATTCCTAGGTCCCACAGAAATATGCCACATATTTTCAGCCATATTTCTCTTTGTAAGTTTCTATCTACTATCGGAGAGTGCCAAGTGTTGCTACCACGGGGATTCAAGGAGAAACTTTTGAGAGAGGCATTGAGAAGGAGTGTCAGTGTACCACGTGTCTTTTGTTGCAACATGTGGAGCTGGCCGTGTGTCTCTTTTCTTTAATAAGTTTTGGGAGGTATCAGAGTACAATATGGTGGGCCCCGATATATTATAAGTATTAGTTTCTAAGTGAAGTGGAATGTGCCAAGTGTCACTACTGTGGGTGATTGAAGGTTCAGAAACAAAAGAAAATTTTAAAGGTGCCAGTCTACCATGTGTCCCATTTTTTAGGCTCTCAGGTGTTGCCACGTATCAACAGTAAAAGGAGACGGATTGCACCAAGTGTCAATGTGTTCTCCTTATGTTGAAAGGGAAACTAATCTTGATGAGTGCAGGAGAGCCATGTAGTGTTTTGGAGCCGTTTGAAGCTTGTGGAGGAACGCACTCGTCCCAATAGAATTGGTAGTTATTGGGCCACATTTCTAGTACCAGTCAGCCAATAAGAGTGCGAGGATGATACGGTTGCAGATTTAGACAGATCTTGTGCATGTTTAGTTCAGTTCAGTTGTAGGCGGTTAGATTTCTTAACGGCTAGAGATGTTTTGAGCCCCATTTTTCTTCTATAAATTGGGGGAAAATTTGTAACTAAGAGAGATAGAAAATACAGAGAGATATTATTGTGACTAGGATATATCATTTTTGCCTTCACAACTATTTCAAGAAGAAAGCATATAGATTTGTGCATGTTTCTATGCCTCATACATTTTGTTGAATCCATTAATGAAAGAAGCTCTGTTTTGTGCTATTCGATGATATTTTCTGTGTCTTTGTATAATTTCTCTAAGTTTAGCCTTTGGTTTTAAATCTATTCATAATCTGTCTATATTGATCATGCTCATTGCTCTTTGGTATAGCTGAAATCATAAGGATTTAGTCACTGTGCTAATTGTTGAAATACATATATAAGTTTGGTGCATCGCCATAGGAGTTTTATTTTATTGTATTTGTAATCTTGTTTCTTCTTCCCTTTCCCAAAACCCCATTGAAAAAAGGAAGAGCCAGCTTCCCTAAAATCTGGAGGTTGCTTCAAGAGTCATCCCACATTCTTGAAGCTTCCCATGTTGGTGTTGAAACTCGCGCAATTTTATACATCAACAGTGCTTTTAACCAGAAAGTAGTAAAGGCAATATATATCCAAATATCAATCAACTTAAAAGAAGCTCAAAGAATTCCACCACATCTACTTCAATGAATCAATACAAACATACACCATACATCATACGACCACCACCATGAATCATAAATCAAAAGATAGATAGTTCCCAATAGTGAGCAAGGATTAAAGATATCCAATCACTTCAATATAGAAGTACCATCAACACCAGCAGCAATACATCCAACATAAGAAGAGTGAAAGTTTGAACAACCATAACACAAAGTTTATGATCCTCCAAAACTCCACTGCATTGATTTCTATCTCATATATATAAAGCAATTGAACAGAAAGCCAAAATTTGTTCTATCACCAACACAAAGTTTGCTAAAAGATCCATACATCAACTAGCTAATTAAATTTATAGCTAAGTCCCCAATAACTGTCTTTAAAAACCTAACGGCTTCTTGAAGACAACTGATTTAAAGAAGTTTAAACATAAATATCATTAAAAAAATGGGCCCTCTAGAGCCAATAGTTTTTAAGCAAGTATGAAATAAACTAAAGCATAAGAAAAGATAACTAATTAATGATTTCCATGTCCTCTTCTTTAGCATCACCTTTTTGTGTTGTTTCCTTCTCCTTCATCTGTTTGCCTTCATTGCCTATGTCACCTTGCATCATTTGAGCTACTTGTGCTCTTAGCTTTGACTTGTAGGACCTATACTTATTGATGTTTGCCTTGTAGGACCTGTACCTATTGATGATCAATGACAATGCCAAACTGCTGGGGCTTCCAGTCATGCTGATTTGGATTTTCTTCTTACTCACTGCCCTGTCAGCCTGAATCATCTTTTTATGCATGTCATCCAATCCACTTTTAAACATCTTGACGTAGTTAGAAACCCTTGCAACCTTCCCAACTAACTCTTCTATGATCACATCATAATTCACCATCTCCTCTGTCACCATCTTCTTGAAGTTTTGCTTGATCTCTTTGACATCGAGAAGCTTATCATCATCATCACCGACGGCTGCTATCTCTAAGATGGCGAAGTCACCATTAATATCATTTAATTGTCTATAATAAAAAGAAAGAGTGCTTCTCATTTCATCCTCCAATGCCCCCACAATAGATAATTTCCATTCAATTACACCATCCCAGGCTACAGAATTCATTTCCTTAGGATTACCCAATACTTCCTCAGCTACCAAAATACTGACATCCATCTTAGTCATATCTTGTATTTCTTTAGAGACTAAGGATAAGCTGTTGCGATCACTTTTGACATTTTGGAAATCAACAATTAAGGTTTCTCTTTTACTGGAAATGAGATTAAAAAACTTATAAGCTTCTTAAATGAAACTTAAGCCATGTAGGGTCACTTTTTCTATCCACTGTTTGGCAGCACTACTTAGGGCTTGTGATCTCTTTATTTGTTTCAACAGATTGGAGTCTGAGGTACTAACACTCATATCAGGCAAAGCGTCGGCTGAAGGTTTTGTTATCCTTAAAATTGACCAGATGAACATAGATAGGGAACTTACTTGTGCATGTAGCTTAAAGTTCTCTTCTTGTTCCTTCTTGGCTCTTTTTGACAAATTGCTGACTGAATATTTGGCATGATAGATATCTCCCTCCATGGTCGAGGGTCCCATATCTACTCTACTCATTTTGAAGTCTACTTCAGTCACTTCATTCTCATTCTTATTCCCCACTGGATCTACAATTTCCAAGAACTTGTTTCCTATGACAGAGTCAGTTACCATCCTTGACATTCTTCTGGCACATTTGGGCTTAGGAGTCTCCTGTAGTAACTTAGCCACAGTATCTATATTGGTATCCACCATTGGTGTATACCTTTTCTTTTTTTCCACTACTTTTCTTAACCAGGTAGGAGATGAGGAAGGGATGTTAATAGTGCCAATCACACTCACTACACCATCCATATTCACAAGCTGAGGGTTGTGTACTGGAGGCTCACTTAAATTGGGTGAATTTGGGGTGCTTAACAAAGATTGAACCACATTATCCTCTCCTAACTAAGTGAAATTTAAGGAATTACTATCACTTACATGATTATTAATAAGGGGCACATGGTCTGCTTTTGATGGAGAACTAGCTAATTTGGTGTTACTCTTCACTGGTTGATCATCTTGCTCACATGTTTTCAACTTACTGCTCTCCTCAGGGGGCCGTTCACCATCTCCATTCGATTGTGAGCCAACTCTCTAGAGAGTTGGGTCTGAACTAGATAACCTCCTCTAAGAGTGAGTGGTTTGAGCTCTATTCTAACCCTGATCAGATGAGTCCTTGGGTGCAGCTGAACCAGCCTTCTCTCTAATCTTCCCTCTCAACCACTTCTCTGTTCTTCTTATCACATGTAAAGAGTGAAATTTCACATCAGTGATCTCCTTCTTTGATCACTTCACATGAGGTAAGGGTTGCAATGAAACATCATGATAGCCTTTGTCCAGACTATTAGAGTTATCATCAACCATGTCAGGAATAGGTAGTTCAAAAGCATGGACCTGATCAACGGTTAACGTTATCCAATTCCTCCTTTGGACTTCCCTTTCATTCAAACAATCCTCCCAGAAATCTTCAAGCCGGGGCTTGTGTTGATAAGAACCTCTTTCATGCTTGTTTACTTTTACAAAATTCTTACTATCAAAGGCTATTCGAGCCGACAAGCTAGGAAGATTGAATTCAGAAAGCAATTTATCTACACTTCTTGCACTATCATTAATTTTGCAAGAATAGAAGGAAAGTGTCACAAGAAAAGAATAACCTTTCTTTTTCATTGCGTGGTACCTTATATTCACAATCACCATTTGATGGCACACCTCCAAGAGCACGAGATAATCCGTCGGGTACCGTGGCAATTTCAATGGGGTTTTCGTAACCCCCAATTCTCAGGTAGGAGAAGTGATCAAATTGGACATAGAAGCTTCTGAAGCTCATAACCAAGGCAACAATCTCCATAGAAAACTTTTGCTCCAATGAACCCTTAATTCTTTTTGCAAGATACATAGAAAAGGTGTCATTAATCCATCAAAAATCTTTCATACTCTCATTCCTCTGCAATTGTGGAAAAGTGTAATACATAGGTGTACCGGTGGCGGGAACTCCTTGAGTCCTTAACCCAGGCTAGGCAGCCTCTCTCTGAGCTAACACATATACCAGCTAGGAACACATGTGAAACTTTACATTCCACAAGAAATTTATTAGATTCTCATGCATACTTTCATTGATTATCCTTGCCCAGTCAATATGGTGATCTCCGCAGATAAGCAGGATAAATCTACAAATCTAGTAATCAAAAGTATTAGACTCAGAGCTCCCAACTACATAGTTCAAAAAAGTAATCATATCTGGGATTTCCTCCTTGAAATGAGTCCTCTTCAAATTAGCAGGGAGTCTTGACTTTCCCTTTTTCCCAACCTCCAGCAAGGTCCTAGTAATGAAATTTTGGCACCAGTCCCTTCTTTCATTATAGTACCCCTAGGAAGAAGACATAGAGACATCATCGTTCTCCTCATAATTACCCAAATTCAAGGCAAGGGCAACTGACTGTGAATCAATTTTGGCAACCACAGAGCCATCTGAGGCTCTTATCTCTTGAGATTCTGGGAAGTAATTGTTAGCACAAGCAACCACTAATTTCGGATAGTGCACTGCAAGTGGAAAGCCCCCAACTCTGTCTAAACCACTACTCAGAACCTTGTTATCCAGGGTGGTTCAACCTTCGGGTTGCATCCTCTTCCAAAAATCTTCAAAGTCAATATGACCCAGCTCTGTATCTCTCATGCCAGAAAACCCATTTTCTACAATAGGGACCATATTGGCCCCTTAGAATTTGAATTTCATTTTCACAAACTTGAGGAACCAATCAACCAGAAACTCCAAAGCGTTCACAGGTAAGGCAGAGAAATACAAGGCACTCATAGGGGAATCTCTATACAGATACATGAAAATAGAAATTTCTACCACCCAAGAGAAGTGTTTGATTTTTATAATAGAGGAAAGAAAAGAAATGAGATAAAGAGGGCCAATCATGCTAACCTATAAGTTTAGAATTATGCGGGCTTCTTGCACATAGTGGATTAGTTGTTCCTTGTTCTGCAACGCACTTCTTTAGTGAAATGATAAAAACTTCAAGTGAGATGTTAATTCATTTAAATTTCATGTCACTTCTCATAACTCATCCATAAATATCATTAAATTCTGGTAGTGTATCATGCTTCAAAAATCATAAAAATCCCCTTTAGCTTTTCCTTCGAGAAATGTGCCAATTCATTTGCACTCATTTCAAATTAAATGCGAGGTGACATGTGCATTTTCATTGTATTGCATGCCAACTCAAAAAAAGGTGCCACAAGAATAGAAGGCATTTGAAGTCAGCAAGACGGGAATTTTTGGAACTTTTGAACCACAATTTTGAGAGTTTGGAAGTTCAAGGAACTTTTGACCTCCCAACTACAAAGACTTTTACTCAAAACGACCAACCAAGACTGACGCAAGAAGGAGATTTAGATGTTAAACTCAAAGACTAGTTTGGAAGTTGGGTGGTTCATGAACTCTTGAAGGTGCCGACATTGGTTCAAAACATAAGGAAACTCCGACAATGCAAGAAAATGACTAAGAAAAACCCCTGACTCAAAGGAAGGAAAGGAAAGAGGTGAATAAAGAATGGAAAATTTTCTAAGGCATGGGTGCTTTAGTAAGATTTCAAACATGAGGTAACAACAGGCTCTAATTGGGAACAAGGACTAAGGAGGACATAGAGAATCTAGACAAACTTTGGAAACAAAGCCTTATTCCAGAAGGGCGATAGAGTCACACCAAAAACACAATGACAACAACATGAAAAACAAGGAAAGAAACTATAGTACAAGGTAGAACTCAGGAGTGTTACCAGTTATACAGCTTCAAATCTTGTCCATTATAGGCAAGAGGTAATGGAGTCCCATCTGGATATGCTAGTATGAAGGCATTCTCTCCAATGACTTTTCTTATTTGGAAAGGGCCTCTCCATAAAGAGTCAAATTTCTTATGAGCCCCCTTTGGCTCTCTTCTCTTGTCCCACAGAAGTACAGAGTCTCCTACAACAAAATCTCTTTGCTTAGCCTTCTTATCAAAGATCTTGTTAACAACCTTCTAGTGTCTAGTAATTATATCCACAACAAGTTTTGTTTGCTCCTCCAAATGGTTCAAATACAATATCCTCTTCTCCAAAGCTGATTGAAACTGCTCATTTTCAATTGCCTTATGTAGATTTAGTGCAGACAACTCCAAAGGAATGGGAATTGCATTGTCAATTCCATAGACCAGTTGAAAAGGAGACATACCAATGGATGTCTTGTAAGTTATCTTATTAGCCCAAAGAGCATCATATAGACTTTTATGCCATCCTCTTTGATTTTCATCTACAAGCTTCTTGACAATTGAGATGAGATTTTTATTGCTTGATTCAGCTTGCCCATTGCATTGTGGGTAATAATCAGATGAATGGGCAAGGCTAATACCATAATCATAATAGAAAAGAGTACATTTAGAAGAGGAGAAACTAGAGGCATTATCAGCTATAATCTTCTTAGGTACACCAAACCTGACCAATATGTTCTCTTTGAGGAAGTTACAGACTACCTCAAAGGTGGTATGTTCCACAGGGATTGCTTCCACCCATTTAGTAAAGTAATCTATAGCTGTCAAGATATGAGTATGTCTAGCAGTGGAATTAGAGTTAATAGGTCCAATGAAGTCTAATCCCCATTGCTGAAATAATTGATCTATCACCACTAGCTTCAAAGGCAGTGCAACTAATTGAGGCCTGCTGGCAAATTTCAAGCATTTCTCACACTTAGACACCCAATTATATGCATCTTTGAACATGCCTGGCCAATAAAAACATTGCCTCAATATATTAAAGGCTGTCATTGATGTTGAAAAGTGTCCCCCACAAGCTTCACTATGAAAAGTTTCTAACAATTTCTTCTGCTACTCTTTGTCCACACATTTAAGAAACGTTCCATCCACTCTCCTTTTATATAGGTTCCTCTCCTAGAGAACATACTTTCTCTCTTTAAGCTTCAAATTTATTTTCTCCTTAGCAAAGAGGTGGGGTGGACAATCACCATATGTTAGGAAATAAGAAACATCAGAAAACTAGTCATCAGTAGTGCTTGTAAAAAGAACTAAAGGCAATTCTTCATCTTCATCAACCTTATTCTCAGCAATCATTTTACACAATCCTTTGCCTCTGACCAAATTGGTAGGTTTGATTTCAACATCATATTCTTGAACTTTAGCTATCTAGGCTCCTCTATTGTTACATCCGATCTCTTGTTGTGTAAAGATACTGGAACATAAACAACTACCTATGAATGCAAAATGTAAAATCTGAAGCTTTTTAAAGCTTTCACTACCGCATATGCATGTTTCTCTAGTACAAAGTACTTTAATTAATGTTTCTTCAGTGGCACACTCATGAAGGCAATTGGAGCCTCAATCCCCTGCTCATTCTTTTGTAGTAAAATAGCTGACAGGGTGTGCTCTGATGCATAGCAATAGATAATAAAATCCTTTTCAAAATTAGGATACACTAATGTAGGTGCATTGGCAATGACTGTCTTAATCTCCCCAAATTCTTGTTTACCTTCATCACTCCACTTGAAAGTAGGATGGTTTTTCAGCAATATGCCTAGTCAACTCAGCAAAATCAGGAAAAAACCTTCTCAGAAAATTTACCTGACCGAAGAAAGATCTTATATTGCTCTTGGTCATGGGCAAACTCAACTGCTAAATTGCTCTGACCCTTTCAGGATCAATCTTTATTCCATCCTTGGAGACAATATGGCCCAACAACTTCCCTTCGGTCATAGAAAAAATTGACTTCTTAGGATTTAAAGAAATAGCATGTTCTCTACAACGCTATAACACTACTTCCAGATCATGTAAATGATTAGATCTCTTCTTAGAGAAGACTATAAGATCACCTAGGTAAATGACAATGATTTTATTATTCAGATCACCAAATGTTAAATCCATTTCTCTTTGGAAAGTGGCCCTTGCATGGATAAGGCCAAACAACATCCTATTGTAAGCAAAAACACCAATAGGGGTAGTGAATGTTGTTTTGTGATGATCCTCCGGAGCTACTTCAATATGATTATATCCCAAAAATCCATCAAGCATTGACATCATCTCTAAACCAGATATTGTTTACAATATGTGATCCATAATAGGAAAAGGATAGTTATCTTTCAGGGAGGCTTGGTTCAGATTTTGAAAATCAACACAAATCCTTATTTCCCCATTCTTCTTTCTTACAGGAACAATGTTCGCTACCCATGTAGAGTGATGAATGGGGTAAATAATTTTTGCCTTTAGCATCTTGTCTATCTCACTAAAAATAGCTTCGAATACCTTAGGGTTATAAGTGCTTTGTTTTTGCCTGAAGGGCAAAGTACCGGGCTTCAATGGAATGTGGTGTTGCATTCTCCCATTTCTAAATTTCTTCAAGTCTGCATAGCACTAAGAGAAAACATCTCTATATCAAATAAGCAAAGAAATTAAATGCTTTCTCTCTTTCAGAGAGCAAAACTTCCCAATACAGACCACCTTTGGGTCTTCCTCTGTGCTAATATTCACTCTATCATAATCAACTAATGATTTGATTGAGACTTTACTTTTTTGCTTCAGGTACTGATCATGTTGATTAAAAAGGTCTTCCAATGAGACCAGACCCTTGGGGATTTTATTTCCTTTCAATTGTATAACCTCTGACTCTTGGCTATTATGAGATGTTACTTCACCTTCCAAAACATCGTTGCTTTCATCACAACTCCCTTCAAAGAACACATTGGCAAAAGACTCAACCTTTTCAAGAAAAGAAATTATTTGCCGGTCATTATTGAATACCTACCAATGATTGACGTTATCAGACATGCTAGGCCTGTAGACTACCTCAACTCGATAAGGTTTCTCTTTGAATTCTAGGTGAGGCAGCAAGAGAGACTCAAACACGGCCAAGGAATCAGTTTGAGTGTTCTAATCCCTAGGCATAGGTTCTATTGAGAAAGCCCCGAAATCTTCTATGCAGTCCCATACTCTATTTCAGTAATGCCTCAACCTTCCATTTTTCACTGTATATAACTTCCTTACTTGCTTCACAATCAGTTAAGCATCACCTCTTGCTCTTAATTTCTTAATACCCTTTTCCTTAGCTAGTGCCAATCCCAACAGCAAAGACTCATACTTTGCAGTATTATTGGTATTGTCAAACTCCAACTTGTAAGCGAAAGGAAACTTACAGTCATTGAGAGAGATCAGAACCACTCCAACACCTGAACTGGCAGTAGAACAACTACCATTGAATTCCAACGTCCACACCTCATTGGCCAGATTAGGGCTTATCATATTTTCATCACTTCCCACTATTGACATGCACATGTATGTACCAGGTCTAGTTTCCACGTATAAAATGTCTGCTCTAGGGTCTCCTGACTTCAATACAGTGAATTTGGCCTTAGGTTCCAGGTTCAGGAAAACCTTCTTCCCATCTACTGGTATCAGAGCATGTAACCAGTCCATTTGAATCTCCCCACCCAAATCTCTATAGAAACTATGGCTCAAAAGCATCCCATAGCTTGTAGGTATGTCTGCCACTAAAATGGTTAACTTCAATCTCTTCTTGGGATAAGTGGCAAGGGAAACTTAGGCATCTTTAATTTGGCCAAGAATAGGTATTGGAGAGCCATCCATGGAAAAGAACCTACCATGAGAAGAGGTATAAGACAAACCTAGGGCTTTAGCAACCTGGGATGGCATTACATTATCAGAGGCTCCAGAGTCAATGACACAATTGTTTAATTTATAACCAGCAATATATAAGGATACATAGAAAGGTTCTAGTTTTTCAAAAGGGTTTTGTGGACCAGGTTCTTGAGAATGAGAATTTGAGCAAATTTGTTTCTCAACATGGAATTCATTATCATTTGACACTTGAGCATTACAATGAGAAGGGGATGGTTCTTGTTTAACGTATCTAACCAGTCTATCTAGTTTAGAGGGATTGAGCCTAAGATATTTTGCTTGAGAAATTTGTATCTTTGTATTTTTACATGACTCAAAGATATCAAATGAACTAGAAACAAGGACTTCAGAAGAAGAAGTGGAGGGTACATCAGCAGAAGCAACTTTAGGTATAGTGCTCTCCATTTTCTTGGGGCTAGCATTATTTTGTCTTGACAAAATGTACTTGGGAGTAGAAGAGGAACTACCAGGCTAACTTTGAGGTTTTTGTCCTTTCTGCACTTGCTATCCTCTGATGAATACTACACAATTGGTACTATCAATCTCCATATACACATCCTCCCCACATTCAGTGTCTGACTTATATTCAAAGAAATTTACAATTGCATAACTAGATGCAGAAGGTTCTTCTACATAGGGCTCTTCCACGTGTTCATTCATTGAGAGCATCTACATGAATCTTACCATCTCTGGACAAGATGCTCCATCATGATCAAAAGTTAAATGAAAATTACACATCATGTGGTTGTTCTTACTGGTAGAGGGACCAGCTTCAATTGCTAGCCTCTGGGTTGGACCAGGTAAGGGCAATGTTCTATTATAGTTCCCTTGAAAACTGTGATCTCTCCTTGTCACATCCTAGTAAGAGGGTTGATGGGAACCTTTTAGCATCTACCTCTTCAAATTGATTATGTCATTAGCCAGCCTTTGTATGACAGGATCAATAGAGTTGACTGTTGAAGGTTTGCCTGTCTGCAATTCTTTCTTCCACTTGCCAGTAGTTATAAGATCATCTTAAATTGCAATTGCCAGGGTTGTGGCTATAGCTAAGTTAGCAACACCCTCCCTCTTTATAGCATAACTGACATCAGGAGGGAGGGAATTAATAAAGAAACATTTCAATAACCCATCACCAGGCATAACATCATTAGGCCCATTTGCAAGTTTGTTGAACTTAGCCACAAACTCTCTCATTTATTCATGGACTTCCTTTTTCATTGAGGAGAGTTGGGCTACTAGTGTATGTTCATTATCAATAGTCTTGAACCTATCTTCAAACTGGGGCTTCCAATCTCTAATAGACGCATTAGGTAAGTGATAGAACCACTCAGTAGCAACATCAATGAGAGATTCCACAAACAATCTGGCTGATACATCCTCATGTTGAACTCCTAAGATGGAACAAGCAGCAAATAAGGCATTTATGTGTTCCTCTGGAGTAACCTTCCCATCACCTCTAAACTTAGGTACAATTTTACTAGATCCCCTGGGTAAGTCATGCAGATTTGCTCCAAGTCTTAGCGGTCCAATAGTAGCTCCCCATGGAACAGGTGGAGGTTGAGCCATATTGAAAGGGACGTGAAGAGGAAAATTTTCTTGAAGAAGTAAAACAGTACCATCAAGGGTTAAAATGTGACAAGAGGAACTAGAAGACTCTCTTACATGTGGAGGAGAGGATGGCCAACTTAAAGACTTGACCTTTTTTGTGGAAAGGAATGGAGCAAAATTCAAACATTGAAGCAAGTCAAAATCAATATCAGTAATACCCATCTTTCTATCCCCCTGGTATATCTTTTCATAGCCAACATTCACAAATATATGTATAACAAAACAATAGTGTAGAGTCACCAAACCACTTACTGGTTATTTTGAGGAAGAGCTGGTTGGGCACACACTTGGTTTGTCGGTCTAACAATGGGGTTTCTTTGTCTATTGTCAAGGACTGCTTGGATTCGTAGGGGCCTCTCTTCTAGGCATAGGAACAACTCCTTCAATAAAAATAATCTCCTGAGCTTCACCAAACCGACGTGCATTTTCTCTTATAATATCACCAAGTTCTTCTTCTTCTTCTTCAAGCACCTCATTTACTTGATGATAATGTTGGTTTGTTCTCCTAGTTTTCCAGGCAACAAGTCAAAGACCAATAATAATACCTTCTTGACCACCAACTAGCCAGTCTACATTAGGTTGCAGAATTGGTGCACGTCTTCCACAGAGAACCATAAAATCCAACAACAAAGCAACTCACATAAAATGTATAATGATTTTCATATGTGTCCCCACTAGAGTCGCCAAAAATCTGTTGGTTAACGGATTTGTCATCTAACTCTATATTCTCACACCCAAACAAATGACAAATGTAACAATAGTTGAACTTATTTTAATGGTATTTTACAAAGATTCTCTGCTTCTTTTACAAGGTGCAGCTACCTTCGATTGATATCTAATGAATGAAAAACTAGTGTTGCTTTTAACCAGAAAGCAAAATAAAGGTGGTGCTTTTAACCAGAAAGTAGTAAAGGCAATATATATCTAAATATTAATCAACTTAAAAGAAGCTCAAAGACTTCCACCACATCTACTTCAATGAATCAATACAAAAATACACCATACATCATATGATCACCACCATGAATCATAAACCGAAAGTTAGATAATTCCCAGTAGTGAGCAAGAATTAAAGATATCCAATCACTTCAATATAGAAGTACCATCAATACCAGCAGTAATACATCCAACATAAGAAGAATGAAAGTTTGAATAACCATAACACAAAGTTTACAATCCTCCAAAACTCCATTGCATTGATTTCTATCTCATTATATAAAGTAATTGAACAAAAAGACAAAATTTGATCTATCACCAACACAAAGTTTGCTAAAAGATCCATACATCGACTGGCTAATTAAATTTATAGCCAAGTCCCCAATAACTGTCTTTAAAAACCTAACGACTTCTTGAAGACAACTGATTTAAAGAAGTTTAAACATTAATATCATTAAAAATATGGGCCCTCTAGAGCCAATAGTTTTTGAGCAATTATGAAATAAACTAAAGCATAAGAAAAGAGAACTAATTAATGATTTCCACATCTTCTTCAACATCACCTTCCTATGTCATTTCCTTCTCCTTCGCCTGTTCGCCTTCACTGCCTGTCACCTTGCACCGTTTGAGCTACTTGTGCCCTTAGCTTCACCTTGTAGGACCTGTATTTATTGATGATCAATGACAATGCCAAACCGCTGGGGCTTCCAGTCATGTTGATTTAGATTTTCTTCTTACTCACCGCCCTGTCAGCCTGAATCATCTTTTTGTGCATGTCATCCAATCCACTTTTAAACATCTTGACGCAGTTAGACACCCTTGAAACCTTCCCAACTGACTCTGTTGTGATCACATCATAATTCACCATCTCCTCTATCACCATCTTCTTGAATTTTTCCTTGATCTTTTTGACATTGAGCAAATTATCATCATCATCATCGACGACTGCTATCTCTAAGATGAAAAAGTCACCCTTAATATCATTTAATTATATATAATAAATAGAAAGATTACTTCTCATTTCATCCTCCAGTGTCCCCACAATAGATAATTTCCATTCAATTACATCAGCCTAGGCTGCAAAATTCATTTCCTTAGGATCACCCAATACTTCCTAGCTACCAAAATACTAACATCCATCTCAGCCATATCTTGTATTTGTTTAGAGACTAAGGATAAGCTATTGCGATCACTTTTGGCATTTTGGAAATCAACAATAAGGTTTCTCTTTTACTTTCTCTTTTACTAGAAATGAGATTAAACAAATTATAAGCTTCTTTAATGAAAATTAAGCCATTTATGGTCACTTTTTCTATCCATTGTTTGACAACACTACTTAGGGCTTGTGATCTCTTTATTTGTTGCAATAGATTGGGGTCCAGGGTACTAACACTCATATCAGGAAAAGTGTTGGATGAAGGTGTTCTTATCCTTAAAATTGACTAGATGAACATAGATAACAAACTTACTTGTGCACGTAGCTTAACGTTCTCCTGTTGTTCCTTCTTGGCTCTTTTTGACAAATTACTGACTGAATATTTGACATGATAGATATCTCCCTCCATTGTCAAGGGTCCCATATCTACTCTTCTCATTTTGAAGTCTACTTCAATCACTTCATTCTCATCTTTATTCCCCACTAGATCCGTAATTTCTAAGAACCGGTTTCCTGGGACAGAGTCAATTACCATCCTTGACATTCTTCTGGCACATTTGGGCTTAGGAGTCTCATGTAGTAACTTAGCCATAGTATCTATACTGGTATCCACCATTGGTGTATACCTTTTCTTCTTTTCCACTACTTTTCTTAACCAGCTAGGAGATGAGGAAGGGATGTTAGTAGTGCCAATCATACTCACTACACCATCCATATTCACAGGCTGAAGATTTTATACTAGAGGCTCACTTAAATTTGGTGAAGTTGGGGTGCTTAACAAAGATTGCAGCACATTATCCTCTCCTAACTGAGTGAAAATCAAGGAATCACTATCACTTACAGGATTACTAATAAGGGGCACATGGTCTGCTTTTGATGGAGAACAAACCAATCTAGTGTTACTTTTCACTAGTTGATCATCTTGCTCAGATGATGTTTTCAGCTTAGTTCTTTCCTTAGGGGGCCATTCACCATCTCCATTCGATTGTGACCCAAATCTCTGGAGGGTTGGATCTAAACTAGATGACCTCCTCTGAGAGTGAGTGGTTTGAGCTTTGTTCTGACCCTGAGTAGATGAGTCCTTTGGTGCATCCGAACCAACCTGTTCTCTAATCTTCCCTCTCAACCACTTCTCTGTTCTTCTTATCACATGTAAGGAGAGAAATTTCACATCAGTGATCTCCTTCTTTGACCAATTCATAGGAGGTAAGGGTTGTAATGAAACATCGTGATAGTCTTCATCCAGAATATTAGAGTTATCATCAACCATGTCAAGAACTTGCATAGGCAGTTCAAAAGCATGGACCTACTCAATGGTTAACCTCATCCAATTCCTCCTTTGGACTTCCCTTTCGTTCAAACAATCGTCCTAGAAATCTTCAAGTTGGGGCTTGTGTTGATAAGAACCTCTTCCATGCATGTTTACTTTTACAAAATTCTTACTATCAAAGGCTATTCGAGCCAACAAGCTATGAAGATTGAGTTCAGAAAGCAATTTATCTACACTTCTTGCACTATCATTACTTTTGCAAGAATAGAAGGAAAGTGTCACAAGAAAAGAATAGCCTTTCTTTTTCATTGTGTGGTACCTTATATTTACAGTTGCCGTTTGACAACATACCTCCAAGAACATGAGATAATTCGATGGGTACTGTAGCAATTTTAATGGGGCATTTTTGTAACCCCCAATTCTTTGGTAGGAGAAGTGATTGAATTGGACATAGAAGATTTTGAAGCTCATAACCAAGGTAGCAGCCTCCGCAAAAAACCTTCACTCCAATAAACCCTTAATTCTTTTTGTAAGATACATAGAAAATGCATCATTAATCCGTTGAAAATCTTTAATACCCTCATTCATCTGTAATTATGGAAAAGTGTAATACATAGGCATACCAGTGGTGGGAACTCCTTGAGTCCTTAACCCAGACCAAGAAGCCTCTCTATGAGCTAACACATATACCAGCTGGGAACGCATGTGAAACTTTACATTCCGTAATAAATCTATTAGCTGCTCATGCATACTTTTGATGATTATCCTTACCCAGTCAATATGGTGATCTCCGTAGATAAGAAGGATAAATCTACACATCCAATAATCAAAAAGTATCAGACTTAGACCTCCCAACTACACAGTTCAATAGAGTAATCATACCTGAGATTTCCTCCTTGAAATGACTCCTCTTCAAATTAGCAGGGAGTCTTGACTTTCCCTTTTTCCCAACCTCCATCCAGGTCCTAGCAATGCAATTCTAGCACTAGTCCCTTCTTTCATTATAGTACCCCCAGTCAGAAGACACAGAGACATCAACATTCTCCTCATACTTATCCAAATTCAAGGCAAGGACAATTGACTGTGAATCAATTTTGGCAACCACAGAGCCATTTGAGGCTCTTAACTCCTGAGATTCTAGGAAGTAATTGGTAGCACAAGCAACCACTAATTCCAGAAAGTGCACTGCAAGTGGAAAGGCCCCAGCTCTATCTAAACCACTACTCACAATCTTGTTAGCCAGGGTGGTTTAACCTTCGGGTTACATCCTCTTCTAGAAATATTTGAGTTCAATATGACCTAGCTCTGTATCACTCACGCCAGACAACCCATTTTCTACAACAGGGACCATGGGGGCCCCTTGGAATTTGAATTTCATTTTCACAAACATGAGGAACCAATCAGCCAGAAACTCTAAAGCATTCACAAATAAGGCAGAGAAATACAAGGCACTCACAGGGGAATCACTATATAGATACATGAAAATAGAAATTTCCAACACCCAAGAGAAGTGTTTGGTTTTTATAGTAGAGGAAAGAAAAGAAATGTGATAAAGAGGGCCAATCATGCTAACCTGTAAGTTTAGAATTCTGCGGGCTTCTCGTACATAGTGGATTAGTTGTTCCTTGCTCTGCAACGCACTTCCTTAGTGAAATGATGAAAACTTCAAGTGAGATGTTAATTCATTCAAATTTCATGTCACTTCTCATAACGCATCCATAAATATCATTAAATTTTGGCGGCGTATCAAGCCTCAAAAATCATAAAAATCCCCTTTAGCTTTCCCTTCGAGAAATGTGCCAATTCATTCACACGCATTTCAAATTAAATGTGAGGTGACAAGTGTCTTTTCATTGTACAATATGCCAACTTAGCGAAAGGATCCACAAGAATAGAAGGCATTTGAAGTTGGCAAGTTGGGAACTTTTAGAACTTTTGAACCATAATTTTGAGAGTTCAAAAGTTCAAGGAACTTCTGACCTCCTGACTACAAAGACTTTTACTTAAAATGACTGACCAAGACCGACGCAAGAAGGATCTTTAGACGTTAAACTCAAAGACTAGTCAAGAAGTCATGTGGTTCATGAACTCTTGAACCTGCTAACATTGGTTCAAAAACATAAGGAAACTCTGACAATGCAAGAAAATGACTAAGAAAAACCCAACTCGGAGGAAGGAAAGTAAAGCGGCGAATAAAGAATGGAATTTTTTCTAAGGCATGGGTGCTTTAGTAAAATTTCAAACATGAGGTAACACATCTTCACCTAGCTACAAGGCATTGTTCCCTCCATTTTTTATCTTTTTTTGCTCCAATCTTGCATGTATAACAATGATATAGGTTTGATTTTGTGTTGTTTTAGCTCCTAAAGTTTGTCTTCATGCTTGTTGACATCACCTTGGCTTCATTCTGTAGCTACAACAGTGATATGGGTTTGACAATCAAGTTGTTTCATGGTTGGGAAAACAACATATCTCCAAATCGTCATGCTTCCAATGTCTTAGGCCTACAAGAAACAATAAGAAGCATTAAAATCATCATAAACAAATCATTTTCAGCCAAAAATCATTAAAATATGTCTATTTTGTAGTCATAGATTAGTCCTATTTGCAATATTGTCAATTTTCTCAATGTTGTCAAATTTGTTGCCATTTTGCTTTTAAGGTATTTCCAATTCTTTTCTCATAGTTTCAAGACTCCTAGGGTTTCATGAAGGTTTCTAACATGTTTCTAGTGTTGTTCTAGGTCTCTCATGGTTGCCAACTAAGTCTCATGAAATACTTTACTTCATTTCACCACTAGAGCAATTTTAGGATAGTTTTGACAACTTTATCGGACAATAATACAATCCTTCTTTTGGATGCTTGGTCTCCTCTTAACCACTTCAAACTTTCCACACTCTCATACAACTTCCAACCTCCCTGTCATGACAATTTCTTGAGTAATAGGCTCTCAAATGACATGATAACAATCCCATTCTGACTATTCCAGCAGTTAACATCTATTAAAACTCTTGCCTTGTTTCAAACTCTCCCTTCATCTCATTTGGTCTTGATCATGATCTTATGGTTTGATAGGATCTAGGGTAGGTTTTGTCTTAGAGTAACCTTCAGATGATATATGGAAAGCATAAAAAAATGACATTCCTCTAGCTTTGCATAACAATGTCTAATCTCTTTCAATCATGACTGTTCATCCTTTTAGGACAACATTTCACCTTAATTCTTACATAAGATCTTCTCCTTTTAATGTGATGATACTTGGTATTCATAAACATTATGGCTACATGATTTCACCTTGTCCTTAATTTGCATGACAAATCTTCATTTAAGGCACATGACTTTCCTAGGCATGATGAGTCTTTAGGACAACTATGACAGTCTTCTTGCTTGATTTTCTGTGTTCCTTAGGTCTTAAGCATATCTCATGTCTTTTTGGTTTGGATATACTCCTATGAGAGTTTTAGTCCCTGGGGTGTTCTTCATATGATATGTGTCAAGTCCATATCAAAAGAGGACAATTTTTGCTTGACTGTTGTGGCAGTGAATATAAGCTATGATTATCATTTTTCCATATTTTAGTTCCTTGTTTGACTCTAATGCATTTCATTTTCATGATCTCTATGAGAGATTGCACTAATAACCTATCTTCATCCTCACATTCGTGGAAAAGATCAAAGACTTTTGGGAAAGGTATTAGAAAGAGTCTCATGGTTGTCCTAAAGACTGTGCAGTGTTATGGTAAGAATAACTTTAAAACTTATGGAAGATCCCCTTTTTAAGTGTTTGATCATCATCTAACTCCTCCTTATCATATTCTACAACCTCATACAAGTTTCACCCTTCCCTTTGCATAATAATTTCATGACTAACATGTATCATAACAGTCCCATATGATTGTCCTCTAGTATGATAATGCCATATAATAGCAACAAACATCTTTTGAAACCCTCTTTCATACTTCTCTCTTCATCTTCAGATGGTAATTCACTTTTTTGTCATGTCATTTATTTAATGAACCTAAGATACCTCATCATGCAACCTAAATGCAACTCTCATTCATGAAATTAATTGTGTAGCTATCCCTATAATCATTTTGTGCATTTTGGCAATTCAACCTGCCCATGACAATATTTTTTTGTCATTACATGTTTATAAAAGTCATAGGTCATGGGAAGCATGTTGATCATAGGCATAAAATTTGATGAATTTTCTTTGGAAATCAAATTTGGTATAACATTACAACTTTCTCTTCATTGACTACCTCTCAACCTATCGACAACCTCATGTGTCCATATCCTATGGTAAATGCTTATGAAAACCCTTCTTTTTTTATCATCTCTACCTCCTTTTACCATCCTCTCGTTAAATAATCAAAACAACAAAATGTTAGAGGAATTGTAACTTGAAACAAAGGAGATCTAGTATACTCACCTAATGAAAAATAAAAGCTAGATCTAGATCATAAATATGGATGTTTGCCTAATGATAATGTATATGTTGTCCCTAAACAATTGACAGAGATGAGGTTGCCAACTCCTTGATAAGATCATAGAAAGATTAATGTAACCCTCCACTAGTCTAACCCCCATCATGATCTTGTTACCTAGGAAAATACTAAAGTTGTATGAAGAGACTTAATCTCATACCATTGTTATGACAACCCTAAAGTTAATGACTCCCTCAGAGCAATCAACACTTCCAACGCGATAACTATCTTCTTTGAGAAATGACAACTATAGGGTATTTTCTATTTGAATTCAGTCATCTTCACTTATTATATTAAGACCTAAGGTTTTACATGTGACTATTATTGATGATGCTTTACATTACTCGTCTAAATTGAAACCTATCATAATGACAAGTAATGTAGAGTAATACTATGACAGTCCTAGACAATATAGTCATCAATGTGATTGTATAGTCTGTATGCTTAGTAAAACTAACAAACCTTCCTTATACTTCACTACACTCATGCACTCCTAGGGTTATCTTTAAGTACATGACATGATAATATTCTTATTGGCATTATGGCAATACTTGTATTATGACAGTCAACTTTCTAATTTGATTGTACAGTCATAACTAATACTGTGATAAGCCAACAATTCCTCCTTAAGCGTCATAACATCCTTTAAGTACATATTTGGTGTTGAGACAATCCTTCTTGGGGGATATACACACCTATCAACCATCTTCACACCTTTCGATCTTACAATACTCTAGCTATATAATCATGACAGGCCTACATATGTGCATAAAATGCAATCCTATGAATGGTCTAAGATCTCAATACCATTCGAAAAAGAAAACCAACCACAAACAATGTACATATAATCAAGACACAATACTTGTTAAAGCATGAGAACAACTTGCAATCCTTCCTACAAAGGATTGTCATGACTAATGAGTGATGATAACAATTTTCATGACTATTACAACTACAAAGAGACATTTGATAAACCCTTGGTGGATTTGATGAGCGGTCATTGGCCATCAAATCTAAGAAACCTCCATGACTACACTTGTATGGTCTTATTATGCATCACTCTTACTGGCATAGTCACCATACGAATAAGATTGAAAGAATAAAACCATAAAGTGAACTGTCAAACCCTCATGTTGAGGAGGAAAACCATGAACTTTTCTTCTACAAATCTCAATATTTCTCCTCCAAAGTTGAGATCTACCTTCTACTAGTCCTGAAATAACCAAAATCAAATGGATTATAATCTTTCCTTGCATGATAGACAAGATAAACTAGAAAAAGCATATGCCAATGGATGAAGAAAAATCTCCAAACTCATGATCAACACAATAAGTAATAAATAGACTTTATAATACATAAACATGTGTTTTAATCCTTAAGTTCATACATCACACTGTGGAGGCTTAGCATAAGATGGATAAGTTGTAAATTTATCTTTGTACAACTATTTGAGGGGATGAAAAGTCAAAAGGATAGATGTTAATGAGGAAATATACCCTAATCAACCCAATAAGTCATACTTTTGAATGGTAAACTAGGTGTTTTAGGCCTCAAGCCCATACAACACACATGTGGAAATATAAGTATGATATTAGAGGCATTGAAAATCAATTACAACAATTGTTTGTGATGGAAAAAGTGCCTTGTGACAACTATACATGAGAAGAAAATCAACTTTATAAATCAAGAAATTAACATTTTCTTCCTTATTTACCTTCACCAAAACTAGGGGGCCATACCACCACACATGTCGAGGCCTTGAAGAGATATCGGGAGCATGGAATGGGCTGGACAACTATCTAAAAGGTGAAAATTCTAATGAAAGAGGTATCCACGAATCCTAGATGATCAAAGGAGGGTTTCCCCTTCACAATCTAACTGTCAAATTTAAGCTTAAAAGTAATGCTAAAACACAAAAAACTCTTTTCCATTCAAATTTGAATTGATTTTTGGCACCAAGTCTTATGGTGGCTGATTAAGGGAGGTTTTTAAGGATTTTGAAGTGATTTCAAAGGTCTCCCAATGTACATGATGATTGGCAAGGTGAAATAGGTGAATTCTATGGTGATCAAAAGACTGAAACACCTTTAAAATAACTTGGCAACACCATAAACAAAGAGAATGTCCTCATATGTCAAACCAAACTCACCTCCAAAACCTTGCCATATGACTAGAACAAAGGTACACAAATAATATCACAAAAATAATACATCATCGTCGAAGAACCACACACACCTATCTCATAATAACAACATGCAACCTCATAAATCACAAAGATTAAGACATAACCATGGAGATACACACCATACTCAACCAAGACTTTGTGAAGCAATGCTAACTTAATTGAATTGTACTCCCTAACCAAAATCCCCAAGACAAACCAAATTCATTCTAAACTATGTTAAGAAACCAAAACTCCACACTCAAATCAAGCTAACCAATCAAGACTTGGAGCTCACAAGATAACTGAAAAGCTGATAAATGTTGGGTAACTCACTCAAAATCTCAAGTCAAAAGAAGGGGTCCCCATTTTGCTTGTGCAAAGGATGGGGCATGCATGCAAGGCACAACACAAAGGATCAAAGCATTAAACCATTTGAAGGCATACCAAAATTGACTACACTGTAACTATAACAAACACATCAAATCCAGAGACTTTGACATTGGTGATCTTGTCTTGAAAGATAATCAACAAAACACTATGTAAGACCAAGAAAAGAAAGGCAAGTTTGAGCCAAATTGGTTGGGTCCTTATATTGTCATTGCAAAATATGGATCAGGAGCTTATAAGTTTGCTACATCAAATAGTCAAGAGCTAGAGGATCCACTGAATATCATTCATCTCAAGTGTTTCCATGCTTGAAGCTACAAAACATATCCAACTCAATAAAAAATAAATTAAAAAATTAAAAAATAATATAATAAAGATTGCCCTATAGACAAAACCATGTCTATGGTGCCTTGGGAAAGTATTGTGATGAAAACTCGCTTGCGGGCCTCATGTGTAAAACTTGGTTCCCATTATCCATATGCATCCTTTGCACTTGGAGGCAAATTATCTATCCTATTTTTTGTTGCATTCATCCACCTGCATCACCTTTCAATTTTGGCTAGGATTTGCCTCACATCTTGACTCATGCTTCAGATAAGCACATAGATTATCTCTAACAGTAACTTTTTACATTGTAGCATGTACATTATTATCACTTTATCCCTAGTAGCCATAACACACAAACATACCCACCCTAGAAACCTCAACACACATTCAAATTTTTCAAACTTAGAAAATAATTACTTGTCACACACGCAATCACTCAATCCACATAGGATCTTGCCTTTCCTCTTGATGAAATCCTTGTTCAAAGTTACCCATATCATCCCATGTGATATATCATTCCCAAATTTGGCATCACTACTCACTATCACAACAATCTATAACTTGGTTTTCAACTTGACAAGAGACAAATCTTTATGTCTTTTCTTGTTTGTTTGCATCTTGCTTAATTTTATGTGTTTATTTTTTAAGCCACAACATATTCTACCAAGGTCATTATGGTACATTATATCATGATGTGTCTTGACGATATGTTTGATGGGGCATCATTACTATATGCATTTCTACTTGCATGCATGATTCATTCCTTCACACATATGATACAATGTCATAATGGTTCCTCATATCATGATGCATCCTATCCTATGCTACAACAAATTTAAGTTACTCAACACATTTAGAATTTTCTTCAAAATCACCTACAAGTACCTATCGTCACAATACCTACCCTCCATTTTTATCCTAGTCTACCCTCATTTCACTCCTATTCTCCTATCAAGAGCTCACACATGTTCTTCAAATCCACTTGTCCTCTTGAGGGAGCATCCCTACACCATCCATAATTCACCCTTGAATTCTTGGAGCATATTAAATTTCAAATCCAAATCAATCCATCAATCAATCAATTGATATACCAAATCCTAGCCAAAGCCCCAAGTGCATCCTATCCACCATCATCCCACCATGGTATTCATATTTATTTTTTCTTTGAAGCACCATTACTCCTTTTAGTCTCAAACACCTTTTAGTCACAACGACACTTAGAAGAGGGACAAAATGTGGACACCTAAAATTTACCTATTTACCGCCCCTTCTAAATGTTTAACATTGTTTTCTAACATCATTTTAATACCATGACAATATTCATCACCATGCTGATTATAAAAAATTGACACTTCCTAACCACTTTATTCCCTTCACCAATTAATTAAATAAATTATATTTATTTAACTTAGCTAATACATTTACCACATCATCACATCACTAACTAATTAAATAATTTTATTATTTAATTAGTCTATTTCCACCTCACATTGCGAACTAATTATTTTTTTAATTAGTCTAAAATCCCTCCGTCATCCAAAACTAAATGCATTTCCCTCTTATTATCTAATAAATCCACCTAATATTATGGTTGCAACAATTTATTTATGGCTAATTATATTTTTAGCTAATGTAGTCTTGTCCATTCATTTTGAATAAACTAAATCATGACCACTCATCTTCTCCTTAATCCAAGGAAAATGATCTCAACTAATCTCCACTATAGATTTGATCTTCAAATCCTAGCCATTCATACTCCAAGCCAAAAAACTATAAATAGAGCTTCAATTCTTCCAAAAAATTAACATTTGAATACACAAGTATATGTTAAAATTCTGAAGTATCCATTTGAGCAACACACTCCAAATCAATTGAGCATATCCATTCTACCATGGAATTCATATTCAGCAATGTATGATTGAATATTTTTGTTTGAATTTCAATATGCTTGATCATGAGGTTTGCATGTGTTTTAAAATAGGAGTTTGATGTTTCCATTTCTCTTACTATTATGAAATTACTACTTATAGTTGGAATATCCACAAGGGGGATAACTAAGGATTCCCTTTAACCTTCTCTTTTGTAGGTTTCTACATCAAGTTTTCTTGTAGGTGATTTGTGGAATTTTATATGCAAATTGAGCAATTGTGATAGACCAAAGAAGTGAAGGGAAAGATAAGATAAAGCTACCAGAGAATTTTGGAGCCATTTTAAGCACAAAACATCACAACCACTCCCAATGCCATTGTATGCACCATCCCCAATGCCCCTTTTCCATAAATCAACTCTTAGAGCCTCCAAATTTTGCTCAAGGTTTTTTACTATAATCTACTTTCAATTTATAGATCATTAGATCTAGTTTCCTTAGGTGTATACATTTCAATTTGTCAAATTTCTTTCTCTTTTTAGTAGGTTCATTGAAACTGTTTTCCTTTCATATCTCTCTTTTTGTTGTGATTCTTGACAAGTGGGACACTATGGAAAAAATGTAGGCATCAACAAAAAGATACCCCAAAAATTTGAGGCCATTCTAATCATTAGACACCTACACAACCCAAAGAGCCACCTAGGGCACCCCTAAGGACACTTATGCCATTGCCTACACCACTACTTGTGCCACCTTTGATACCCCTTTCCTAGAAATTCCAAAACATTAGTTTGATAGTTCCCAAATTTTTACCAAAGATTCACAACAGTATTCTAAGGCCTTTCAACTATTAAGTTTTAATTTCCAAGTGCATTTCGATTCTCTACTTCCCTAGGGATTTTCCATATCCTAGTCACAATTCATCATTTGCAAGTTTCATTTTCAAGTTGTGTTGTCAACCTCATCTCTTGTGTGTGTTGGTTAGTTCAAATTAGGCTCATTTAGTTAAATCTAAAAGTGTTTAAATTTGATCTATATTAACACACACACTTAAGAAATAAACACATATTTAGGGTATTTAAGGTTTCATTTTCCTTCTTTCATTTGATGAACCTTTAACTTGCATATTATTTCTTTAGATCATTGTGCGTAGACTAGTGACATATATGTTTTCTTTCATTCTTCTCTCAACACTTATTTACTTCTTTGTTTTTCCTTTTTAAAACCCTAGAACCTACTTGTGCTCACTTTTTTCTCTTTGTCATCTTTAGATCCAATTTGTGTACCCTATTTTCTATCTCCACCCAAATATTTACCTTTTTCTAAATCCTCATTCCATAACTCCAAACCCTACCCTACCTATTCCTACACTTACTATACATTTTCCATTAGCTTTCCCTACCCTCTATTTTGGTCTAACTTCTTGTATACGGGAAAAATTGAGATTGTGAATAATATCAAAAGCAATGAAATAACAGCTCAAATCCCCATAACATCAAAAGATCTATCTAAGCAATAACCAAATCAATGAATAATCAAGTTATGAACAAAGAAGCTATCACCTAGATTGTTTGGATCTCTTGGTCGATTGTAGATTGCTCAATAAATTGCATACCCATGGTGTTGCAACAAGCAGATGCAGATAGTGATTATGTGCTCAAAAAGGTCGATGTGCTCAATGATGCAATGAATGCTCCAAGCACTGTAAGAATTCTTGAGAATAAATGATCGAAGAGGATTTGTTATGGAGATGAGGGGGGTTTATATACATTTCAAACATGATCGATCAATGGATAAAATAAATCCATGAAATGGATGGTTGAGATAAATCAAATAACTCATGATGAATGTGCACACAACATGTGTCACTCCAAAAGGTATTTTTATTAAGATAATTGCTTTTTGATAATAGACATGGTACAGACATGATAAAGATAGATTTGATTTCATAAATTAGAATGTTGTTTTCTAATTTGTGAGTTGATGATAAAAATAAGATAAATTAAAGCCAATTAACTTAACTTTAGATTTCCTTTTTGAAGTTCTAAAAATAAGACTGATTGTGCACATGAGTTAACATGATATTTTTAGAGGAATGGGAAGATAATTGACATTAAATAAATAAATTTATTTAGTTGATTATGCATGATTGAAGAATAGATAAGATTTGAAGATTTAAATAAATTAAACAAATAAATTGATTTAATTTAGTTTGCATGATGGAGAATATAAATAAAATATTAATTTTATTTATTTTTAGGGATTGAGTCAACTTAAATAAATTTGGATAATTTATTTAAATTTAGAGGAATAATTTGATTAATTAAATAATGAGAATTTTTTAATTGTGGATAAGAGGGAATTGATGAATTAATTAAGTAATTGGATTTATTTAATTAATGTGGACTTGAAATTTGAAAAGGATAATGATTTAATTAAATAATAAAAAATATTTAATTTGGATGGAATATAGAGGAATTTAATGAAATTAATTAAATAAAGAGGATTTATTTAATTTAATGTTGAAAATATGTGATTTAGAGGAAATTGATGATTTTGATGAAATTAATTAAATAATTAGATTATTTAATTAACGTTGAATGCAGGTGATTAGACAAATTTGATGAAATGCAAGTGATGCGATGTAAAGGGTCATTTTTAGGTGTCTACATTTTGCCCCTCTTTGAGACGGTGTTGTGAAGTAACATCATTTCAAAGAAATTTTAAAACATAATGTTTGATTTGATAGAAGAAGATTGATTTAGAAGAAACGAATTGGATTAGAGATGGTGCTTCCCCAGTCATTCAAAGCGAGGGTGACAAGGAAAGATAATGGTAAGTGGTGATGATGATTAATCAAAAACAAACAAGGTATTGCCCCTGTCAAGTTGTAAACTAATGATTAATAGCTGATGATTGATAAGGATAGCATTGTCATTGTGGGGAATGATATATCCCTAGATCAACACAAGGATGGTAGTGTCTGGTTTCAGAAATGAAACACCTTGTATAAGATGCCTCGTTTGGTTTCGAGAGTGTGACAATCTGTATAAGACAATTGATATGATTGATAGATTGGTTTAAGTGTTTTTGTTTTTTGTTTGAAGTGTTTTTGTTTTTGTTTGAGATGGTTGAAGTGTCTTTTGTTTTTGTTTGAGATGGTTGATGAACTATGAACAAGGATCCATTCCTAGACCTAGGTGAAGGAAAGAGTTGCCCCCATTCCAGTAGAGGTGTTATATGGATGATAGACATTGGATAACTAACAATGACATGGATAACTTAACATAGGATAATGATGATAGATGAACTAACATAGGATAAGCTGACGATTGACATAGATAACTTGACATAGGATAAGCTAACGATTGACATGGATAACTTGACATAGGATAACGATGATGGACATTGATAACGTGACGATTGATAAGTTGACGAATGACATGGATAACTTGACTATTGATAAGTTGATGACTGACATGGATAACTTGACTATTGATAAGTTGACGACTGACATGGATAACTTGACTATTGATAAGTTGACGACTGACATGGATAACTTGACTATTGATAAGTTGATGACTAGCATGGATAAATTTATGATTGATAAGTTGACAATTGACATGGAAAATTTCCACGCTATTCTAGATAGGGAAATGGAAATGCAAAAAGGTCAATGGTTTTATTATGAATAGATGGGTGAAGTTTATTATGGAATGGAGATGGAATGAACAAAAACTCAATAGATGATGGATGCGGACTCTATACATAGCACATGTTTGCCAGGTTTTCACTATGGTAATTATCCAAGGTGCATGTTTACCGAGTTTTCACCAGAGGACAGTTTTTTTTTTTTTGATTTTTTTATGTTTTTGATTTTTTTTGACATGAATACTCTGAGGATCAGGCAAAGAACTTCTTGAGATGAACACTGCTAAGTGGATCATCTAGAGGAATGCCTTTAGGTGTTGCTAAAGTATAAGCTCCTGATCCATATGTTGTTGTGATAACAAAGGGTCTTAACCAATTAGGCTCAAACTTGCCCTTCTTTTCTCAATCTCCTTGATTTCTCTAATTTTTCTTTAAGACAAGATCACCAACTTGAAACTATCTTTCCTTGATCTTCTTGTTATAGTTGTGCCAGAGGTAGTTTTGATAGACATGGAGATGATTAAGCACTACAAGGCGCCTCTCATCTAATAGTTCTAGCTTAGCTAATCTGGAAGTGTGATACTCCTCTCCATCAATCAGGTACTGCATGGATACTCTGAGGGATGGGATCTCAACCTCTATAGGTAGAATGGCTTCAGAGTCATAGACCAAGGCATAGGGTGTTGCACCAGTTGGTGTTCTAATACTAGTACAATAGGCCCATAGGGTAGGATTGAGTTGCAGGTGCCAATCACGACCAGCTTCATTGGTCGTTTTCTTGAGGATTTTGAGAATGGTTTTGTTGGAAGCCTTGGCTTGGCTGTTACTAGTAGGGAGTGGAAAAGTGATGTTGGATATTGTATTGGGTGCACAAGGCACAAACATCTTGATTCTTGAATGGTCTCCCATTATCAGTGATAATGGCTTGGGGAATACTGTACCGGCAAATAAGGTGGTTAAGGATAAACTTGGCTATTTTCTTGCCGATAATATAAGTCATGGGAATAGCTTCTACCCACTTCATAAAATACTCAGTGGAGGTAATGATAAACTTATGGCCATTGGATGAGGATGGGTGGATTTTTCCTATGAGGTCAAGACCCCATTGTGAAAAAGGCCATGGAGTTGTCATAGGTTGTAGTTCATGAGCTAGTGCATGAATCAAATCTCCATGTTGCTGGCATTGTAGACACTTCTTAGCAAACTATAAAGCATCTTGTTCTATGGTAGGCCAATAGTACCCTGTGTGGAGTATCTTCTTAGCAAGGTTAAGACCAGTAGAATGTGTGCCATAGACACCTTCGTGAATGTATCATAAGGTAGCATCAGCTTCTTCTGCGTTAAGACATCGTAAGAGGATACCGTCGAGACTTTGGTGATATAGTGTATCACCCATAATGGTGTAATGGGAGGATCGAAGGATAAAGGTTTTGCATTGGGTTGTAGATAGCTCAAAGGGAAAGGTACCATGTTTAAGGTATTCATAGATATCTTCATACCATGGGGAATTGGGACCAACAAGTTCGCAGATGATTTTAGTAGTTGGAACATCAACGGTTGATATCACCAATTGCTCGATCAAGAATTAACATTTATGTGTGTTTGCAGGCATGTCTATAAGTGACCCCACAAAAGCCATAGAATCTACAACTTTGTTATGCTCTCTTGGAATTTGCTCAAAAGTGATGCTAGAAAAGTGTGGTTTATAGGCATCACTACTTTGTTGTAAGGGACCAAATTTTCATCTTTTGTTTGGTACTCATCTGTGACTTGTTGAATGACTAGTTGTGAGTCTCTATATACCTGTAGTTCTTTGATTTCCCATTGGACTACTATATTGAGACCTATGAGGAGTGCTTCATACTCAGCTATGTTGTTGGTGCAAGGAAATGCAAGCTGATATGACTTTGGGATATAGTCATTTTTTGGCATGATAAAAAGGATGCCGCCCCTGATCCATGTTGTGTAGGAACCATCAAAATAGAATTCCACATTACTGAGATAGAAAGAGTGAAGAGATTCTCATTCGGAAAGTCAGATACCATAGAATGTACATCTGCATGGGTGCTTCTGCTAGTTGATCTGCTAGGGCTTGTCCCTTGATGGCTATATGAACCACATACTCAATGTCAAACTCACTAAGGATCATGACCGATTTAGCTAGTCTGCCTGTGAGAGCTGCTTTTGCTAGTAGATACTTTAATGGATCAATTTTAGCTATTAGATTTGTGTGTTGGTTTAGCATGTAATGCTGCAACTTTTGGGGAGCAAACACTAAGGCTAAACAAGCTCTTTCCATAGGTGAATAATTGAGTTCACAACCCACCAAGGTCTGAATGATATAATAGATTGCATGTTCTTTTCCTAACTCATAATGCTGTGCTAGAAGAGCCCCTAGGGCTGCAATTGTAGTTGAGATGTACATGATCAAAGGCCTATTGGTGACTAGTGGTACCAAGACAGGAGGTGTAGCTAGATATTCTTTGAGCTGATTAAATACCGATTGACACTTATCGTCCCATCGAAATGAGACATCCTTTCACATAAAGTGTTGAAATGGTTGACATTTATCTGCTAGCTATGAGATAAACCATCTAATGGATTGTAACCTTCCTTGAAGGCTCCTTAATGCTTTCAGATTCTTTGGTGGAGGCATCTCCACTATAGCCTTGACTTTTTTTAGATCTACTTCAATGCCTCTGCGAGATACAATGTATCCCAACAACTTTCCTGAAGTTACCCCGAAGACACATTTCTTTAGATTGAGTCTTACTTGATATTTTTTGAGTCTGTCAAAGATTTGTCCTAGAACCTGTATGTGATCTACCCTAGAATACTTTGCTAGTATTTCATCAACATAGTCCTCCATGATGTGATGAAAGAGATCGTGGAATATCACTATCATTGCTCTTTGATACGTTGCACCTATGTTTTTAAGACCAAATGGCATGACACACCAACAATAGGTACCCCAAGGACAAGTGAAAGTTATTTTATGTTGATCTTCTTCTGCTATCATTATCTAATTGTAGCTAGAAAATCCATCCATTAGAGAAAGAATTTCATGACCAGCAGTCAAGTCTACTATGAGATCAATGTTTAGCAATGGAAAGTCATCTTTGGGACATGCTTTGTTGAGATCTATGAAGTCAGAACACATGCAGATGCCCCCATTTGGTTTGGCCACATGTACAATGTTTGAGACCCATTCTAGATAATCAATAGGCTTGATGAATTTGGCATCTAACAATTTTTGTATTTTGACTTTGACCAAGAGAACAATCTGTGGGTGCATCTTTCTTAGCTTCTGTTTGACCGGTTTAGCTTTTGGATCAACTGTGAGATAGTGAACTACTAGTGAAGGGTCCAACCCTGGCATATCAGCATAGGTCCATGCAAACTTTATGGTTCTCTGTAAGAAGAAGTTGGTAAGATTCTTGTGCTCTTGTTCTGATAATGATGTTGTAAGGAATGTGGTCTTAAGATGTTGCTTTGTGCCAAGATTTATCTCTGTAGAATCTTCCACTAGGAGAGTTGATTTCTCTTGATACTTAGATGGTAGGGGAAGGTCAAATCCTCCATCCTCAGGTGCCACAATTGGGTTTTCACCTTCGGATACATCCTTTATTTTTACTATTTTATGATCAGGAGGTGCCATAGTGTGGTTTTCACCTAAAGATCTTTCTTTATTTTTTATTTTGCGACTGGAGGATTTGGCATTCTCACTAAAATAAGCAGTCTGATCTAGTTCCATTACAAAACTAGCTTTGTGATTGCCAAGAGGGATACCATCCCAGAGTCCCATGAATTTGGCAATAGCTTCATCATTCTAAAAAACATCTAGAACATGGGACCCTTGTTGGTCCCAATCAATAAGTTCAGGGTAGACAAGTGTTACAATCTGGGTGCTAGTGGTGGATGTTAAGGATATAGATGATAGCATAATTATGGAGGATTCAGTGAATAGGTCAGTCATATGGAGATAGGAGTCATCGATGATATCCTCTTTAGATGTCAAATCTGCAAGAGAAGTTTGTGCTACCTCATCGAGAATACACTCAATGTCCAAGGTGCGTGGCACCTTCCTACTGTATCATAACCCCTTCTTGTCTAGCTTCTTTTTCACAACAATGGGTTCTATTTCACTTTGATTAACTTTCCCAAGGCCACCTTTGCCTTTATAGCCCATGTTTTTGATGATTTTTAGGCCATTGCCATATTGTTTAACTGGTATGGTGACTGTTTCTCTCTTTGTAGAGCTAAGATGAGATGTCTTCAATAGTTTCCTCTGCCAATAATTTTCCCTCATTGAACTGGTTAGGGATGCTGGAGGGGGATAGCTACTTTCTTAGTCACTTTAGCTATGGGTGGTTAGTCATGGGATTTAGGGGATAAGGGCATCTACCTTACACAACAATATTTAGAGATATAATATTCACCAAAGCTAATATCACGGATGTGAGTTGTGATTTTGGGAATATGATTAGGATTAGGTTCAACTTCAGAGGATTTTTTCATAATTTCATAGTCCACATACAATGGGGATTCATAGGCTTTGTCATTATTTGGAACTTGGTTGCTATTCTTATAACTGCCTTGCAAGGTATGACAAAATTCAAAGGGATTAGGGTCTCCTGGGATAGTGATCTCCGTACCATTAAATGGGAACTTGAGAGACTGATGGTACATGGAGGGAACATCTTTCATGGCATGGATCCATGGGTGTCCTAAGATAATTTTATAAGGTAGCTCAATGTCGATGGACTTGGCACCTAGTTTCAAGCATGATAGGGCCTACTTGTATAGACAAGTGAATAACCCCTTCTGAACAACGCTCAACATCATCATACCCCTTGATTGTAATTCATTGATCAATGTTGACATGATCCTCAAAGTATCCCAATTGTTTAAGTCACTTGAGAGAACAGATATTGAGACCATCACCACCATCTATAATTATTCGTTTGACCTTTCATTTATGGATGAAGACTTCAATATGAAGTGCATCATTATGACATGGATCATGGGATGGGAGGTCCTTTTTAGAAAAGACCACATTGTAAGGTGAGGTAATGTTACCTATTATAGATTGGAAATTCATGAACACTATGTTATTAGGAATGAAAGACTCTTGTAGGACTTTTTCTAGCAAAGCTTTATGTGCTGGTGATGATCGGAGAAGGTCCAAAATAGAGATGTGTGTAGGGGTCTTCCCTAGGTGTTCGACAAGATTGTAATCAGATTGGGTTGGGACATTTTGTGTAGGCCCACGAAGGGTAACATGGCCACAATGAGTTGTAACTACACAATCTGTAGATTTACCTTTGATAGTGAGGGTAGACACATGACTTTCTTCAAAGCAACCAACAATAGAGTCATAGGAAGTTGAGGCTTTGTTAATGCCTTTACCTTTATCAGGATTTTGACCTTGACCATGGCTAGGGAATGGCTCCTTGTACATATTGAGGTCTTTGTTGGTGTTTGGATTAGGAGATGCATCAAAGTGACTTCACCTCAATCAATAAGGTTTTGGATCATGTGCTTGAGTTTCATGCATGATATGGTTCTGTGTCCTTTGATCCTATGGTATTCACAATATTTATTGTCTTTGTACCATGTGGGTTTGAAAGTAGGTTCGCCATATGGGGGAGCATCTGGTAGCGTGACAAGTCCATTTTGCACAAGTTTCTTTAGAACTAAATCTATAGGCTCTCCCAAGGGAGTGAACTTACAACTAGGAGGGTAATTTTGGGGAGGCCGCTCTTGTTGATGTTGTTGGTTTTGGTTTTCTTGTCGTCGTCGTCGTCGTTGTTGTTGAGGCAGAGGTTGGTTTTGTTTGGATGAAAGATTAAGGGGTGTTTGTAGTGTTTGGACATGTTTGGAATCCACCACACCATCATTGACCACATTTTTATTTTTGTTCTAGTATTTGGGCTTATCATTTGATTATTGTTGGGGAGAATTGTCTTTATTTTCTTTGAAGATTTTTACCACGCCTTTAGCGATGAGGGCTTTTTTGATGTTGATGCCTTTATAGGTAATCTCATCAAAGGTTGTAGCACTTAGTATTTGCAAATGGAAACCCAATTCTTGGTTAAGGTTCTACACAAATATGCTAACAATCTATTTTTTAGGTAATTTAAGTGGGAATTTGCTAGCCATGTGTCTCCATCTTTGAAGGAAGGAGATGAGAGTTTCCCCATTTTTCTGTTTGTTGTTACATAAGTTAGTCATAGAGACCTCATGTTCTGTGTTGTATGAGAAATGGGCGGCAAATTGTTTTGCAAGCTTATTAAAAGATTTGATACCTGTAGGTAGATGCAAGAACCATTCTATAGCTTGACCTCCAAGGCTGCGAGGGAAGAGGCGAATGCGATATGTGTCATTATGTGTAACCTCTAAACAAGTGAGATAGAATTCTCTAAGGTGGTCTTTTGGGTATCCTCTTCCCTTGTACTTATCAAATTTGGGTATAGTGAAGTGTTGAACTGCATCAGACAACTGAGAGGGGGGGTGAATTAATTGTCCTAAAACTTTTAACCAAATATGATCATCAACTTATCAATTACTTATATTTAGATATAATCATAAAAACATCAAATGAGAAGCCCAACACAAAAGCATAAACAACATAGGAGATACCATATTTTTATGTGGAAACCCTAAAAGGGAAAAACCATGGTGGGTGTTAGCCCACAGAAATATATAAGTTATATCAATACTAAAAAATAGAGGCTCACTGCCCAAATTGCTCACTGCAAAGAGAGGCTTATTGCCTATGGATGGCTCACTACCAAAGGAAGGCTCATTCCCAAAAGGAGGCCCATTACTAGAAGGTTGAACTGAGATAACAACATCTACTCCATGCAAAGGTTCAGTTCCATTAAAGCACAAAACACCTCTGCTCTGTTCTGCTACCTTACTTCACTTTATATTCACATCTTCACACTTTTTATGCATTTTCACGACTCAATTACAAGTATTTATACACTTCATCAACCTTGGAATGATCATCAAGGTTGGCATTACAATCATCAACCGTTGGAACAATCTCCAAGGTCGGCATTACAAACATACATAAAATAGGTCTAGACCTAATACAAATTTAGCTAAGGAAAAGATGTAAGAATGTATGCGGATCATGACATGCCTTAACTGGGACTCAAACACAATATGCCACGCTACAAAATGCTATCACAATCTTCGATGCATCTCTGTAGATGATGAATTCAACTAGGTCGGCCAAGGCTGATGTTAACACAAGTATTCTCGAGTACATGCTTCATGCACAATCTGAACTACACGTTGCGAACCAATCCGAATGTAGGAGCATGATTAGGAGAGATCCACAAGCACATTTAATCACCAGGAACAATCACACGATCTCTAACTAGTCTATCAATATGATTCTTCAAACCAGAGCACAAGAACAACACTGTCAACCACTGTCATAAGTAAAAGATAGCTTGCGAACCACCAAATCATGAACCATTATACTTGAAGACATTTAACATCATTACAGACTTACTTCTAGAACTACAAACCAAAATACTTCAATGCGGAGGAATGCAGAGCAAAACACTTTCTCCCTATCACCACCAAACACACAGAAAAAGTAGTTTTCACTCTGGTGAACATAACTCACTCAATTCTTCATTCCAGAGGCTCAAACTTGGAATATAACATCTTCAGATAGACTTCTAAATAACTTTTGATCTGCAGGTAAAGATATTTATTCTACAAGAAATATGGAGCATTCTTCTGGATTGTTCTTCTGTATGTAATGCATCGTTTCTATTGCAACACATTATTATCACCAGAGGGGCTAATTTTCTCAATATCCTCAACAAAGTAAGAGCACATTTGACACCAATGACAACATAGATATGTTGACATCAATTAAAACACTGATTAGGCACATACTTGCAAGAATCTCCCCCTTTGTCATTGATGGCAACATATGATGTGAAAAACTGAAAAGACCACCAAGACAAGATTCTCCCCCTTTCTCTTTACACATCTGCATTCTTTCTCCCCTTGAGTTTTTCACATGATTTCTCTCCCACTTTGACATCAATGGCAAAGGGCACATACTTGCATGTTGTTTCTCTGATCCATTTACTTTATTAGAAACACTTAGCTACTCCCCCTGAGAGGTAGCCTTTAGAACATCAATCCAGATCAAAGAATGACACTTTGAGCTCCAGTGGATTGCTGCATTCCTATGCATATTAGTTCAATACAGGAGGGGTAATGACCCCTAACTTTTCTCTGAGATACTCAAAGGTATCTTTAGGTAGAGGCTTAGTGAAAATGTCTGCAATCTGATCCTTTGTGGACACATATTCCAACTTTACTTCATTTTCTGTCACATTCTCTCTCAAAAAGTGATACCTTATTGATATGTACTTTGTTCTTGAGTGCATCATAGGATTCTTTGAAATGTTTATGGCACTTGTATTGTCACAAAAGATTGCAATTGGATCTTCATACAAAACTCTTATATCCTTCAAAGTCTGCTTCATCCATAATACTTGAGTACAATAACATGTTGCTGCAATATACTCTGCTTCTGCAGTTGACAAAGATATTGAATCTTGTTTCTTGCTCAGCCATGAGACCAATCTATTACCCAAGAAGAAGGGACCTCCACTTGTACTTTTTCTATCATCAACATCTTCGGCCCAATCTGCATCTGTATAAGCACTGAGAGTGAAATCATTGTCCTTTGGATACCATAAGCCATAATCTAGAGTATCTTTCAAATACCTTAGGATTCTCTTAACCGCCATCACATGTGATTCTCTTGGATCATTTTGAAACCTTGCAACAAGACAAACTACATCCATAATATCAGGTCTGGTTTGAGTTAGATAAAGCAATCCTCCAATCATGGATCTGCATTTTTTTTTATTAGCCTTAGGTGATTCATCAATTTTGCTCAACTTGCAACTAGTCACCATGGAAGTACAACCAGTTTAGAGTCTTCCATCCCAAACTTCTTCAACAAATTGTTCACATACTTAGACTAAGATATGAAGATTCCTTGATCTGATTGATTAATTTGCAGACCCAAAAAGAAATTCATTTAACCAAACATGGACATTTCAAATTCACTTTTCATCTCACTAGCAAACCTTATGCACATACCTTTATTTCCTCCAAAGATAATGTCATCAACAAAGACCTCAACAATCAAGATCTAATCATCATTGATTTTGAAGTATAGATTGCTATCTGCAGTGCCTTTACTAAATCCCAATTGCAATAAATACCTGTCTAACCTTGTATACCAGGCTCTAGGAGCTTGTTTGAGTCCATACAATGCTTTCTTCAACCTGCATACCATATCACCTTGATTTGACAATTGGAATCCCTCTGGTTGCTCAATGTACACTTCCTCTTCTAATTCACCATTCAGGAAGGCAGATTTCACATCCATCTGATATACCTTAAAATCTTTGTGAGTTGCAAACACCAGAAACATTATGATTGCTTCAATCCGAGCTACTGGGGCAAAGGTTTCTTCAAAATCTATCCCTTCAATTTGATAATATCCTTTGCATATAAGTCTTGCTTTATTCCTTACAACATCTCCATTTTCATTCAGCTTGTCCCTGAAGACCCATTTTGTTCCAATAACATTTTTTTTAGCAGGTCTAGGAACTAATTCCCAAGTTTCATTCTTTTCTATCTGCAATAGTTCTTCTGCCATTGCCTTTACCTAATTTTCATCATTGCATGATTCATTTACAGTTTTTGTTTCAATCTTTGAAAGCAAACAGTAATTGACATGTTCCTCTACAACTCTTCTTCTTGTTATCACACCTTTGTTCTTGTCATCTATAATCTGATCTTCAGAATGATTGATCCTTACATACCTGGGAGTCTTGACAACACTTTCCAGAGCCTCTTCTTCATCCTGATTGTCTTCTTTCTTATCTTTCTCTTTAATTACTATAGTCACAAGTTCATCTGGTTCATAACAACTTAGGTCTGATATTCTTTCCTTGCCTTCATCTACCTTCACATTTGCACTCTCAATAATCTTTTTGAGCCTTTTGTTGTAGCACCGGTAAGCCTTACTCTTGGTAGATTATCCAAGGAAGATTCCTTCATCGCGTCTTGCATCAAACTTTCCTAGATCTTCATCTCTCCTGATGTAACATTTGCTTCCAAAGACTTTGAAGTATTTTGCTGTAGGAATTTTTCCATACCATAATTCATAAGGAGTTTGAGTATCATTACCTTTCACTTGAACTCTATTTTGGATGTAAACAGAAGTATGAATAACCTCTTTCCAAAATACTTCCAACAGATCTGCTTCCTTCATCATAGTCCTAGTAGCCTCTTGATTTATCCTATTTTTCCTTTCCACAACTCCATTCTGCTAAGGAGTTCTAGGTGCAAACAGTTGTCTCTTTATCCCATGCTCTTCATAGAAAATGTTGAATTCATTTGATGTGAACTCACCTCCTCTATCAGACCTCAAGCATTTGATCTTCAAATCTATTTCATTATCAACCATTGCCTTGAAAGATTTGAATTTCTCTAGGGCTTCTGATTTGTCTCTTAGAAAAATAACCCAAGTCATTCTAGAATAATCATCAATAAGAAACATGAAGTACATGTCACCTTGTAGACTTCTCATCCTTATAGGATCCAACAAATTAGTAGAGAATTTCTCTTTGTTCTTGAAGCTTGTTCTTAGCTGCTTCCTTAATTGACATTCCTTGCAGATTGTGTTGAGTGGTTTTACAAGTTTTGGGAAATCTCTCACAATCTGACCTGAACTTATCTTTACCAGATTATCAAAGTTTATATGACACATCCTTCTATGCCATAACCAACTTTCATCTGCCTGAGCTAATAAACAATAATCATTAGTTCCTCTCAATTGATAGATATTACCTTTTGTTTTCTTACCAGTAGCAATCACAGTTTCAAAACTTTCCATGATCTTGCACCCATTATCTTTGAATCTTAGATCATATCCTTTGTCACACATCTAACCAACATTCAAAAGATTATGGTTCAAACCCTTCACATATAGAACATTGTTAGTATTATGCTTTCCATCAAATGAAATAGATCCTTTTCCACAAATCTTACCAGCTACATTATCTCCAAACCTAACCAGTCCTCCATCATACTTTTCCAAACTTACAAACTTACTTTTGTCACCGGTCATGTGATGTGAGCATCCATTATCAATAATCCATTCATCCGTATCTTTCTCAACCTGAATAGCCAAAGCACTTTCTTCTACTAGTTTTCATCCTTCACATAGCTAGCAAAATTAGTAGACACATGATCTTCTTTAATAGCATTAAACATGCATTCATTTGCATTAGTATTAGCATCATCAGATTCATCATCAGTCACCCCTTCATCATCAAAATCTCTAAGATAGTAGCATTTCGTTGGAACTCTAGGCCTGCTCTCATGTTTCTTCTTTACCACAAGAGAAACATTTGAAAGGTAATTTACCCTTGAACTTATCGGAGCCTCTTTGTAGCCTATCAACAAAGTTAGCTTCAATTTCATCAAAGTCATCATCCACTTTGTATTTCTTAGCTCTGGAGATATCTGCTGAAGTACTGGCTTTAAAAGTTGATTCAACTTTAGGAAGGGCATCACCAAATTCTATCATCTCAAAGGCTGTAAGCTTTCCAAGTAACTGATACATGTCAATAGTTTTCACAGTCATGAATTCTTCAATTGCAGCTACCTTGTGACTATATGACTTTAGTAGTGATCTGAGAATTTTCATCACAACTTCCTTATCACCAAGAGTTCCTCCCATACCATTTATTCTAGTGACAAGTTCATCAACTCTTTTCATAAAGGTTGTTATGTTTTCATCTTCATTCATCTTCAAACCCTCATATTTCACTTTCATACTTTGTAGCTTGGTTTCTTTTATAGAATCATCTCCTTCATATAGATTTTTCATCTTTTCCCATACCTCATTTGCAGTTTCAAGGTCCAAAACTTTTGTCAACACTAAGTCACTTAAGGAACTTAGCAGAGCATCCATTGCTTTGACATCCACCTCATATTCTTTGATTTCATCTTCAGTCGTGAAACCATTTGGAGGCATGGTATATTTTGCTTTTGCAGCTTTCCATACTTTATAACCAAGACAAAGAAGATGACTTTTCATTCATACCTTCCAAAGAGCATAATTTGTCCCATCAAAATGTGGAGCTTCCTTCTTATAAGACATCCTAGATCTTCCTCAAGCTGTTAGGCTTTCTTTAGAGGAAACTGCTCTGATACCAATTGTTGAACTACACCGGACAACTAAGAGGGGGGGTGAATCAATTGTCCTAAAACTTTTAACCAAATATGATCATCAACTTATCAATTACTTATATTCAAATATAATCATGAAAACATCAAATGAGAAGCCCAACACAAAAGCATAAACAACATAGGAGACACCATATTTTTACATGGAAAACCCTAAAAGAGAAAAACCACGATGGGTGTTAGCCCAAGAAATATATAAGTTATATCAATACAAAAAAATAGAGGCTCACTGCCCAAATTGCTCACTGCAAAGAGAGGTCACTACCTATGGATGGCTCACTACCAAAGGAAGGCTCACTGCCAAAAGGAGGCTCACTGCCAGAAGGTTGAACTAAGATAACAACATCTACTCCATACTAAGGTTTAGTTCCATTAAAGTATAAAACACCTCTACTCTGTTATGCTACCTTACTTCACTTTATCTTTGCATCTTCGCACTTTTTATGCATTTTCATGACTCAATTACAAGTATTTATACACTTCATCAACCTTGGAATGATCATCAAGGTCAGCATTACAATCATCAATCGTTGGAACAATCTCCAAGGTCAAAATTACAAACATACATAAAATAGGTATGGACCTAATACAAATTTAGCTAAGGAAAAAATGTAAGAATGTATGCGGATCATGCCATGCCTTAGCTGGGACTCAAACATAGTCTTCCACGCTACAACACGCTATCACAATCTTCGATGCATCTCCGCAGATGATGAATTCAACTAGGTCAGCCAAGACTAATGTTAACATAAGTATTCTCAAGAACACACTTCATGCATGATCTGAATTAGACCTTGCAGACTAATCTGAATGTAGGAGCATGATCAGGAGACATCCACAAGCACATTGTAATCACCAGGAACAACTGCACAATCTCTAACCACTCTATCAATAAGATTCTCCAAACTGGAGTACAAGAAAACCACTGTCAACCACTGTCATAAGTAAAAGATACCTTGCATACCACCAAATCACAAACCATTATACTTGAAGGCATTTAACATCATCACATACTTCCAAAACTGCAAACCAAAATACTTCAATGTGAAGGAATGCAGAGAAAAACACTTTCTCCCTGTCACCACCAAACACACAGAAAAAGTTGTTTTCACTCTGGGGAACATAACTCACTCAATTCTTCATACCGGAGGCTTAAACTCAGAATATAACATCTTCAGACAGACTTCTAAATAACTTCCAATCTGTAGGTAAAGATATTTATTCTACAGGAAATGTGAAGCATTCTTCTGGACTGTTCTTCTGCATGTAATGCATTGTTTCTACTGCAACACATTGTTATCACTGGAGGGGCTAATTTTCTCAATATCCTCAACAAAGTAAGAGCACATTTGACACCAATGACAACACAGATATGTTGACATCAGTGACAAAACCAATTAGGCACATACTTGCAACATGAAGTTGGGAGGAAAAGGGATCATTTGCAATGGCTGTGTTAGTGCCTGAATTGACTGGTAGTTTTTCTGAGCAATTTTCATTCAGGCACTCTCCCTAAGTATCCAAAAAATGTTCTAAGTAATGGACCTCCTCAGTAGTTTTCAGCTGCATCATCATATTTTCCGAAGGAGGAGGTCATCATCATCATGTTTGTTTCGATGGAGGTCATCATCATCATGTTTGTTTCGATGAGGGTCATCATCATCATGTTCTCCGTCGACCGGTTTCTCATCGTCATCATCATATTTCAACTGTCGGGTGATGTTTGCTTATTATCCTGATGATGCTGACGAGCTACAGTGCGCCCTGATCTGCTTGCGGGGGTGATTTCTCAAGTATCCGGTGATCTTCCATTTATCACCTTGCGCAAACATGATGATGATGTTGCTTATTCTTTGAGTTGCTCGACCTAACTTGTTTTTTCCTAAGGGTCGTCGTCATCATCATCTTTTTTCCTTTTATCACCGTGTTGTTTGCGGAGGTCATCATATTTTCTGCGTCATGATATCTCGCCGGGGTGATGTTTCTATCATCGGGTGATCTTGGTTATGATCATCCTGATGATGTTGTTGAAGAGTTCTTAGTGCGACCCGATATTCACTGGGGTCATCATATTTTGGACGTCAGGATGATTTTAGTCAATATCATCCTGATGATGTTGTATCACTTGTTCGTTGTTTCTCATCCTGATGATGCTGACGTCATCCTTTTATCAGGGTGATATCTTTCTTTCTGCCTATCTGCATCATGATATTTCCGAAGGAGGGGGTGATATTTTCATCACTCGAGTATGTTTGTTCGAACATCATGATGATGTTGATATCAAGGAGATATCCGCCTGCCGGCTTCGCGCATTATCTACTGGGGGTGATCTTTCCAAGCAGCATCAGCATATTCAGTTATCGCCCCGATCTTATAGTGGAGCTACAGTGCAACCTGATATTTGAACATCAGGAGGATATTTCCAAATATCCGGTTGTCTTCCGAATATCATGATGATGTTAATATGATGATGACGTCATCAAGGTCCGGGGGGGGTCATATTTCTAACATAGATCATCTTGTGGAGATCCCCTGATATTTGCAAACATGATGATGACGTCATCCGGATATGAGGAGGTGCGCAGTAGGCGGATATGATGATGACGTCAGCAGGATATGATGATGACGTCATCAGGATGTTCATCGGCCAGACTTTTGTTATAAGCTCAGCAGGAGGATGTTCCTCCGAAGGATCAGGTTGTGCCGATTATCATGAAGGTTATATTTCAAATATCATGATGACGTCAGGGTGATATTTCGGGCAACAGGATATCATGCTGCTGAAGGATGATGATGATGAAGTCCTATACTAGTGTCGTCAGGAGCAAAAGCACCGACATGATATATGCTCATGACCTAGTATATAAGGTGTTAAAGAGGTTGCTGCGGGGTGCATGTGGGATAATGTTATCCTGCATATTCGAAATATCATGATGATGAATCTCGGCGGGAAGTGGTTGCGATGAACTGTTTAATGTTCTTCCCGAGGCCGCGGGTTGGTGCGCCATCAATGGCGATTGTTGCAGAGGTATGGGCGATGGCGTGGGCTGATCCAGTACCTGATTGAAGATCTGAATCCCTAGGCGGCGGCGCAAGGCTCGAGAAATCTTCCTGTCTCCTCCCCTACCTGCTGCATTAATGTTTGAGCACCATTTCTATGATACTGTATATCTGGCAGGAATTTTGGTCAACCTGGTAGTTAATGCTGAATACACCCTCCTGCTATATAGTGCAGATGGTGTTATTCATTCAAGGTTGTTGAAAGTTGATGATTTTTGGCTCTGTAATCCAAAACCAGCTGATCTGGTTGCTCTGTACAGCTTGATCTTGTGAGTTTATGTATCTCCTGTTGTAGGACTTGGCATGAATCCACTGGTTTCATGGTTGATCTTATATGAGTAATGCTTTCTTAGCATGTGTTGTGTTAATTCTGTCTCCAGTATTGCATGTATTCTTCTTCTGGATCTGGATATTTGTGTGATGTTTAGATTCTAGAGCATAGAATTCCTATGTTGAATGTCTGATCTTTGAACCTCTGCTCAAGGGGCAGATTAAACTGTTTTCAGGTTGAACATTGGGAAGGGTATACTGCAGTAGGGATGCCATAAGTAGAGATAGCTCAACACTTTATATCGGGAGATATCTGTAAGGCAGATATCATGTGTGTCCCCCTGAAATCCAGTTTTAGCTATTTATGCTGATCATTCACAGGTGTATGTCTACCGACTCCAAGCCCTGGATAGGCACCAGTCATGCTGTGTTCTTGTGTTATACACCATGTCCAGCTTTGCATCCAAATTCATATCAAAACATTTCATACCTCCACCTGTTAGTTGTAGGAGTAGGAATAGGAACCCCCTGCATACTCTCATACTCAACCAGACATCATGTCCAAGAATGTTGCCAGCCTTGTGATCTATCATGCAGATCTTGGTCCATACATGAGAGTATTCTGCCTGTTGTTGTCAAGTTAGATCCTTCTATCTTTGAGCTAGTCAAGGTTACATCTTAAGTTATAGGGATACCCCCCTTGGTGCGGCAGAACCAGAAGTGAAGGGGAGGAGCTCACGCAACCTCCTGTATTCAGTTGGCCTGAATCTGCCTGTGCATTAGAAGTGGCAAACCCTGATGCTGATTCAGAAGAAATGCCAACAGGCTGATCAAATGGATAAGGACAAACCTCTTCCACGGAGAAGGTTTTCTTAGTATGACCAAATGTTAAATCAGCTACTTGTTGTTGTACCTTGGCAAGTTTAAGCTCCATAGTTGTTGGGGGTGTTGGAAGAGTCTCCTATTGTACTCAGGGTGGTTTATGTTGCCCATAGGGAAGATTGTAGTTGAAGCCATAGGAATTGATGTTATATGGGTCGTATGATTGATTTGGGTCATATGATAGATTTGGATTAGGTTGGGTTTGGTTGTTTTGATTTTGCGCATGTGTAGGTGGTGCTAGATAAGAATGTTGGCTTTGGGATTGTTGAGGGATGATGAAAGAGTTATGTCATTGATATTGTTGAGGAGGGGTGATGAAAGGATTGTGTGGAGGAAAGTTGAATGTGGTTTGAGTTTATTGTGATGGTGGAATATAACCATAGGAAGATTGGTTTTGAGAATGTTGAGGGTTATTGAGATAGGTGTTGGTGAGATTGAGTGTGGATGATCTTTGCGGTGGAGGGACATAGGTAGATGGGTTTTGAGATGTTTGGGGTTGATTGAAATAGGTGAGATTGAGTGTGGATGATCATTGTGGTGGAGGGATATAGTTTGTGTTGATGTTTTGGGAGTGTTGTGGGGGACTGATGACGTTTGTGTTGATGTTTTGGGAATGTTGTGGTTGCATGACATTGCTTGGATTAGTGATATGGAGGGTTGATGGCATTGGGGGTGGTGTTGGTTGTGACCCTTGTTGCATGGCTACATAAGTGTTTCCCATATTGTAATTTGGTGGAAAACTGTCTCGTGATGGGGTGGCCAATGTTTCACTTGCAATTGATGTGGGCATTTGTGATATGCTAGGATGTTGTTGTGTGTCTGATTTAGCTTGAGTGGCTTGTTTTGCTAATTCTACTTGACGATGTAAAGTCTCTTGTTGTATTTTATAAATCTCCATAGGAGTCAAGAGTGGTGATATTGGTCTTTCTGCTATTGGATTTTGGCTTTGATAGAGCAGATTTTCATATTGAGCATTGAAAGGATTAGTCATTCTCCCTTGTGAGACTTGTTCGGGTATGGGAGTGGATACGGTTGACATAGTTTGGATAGCAGTCATAGCATCATGGGATTTGTTTTTCTCTTTAAGATTAGATAGATCAAAGTCTTGGGGTAGTTTAGCTCCTTGTTCCACAAGTAAACGAAAGAAATGATCTTGATTCTAACTAAGGAGTTTGTCAAATTTGGCTATGGCTGTAGGATCTTGCATGATTTCATCAATGTCTTATCTATCTTCTTGAGAGGATTGACCTTCTTGAAAGATTCACTCTTCTTGAGATGGGACTTGACCTATGGTGTAACCGAGTGTAGAAAAATCATGAGGCATGCCAGTAGTAAATTGAGTTACATCTACCAAAGGGACATTATCTTCTTGGGGATTGGTTGGTTTGTCATGCTGCAGCCTATTTTGAAAAATTGGTTGGTCTGTCAGTTGGTGTGTGGGGAGTACCTTTTTGAGACATGCTGGAATGACTTGGTTGAGGTGTATGAGGAGGTGATTTGCATTTCTTTGGGGCAGTTTGCTTAGCCTTCATAGATTGTTGGAGTCTAGTGGTTACCATGGGATGCACTCAAACAAGACAGTTTGATTGATTTTGGACTCAGAGGTAGATGTTTGACTAAAAGGGTGTGATTTTGCTGAGATTGGGTAAGACCGTTTGAAAAATAGTTTATTGGACCAAAGGCACTGGACTATGCTGCAAAGGCACGGGACTATTATACCAAAGGCGAGTTACTGTGTTTTAGAAGCACTGGACTGTGCTGCTAGAGGCGCTAGATTGTTATATCAAAAGTAAGCTACTATGTTTCAAAGGTGCTGAAATGGTGTCAGTGATGTTTATAAGGCAAATTTTGATAGATTTGGATTGGTTTTTTATTAGATTTGCTTTGACAAGAGAAAACACAGCAAACAAAGTGGAAAACAAGACTGACACAATAGATAGTGTATGTTCTAGGCTCACAAAAAAGCCCAATGTTTCCACGAGTATTTAGACAATTGCAAACAATTCAAGCACTTTTTATCCCTAGAGACATGGTTTCATTGTGGTAGATCAGCTCACAACTTAGTTCTCCATCGACCAAATGTCATTCCATATAGGTGTCGTACATTTGTATCTTTGCAAGAGATGATAGGTAGGGATATCTCACCCTCCCCACAGAAAGCTACAAGTAGGTCACAAGAGCTTACGCTAGCCAAGGGAATACTATCTCTTCTCAAAGGAGTCAGTGGTGAGTAATCTTGAGGGTTTATACTGATTTTCCTTGTACTGATGATTACCGCAATGTTCGGAGGTGAAACAAGTAATCACTATCTAGATGGTTCTTAGTAGCTTTGAGGGACCAATAGCTTGCGAGCATGCGGCAAGCTACTAAAATCTTTGACCAATCCTACTAAGAGTATCAAACACTTCACACAATGTGAAAATCATTTTCACAAAGTGCTAGTACACCTCTTTTTGATTTGTCTTAGGACTTGGCTTTCGCCTTATCCCTCTTATATAGCGGTTCAAAGGAAAACTCTGCTTAGGGTCATCCCTTTTGGATTAAGCGCAATCCAAGAGCAGGCCCTTCTAAAGGAATAACTGAAAGTAAGATCAAGCACATCAAACAATGGTTCAATTATCCCGTTATAAGAAAATAAGGTGCAACTAGATTAGGCACACACATGATTGTAGTTGTCAGTTGTCCCTTAAGAAATTAAAGTGTTTTCGCATTCATGTCCATTGTCCCTTAAGAAAGCAATATGTTCCTAAGACTTAGATTTCAAAAAGATTGATTGTTCAATTGTCCCTTAAGAAAGCAATATGTTTCTAAGACTTAGTTGGATAGATTTTTGCAATTTCTTCAAAGTTTGTCCTGCATGAACATGTTAGAAAAACCTATTTCCTCTGTTGGAGTAATAAGAAGCTACAAAAAGATGATTAGTTCCACACAAACTCAATAGTTAGCAAAAATAAATCAAATTGACCAAAAGCACTTTACTGTGTTACCGAAGGCGAGGCACTGTGATATCGAAAGTGGTTGATTGTGCTACTAAAGGCACACTGCTTCCTAACCAAAGGCACCTTACTATCGTGCAAAGATGCGTTGGTGTGTTGCAAAAGCGCAATACTGTGGTGCCAAAGCGTGATATTGCTCCAGATCTAAAAAACTCAATATTTTGTCAAAAAGCTAGGTTTGAAAGATGATGTCATGATTATTGGATGATCTAGAATGTTTGATAAGGTTGAGATCTGTAGCTAATGAAAAAAATATGGCAAGTTAAAACCCTGCAAATCAGAAAACAACATAGAAACCCTAAGAAACCAAAGGCATTGTACTATTGTGCAAAGGTGCGGGACTACAGACCAGAGGTGCCTTACTGCGTGCCTGAGGTGTGTTATTGTCATCCAAAGGTGCTTTGGAGTGCTGCAAAGGTGCTTTACTATTCTGCAAAGGTGCTTTTCTGTGTTTGGTTACGTGTTTCCGTACTATACTAAAAAAAATTCTAAAAGAAAACAGTGATTAGTAGGTCCCACCGGGCATGCCAGAATGTGTATAGGAATTATCGAGATTGTAAATAATATCAAAAGCAATGAAATAACAGCTCAAATCCCCATAACATCAAAAGATCTATCTAAGCAAAAACCAAACCAATGAATAATCAAGTTATGAACAAAAAAGCTATCACCTAGATTGTTTGGATCTCTTGGTTGATTGTAGATTGCTCAATAAATTGCATACCCATGGTGTTGCAACAAGTGGGTGTAGATAGTGATTATATTCTCAAAAAGGTCGATGTGCTCAACGATGCAATGAATGCTCCAAGTATTGTAAGAATGCCTAAGAATAAATGATCGAAGAGGATTTGTTATGGAGATGAGGGGGGTGTATATAGATTTCAAACATGATCAATCAATGAATGAAATAAATCCATGAAATGGATGGTTGAGATAAATCAAATAACTCATGATGAATGTGCACACGACATGTGTCACTCCCAAAAGGTATTTTTATTAAGATAATTGCTTTTTGATAATAGACATGGTACAGACATGATAAAGATAGATTTGATTTCATAAATTAGAATGTTTTTTTCTAATTTATGAGTTGATGATAAAAAATAAGATAAATTAAATCTAATTGACTTAACTTTAGATTTCCTTTTGGAAGTTCTAAAAATAAGACTGATTGTGCACATGAGTTAACATGATAGTTTTAGAGGAATATGAAGATAATTGATATTAAATAAATAAACTTATTTAATTGATTGTGCATGATTGAAGAATAGATAAGATATGAAGATTTAAATAAATTAAACAAATAAATTTATTTAATTTATTTTGCATGATGGAGAATGTAAATAAAATATTAATTTTATTTATTTTAGGGATTAAGTCAACTTAAATAAATTTGGATAATTTACTTAAATTTAGAGGAATAATTTGATTAATTAAATAATGAAAATTATTTAATTGTGGATAAGAGGGAATTGATGAATTAATTAAATAATTGGATTTATTTAATTAATGTGGACTTAAAATTTGAAAAGGATAATGATTTAATTAAATAATAAAAAATATTTAATTTGGATGAAATATAGAGGAATTTAATGAAATTAATTAAATAACGAGGATTTATTTAATTTAATGTTGAAAATATGTGATTTAGAGGAAATTGATGATTTTGATGAAATTAATTAAATAAATAGATTATTTAATTAACGCTGAATGTAGGTGATTAGACAGATTTGATGAAATGCAAGTGATGCGACGCAAAGGGTCATTTTTAGGTGTCTACACTTCTTTCTCCATTCCCAAGATGCATTCTCATCCTACCTAACCTTAGTTTATGCTTATTCCTACCTTCCTTACTTCACCAAAATTTTACCACACCCCTTTACTTTGTTACAACACCTTCACACATCTTTTCTACACTTCATTACTTTATCACTTTAGCCTCTTCTTACCCCTAACTCTTACCTAGTCCTAGTATAATTTTCACAATACCCACTTAACATTTCACAACACTATCTTTCTTCTTGCAAACATCAACCCCACCCTTCATACTACCATCAAGTGCCTTTCAATCCTTTAAAACACTCATTTCCCTTATCCCAACACCCTTATCTCTCTGCTAAAAACCTATTTTTCATACTTTTACACTATGATTTTCATTCCTTATCCCTACAATGTACTCTCTTCAACTTCCAAAACACTTATTTTATTATCTCACCTTCTTATCGTATCCTCTTTCCTAACTTTTGATACCTTCCAATTCATTACAACACACCCTAAACTATTCACAAGGCCCTTTTCCATTATCCCTATCATTACTTTACCTTCACCCCTTGTTTGTTAGGAACTCGTGTTTAACCCTTCTCTTTACTTTGCTAGTATATTACATTTGGATGCATATGCTTTGTATGTCGTCCCGTGAGCATATTGTATTATCCCACATTCATGGGGAGTAATAGTTGTTTAGATTAGACTTAGTATATAAATACGTGTTGAGGCCAATGAAGGCATCCACGAATTTATTGTATTGAGCTTGCTCAAAGGAGGTTGCCCCCTCGAAGTGGCCTACGATCAATAAATTCCTTCTGTGTTTTTGCTTTTCATATCTATTGCTGTTATTTCATGCATTTTTTATTATATTGTTGCAGGAGGTTCCTCTCATCTGGTATCAGAGCGCTTTCTTGGGCTCACTGTGTGGAATTTCTGCCAATTTTTTTCTGTAGTGGCCTCCAGGTGCTGTGAGTATTGCAATAGTTCATTTTTTTGCATCTATATTATTCATTTCAATTGCAAGTTCAGATCAGGGAATAATCCCTATCCTCTTAACTATGGGAAGTGTCTGGGCATAGCTTTAAAACTCATTGTGAGGAGTACCACAGGAACCCTGAAGTAGTTGGCCCATTGAGAGGACCTACCAGCAAAAAGGGCAGCGGCCCCTACTTGATTGACTAGTTCCCATCCGTGAGGTAAACCAAGAGCTGTCGTTTGTGGCAAAGCGGTTATTATTTTTACCTAAGCCGTGGAGTGAGGGGTACTGCCCCAATATGCAAGTCGTTAGACAACATTGGTAGCTGAGTGAATCCCCTAAACCTTTAGGAAGCCGAACATACCTGGGGCCCATATCTATTGACAGCCGGTAAATCGTAGATTAAATTCGTCCAGAGTAGTTGGTAGATAGTTTCTAGAAAAAAAAAGAAAAAAGAATGAAAAAAATTTCTATTTTTTTGCCATATCTTCCTTTCTTTAGCTCTACTTTTAAAACTCCGCTGGAACCCCTGAAATTCCATTCTACATATTTCCTTCCTTGAGGACCCTATCCTAAATTCCACTTATCAAAGCCAAAAATCCCATATTTGTCTATTTTTAGGGTTTGCCATAACTTCTTTGATTCTCACCCAGTAGCCTTCAAATCTTGCCATAGTGTTCATTTCATATTTTTGCTCCTTTGTCCCTCTTGGACAAATTTTCCCATTCTTTCACCCCACTTTTGAAATCCCCATTTTCTTCTCCCCTTTCCCTCAGAAAGTGTCCAAAACCTAGTCAAACCCCAATTACTCATCAGAGTTTTTCCCAAATCCAAATTTTCCTTTATTAAAAAAGTTTTTGTTTTTGTTTTTCTACCCATTCCCAAAAAATAAAAATTCTGGTTATGGTTCTCACCCGCGCAGGAGCAAAAAACATGGAGGATGAACTTGCAGCTCTCAAGACCAAACTCCAAGATCTGGATGAAAAAATCCTTGGCTTCAATCTTCAGCATTCAGCCATGAACAATAGATGGCAGTCAAACTCTTCTGCAGACACTGGGTTCTCTTCTTCCAACAATTTTTGTGGGCTGAAGCTTGATTTTCCTCACTTCAATGGTGATGATCTGACTGGATGGATATACCGGGCAGAATAATATTTTAGTCTGCATAATACTTTTGATGCCAACAAAGTCCCCCTTGCATCCTTTCATTTGGATCATGAAGCCCTTCAATGGTTCCATTGGTACATCAACGCTCATGATGAGCCAAAATGGACAGATTTTTGCAAACTCATTTTACAACGATTTGGCCCTATTGCTTTTGATGACTTCATAGGAGCACTCACTAAACTGCGCCAAACAGACACTGTAAGAGAATATCAAATAGAGTTTGAAAAACTAGTCAATCACATAGAGGGATTGTCTGATGAATTCTTTAGGAGTTGTTTTATCAGTGGTCTGAAGGATGCAATTCGCTCTGAGGTTAAAATGTTCCATCCAAGCACAATGATGGAAGCCTTAGGGTTGGCTAAGTTGCGGAGGATAAGATCACATCTCAACAACGCTCCAAATCCAATTTTGTTCCATGTAGAAATATGGCTTTCCAATGACCTCAAATAATGCCAGCTCCTAGAACTCCTATCAAACATTTGACTAAAGCAGAGATGTGGGCACGTAGAGAAAAAGGGCTTTGTTATAATTGTGATAAGACATTCACTCAGGGACATAGATGTGTTGAGAAAAATCTCTATCTCTTGGATGTGGATTCCCTGCCTGAAACTGAATTTTCTGCAGACGCTCATGATACAGTGGATGATCATGTCAATACTCAGCAGCCGCTTGTTGACCCTACTTCTCAGGAAGACCACCCAGAGATCTCTCTCCATGCTTTAGTAGGAGTCACCACCCCACAAACCATGCAGGTCAAGGGTTACTTCAAGAAGCTCCCTCTTACAATACTCATTGATTCTAGTAGCACGCATAACTTCATTGACCCTCAGATCGCTAAACAGGCTGATTGTTTTGTCCATCCTTGCTCTAGCTTTGAAGTCATGATTGCCAATGGGGGCACATTACCTTGCAAATGGAAGTGTTGCAATGTACGTATCTCTATTGGGTCAGTGCAAGAAGTTGTGTCCACTTTTTGGCCAAAAAGTGGAAGTGTTTTCCCTGATTTTCAGAAGTTGTCACATTTGACCTTAAAATTTGAAGCACTTAGAGAAGGAATCTTTAAAAAAGTCACTAAATATAAAATGTAGTACTCAGAGTCTAGTTTCCAAATATGTAATTTATTTCAATACCCAGATGATACAAATTAATTTTCAATAGGCATTTCTAAAAACCACTATTTAAAAGTCACTTTTTTTAACCATACCATGCACGTGTACAGCCAACATAATTTGACCTAAATAAAATTATTTTTCAAAATCTTTTTGGGAAAAGATGTGTAGTACAGTGAAGTTTGATGAGGATATTTTTTTATAATTTTTTTCCAAATAATTTGTTTTTATTAATTTTTTATTAGGCCTGATTGCTACTTTTGAAAACCCCTCGTGTACGGCCAACATAATTTGAGCAAAACAAATCATAAATTTTTTATTTTTTTTCATTGTGTAAATAATGATGTGTAGATTGATGACATAATTTTTTTTTTTAAATTTAAAAATTTAAAGTTATTAAAAAAATACAAACACCTGTCATTTCAAGTTTTTGGACCAGTTTGCTCATAAATTAAATAATAAATAGAAAAACATGTCCAATAACAAAAAAAATTACATATTTGAAAATTAGACACTGTCATCTATAATGGGTTTTCATTTCGTAAAAAAATTTAGAAAAAAAGGTCGTCAGCCATATAGGTAAACTCAGTCTTTCCTCTTGTTCTGTACTTAGAAAAAAACTTCTAGGTCCAAGGCTCAAGGTCAGCTAACCATGCCTATCCCGAGCCTAAAACCCAAGCAAAGGGAAGGGAAAAGGCGGTCAGTGATTTCAAAATTCATAGAATATAAACAAAATGGGTACTCATTATATAACGAGTACCCGTTATGTTTAAGAACGGGTACCCATTTTATAACGGGTACCCGTTTTTATTATATCTATTATATAATGGGTACCCATTTTATAACGGGTACCCGTTTCTATTATATCTATTATATAATGGGTACCCATTTAGGCTTGGGTACCCGTTACTAAACAAGTACATGTTTAAGCTTGGGTACCCCTTTAGCTTCGGGTGCCCATTCCTAAACGGGTACCCGTTTCTTTGAAAACGGGTACCCGTTCCTGTCAGGAATTTTTTTGCCCGCGCGACTTCCCCTACATGTGGACGAGTTTCTTGCTATTACCCTATTGGCGATTATAACCTGCGCTCCAACATGTTTGCCCTGCCCTTAGGCAGATTGTAAAAATGCTACCTCTAATTTTTTTTAAACTGGAAACAATGATCAACAATACTAACATAAAATATCATATGCCAACTAAAGGCCTCACACTTTCTGATCACCTAGATCCCAAAATGGGCAAAGTGAGAGCATACAGTGATTTGGCTACAATGAAACTATGCAACTATGAATTAAGATTCATCCGCTACGGTGGGCATCCACATAGCATGGGGATTCACCACTTCCCGTGGGTAGAAAGAAAAAGAAAATACAATGTCATCCACTTATTCAGTGGGAATACTCCACTTTCCAGTGGGTAGGAAAATTAAAACAAGGATTCATTCTCCACACTGGCGGTAAACCATCCAAGGGTACTTAATGTGATAGAATTTACAATGAAGTACAATAGGCTCTAATTGATTAAAATCAAAGCACAACAATTGAACTTGATAGAATATCCCCTGAAGATCATTAATGGAGAAGCATACCATGCATTATGATTAACAATGGAATATTGATTTGCTGATGAAGAATCCTTATTCTGATATAAAATGATAGAGATTGATTTTATCATTTATTGCTGACTGAGATGACTGTGTATGGCTGCCATGACTGAGAGCTGAGAACCCATAAACTCAAACATCCACTGATTAACTTCAAACTATCATCAAAATTAATTTTGCTGACCTTAAACTGATTCTGAGCAGATCATAAACTAAAAATATTGAAAAAAAATCACACAACAATTAACACTTCTCTAGCTGGGCTGTATGACCTATGCTGGTATGGATAATCCCAGCTAATTCATAACTATAGCAAAGACCACTAAATCACCTCCAAAATGATTGTTTGGACAAGACAAAAATTATGCAGTCAATAACTATTTTAAAGATTCCACCATTTATATTTCATGAGCATTGTTTCCTCACAGAGGTACAACCCAGGTACAGGTACGGATGCTCTTAGAAATTCACTAATAGAATCAAACTCACTCAAAACACTTACAAAGAAGGCGTTTATGCAAGGCTATTTGAATGCAATGAAGAGATCGTTCAAAAACTTCATCAAATATTTCTTGTGAGCATTGACCCTCATACATATGTACAGCCAGAGATGGTATGACCAAGGAAGGAAGAATTTAAACTTCACAAAGAACTCTAAAAATCACCACAAAATTGCATAGGAATTCATTATTCACCATTCAAAATTGATTACAAATAAAAACTTCACAAAAAACTCAAAATCCATTGAGCACCCTGTGATTCCCTGAGTGGAAATCATCAAATACCAGCTAGGGTGGATATCTCACCACCGAAACTGACCATCTTCAAGTGGGTTTTCATCCACAAGAAGGCACAATTGATCTCTAGTTCCAATCTAGCAGCATAACATCAACAATTCCAAGCATCAGTCCCCAAATGAGCTCACCTCTCTTTTTATAAGCACCTAGGAGTTACAAAACCAATCTTTCTTGAAATTAGAGCCTTTTTGCACTTCCACACCTCTAATATCAAGTTATGTATACACTTAAGTAACTAGGGAAATAAAAAATATAACATTTCCCTTTTTCTCCTCAAGACATAACATTAAGTCACTTTTAAATAATCCACCTTACCCTTTAGTGCACAATAATTAATAAAAATAACCAGTTTAATTATCAAATAAAATAAACCTTATAACTCCAATTTGATAATTAAACTGAACCAAAAGATCAACCACAAGCGATCCCAAACCATCCACTAGCCCATCGGGATCATGAAATAGGCTAGTAGCCCCATCATTGACTAGGCTTGGAAAGGGGACATTATAGTCCTCCCTCCCAAAAATTGCTTGTCCCCAAGCAATTGCAATACAAGATGCTGCAAGATGTGTTCTCCTTCTCACGTTGCATCCTCAAGAGGAAGATCTCTCCATTTGATTAGATACTCCTTAATAGTCTTCTTCCTCAACACCCTCTCTCTTTGATCAAGAATAGCCTCAGGTAGAAGTTCAAGTCTTCCTTCATCATCAATAGGTGGCAACACTGATGATGGCACAACATTCTGTCCAAGAGCCTTTTTAAGGTGAGAGACATGGAAGATGTTATGTCTTTTGCTATGCTTAGGCAGTTCCAACTCATAAGCAACCTCTCCATGCCTACCAATGATCTTAAATGGCCCATAAAATTGAGGCTTCAATTTTTTAGCCCACTTTTTTTGATGGATGACTATTTGTAAGGCTGAAATCTGACATATACCATCTCCCCCACTTCAAAAACTCTCTCTATACATTGTTGATCAGTGTATAACTTCTGCTGATTTTGGGCTGATCTAATATTTTCCTTCAATGATTTCAGCAAGTCCTAGTTGTCCTACAAAAATTCTTTAACTCTAGGAACTTGACTATCACCAAACAATATGTCAGTGAAGCTAGAAGCTTCATATCCATACAATGACATGAATGGAGACATTTTTATTGACATGTGATAAGAAGAGTTGTAACAATACTCACCAACATGTAACCATCTTACCCATGCCTTCTGCTATCCTGAGACATAGTTTCTAAGGTAACCTTCAAGCCACTTGTTAACTATCTTAGATTGTCCATCCATTTGAGGACGGTAACTAGTTCTTGGAGTTAATTTTGTGTCACACAATCTGAATAGTTCCTTCCAAAATAAGCTCAAGAACTTGCTATCACGGTCACTAACAATGCTTCTTGGTAGCCCATGAAGTTTGAACACCTCTCTAAAAAATAATTCAGCCACTTGAACTGCAGTAAATCCTATAGAAATGGTATAAAAGTGAGCAAACTTTGTCAATCTATCAACAACCACAAAGATACTATCCCTCCCTTGCACCTTGGGAAGGCGAGTAATGAAATCCATAGCCAAACTTTCCCACTTTTGATTAGGAATGGGAAGTGGTTGGAGCAGACCAACAGGATAAGTGTTCTCATTCTTGTTCTGTTGGCATATAGAACACTCTCTGATATGTTTGCAAACCTCTTCTTTCAACCCCTTCCAAGTAAATCTCTCTCTTATCTGTTTATATGTTTTGAATATGCCTTAGTGACCAGCCAAGGGTGAATCATGAAAAGCCTTCAAAATGAGAGATTTAACCTTGGAGTTTGAAACCAAAAAAAATCATTTCTTGTATAAAATCAGACCTCCATTTACCTCATATTTATCATCTTTGAAGGTTCCATCCACAACACTTGATGCAAAGGAGTCCTTGGCATATTCAAGGATGATTTGTTCTTTCCAATTAGCAACCAACTCCACCATAGAATGCAAATATGGCCTTCTTAACAAGGCATCAACTACAACATTCTTTTTGCCTTTAACATATACAATGTCAAAATCAAAAGCTTGCAACTTACTTATCCATCTTTGTTGCCTTTCATTCAAATCTTTTTGATTCATGAAGTATCTCAAACTATTATCATCTATTTTCACAATAAACTTGCCTCCCACTAGATATTGACGAAACTTAACTAAGGCATGCATTATGGCAAGCATTTCTTTGTCATAAATAGAATAATTTTTTTTAGCACCCCTTAATTTTCTACTTTCAAAATAGATAGGATGCTTATCTTGCATCAAAACAGCCCCAATACCCTCTCCAAAAGCATCACATTCCAATTCAAAGGGCTTAGAAAAATTTGGTAATGCAAGAATAGGGCTACTACAAATGAGTTGTTTGAACCGATCAAAGGCATCTTGGGTTGATTGAGACCATTTGAAGGCTCCCTTCTTTGTAAGATCAATAAGAGGAGATGCAATTTGTGAAAAACCTTTCACAAATCTCCTATAAAATCCACACAAACCAAAAAAAACTTTTAATTGAGTAAGGTTTGTAAGTGGAGGCCACTCTAAAATGGCTTTAACTTTTTCTTTGTCCATGCTAACTCCCTTGGCATTGATAACATGGCCTAAATATACAATCTCTGTTAAGCCAAACTCACACTTAGCTTCTTTGACAAATAAGGAATTAGCCTCCAAAATACCAAGAACCTCGTCTATATGATGCAAATGTTCTTTCCATGTCTTACTGTAGATGAGTATATCATAAAAAAAACTAGCAAAAACTTCCAGAGCTGCTCGCTGAAAATTTTGTTCATGCAAGATTGAAATGTTGCAGGGGCATTTGTCAAACCAAAAGGCATGACCAAGAATTCAAAATGCCCATAATGGCACCTAAAGGCAGTTTTTTCAATGTCCTTCTCCCTCATTCTTATATGGTGATAACCATATGTCAAGTCTATTTTTGAAAAATAGACCACTCCATGAAGCTCATCCAACAACTCATCAATTCTTGGAATTGGATATCTACTCTTAATAGTCCTCTTATTGAGCTCCCTATAATCAATACACAATCGTAGAGTACCATCTTTTTTTTTACCAACACTACTGATGAAGAAAAAGGACTTTTGCTTGGTCTAATGAAGCCCATCTCTAACAGCTCTTTGAGTGTCCTCTCAATTTCATCCTTGAATCTTTTTGGCTGCTGGTATGGAGTAGTGATGATCGGCTTTGTTCCATCTTCAAGCTCTATAATATGTTCAATGCCTCTATCAGGAGGCCTTCCAGGAGGTAGATCACTAAAAACTTTACTATGCTTACTCAACAAATCTTTAATATCAGGATGATAGGATCTCTTTTCCTCCTTGGTAGGAGTAGGCATGATGACACATTGAGCAGTCCACTCAATATGATCATTATGGAATAGCCTCTCCATTCTTTTTGTAGTCACCACCCTTGGCCCTCTAGTGGATATACCTCTTAACACAACCTTCTTACCATTATGGTCAAACTTTAATTCTAATGTTTGCAAATTTAAACTCATATCTCCCAATGATTTCAGCCACTGAATACCAAGAACAACATCAATATTAGTGATACTAATCACATAAAAGTCATCTACAACTTCATGATTGCTAATTTGCATGGAAAGCTGAGGTAATCTTCTATTACAAGATGGTGTAAATCCATTCACTACAACAACTTTGAAACCTTCAAACTCCTCAGGTTTCAATCCCCTTCTCGCAACAACTCCCTCATCAATGAAGTTGTGTGACGCACCAGTGTCAATGAGAGCAATGATCCTTTGGCCACCAAGTACCCCACAAACCTTGAAAGGATCATTCCTTTGGTTCCCAGATAATTGAGCAAATGTTACTTCATTCTCCTTGTTTGCCCTTACCTCTTTTAGATCATCAACATCTTCATTTTCACTTGATTCATCTTGCTGATCTGGTTTTTCTGATTCAGATTCAGCAGTAACATAGGCCTCCATTTGTTGTTCTTTTCCTTTCTCAAAGAATTTATGCCCAGGAACCCAAGGTTCCTTACATGTGAAGCATAATTTTTTCCTTCTAAGTTCATTTCTGACTTCATCATCCAACTTAGGAAAAGAGGACTTGGGCTGATTGGATTCTTTCTTGAATGGTCTCTTATCCTTCCCTAATGGGAATGGTTTAGAATAAAACTTGCCTCTTGGTGTAGTGAACTCCATATTCCTTGCTTTCTTGATGGCTTCATGCAATGAATTAGGCTCTAAAGCCTCAACTAAACCTCTTAATGTCTCCATCAATCCTTCAACAAAGAGATATGTCAATCTTGCCTCTAAAATATCAGTCACCATAACAGTTATCCCCTCAAATTCAGCAATGTAAGCATCCACAGAATCTTTTTGTCTCACTTGAGCCAAATGTCTAAAGTGACTTTCAGGTTCATACTTGTCAAATCTATCAATTAATCTCTGAGTAAAATTAGCATAGGAAGTAATCAGGCTATGACCTTGAGTAATCATGCCATGAGTTCACCAATCATGTGCATCTCCTTCAAGGTGGGCAGCTGCAAATTTGATAGAATCCAACTCCAACATAGGATTCAAGCACAAATAATTGTCCATGTTTTGTACCCAAGACCTGGCTGTGTATTTAGACGAACCATCAAAAGGTGGAATAGGCACTTTACCAAGCTTCTTTTGCACATCCTGATTTTGAATCCTGGGTCTATTTCGATACTTGATTTGACAGAATTCATTGAAAGACATAAGATTTTGAAAATCATTACCATAAGACTCCCATTCACATCTATAATCAGTAAAGCTTTATGTGCCAAACTGATGTCCTCCAATAGGATTATGTTGTTGACCCAAAAACACAGGCATCATAGGTCTAGAAGATGAGGTCCTACATGCATGAGTGGCATTGTGTGGTTGATCAGCATTATGGGAATTGCTAGCCTCTCCACGATCTCCATCATTACCTCTATTGTTACAAGGTGTCTCTCCTCCCAGATTCTGACTTACTAACTGAGCCAACAATCTGTTTATCTGCTAATTACTTTTGACAATATCTTGTTGGCCTCTAGCAAGATCATTCAATATGTCTCTCATACTAGGCTCTTCTGGTTGCCTTTCACCCATATTTTGATCCTCCTCTGATTCTGAATCAAACCGAGGATATCTTCTCCTTCTGTAGGTGATGAACTCAGTGTCCTCTGGATTCATCAATTATGTATGCCACTGAACTGAGATTCACTGTAGGCTAATTTGAAGAAGAACACAAGCTAGCAGGAGTGATCAACTCTAATACCACTGTAAAATGCTACCCCTAATTTTTGTTTAAACTGGAAATAATGATCAACAATACTAACATAAAATATCATATGCCAACTAAAGGCCTCATACTTTCTGATCACACAAAGCCCAGAATGGGCAAGGTGAGAGCATATGGTGATTTGGCTACAATGAAACTATGCAACTATGAATTAAGATTCATCCGCTGCGGCAGGAATCCACATAATGAGGGGATTCACCACTTCCCGTGGGTAGAGAGCAAAAGAAAATACAATGCCATCCACTTGTTTAGTGGGAATACTCCACTTTCCAGTGGGTAGGAAAATTAAAACAAGGATTCATTCTCCACACTGGCGGTAAACCATCCAGGGGTACTTAATGTGATAGAATTTACAATGAAGTACAATATGCTCTATTTGATTAAAATCAAAGCACAACAATTGAACTTGATAGAATATCCCCTGAAGATCATTAATGGAGAAGCATATATTGCATTATGATTAACAATGGAATATTGATTTGCTAATGAAGAATCCTTATTCTGATATAAAATGAAAGACTGATTTTATCATTTATTGCTAACTGAGATTACTGTGTATGGCTGCCATGACTAAGAGATGAGAACCCATAAACTCAAACATCCACTGATTAAATTCAAACTATCATCAAAATTGATTTTGTTGACTTTAAACTGATTCTGAGCATATCATAAACTAAAAATATTGAAAAAAGATCACACAACAATTAACACTGCTCTAGCTGGGTTGTACGACCTATACTGGTACGGACAATCCCAGCTAATTCATAACTGCAGCAAAGACCACCAAATAACCTCCAAAATGATTATTTGGACAAGACAAAAATTATGCAATCAATAACTATTTCAAAGATTCCACCATTTATATTTCATGAGCATTGTTTCCTCACAGAGGTACGGCCCAGGTATAGGTACGGATGCTCCCATAAATTCACTAATAGAATCAAACTCACTCAAAACACTTACAAAGATGGTGTTTATGCAAGGCTATTTGAATGCAATCAAGAGATCTTTCTAAAACTTCATCAATTATTTCTTGTGAGCATCGACCCTCATACAAATGTACGGCCAGAGATGGTACGGCCAAGGAAGGAAGAATTTAAACTTTACAAAGAACTCTAAAAATCGCCACAAAATTGCATAGGAATTCATTATTCACCATTCAAAATTGATTACAAATAAAAACTTCACAAAAAACTCAAAATCCATTAAGCACCCTGTGATTCCCTGAGTGGAAATCATCAAATACCAGCTAGGGTGGATATCTCACCACCAAAACTAACCATCTTCAAGTGGGTTTTCATCCACAAGAAGGCACAATTGATCTCTGGTTCCAATCTAGCAGCATAACATCAACAATTCCAAGCATCAGTCCCCAAATGAGCTTACCTCTCTTTTTATAAGCACCTAGGAGTTACAAAACCAATCTTTCTTGAAATTAGAGCCTTTTTGCACTTCCACTTATAAAACAACTCTAATATCAAGTTATGTGCACACTTAAGTGACTAGGGAAATAAAAAATATAACATTTCCCTTTTTCTCCTCAAGACATAACATTAAGTCACTTTTAAATAATCCACCTTAGACTTTAGTGCACAATAAATAATAAAAATAACTAGTTTAATTATCAAATAAAATAAACCTTATAACTCCAATTTGATAATTAAACTGAACCAAAAGATCAACCACAAGTGATCCCAAACCATCCACTAGCCCATCAAGATCATGAAATAGCCTAATGGCCCCATCAGTGACTAGACTTGGAAAGGGGACATTACACAGATGTGATGTGGTTTTGGGCGCCCAATGGTTACACACACTTGGACCCATCTTATGGGATTTTGCTGAACTTTGGATGCAATTTTCAGACAATGGGCAAAAACACACACTGAAGGGCTTACAACCGGGGTCTCTCAGCATCATAAGTTCACATCGCATGGAAAAGCTTCTTAAAAAGAATTCACATGGTGTCATTTCTCAGCTCCATTCCATTCAGATGCAACCATTAGCGGTCTCCACTACTCCTTCTGATCTACAACAAATTTTGGATAGGTATGCATATGTCTTTGCCGAACCATTGGGATTGCCACCTTCAAGACTAGATGACCACCATATTTAGCTCCTTCCTAGAAGCATTCCTCCCAACATCAGGCCCTACCGCTACCCATTTCACCAAAAGATAGAGATTGAGATGCTTGTTCGAGACTTACTGAAGCAAGGTATTATTCACCCTAGTACCAGTTCCTTTTCTTCACCAGTTCTTCTTGTCCAGAAAAAAGATGGGTCATGGCACCTCTGCATTGACTTTCGAGCACTTAATCACATCACAATCAAGGATAAATTTATGATTCCTATTGTTGATGAGCTTCACGGCGCTCATTTTTTCTCTAAGTTGGATCTTCGTTCTGGGTATCACCAAATTCGGGTTCATGAGGATGATATCCCTAAAATAGCTTTCTACATGCATGATGGCCACGATGAGTTTTTGGTCATGCCCTTTGGCCTCACTAATGCTCCTTCAACATTTCAGGCATTGATGAATAAAATATTTCGACCCTACTTGTGGAAATTCATTCTAGTCTTCTTCGATGATATCCTCATCTATAGTAAACATGGGCTGAGCATCTCCAACATTTGGATCTCGTGTTGGAACTTCTCTCTAATAATCATCTCTGTGCAAAATAGTCTAAATGTGTTTTTGGCCAGGAGGAAGTGGAGTATCTTGGGCATATTGTTTCATCCCAAGGGGTTCACGTGGATCCTGCAAAAATAGATGCCATGAAAAATTGGCCGCATCCTCAAACACTCAAGAGCCTCCATGGTTTTTTGGGGCTAACTGGCTACTATCACAAGTTTGTCAATGATTATAGGAAGATTGCAGCTCCATTAACAGCTATGTTAAAAAAGGATGCTTTTTTCTGGACACATGCTGCTGAGTGTGCATTTGAAAAGTTGAAACAAGCTATGTGTACTACACTTGTTCTAGCTATGCCAGATTTTTTGAAGACCTTCACTATTGAGAGTGATGCTTACAGCAATGGACTTGGTGTTGTTCTCCTTCAAGATGGACATCCCATTGCATTCACTAGCAAAGCCCTTTCTGGCAAGAATTTAGTGCTCTCTACATATGAGAAGGAAATAATAGCTATTTTGCATGCAGTACAGAAGTGGCGGCCATACCTACTACAGAATCATTTTTGCATCAAGATTGATCACTAGAGTCTGAAATATTTCCTGGAACAATGATTCTCCTCCCCAACACAATAGAAATGGGTCAGCAAACTCATGGGTTATGACTATGAGATCACTTACAAGAAGGGTAAGGACAATATTGTGGCGGATTCTCTTTCTCGTACATTTGATGATCAAGCTTCCCTTTCTGCTATTTCTATGCCTATTCCAAATTGGTTGGAATCTATCTAGCAGGGCTATGTCAATGACTCTTCATTATCTCAAATCATTCAACAGTTGGCCACTAACCCTTTTGATGTACCGCATTACTCTTGGGATGGTGCTTCTCTACGATACAAGGGTCGTCTAGTGCTTCCCCAGAGCACAGATCTTCAACAGGTTGTCTTCTGTGAACTCCATGCTTCTCCATCGGTAGGGCACTTTGGGTTCCTCAAAACTTATGAGCGAGCACGACGTAACTTCTATTGGAAGGGAATGAAAAGGGCAATTCAACAGATGGTGGCTAAATGTGATACCTGCCAACGTAACAAGGGTGAAACTACATTCTTTCCTGGATTGCTTGAACCCTTGCCCATCCCTACACGGAGTTGGATAGATATTTCTATGGATTTCATCGAGGGGCTCCCTAAATCTGGAGGAAAGATAGTGATCTTGGTTGTGGTTGATCGCCTCTCCAAATATAGTCATTTTTGTGCCCTCAGCCATCCCTATACAGTCTCCTCAGTTGCAAAAATATTCATGGACCAGATCTTTCATCTTCATGGCATCCCTTCTTTCATTGTCTCAAATCATGATGCAAATTTCACCAATCATTTTTGCCAAGAACTATTTCGACACACTAGCACCAAACTGAAGATGAGTTCTGGGTATCACCCACAAACAGATGGTCAGCCTGAAATTATCAAAAAATGTTTGGAAACTTATCTTCATTGCTTCACCTCAGAACAACAACATCAGTGGGCAAAGTGGCTCCCTCTCACTGAATGGTGGTACAATACCTCCTACCACACTGCATCTAAAATGACTCCCTATGAAGCAGTCTATGGTCAGGCACTGCCAGTGCTGCTTTTGTTGGAATTAGGACAGACAACTGAGAGGGGGGTGAATCATTTGTCACCAAAATTATGTTCTTTATTCACTTAAAACCTTCTTATATTTCAATAGCATATCAATGATTCAATCATGAAAGCATAATGCAATAGTTTAAGATCAAAAACAAATTCAACACATATAACACCAAGATTTTAATGTGGAAAACCCGGTTAAAGGAAAAACCTTGGGGTGACTAACCCAAGATTGTATTCTCTGTTAAAAGAATAAGAAGTATAAAATGGCACTTGTCAGTTAGGGCTCACTGCCTGAGCACACTACTCACAAGAGGCCCACTACCTACAGGAGACACACTATCTACAAAAGAATATAAGTATTACATACTTGAACTAGAGATTAGCATCTTCACTATGCTTGAGTCAGTTCCATTTATGCTCAACACCTCTGCTCTGCTTTTTGCTCCTCTTCACTACCACCTTCTCATCATGACCACAAGGATGCATTTGAATGACTTCACAACTCTTATTTATACATGAGATCAACTTTGGAATGATCATCAAAGCCAGCACAACATACACTTATTTTATTACAGAGCAATTACAAAAATACAACTTGACTTATTACAAAAACTTCATGCGCATCACTACATTATCGGCCACACATAGCTAGGACTTCAATATTCTTCGAGGAACATGCCATGCTTCGCAAAACATCTTCAAGATCATCCACAACATGCGCAAATCATCCGATCAACCAAGACTAGGAAGAACACCATCACCCGAAGGTAAATCTTCAATCACGATCTCAATCTTCAATGCGGACCACCAACACGAATTGGACACAATCTAGAGACCCTCACAAGCTTGCTTGAATCACCAAGAACATCCGCACCACTTCTGCTTACTATAATCATTCGCATCTTCATCTGAAACTTCAAGAACACAGTCGGTCATCACTGTCACATTAAAAGGATTGCTTGTGGACCTCCAAACCATGAACCAATTGAGTTGTCAATTCACATTAGCCTCCCAAACACGCCACCAGATCTGCAAAACATGATATTGTATTTTTAGATCTCACCGGACCTATTTGTGTCACTCTGTTACCTATGAACAATTGCCAAAACCGGTTTACTCTCATGGTCATAACTCCTCCACATTTTCATGTGGACCTCTCAAATATTGACTAGATCATCTTCAGACACATATCTACAAACCCTTTGATGCACATTCTCTGATCTTCATTTAGCTAAGATCTTCACTTCATAGATCTTCATTATCTTCACTATTCTTCTATGTTTCTGATAGGACTAATTTTCTCAATATCCTCAACACACAACTCATCCAATCCTTGACATCAATGCAACAGGAGTATGCTGACATCAATGACAACACCGGTTAGGCCCATACTTGCAACAATCTCCCCTTTGTCATTGATGGCAACATATGATGTGAAAAATTGTTTTAACCATCAAGACAAGAACTTCTCCTCACTGACTGACATAGCTCCCCCTATCAACAACAACCATTCACATGTCTTCTTCTTCCTTTACTGCTCCCCCTTTGATCAACAACCACTTTTTGTTTTTCACATGTCTTCTCTCCCCCTTTGACATCAATGGCAAAGGGCACATACTTGCAACCACTTCTCATACTTTAAAATCATACTGACTGCTACCCCTGAGTAGCAGCCTCCTAACATAAATCTGAATCACAATATATGACTGTGGGATCCACTAGACTGATGCACATCAATGCACCTTAATTCAGAATCGGAGGGGTAATAACCCCTAACTTCTCCCTAAGATACTCAAAAGTGTCCTTAGGTAGAGGTTTGGTAAAAATGTCTGCAATCTAATCCTTTGAGGGCACAAACTCCAATCTGACTTCATTCTTGTTCACCTGTTCTCTCAAAAAGTGGAACTTGATGGATGTATGTTTTTTCTTTGAATACAACACCGGATTTTTTGATATGTTTATTGCACTTGAATTATCACAGGAGATTGTGATAGGTTCTTCATACTCTACTCTGATATCTCTTAGCATTTGCTTCATCCACAATACTTGAGTGCAACTGCCTACTGCAATATATTCTACTTCTGCAATGGACAAAGATATTGCCTCTTGTTTCTTTCTTAGCCAAGAAACCAATCTTTTTCCCAAAAAGAATGCACCACCACTGGTACTCTTCTAGTCATCCACATCTCCTGCCCAATCAGCATCTGTATATGCATGAAGAGAGAAATCATGATCCTTAGTATACCATAATCCATACTCAACTGTTCCCTTCAAATATCTAAGAATACTCTTGATTGCCATGACATGAGACTCTCTAGGATCAGCTTGGAATCTGGCAACAAGACCAACAACATTCACAATATCAGGTCTAGTTTGAGTAAGGTAGAGCAATCCTCCAATCATTGACTTGTACTTTTTTTATCAGCCTTAGGGGATTCATCATCTTTACTCAGCTTACATCCAGTTGCCATGGGAGTATTCATTGCCTTTGAATCTTCCATCCCAAATTTCTTCAACAATTCTTTCACATATTTGGTCTGTGATATGAAGATTCCCTTCTTTGTTTGAGTGATTTGCAGACCCAAGAAGAAATTCATTTCCCCAAACATAGACATCTCAAATTCACTTTGTATTTGATTTGTAAAAGTCTTGCACATACTACCTTTCCCTCCAAAAATGATATCATCAACAAATACTTCAACAATCAAGATATTTTCATGATCAACCTTAAAATATAGATTACTGTCAACAGTACCTTTGTTGAAACCAATCTTCAAAAGATGTTTGTCCAATCTTTCATACTAGGCTCTTGGGGCTTGTTTGAGTCCATACAATGCCTTCTTCAATTTGCAGACCATATATCCATGATCAGACAATTGAAATCCATCTGGTTGCTCAATGTATACCTCTTCTTCCAAATCACCATTTAGGAAAGCAGACTCAACATCCATCTGATATACCTTGAAATCTTTGAAGGTAGCAAAGGCAAGAAATAATCTAACTGCTTCAATTCTTGCCATCAGAGAAAAAGTTTCTTCAAAGTCAACTCCTTCTATTTGAGAATAACCCTTACAGACCAATCTGGCTTTGTTTCTTACTACTTCACCATCTTCATTCAGTTTATTCTGGAAGACCCACTTAGTCCCAATCACATTTTTTTCCATAGGTCTGGGAACAATATCCCAAGTGTGATTCTTTTGAATTTGCATCAATTCTTCCTCCATTGCTCTAACCCAGTTTTCATCATTGCATGCTTCACTTACTATTTTTGGTTCAATCTTTGAAATCAAACAATACTTCACTGAATCTTGAGAAATTTTTCTTCTTGTTTGAACACCTTTACTTCTATCTCCTATGATCTGATCTTCAGAATGATTCAGTCTTACATACCTGGGAGTTTTGGGATTCTCTTGCACTTCTAATTCTTGGATAGGTTCATCCAACCTTGTCTCTTCTTCTTGTATTTTTGGATTTTCTGAATCAGTCTAAATCTGAGCTGGAGTTGGAACTTGTTCTCCTTGGTTTGGGATATTATTCTGATCATCTGCTTCATACTCATAATACCTTGAGGGAATTTCCATGCCTTCATCAACCTTGACATTTGTACTTTCTACAACCTTTCTCAGTCTCTTGTTATAACACCGGTATGCTTTGCTTTGAGTAAAATATCCCAAGAATATTCCTTCATCACTTCTTGCATCAAACTTGCCAAGGTCTTCATCTCTTTTGATATAGCATTTACTACCAAAGATTCTGAAATACTTCACAGTAGGAGTGATGCCAAACCAAAGTTCATAAGGAGTCTTACCAGTATTGCCTCTTATTTGTACCTAATTAAGAGTATAGACAGAAGTGCTTACATCTTCTCTCCAATAGATCTGAGGAACATTTACTTCCATCATCATGGTCCTAGATGCTTCCTATATGGTCCGGTTCTTTCTCTCCACTACTCCATTCTACTGTGGAGTCCTTGGAGGAGATAACTGTCTCTTTATCCCATGTTTCTCACAGAATGTTATGAACTCTCCAAATGTGAATTCTCCACCTCTATCAGACCTGAGGCATTTTATGTTTATGCTAGTTTCATTATCTACCATATCCTTGAATATTTTGAACTTCTCAAGTGCTTCAGATTTCTCTTTCCAGAAAGTCACCCACATCATCTGGGAGTGGTCATCAATCAACAACATGAAATATCTATCTCCTTGCAGACTCCTAGTTCTTTCCGAACCACATAGATCAGTGTGCACCAAGTCTAAAAATCCGGTTGAAGATTGTTCCTTATTGAATGTGACTCTGTTCTGCTTACCCAAATGACATTCTTTGCACAAACTATTAGCAGGTTTCACCAGTCTTGGAAGATCTCTTATAGCATGAGTGTTGCTTATCTTGATGATATTACCAAAATTCACATGACACATTCTCCTATGCCACAACCAACTCTGATCAATTTGAACAAATAAGCAACTTTTTCTAATACCAACCAAGTGAAAGATGTTTCCTTTTGTCTATGTACCAGATGCAATCTCAATTCCAGAGCTTTCAAAGATCTTGCATTTTCCATTTTTGAATCGAAGATCACAGCCTTTGTCCACCAACTGTCCAACATTGAGAAGATTATGCTTTAGACCTTCAACATATAGAACATCATTGGTTTTGTTCTTTCCATCAAAAGAAATGGTTCCTCTGCCTCTAATTCTGCCAGCAAAATTATCTCCAAACTTTACAACTCCACCTACATATCTTTCCAAGCTTATGAACTTACTCTTGTCACCAGTCATATGGTGAGAGCATCCACTGTCAATAACTCATTCATCCTTTTTCTTCAACCTGAGAAGCCAAAGCACTTTCTATCATCTTATGATTGGCAGATTCAATAGGCATTAGATCTTCTTCTTTGATGGCAATAAACACCCAGTCAATTCTGAGTTTGTCTCCTATCTCAGATTCATCATCTTCTTGAACATAGTAACACTTTTTCTGAAACCTTGATCTATTAGGTTTTGTCCTTGAAAACCTTTCCAAACATCTTGAGGCAAAATGACCAATCTTATTGCAGGCAAAACATTTGAAAGGTAATTTTCCTTCATACTTACCAGATCCTCTTGGCAATCTTCTTGCAATAAGGGCTACAAGTTGTTCAGCTTCTGACTCATCTTCTTCCATATCTTTCCTTGCTTTATCATACCATGTTGATTTCCTTGAGGAACTTTCTCCTGGATCATATCTCTGTTTGCCTTTTGTAGAGGCACTAGCTTTGAATGCAGATTCAGTCTTGGGAAGTGCATCACCAAACTCAGCCAACTCAAATGCAGATATCTTACCAACCAATTGATCCCTTGTAATAGTTGTTAAAGATTTGATTTCCTCAATAGCAGCAACTTTGTGTTTGTAAGCAGAAGGTAAAGATCTGATAACTTTGGCAACAATCTCATCTTCATCCAATATTCCACCAGCACATCTAATGTCACATACAAGCTCATTTATTTTTGGCATAAATAAAGTGATATTCTCATCTTCACTCATCTTCAAGTTTTCAAACTTTCCTTTCAAACTTTGCAGCTTGGCACACTTAACATATTTGTCTCCTTCATATAGATTTTCCATTTTTAATCAAATTTCATAAGTAGTCTTCAATCCCATAACATTTGTCAGCTCTGAATCAGTCAAGGCACTCAATAGGGCTTCTTTAGCTCGAAGATTATTCTCTACATCTCTGACTTCATCTATAGTTGTTGGACCATTCTTTGGGGAAACATATTTAGTTGTAGTTATGTTCCAATATTGAGCTCCCATGCATTGTAAGTGACATTCCATGCAGCTCTTCCAAAGAGTGTAGTTTGTTCCATCAAACCTTGGATTGTCCTTCTTATAGGTTGACATCCTAGATCTCCTCAAGTAGTTAAGCTTCTTCTAGAGGAACTTAGCTCTGATACCAATTGTTGGACTTAGGACAAATAACTGAGAGGGGGGGTGAATCGGTTGTCACCAAAATTATATTCTTTATTCACTTCAAACCTTCTTATATTTCAACAACATATCAATGATTCAATCATGAAAGCATAATGCAATAATTCAAGAGTAGAAACAAATTCAACACATATAACACCAAGATTTTAACGTGGAAAACCCGATTAAGGGAAAAACCATGGGGTGACTAACCCAAGATTGTATTCTCTTTTAAAAGAATAAGAAGTATAAAATGGCACTTTCTAGTTAGGGCTCACTGCTCGAGCACACTGCTCACAAGAGGCCCACTGCCTATAGGAGACACATTGTCTATAGAAGAATATAAGTATTACATACTTGAACTAGAGATTAGCATCTTCATTATGCTTGAGTCAGTTTCATTTAAGCTCAACACCTCTGCTCTACTTTTTGCTCTTCACTCCCACCTTCTCATCATGACCACAAGGATGCATTTGAATGACTTCACAACTCTTATTTATACATGATATTGACTTTGGAATGATCATCAAAGTCAGCACAATATACACTTATTTTATTATAGAGCAATTACAAAAATACAACTTGACTTATTACAAAAACTTCATGCGCATCACTACACTGTCAGCCACACATAGCTGGGACTTCAATATTCTTCGAGGAACACACCATGTTTTGCAAAAATCTTCAAGATCATCTGCAACATACGCAAATCATCTGGTCAGCCAAGACTAGGAAGAACACCATCACCGAAAGGTAAATCTACAATCACGAGCTCAATCTTCAATGTGGACTGCCAACACGAATTGGACACAATCTAGAGACCCCCACAAGCTTGCTTGAATCACCAAGAACATCTACACCACTTCTACTTATTGTCATTCGTATCTTCATCTGGAACCTCAAGAACATAGTCAGTCATCACTATCACATTAAAAGGATTGCTTGTGGACCTCCAAACCATGAACCAATTCAGTTGTCAATTCACATTAGCCTCCCAAACATGCCACCAGATCCGTAGAACATGATATTGTATTTCCAGATCTCACCGGACCTATTTGTGTCACTTTGTCACCTCTGAACAGTTGCCAGAACTGGTTTACTCTCATGGCCATAAATCCTCCATGTTTTCATGCGGACCTCTCAAATATTGAATGGATCATCTTCAGATACATATCTACAAACCCTTTGATGTGCATTCTCTGATCTTCATCTAGCTGGGATCTTCACTTCATAGAGCTTCATTGTCTTCACTGTTCTTCTCTATTTCTGATAGGACTAATTTTTTCAATATCCTCAGCACACAACTCATCCAATCCTTGACATCAATGCAACAGGAGTATGTTGACATCAATGACAACACCGGTTAGGCCCATAATTGCAACACCTTCCATACACCCCCAGCAGTTCACCAGTTCAAGTAGTCGACACAGTTCTCTGAACCCGGATCAGATTCTTCGCGTCTTGTAGGACAATCTTCACATGGCAAGAAATTGAATGAAACAACAAGCTGATCAGCACCATTCTGAGTACACTTTTCAAGTAGGTGATATGGTTTTTCTTCGTCTATAACCATACAAGCAATCATCCCTAAAACTCAAAGGGCATCATAAGCTGGCTCCAAAGTTCTATAGGCCATATAAGGTTCTTCAGAAGATTGGGTCGGTTGCTTATAAATTGGAGCTTCCTCCTTCCCGCGTTCATCCAGTATTTCATGTCTCTTGTCTAAAGAATGTTCTTGGCACCAACGTCAGAGCACAAACTATTTTACCAGAACTGGATAACGAAGGATCCATCATTTTGGAGCCCGAGGCAATCCTCGACAGGTGCACTCATCAGCTTCGCTCCAGATCCATCACAGAGGTCTTAATTTAGTGGCATAGAATGCAACCAGAGGATGCTACCTGGGAACCACTCCTTCAGATTTAACAACAATTTCCACATCTTAAGCTTTGAGGACAAAGCTTTTCTAAGAGGGAGGGGATGTTAGGAACCTGTGTTTAACCCTTCTCTTTACTTTGTTAGTATATTACATTTGGATGCATATGCTTTGTAAGTCATCCCGTGAGCATATTGTATTATCCCACATTCATGGGGAGTAATAGTTGTTTAGATTAGACTTAGTATATAAGTACGTGTTGAGGCCAATGAAGGCATTGATGAATTTATTGTATTAAGCTTGCTCAAAGGAGGTTGCCCCCTCGAAGTGGCCTGCGATCAATAAATTCCTTCTGTGTTTCTGCTATTCATATCTATTTTTGTTATTTCGTGCATTTTTCATTATATTCTTGCAGGAGGTTCCTCTCATTGTTTTTTACCTAATCACTTATTTACAACACCCCTTTAGATAACCACAACACCATTATTTATAAACCCATCACTGAGTTTTTCTATTTCTACCCTATCCTCCTCCTTTCATAACACCATTCCAATCTTGACAACACTGCTTCTCTCACTCCAACCATCAATAATATCCTTCCTACAACCCTTTGGTACCCATCTATTCTTCACAACACCATACCCAATCTTTCAAAACACCACTTTTCTTTGTTCCGACCTATTGATCCAATATTCCCTAAATCCTATTTTCCACATCATTCAATTTAGTCCCTACCACCATTCACTTCCCTTGACTTGCATCATGGCCTCTACCTTGGTTTCACCCTACATTTATAGCACCCTCCTTGACCCTCATTCTTGTCTTAATCTTTCTACTAATCATCCTTCTATGACTGCTCATCTCTATGCTTTCTTTAATCATATTTTGTCCTCTACTTCTCATGATCATTGTCATCCTCTCATACCCAACACCATTATTTTCCTAGATTACATAAAAAAATGCCCAAGTACATTTACTCCCTCATGTATCTCATCTCATCCTAACAAGTGCATGTCTTTATCTATAAACCATGATTTTGATTCATATTATTCTTATTTCTCAAACATATCCCTTGATAATGTGAATAAATCTTCTCCTCTCCCTATCCTTGCCATTGGCCTACCTACCACTTATGATGATTTCACACCTAGTGATTTCTATACCTTTCTTTATGACCACTCTTTTGATGTTAGTAAATTTTCCCTAGATGATGAAGTGGCTACATTGGATCTTCCTTGTTCTACTTCTTTTGATACTGTAAGATTGAAAATTGCATACTCTACAATTTCCTTTATTGCATTTGCACTCATTTTACTTCTTATTGTCACATGTGTGTTTTCAACCCCATTTGTTGTCTTCCCTAAGTTTATTCCTAGTATACATGTGTCACCTTGTCCCCTTTCATGTGTTTACCCTTTTTGATTTATTATTTGTTTTCTTTTGACCCCTAGTCCTAGGTGTCTTTTCCCTTTGCATGACCCCTTACCCCTTTATCTTGCCACCCTTTTATCCCCTTAATCAAACTATTTAATGAAATCCTATGTGCTAATCCTATTGCAACAAACACCTTTAAGTTTGTAAAATCTCAATCTTTAGATCTCCTTGAGCGTAGCGACCACCACCCCTAGATGACAAACCTTTCTCCCAAACAATCCTAGGAAATTGAGCCTTTTAAGACTCAAGACTTCTCCCAGGTGGTGGGAAAATGGATTGCAACCAAGTCCTTGCATCCAATCAAATTCAATTTTTCACAACTAATTCATCTAATTTTCACATACAAGGCCTGCTACATTTCCAACCCAAATTCCCTCTAAAAACTTATTAAAAAGGGCTAAGAATCTCTTTGTTGGTAGGTCACAAAACTAACATTAAGAATTAATGGATTTAGTTGAAAACCTAAAGGGGTGGATAAATCTATTCCCATTAGGTTGAGAACTTGAAAGGGTGGGCTAATGGAGGTTGATGGTGAAGACCTAAAAGGGCACTGGAAGTTAAGTTTATAGGATCAACACATCAAAGAACAAGATAGACCAGAGGTTATCACAAATTCTAGAAAGTATAATGTAGCAATATCAAATGATGTGTGGTACCTCCTTATGGTGGAAGATTGTAATGAAACTTACTAAATATTTATGTAAAAATACTTAGATCTAAAATATTGTAATGAGTTTCAACCAAAATGATTAAATCTAAAATACCCACAACACACATTCACATAGATTTTCTCATATAAACTAACTAGAACAGAGTATTTCATTCAATGATCACAAAGATTTGTTTCTTCAATTTTTTTCTAATAACAAAGATTACAATGATAAAAATATATTCAGAAAATACTCAAAATGTTGAAATGCCGAAACACTAAAATCCACTAAATTTGAAGTGTAAATACAATCTCCATGTGAATCTTTCCTTAAGAATCCAAAGGGGTTTCATCCTCCAAACTCCATGAAGCCAATCGGGTTTCACCCACTGATCTCCATAACCTAAGGGTTTTCTGTTGGCAAGAGACACTATATGGATTCATGGTTGTTGTCATTGATGGCAACAAAGGTCATCCCACATATCCGCAAGTCATAATGTGTCTCTACCGGAAGTCAGAATAAAGACTATTGTGGTCCGGTGAACAAGAACAGAGCATGTGGCAAGGTCCGACAGATTGATCCGGATCTCTCAGAGGAAGTGTCTTGGTGCAGTGTGGATTTGGGGAAGTCAAGAGGACTACCTTGAGTGGTATATTCCAAGGATTTAGCCTCCGGTGATGGACAAGGAAAAAGATATGAACAGTTGAGTACCGGATTCCTGAGAGACAGTGAAAACAGAGGAAGAACTGACTGACAAAGTATCAGACTACTTTCCGGATGTGTTACTATTGATGATAGAGGTTGTGAAGGCATGAATCATGTTTGGCCGACATGATTAATGATATCTACAAGTATATGCTTGATCCGCATTGCTTGGTGAGGAAGGATTCAGCCGACAGAACAAAAGTTTGTAAGAAACTAGACTGTTCCGGATGCCGACTAGAAAGGTGATGAAATTACTTGTGCGGATATATATAGAGGATGGATTTAGTTGTGAAGAGTGTGATGGTGTGAAGATATATGCGAATAAGTCCAGAACAGAGCAGAAGTAGCAAAAAGGATCCGGTATGTGAAAGATAGCAGAATAAAGAACAGAGGAAAGATGAAGTGCAGCAGATCAGTGTACTGAGCCTAACCGGAACTGAACTCCAGCATATGCAGATGCTTCCAATCAGTTCAAGACTGTGATTCTTATCACTTTGTAGACAGTGTGTCTTCTTGTAGGCAGTGGGCCTCTTGTGAGCAGTGTGCTCGGGCAGTGAGCCCTAATTGGCAAGTGCCATTTTTTGTAATCTCCTATTCTTCTAACAGAGAATAATTTTGGGTTAATCACCCCGTGGTTTTCTCCCTTAACAGGGTTTCCACATCAAAAATACTGTGTTATGTGTTTCTTATTTCATGGTAATGTTTTTGTATTTGATTCAATGCTGTATCAATTAATAAGGAAGTTCAATAAGGGAAATAATTAGGATAACTGATTCACCCCCCCTCTCAGTTATCAACAATTGGTATCAGAGCTAAGTTCCTCCTAATAGAGCCTAACAGCTTGAGGAAGATCTGGGAATTCAAATGGATGCATATGGTTTAAGGGAGCAACTCAAGACTGCTCTTGAGGATCTTGAACAGTCAAATTCTGAAGTCAATGAATTAAAGGAAAGACTCAAACAGGCTGATGAATTCATGAGAGAATTAAAAGACAAATTAAGTCTCTCTATGAAAAAGAGAAAGGAGCTGCTCCAACAGTTGGCAAGACAAAGTGAAGAAAGCAATACAAATGAAGAATTGACTGAGCAAACCAAGTTATGTGAAAAGTTATCAAAAGAAGTCATTATGTTAAGACATGAAATGGAATCAGGAACTATAAAGTTTACTCAAGAGATTGAAGAAAAAAGAAAGGCTGAAGACAATCTAAGACAATCTCTTAAAGAAAAATCAGAAGAATGCCACCAGATGGACAGGATTATCAGACATCTTGAATCTGATTTTGAAGATGCCAAAGATAATGAAGAAAAACTTGAGAATCAAATTGCCTCTCTCAAAAGAGACCTTCAAACAGCAAATGAATATAAAGAGAAATTCAAGATAAGTTCTGCTCAACTTGAAGTTCTTCTTGGAAGTCAAAAGAGGACAGATGACAAGTATGGTTTGGGATATGAGAAAGGAGAAAGCTCCGGATCCGGTCAGAAGAATCTTGGATCAGAAAATCCAAGGAGCAGGCCTAGAAGACCTCCGGTAAGACAGCCAAATGCTCAAAGATATCCATCCTTCAATGGATACTGCCACAACTGCAACCACTTTGGTCACAAAGCTAATCAGTGCAGAATGAGAATGAATCAGATTAATTCATCCTTCTCCGGACAGTGCTTCAACTGCAAAAGGTATGGACACAAATCCCATGAATGCAGAATTATGCAAGTAAACAAATCATTCAAAGGAAGATGCTTTACATGCAATAGAGTAGGTCATATGGCTAATCAATGCAGATCAAGAGGATATCAGTCAAATATACAAAGAAATGTTATTTGCCAAATCTGCAATAGGTCCGGTCATAATGCTAAAGTCTGTAGAAACAAATATTAGGACAAAAGAGGTCCGGTGTATAATCAGAATCAAGACAAGGGTAAACAAAAGATGAATGCGGATGAAGTTAGGAATCAGATGAGCAAGATTTGGGTGAAGAAAAGTTTAGAGAATGTAGAAGTTGGATCCGCACCAGACTCTGGTGCTGATATTTCTTCCAGAAATTAAAAAGTGAGCTCAGGCTCAGGGGGAGACTCAAAGAAAATCCTGTTCCCCCAGCCAAACAAGTGGTGCCGGATGTGGCACAAGATGCGGATTAAAGGGTTTGTAGATATGAGTCTTGAGATGCTTCAGTAAAGTTTTCAGAGGTTCGCATGGAGTTATGAAGAAGCGGTGATCGATCAAATAAGACCTGTTCAGGGAGATGCTCCGGTATGACAAAGGATTACAAAAAGGTCCGGAGAGATCCGGAAGTGCACTATATTGTTCTGCGGATTGGACAGAGTGTTTGGGATGTTCTTGTAATATGTTACCTCTATTTATTCATGATTGAAAGATCCGGATGATATTCACAGATCAGGACTAATCCGGAATACTCCAAGCTATCCAGACAAGGCAAACCGGAATAATGTAGGTGAAGCATTTATTGCAGACAGATATTAGGGTTCGCGGAGCAATATAAGGGATTTCTCAAAATTCATTTGCTCATTCTGCACTCAAGAAGAAGCGAATAGTGGAGCTCTGCAACAAGATTCATCAAGCACACCAAGGATCTCCTGCCGAAGTCATTGCATAAAGAAATCAATCCAATCACTCCGTGTAAGTCGAAGGCGCATAAGGTATTCTCCGTTTTTCATTACCTCACTGCAAATCTTTGAAGAATGGCTACTCCAAATATAGTTAAGATCTCTGATAGACCTCGCCCCTCATTCAAGAAACATCCTTACAAATCATTGGAGGTAGATCCACTAGGAGCCTTCTCTAGTGTTCCTCATGGTGTATTGCATACGGAAGATATTAGGGTTTACATCCATGCGAATCTTGAAGACTTTGGAGAATCAAAACTAATGGATATCTATCACAAACAATTGATAGATGACTCCTTTGAGATCAAACCTCAGTATAAAGCCATCCAGGACAAACACTTTGCACAGTGCATTCATTTCCCCTGTTTTGAAGAAGATGAATGGGTCCGGTATGTACTAAGTAGAGTACATGACAACTTCCTATGGTTGAACAAGCCCTTCAAGATCACCAAGGACGCAATTAGGGCTGTAACCGGTCTGCACTCATCCGGTGGATTACCTGTTCTCAAATCTGTCAAAAATCAGACAGTCAGTGATGCAACCGGATCCAAGTTTGACAAGAGAGCTATGACAGTTGATGACATCATTGAACCAGATGTCAAATTTGCAGCTATGATAATTGGTTACAAAATCTATCATTCCAGTAGGGAAAATTCAGTACCGGGAACTGCAATCTACACAGCCTATCAGATGTTAAAGGAGAATGCAGACTATGACTTGTGCGAGCTTCTAGTAAACCAACTCTTTGAAAATCTGCAGAAGATTAAGAAGGACAAGAAAAACTCCTTCAAATATGGCAATCTGATCCTTTGCCTCTTCTTTTACTACATGAATGAGCTTCCCGGATCCAGTGGATGGGTATGGCAGAATGACAGACCAGTTGCCATTCAAATCAGAGACTATTTGCATGGACTTGGGGATGCAAAAGCAAGAAATACAGCTCTATGGAGTTACTTCAAGAACTTCCAAAGCATGATGCATGCAAGAGAAAGAATACCCCAATCCCTTGTTGAAAAATACAAAGACACAGTATGCTTCATGGTTGAAACAGATCAGTGTCTAATGGAGGCAGTAGAGCCAAGGACTGTTTGGATCATGCCCATGGGGTATGAAGTGGATGAACAGATAGCAGAGCTGCATGTTCAACACATGCTAAGCCAGCGCAAAGATCCTAAGGCAGAAAGGTTCGGAACCTTTGAGGAACTAAGTGTAAAAATACATGTAGAACTCAGGGAACCGGAGATAAAGAGGAAGGTAAGAAAAGAAGTTGAGCATATTGCTCAAGGCTTAGGAATCTCAAAAGAGGCACTTGATGCCAGCCGGGAAAAGAGGAGGAAGGCTGAGGAAGAAGAGAAAAGTAAAGAAAGTGTTCCGGTTGAAACTCCCACCCGGACCAGATCATCAAAAAGATCTGCACCTCCCACAACCAAAAGTTCAAGACCGGAAGTCTAGGCATCTGGTAAAAGATCCAAGACAAAAGCCACAAGGGCTTATAAAAGCCAAAAGGATGAAGAGGAAACAGAGTTAGATGAGGGAGTAAAAGAAATAAAGAAACAGAAGAAGAAAGGATCCGGTAAACCCTCCTCAGGACAAGACAAGGATGAAATGGCAGAGGTATCTGTTGAAAAGCCCACTCTGTCTCTAGAGAGCATAATCAAGTCGGTCACGGTGGATGGAAACCTTCAACCAATGACTGAATCTTATGATGACTTCAGTGAGGCTGACCAAAAGACTCTGCAGGAAGCCACAGTCAAATATCTGAACATATATAATAAGGCTTTCATTGAGATCATATCTCTTATTCCTAAAAGCCTAGAAAAGGAATTGGAAGTAAGAAAGAACAATGCTCATGCAAAAGATCTTGAGATCCGGGAGCAGATAGCTATTCAGCTATATCCTCAAATTGATCCCAAGACAATGAACATAATCTTCAAGGACTGCAAAGATGAGTTCAGAAGTAAAGCCAGGATGAATCAACTCATTCTTGGTGAGACTGACAAAGTGGCCAAAGAAACAGAAGAGATCCTCCGGAAGGCCTTCAAAAGGTTCAATCTTCCTGTTGTAGAGGACTTAGGTACAGAAACAGCTGAGGACTTGGAACCCTCTGCTCCAGAAGAAGTGGGCCCTGAACATACAAGCATCTCTCCTCCGGTTTCCCCTACAGTCTCCGGATCCAAAGAAGAAGAGCAATTACAGGAGAAGGAAGCAGTGGTGAAAGACAAAGAGGTTGACAGTTCCAAGACTGCAGAAGAAAAGAAACATCTGTCTCCGGCAAGAGACACTGCACAAACTGTTCAACAATTTTTGAGCAAAGAAACTTTAGAGATTGATGAACCGGAGCTTCTAAAAGGCCCATTCGACTTTGACTCTCTCTCTCCGGTACAAACAATGAAGATAGCTTCATTTGCAAATGCCAAGGCAAATGAAAAACTCCTGAAGTCTCATATGGAAGACTGTGAGTTGATAGAGGCTGCTTCCGGAGTACTTGTAAAGATTATGCCATCAATCCAGATAGATCCGACAGCCTCCTCTTCCGGTAATCTAAAAACCTTAGTCAGCAGTGTTGATACACATTTTGATTCTCTAGAAAAATCAGCTGAAGAAAAGGTCTGGAAGGAATTTTTGGATAAAAGATTTTCAGAGGTATTAGAATTAATCTCTAAAGATAGGAAGATTGTGAGCATTGGAATAAAGAGCTTAGAGAATGCTCTTAAGGATGGCGGTGACATCTACAAATTTTGTATATCCTGGCCAAAGGCAACAGCAGCAATTGATAAGAAAATAAAAGAGGAACAGGACAAGCTACAAAGCTTATCTCAAAGTTTTGATCCTCTCTCTTCCTCCATAATAAATCAAGAATGTCAGACTATTGCAGTCTTGAATGAAATAAAGAATCTTGAGAAGGAAAGGAAGAATATCACCAACCGGATGGGAGAACTTAGAAGGATTATAATCCCTAAGTTGGAAACTATGCATGAGGCCATCAGTGATGCTCAGACCACCGCCCAAACAAAAGATCCGACAGATCTCAAGCGGGCAGAAGCTTTTGCATTTTTGTTGAGTGGTCACATTTCAATTTTGGACAGAATGAAGCAAAGTTGGGCTACAGAAATGATCCAATTGCAGACATCCTTTGCAGACATTCTTCAGTATATGTGAGTATGTAAATATGCGGCTATGTATAGAAAATTTTTGAAAATTTTGGTGTGCGGACCCCACCCTTTGCCATTGATGTCAAAGGGGGAGTGAGGAGCAGTGAAAAATGAGGAATCCAACTAAGGGGGAGTTCCAGAAATTGTATATAAAGACAGAGCATCAGCAAAGGGGGAGCATAGTGAAAACACTTAGTCATTTTTCACTAAGTGTTGCCATCAATGCCAAAGGGGGAGATTGTTGGCAAGAGACACTATATGGATTCATGGTTGTTGTCATTGATGGCAACAAAGGTCATCCCACATATCCGCAAGTCATAATGTGTCTCTACCGGAAGTCAGAATAAAGACTATTGTGGTCCGGTGAACAAGAACAGAGCATGTGGCAAGGTCCGACAGATTGATCCGGATCTCTCAGAGGAAGTGTCTTGGTGCAGTGCGGATTTGGGGAAGTCAAGAGGACTACCTTGAGTGGTATATTCCAAGGATTTAGCCTCCGGTGATGGACAAGGAAAAAGATATGAATAGTTGAGTACCGGATTCCTGAGAGACAGTGAAAACAGAGGAAGAACTGACTGACAAAGTATCAGACTACTTTCCGGATGTGTTACTATTGATGATAGAGGTTGTGAAGGCATGAATCATGTTTGGCCGACATGATTAATGATATCTACAAGTATATGCTTGATCCGCATTGCTTGGTGAGGAAGGATTCAGCCGACAGAACAAAAGTTTGTAAGAAACTAGACTGTTCCGGATGCCGACTAGAAAGGTGATGAAATTACTTGTGCGGATATATATAGAGGATGGATTTAGTTGTGAAGAGTGTGATGGTGTGAAGATATATGCGAATAAGTCCAGAACAGAGCAGAAGTAGCAAAAAGGATCCGGTATGTGAAAGATAGCAGAATAAAGAACAGAGGAAAGATGAAGTGCAGCAGATCAGTGTACTGAGCCTAACCGGAACTGAACTCCAGCATATGCAGATGCTTCCAATCAGTTCAAGACTGTGATTCTTATCACTTTGTAGACAGTGTGTCTTCTTGTAGGCAGTGGGCCTCTTGTGAGCAGTGTGCTCGGGCAGTGAGCCCTAATTGGCAAGTGCCATTTTTTGTAATCTCCTATTCTTCTAACAGAGAATAATTTTGGGTTAATCACCCCGTGGTTTTCTCCCTTAACAGGGTTTCCACGTCAAAAATACTGTGTTATGTGTTTCTTATTTCATGGTAATGTTTTTGTATTTGATTCAATGCTGTATCAATTAATAAGGAAGTTCAATAAGGGAAATAATTAGGATAACTGATTCACCCCCCCTCTCAGTTATCAACATTTTCATTATTAGATCCAACAAGTGAACACAAGTGCTTGACTCTAAATTTAGGGTTTTTTGATGATATGTCCAAAAGATGAAAATTGATGAAACTACCCACCTTATATAGAGGTTGAGGACTTAACATGGGCCCACATGTGATGAGAGTCATTTGAAATTTTTCTACCATATTACAATCAATTTTGGGTCCATTAATGGCATCCTTGGTTGGCTTTAGTGATTGGTGAATTTCTTTGTTTAAATGATGGTGGTCCATGAAAGAGCATGCTAGAAGGTGGGGGTACAAGGAAATATACACAAGAAGGATGCAAATGTGATCAAGGAATTGGGAGTTGGGATGCCACTTTGAAGTCTTTCATTTTGGTACATTGTCATTATTTTCTTTGAATGTCCAAAGTTGGGGTGCAGGGAATGAGATGCAGGGATGAAAAGGTCTAAGGGCCTAGATAAATAGAGAGATGAAACAATGGGGATTAGGCTTCAGAGGTACCTGATGTGGGAGCGAGTAGGGATCAAGATTTAGAGATACTCGATGCAGGAGGGAGCAGGGATGTGGCTTTAGAGATACTCAATGTAGGAAGGAGTAAGAATTGGGCTTCCAAGATACCTGATGTAAGAGGGATTGGGGATCAGACTTCAAAGATACCCAATGCAGGAAGGAGTGAGAGTTGGGCTTTGAAGATACCTAATGTAGGAAGGAGTGGGCATTAGGGAAATCAAGATACTAGTACCAGTGGGGATCAAGGACCAGGGATACAGCATACCCCATACCAATGTAAAGAGGAAGAGAAGAAATTGAAGGTCTTCATACCCAAAAGTAGCAAAGGAGCGGGGATCAAGGTTTAGGGTTCTGAGATGCTGCATACTCTTTAGGTACATTGATAGGGAAATTTATTGGAGATGGTGATATAGTAGAGTTCGTAACTTGAGGATGTCTGATATTGCAAGGATCAAGGATTAGGGATACCAATTCCTTCAGACTAAGTACAAGGGGGAAATGGAACTCTAAAAGTATGCAAGATAGAAGGAAGTGGGGTTGCAAGGGTGTAGAGAATGAGTACAATACATATCGACAAAGGAAAATATGAAGGTTTGAAACATGGGGAACCAAGGTATTAGGGACTTGAGGAAGATGAAGGGAAAGGGAGACTGGCATGGAAAAGTCTATATTTCCTACAATTAAGGAAAAGAGGGGATTTGGGGAACGAGGAACTGAGGGAAAGGGTATCAAGGTCAGGAAATTTTTAAAAAGTCATAAAAGGCAAAGGATCGGGGAAGTAGGGTGTGAGGAATGAAAGGAAGACACGATAGTATGAGAAATCCAAAATCTCACTCAAGGTTGGAAAGTGATCCAAACACCCTCATACTTAGAATTTGGGACATTACAAGTCCACCCTTCCCTAAATTGCTCTCCCTTAAGCAATGGTCCTTCCCAAGTAGCATCTTCCATAGGTAGATTCTTCTAATAAACCAAATACATTGTAATTCTTTTGCTCCTCAAATTCTTCACTCTAGTATCAATCACAACATCAGGTACCAAAATGAGATTTCCCTCATCAGCCAAGGGTGGTAGATCTGCTGAAGGTGTGACATGTTGTCCAAGGGCCCTCTTGAGGCAAGACACATGAAAAACATTATGAATCCTACTATTCTCTAGGAATTCCAACTCATATGCAACTTCTCCAGTTCTCCTCAAATCCTCATAGGGTCCATAGAAGTGAAGTTTGAGCTTTTGAGCCCCACTTCTTTTGATGGAAGATTATATGTAAGGCTACAATCTCAGAGAAACCATGTCCCCAACTTCAAATTTTCTCTTAGTGTGGTTTTGATCTACATAAAACTTTTGTCTATTCTAGCCCTATTGGAGATTATCTTTGAGTGACTTTAGTATGTCTTGGCTTTGCTTCACCAAGTCACTAGCTTCTAGCACTTGATTGTCTATGAGCAAAAAATCACTAGGTTAATGCATCATAACCATACAATGCCATAAATGAGGACATACCAATGGGCATATGGTAGGTGGTGGTGTAGCAGTATTCTCCCAAATGTAGTCACTTAACCCATGTTGATTGATGATAAAAAAACATAGTTCCTTAAGTATCCTTCAACCCACTTATTCATTATTTTTGTTTGTCTGTCTATTTGTGGATGATAGCTTGTGTTAGGAGTGAAATCTATACCAACCAAATAAAATAATTCCTACCAAAAGGAGCTAAGAAATCTATTATCCCTATCACTGAAAATATTTCTAAGCAATCCATGCAACCTAAACACTTCTCTGAAAAACAAATTTGCAAGAATGAGTAAACAAGTGTGCTTACTTTGTTAGCCTATCCGCAACAACATAAATTCAATCTTTAACATGTACCTTGGGGAGGCCTATAATGAAATCCATGGATATGCTTTCCCACTTTTGATTTGTGATAGGCAATGGTTGAAGCAAGCCTGTTGGAAAAACATACATTATGCTTTATTTTTCTAATAGGTCATGCATTCTTTGATGTGTTTGAGAACATCCTCCTTGGGGCCCTTCTGTGAGAACCTTTCTTTGATTTGCGTGTATGTCTTGTAGTATCTCAGGTGTCTTTCTAGAGGTGCATCATGAAAATCCCTCAAGGTTTAATCCTTCATTCTAGTCAGGGACTAAGAAAATTATGTCCTTATAAAGAATGAGGTCATCTACTAATACAAATCTATCATCTCTCACATTCCCATCAATGAGGTTAGTAGAAAATGTATTTTTTACATATTCTTCCATAATAGAGGCCTTTCAATGGATAAAAATAACAAAAGTGAAACATAGAGTAGGCATCCTAGAAAGAGCATTATCAACTACATTATTTTTTCCTTTCATGTACTCTATGTCAAAATCATAATCTTGGAGCTTACTCACCCATTTTTGTTGTTTATCATTCAAGTCATGCTAGCTAAGGAAGAACTTCAAGCTGTTATGATTTGTCTTTACCACAAATCTTCCACAAACTAAATACTATTAAAACTTGGCCAAAGCATGCATGCTAGTGAGCATCTCTTTGTCATAGATAAAGAATCCTTTTTCTATTTCCTTTAGTTTCCTAATTTCAAATGTTATAGGATACCCCTTATGTGCTAAATCAACTCCAATTATGTCTCCTGAAGGATCACACTCTACAAAAAATGGTTGTGAGAAATCTAGGATAGAAAGAATATGACATGAACTCATTACCTCTTTAAGCTTATTAAAAGTTCGTTCAGTTGTTTCTATCCATGCTAAATCCCATTTCTTCATCATGTTAGTTAAGGATGTTTCTAGCTATGAAAAACCCTTAACAAACCTTTTGCAATAGATACATAGACTCAAGTGTCCTCTCAACTCTGTTAGTGTGCTAGGGTATGGATAATTTAGAAAGGCTTGAATCTTTTGTTGATCTACATGCGTGCCTTGAGCACTAGAGACATGGCCCAAGTATAAAACTTCTATTTGAAAGGAAGCTAGGTGTGCGGAAATTGCTTCCTAAACTAATCTAATGAGGGGAGAGGTATGCAAATTAATTTTAACCTTTACATTTGTAGCAATATTAAACTTATATCAGAGATGTTACAGCAGCAAACACAAAACAAGAATGTAGACAAAGGGAAGTAGACACAAGATGTATCGTGGGGAAAACCTTTTCAGGTGAAAAACCCCAAACTCTAAAACCTGCACAATGTATTATCTGAAAAAGTTATAGTTTATAATACAAATGTCAAATCTGGAGTTATTCCAACAGCATAATAGTACCTATAAAAACACTATGCAACTACAACTCCAAACTATGCAATATATAGAGATTACAAGGCAAATATTGGAAGCATCTTGGGATAGGCATCCACCTTGGCCACATGGCCATTATCCCACATCAAAGGACACTTGTCCTTGCTTCAAATACATCCCTTACATCTGTCATACATGGAAGATTTGACTTTCTCAATATGGAGTGCTCCAGGCTAAAAATAGACTATGACAGATGGTCTTACGCATCTTACAGTTGTCATTGATTTTCCCAAGATAACAACCTTTAATGTTGTAAGATAATCCATCATACAATTATAAACATAGCATATTCCTCTTACAACATGTCATAGCCCAACTTGGGCACCCAAAAATGCCTTTCCCTCATGCAAAGATCCTCACCGCCACTTGTCATCACTTGTCATAGGAATCTCCAAACTTGGCTCTTACGCGTAATAGATTTTGTCATATGTAATATCCTCTTCCACATACCACAAGATGCAGACACATGGCATAATAGTGCCACCTCAAATGGGATGCCCAAATCCATGTAGGTTTGACTTGACCATCCAAGTGACATTCCAAGTAAGATGACATGCCACTGTGCCACCTCAACTAAGTGACCAAATTGAATGTGCAAGTAATTACAACATTAGGCAATAAATTAATATACAAATAAATAAATAATGCTAAGAATTTGCAAAGGTTGAGACACCTTAATTCCCAACATTCTCCCACTTGTCGAACACCTTGCAAGAGCCAAACGAAATGACAAGATTTAACTGCTAGGGGCCAAGAGGCCCATAGACTCTGAACACCATATGAACTTCTATATGCACACTAGTTTTATCAATGCATCTGCAATATTCTTCAAAGTGTCTACTTTCTCCAATATCACCTTCCCATCCTCTACCATGTCTCACACAAAATGAAAATGTACATCAATATGCTTTGTTCTAGCATGGAAAGTCAGATTCTTTGCTAAGCAAATCGCACTCTGACTGTCACAACAGATAGTAATATGTCCTGCATTAACACCAATATCTAAACACAACCTCTTAAGCCAAATGGCTTCCTTACAAGCATGAGTTTCTACCATATACTCAGATTCTGTCGTGGACAAAGTGACCACAGGTTGTCTCTTACTCATCCAACTAATTGCACCACCGAACATAGTAAACACATAAGCACTAGTGGATCTCCTGCTGTCAGTGTCATTTGCCCAATTGAAATCCACAAATCCATGAATACATATAGAATGCGGAGGTCCTGTAGGATGACCATGATAACATAGGGAATACTTAGAAGTACTCTGCAAATATCTAAACAATCGCTTTACTACATCCCAGTGTACCCGTCCAGGATTAGCCATAAACTGACTAAGGACTCCCGCTACTTGGGCAATGTCTAGTCTTGTACAGACCATAACATACATCAAGATGCCAACAACACTAGTATAAGGTACTCTACTCATATCCTCCATCTTAGAAGGAGACTTTGGATAATCATTAACAAATAACTTTATCCCCAATGAAATAGGAATAGTCAATGGTCAACAATCTGCCATGCTAAATCTATCCAAAACGGTCTTCACACACTTACTCTGGCTTAACCAAAGTTTTTTGTTTGCTTTGTCTATTCTGATTTCCATTCCCAAAATGTACCTGGCTGCCCCTAAGCTTTTCATCTCAAACTATGCTGACAAATGAGAATTCAAATCAGAAATCATATTCTTACGATTCCCAATCAGCAACATATAGTGCAATAATGAGAATACAATCATTGTCAAACTTATAATACACACAATGATCTGATTTTGGTCTTAGATATCCAATCGACAACACAAAGGCATCAAATTTCATGTACCACATCCTAGGAGATTGCTTCAAAGCATACAAAGACTTATTTAACTTACAAACCAAATTTTCTTTACCTCTTTATATGTAATGCTCTGGCTGTGACATATAAATCTCTTCCTCCAAGTCACCATGAAGAAAAGTTGTTTTTACATCCATTTGTTCCACTTCTAAATCATAAGCAGCTGCAAAAGATAACAGGAACTGAATAGATGTTAGCTTTGCAACGGGAGAGAAAATTTCACCATAATCAATTCCCTCCACTTGTGAGTACTCCTTCACAACCAATCTAGCCTTATACTTCTCAACACTGCCATCTACACCAAATTTCTTCTTGAAAACCCATTTGCATCCAATAGTTTTTTGACCATCAGGCAAAGGCATCAAGTCCCAAGTTTTATTATTTTCCAAAGAAGTAATCTCATCTTCCATGGTCTACTTCCAGGAACCTACATCTTTCATTCCCATAGCCTCTGTCATAGTTCTAGGCTCATCAGCATTAGTAAGTAAAGCAAAAGCACAACTAGAATCAAGCAATGTATAACCAAACCTCTCAGGTTGTTTCCTATTTTGTGTGGACCTCCTCAAAGGCTAAGGTGGAGGTTCTACTTCGTCTTCTAAACTTTTAGAGCTACAAGAGCTCTCCTCATCATTAGGTCCAATAGGGTCTTTCGGTCTAGTCTTCCCAGGGGTAGAAGGAAACTGAACCACATCCTCTTTCTTTTCTTTCTCTTCTGGCTGTAGAATAGTGGAAGAAGGTGTTAGCTCTCTAAAAATAACACTTTTGCTATACAACACTTTTTCAACCATAGGATCCCAAATCTTGTATCCTTTCACACCAACACCATAGCCAATGAAGATACCCTTAACAGTCATTCTCCAGTTTTAACATTTGCTCCCTAGGCACATGAGCATATGCCTCACAACCAAAAACATGAAGATGTCTTATTGAAGGCTTCTTACCAGACCACACCTCCATGGGTGTCTTACCAATAAGAGCTGATATAGGAGACCTATTTACCAGGTAGCAAGCAGTGGCAACAACTTCATCACAAAACTTCTATTTGAGGCTAGCTCCACTAAGCATACTCCTAGCCTTCCCCATCAATGTCCTATTCATCCTCTCTACAACTCCATTTTGCTATGGAGTGTATGGATTTGTCTTATGTCTTTCAATCTGATGTTCTTTGCAGAACTTATTGAATTCTGTGGAACAAAACTTACCACCATTATTAGTTCTCAAACACTTAATCTTTTTACTAGTCTGATTCTTAACAAAATCTTTAAACTCTTTGAACCAACTAAAGACTTCATATTTGCTTCTGAGAAAATAAATCCATGTCCTTCTACTGTAATCATCTATGAAAGATACAAAATATACAGATTTAGAGATTGAAGGAACATTAATTGGACCAAACACATCAGAATGAATGAGATCCAATACACCAGAATACTTATGAGAACTCGAGTAAAACTGAACATGGTTTTTCTTTCCATATATACAATGTTCACAAAAGTCAAAATCGAGATTACAATCATCTAACCCCTCAACGAGGTTTTTATTTTTTAGGGTTCTAAGACCCTTCTCACCAATTTGGCCAAGTCTCTTATGCCATAACATTGTCTTCTCAGCATGAAGCTTAACTTCCAAAGCATGAGCACCCTTAGGTACCCAAAATGCACTACCATCAAAATTTGATACAATAGATCTTTTAGTTGATGGTTCCAATAATGCGGATAAAGTGACTGCAACTCTTTTCTTCAAGTCAGAAGAACTATTGCATTGTGAAATGCAAGCCTCCACCTGAAACAAAGTACCTCTCCGAGTACCCTTCGCAAGAACCATAGTTCCTCTAGTCATCTTGCATCCGTATTTCAAGAAGACAACTTGCACACCTGCATCATTCAATTTACTTACAGAAAGCAGGTTCAGTGCCAAGCCTGGGATGTGCATTACCCTAGAGATCCCCTTCACTAATCCATCAGGGAATTAGATTGTGACTTTTCCCCAACCAACTATCTTCAAATGAAAATCATCACCCAAGTACACTCTTCCACCATCAAACTCTTCATACTTTGTAAACCAGTCTCAATGCACGGTCATGTGGAAAGATACACCAGAATCAATTAGCCAAACATCATCAGATACATGGGTGGCCAAGGCTGCAACAAAGGCATCACCATCATCTTATGACTTGTCAGAATCAAAATCTAGGAATTCTTCTTTTTCTTCTTTTTCTCCTCTTTGCATTCCTTTCAGAAATTCCCAATTTTCCCATAGTTCCAACACAGTGCCTTAGACTTTCCAAGAGATTTGGATCTCCCACGGGATTTGGATCTACCCTTTTCATCTTTCTTGCCTTTCTTTTTCCCTTTCTCCTTGGGTCTTCCACGAACCACAAGAGCTTCTTTGGTCGACTTAGATGACTTTCTCCACATCTCTTCAGATAATAGCAAAGACACCACTTCATCCATTTTGAAAGTGGATGTGGTACTCCCGATGGCCATAACAAGATGATCCCACGAATGCGGTAAACAACAAAGCAGGGTCATACACTGATCCTCCTCCTCCATCTTCACACCAATGGATGTCAATTGTGCAACTAACATATTAAAGGCATTCATGTGATCAGCAACAGATCCTCCATCTTCCATCCTTAGAGAATATAGCTTCTTCCATAGGAATAACTTGTTTACCAAGGACTTAGCCTAATAAACATCACCAAATTTCTTCCACAGCTCCTTCGCAGTTTTCTCTTCATGAACATTTAACAGGATGAAATTAGCCAAACAAAGTCTCACAAGACCCTTGGCTTTTTTATCTTTGAGATCCCAATCATCTTGAGACATTGCCACTGGTTTTACACCAAAAATTGCTTCCCATAGGTCTCTATCAACAAGCATGTCTTCCATTTTGAGTTTCCACAACTTGAAATTGCTACCATTAAACTTTTCAACCTCTATTCTTCTAGATGTGCCTGCCATCTCCTTCCTGCAACAAGATTACATAATACTCTACACAGACTCCCACTTAATCTAAGATTAGTACAAAAAACCCCTATCCAACAGCTAAGACCAAAACTGACCAGGCTTTGATACCAACTGAAAGGAAGCTAGGTGCACGGAAATCACTTCCTAAACTAATCTAATGAGGGGAGAGGTATGCAAATTTGTTTTAACCTTTACAATTGCAGCAATATTAAACTTATATGAGAGATATTACAGTAGAAAACACAAAACAAGAATGTAGACAGAGGGAAGTAGACACAAGATATATCGTGGGGAAAACCTTTTCAAGTGAAAAACCCCACACTCCAAAACCTGCACAATGTATTATCTGAGATAGTTACAGTTTACAATACACTTGCAATTCATGTTCTTCCAAGAGTCTTCAAATGTCAAATCTAGAGTTATTCTGGTAGCATAACAGTACCTATAAAAACACTATGCAACTACAACTCCAAACTATGCAATATATAGAGATTACAAGGCAAATATTGGAAGCATCTTGGGATAGGCGTCCACCTTGGCCACATGGCCATTATCTCACATCAAAGGACACTTTTCCTTTCTATAAATACATCCCTTACATCTGTCATTCATGGCAGATTTGACTTTCCCAATATGGAGCGTTGCAAGCTAAAAATAGACTATGACAGATGCTCTTACACATCTTACAGTTGTCATAGATTTTCCCAAGATAAAAACCTTTAATGTTGTAAGAGAATTCATCATACAATGCTAAATATAGCATATTCCTCTTACAACATATCATATCCCAACTTGGGCGCCCAAAGATTCCTTTCCCTCATGCAAAGATCCTCACCGACACTTGTCATCACTTGTCATAGGAATCTCCAAACTTGGCTCTTACGCATCATAGATTCTATCATATGGAATATCCTCTTCCACATACCACCAGATGCTGACACATGGCATAATAGTGCCACCACAATTGGGACGCCCAAATCCATGTAGGTTTGACTTGACCATCCAAGTCACATTCCAAGTAAGATGACATGTCACCATGTCACCTCAACTAAGTGACAAAAATGAATGTGCAAGTAATTACAACATTAGACAATAAATTAATATACAAATAAATAAATAATACTAAGAATTTTCAAAGGTTGAGACACCTTAATTCCCAACACTATTACCCCAAACTCACACTTGGATTCTTTTATCAATAGAGCCTATTGATATAGATTTTCAAGGATCAAATCTAGGTGCCTCATATGATCCTTGCATGTTTTCTACATATAAAAATACCACCAAAAGATATAAAAAAATTGGTTTAACTGATCGCTGAATACCTAATTTATTGTTGAGTTGGAAGTGGCCAATGCATTATTCAAACCAAGTGGAATGACCAAGAACTCCAAGTGTCCCATATGGCATTTGAAACTTATCTTGTGCACATCTTCCTCAAGGACATAGATCTGGTGGTAGAATGAAATAAAATCAATATTTGAGGAGTAAAGTACCCCATGCAACTCAATAATGAACTCATTGACCCTAGGAACTATGCTTTTGATTATCTTCTTGTTCAATCCTTCATAGTGGATACACATCCTCAAGGTGTCATTTTTTCCTTCACGAAGTCCATTGGTGCAGCAAATTAGTTATAATTGATATGGTCCTTTTTAACCAACTCATTGATAACCTTCTCTAATTCCTCTTTACACATCCTCAGGTGGTGGTAAGGAATGATCACGATAGGATTAGAGCCTAGTTCCAACTCTATGATGTGTTGGAATCCTCTATTGGTTGGCAATCTTGGAGGCATATTATTGAATACCATACTATGCTAACCTAGAATAATTTGAATATCAAAATGAAGACTATGCTACTTACTAGAACATTTAATAGTGTGTGTTCCCTCTATCACCAAGTAGCTTTCTACCCAAGCAAACTATCCCTTGCAAGAAATCCTCTTAGTTGTAACTACCCTTGGTGATCCACCAATGATACCTCTATGCATCACATCTTTTTCTTCAAATCTAAACTTTAGCTCCATGGACTTATGATTCTGTGAAAACTTGCCAAGAAAATATAGCCCTTGCACCCACAACCATGTTAGCTTTCACAACATAGCATTCATCACAAACCTCATGATCACCCATGGATGTATTGAGCTATTTTCTTATCCCAATGCATGGAATGAGGGGATCTATCAGGCATAATGATGTTGAGCCCATTAGAATTTTCAGCCTTCAAGCATCTCTCAATATCTCCTTTTTGGAGTTCTTTGGTTATAGCACCAGGATTCCACAAAATCTTGAACTTGAGAGAAAGGATCCATGTGCCATTTTCTACTAGTTGCACCCTTCATCTTTTCATCATGTTTAGAATGCTTCCCATGATGACAAGAACTATGTAATGATATGGGATAAGACTAATGCGATAACTCTTTGCTACTATTATCCTCCTTATTTCTAGAGCTATAATCAAAAGAATAATAAAGGTCTTTACCTTCTATTCTTGATTTGGGCATCCCTAAGATGTGCAATAATATTAGCATTCTCAAAATGTAGATCATTATTAAAATTCAATACAAAGTTTTGTCACACTTTTATAAAGGAAACAACCAACACTGACCCAACTTTTAAACTTGAATCACTAAAACGTGACAAATATGTTTTGAATTTTGAAATGATGTAAACTAATAAAATATTTATTTTTTAGTATATTTTATGTTTGTATTTTTTTGAAAAAATTAACAAATTATTTGAATATAGTTTTTAATAAATTGACATTATAATTTAGCTGCTGATAAAATGCTGAAAAATGAAGTTACATGAGACGTCAATCTTTATATAGTAAATTTTATTTTTTTCTTCAATTTAATTGTGTGTATTTATAATTTGAAACTTTAGTGCATGGATTTTTTTTTTCAATTTTGATAAATATATATTTTTAAATAAATATTAAAATGTGCATGTATTAAAATGTAGTTGTTTCCATTCAACATCAACTTTCATATTAACTATTTATCTAAAATAGAAAAAAAATTATACCATCTTGATATAGATTCTTTTATCTAGTGCATCATATTTTTTTCAATTTTTTTCAATAAGTTTTACTTTTTTCGTTGACATGATAATCAACCTAATGTTTTGTGTTGATAACCTACTTTTAGTAAAAATAAAAAGGAAAATATAAATAATAATTAAACTATTAAAATATATATATTTAAAAACTAAACTTATAGATCTACAAAAGGGTATTTTTATAGTTTTAAAAAATGTTATTTACACAAGTAGAAGTTAATGAAATATCAAGTTTTTCAAATAATTTTATTTTTTTGGTAAATTGGCCTCATTGTGGTGCTACATATGCATTTAGCCAACAATTTTAGTTGGAAAATTTGTGGACATATCTAACTTATCTAGAATAAATCTTACAAGATCATATGTTTGACCAAAATTGAGTTTTAGTTAGATATACTTAAATTCACTTGTGCTGATAAGTTGGTTGAAAGTGTGACACAACTTTGTGCTTTTACCCATGAGAATTGACTGAAGCATCCTTTACATTTTCATGCTCATCAATATTGTTATCTTGCAGATCATTCTCACGTGGCAATGATTCCACCCTTTCAGTATTTGAAATCTCAAAATGTGTTTCTTGGACACCATAGAAATCATTGGAACCTCTATTTCATGTATGGAATCCTCACATTCAATATTTAATGTAGATTTCTTATTAATTTCATTAAGACAAATACCTTCCAGGTGTGTGGACTTATTAGAAATCACTGGAATATCTTTTTCAGTTAAATAATCTCTACCCTCAACTAGCAATGATGATTTCATCTACTCCTCTATAGCTTGTTGTACCTCTAGTTCAATTATTTCTTCCTTTTGCTGGAGAGTTTTCTCTAGCTTTTGATTAATAATCTATTTATCCATGGTTTTATTAGGCTTTTTATTTAAATTTAGAATAAAAAATTATATGAAAGAGATATCAACTCAAAACTCTTCACTCTATGCTCTATATTCTTGGAAAGTTATCACCTTCCCATCTTCTTTTTGCTTCAATTCTCTTATGTTGCCATTTGAACCTCTTATGTGCCGAGGCCATTTTCTAAGTATCTCTAAGTAATAGTCAAAAGTTACATGTGATTTGAAAGCATCAGATCACCTTTGATACCGTTCAAAGGTTCGTTCAATCTCTTTCAATCTCATCTTCCTATCATGTTTTGGCTAGACCTAGATTCTACCTACTACTTTGAGGCTAGAACACTTACAACCTTTGCTTCATTATCTTGTTCAATTTATCATAGCTCTTTTGTAGTCACATTATTGCATCAAGAAAATGATCTGCATTGCTTTTGTTTATTTTAGATTCAAAGAATCCTCCTATGATTCACCTTGTAGACTGGAAAGATCAAAGCTCTAATACCACTATAATGAGCCTTACTAAATAGTTATATAAAAATACTTAGATCTAAAATATTGTAATGAGTTTCTGTTAGAACATAATATTATTAGAGGTCAAACCCTTATAATATATAATATTCTTATTATTACTTAAATGTCTTAAAAAGCATTTTATATTCCTTGTAAACAATTAATAAATTAAAGAACCATTTAAATAGTTCTTAATTTATTAATTGTTTAAACAGGGTTATTATTGAAAAGGTGTGGTAACTACACTTTCAGGTAGTTTAACCACCCTTTCTCCCTATATTTAAGGGAGGATTCTTCACCATTTTGGAGGGGAAAAATATTATTAGAATTTGGAGTAATATGCACAAGAGGCTTGTGGAAGTTTGAAGAGGAGTATATCCCTATTTTTAATAGACTACTATGTAAGTGTTCTTATAATAAATATGCTATTTTTGTGGGTGTTTTTACCTTTCTCCACATAAATTAATGTGCACTATGTAAATTCATTATAGTTTCTTATTAATTTAATTATTGTATTATCATAGTTTAAATATTTTACATGCTCTAACATGGTATCAGAGCCAAATTTAAGCTATAGAAAAAGAGGAGATAGAATGTGAAATTAGGTAAATATTAAATTACCATATAGTATTTTATTCTTAAATTTAAATATCTACTATAATACTTAAATCATTTAAATATATATTATATATGAATAATATATGTGAATAATTATATTATTTAATTATTTATTTATTTTAACCTTGTAATTTTTTAATGTGTGAAATTATTATCGCAAAAAGGGAGAAAAGAAAAGAGGTAACATAGTACAAGTTCATTTTTTTCCCTTCTTATCAATATAAACTAATTTCTTTTAACAAATTCTATAAGAACATGACAAAATGAATTCTCACATCTTCTCAATCGACAAAGCACACATGTTGTGTGGAAATAACTACTTTGTATGGAACATCAGGATAAAGGCGGGATTCATGGCTAGGAACCAATGGGCCATCGTCGAGGGTAAGGAAAAACAACCTACAAGTAGAAATATTAACCTTGATCTTGTAAATTTGTTTAAAAATATATCACGAGAAGCATTATCAATCTTATTAAGAAGTATAGGATATGAATTTCTCTTACATATAGGAAATCTAGATTCACCCTCTAAAGCTTGGAGTTTATTAGAATTTATACACAAAGGATCTAAACTTTCAAAAATTATTAAATTAATATTAGAACTATTTATCCCGTGAAAGGAGATGAAAATTTTATAAATTATCTTGCTAAAATCAAAAATATCAATTCATAATTGGATGGATGTAACTGTGACCTAATAAGAGAAACTTTTATATTTTATTATACAAATAAATATTCATGAAAGATTTAAGAATTTTATTTCTATTTTAAATTTTAAATATCAAAATGAAGATGATCTTCCTGATTTATCAATACTCTCTACTCTTCTTATTCAAGAAGAGCAAGTAATGTTAAATTTTGATTCTAAAGAGAAAGCATCAGAAGCTCTATTAAGTCAACAAAAAAATAACAAAACATATAAAAACAAATGTAAAATTTCTCCAAATCATCTAATTGTTCTAAAAATTCTCACAAAATCAATAAAACCAATAATCCAAAATGTCCTAATTGTGGTAAAATAGGTCACACAAAAAATAAATGTTATTTTAGAATTAAGAATCAAAATAGACCTTAAAATAGAAATTATAAATCAAACTCAAACCAAAATCAAAATAACAATATTTCTCTATACACTGCTTTATTTGCATCATCTGATGATGAATGGATTCTTGATAGTGGAGCATCTAGACATATGGCATACATGTATGACAATTTATTTGATGTTAAATTGTGTAATGAAAAAATATACTTAGGAGATAATTCAATAATAACAGCTGAAGGAATAGTAAAATTAAAGGTCTTTAGTGAAACCATTGGAGAAGCCTTTTCTATTCCAAATCTAAGGAAAAAACTATTATCATGTTCTCAACATACTAAAGATAATTTCAAAATTTCTCCTATAAAGATAAATGGTACATCAAAGGTCAAAGTAAAGATATTGTTGCAGAAGGTACTCAGAAAAATGGTCTATTTATTTTTAATAATATTTTAAAAGAAAATTGTTTGTCCTTACAAATTAAAACTAAAACACAATTATGGCATGAAAGATTAGGACATCTAAATATCAGGACCATGAATGAAATGTCTCGTCATAATCTTGTATTTAGATTACCTAAAATTGAAAACAAATTAGAAACTTGTAAAGGATACCTCCTAGGTAAACAACATACTCTACCCTTTAACAATAGTCATAATCAAATTTCATCTAAACCCTTAGAATTACTTCATAGTGATCTAATGGGGCCCTTTCAGGTTCCCTCTCTCAATGGGTCTCTTTATGCCCTCACAATTATTGATGATTATTAAAGAATGAATTGGGTGTATTATCTTAAAAATAAAAATGACATCCTTTCAAAATTTAAAGAATACAAAGCCCTAGTCAAAAATTAGTTTAATTATAAAATAAAATCTCTTAGAACTGATAATGGAACTTAATACATAAATAAAGATTTTGATAAATTTTGTTCCTTATGTAAGATACAAAGAGAACTAACTTGCCTTTATTCTCCCCAACAAAATGGAGCAGCTCAAAGAAAAAACTGAACCATCATAGAAATGGTTAGATCTATGTTACACTCTTCTAATACACCTAAATTTCTTTGGGTTGAAGCTATGAATACCGCAATACATATTTTAAATAGAGTTCCTACAAAATCCTTACATCTTTCAATTTCCTTAGAAAAATGGTCAAATGAAAAACCTAATATCTCTCATTTGAGAATCTTTGGAGTCCTGCATCTATTCTCATTCCTAAACAAAAAATATAAAAACTTGATTCTACATCTTATTGTATTTTTGTTCGATATGGAGGAAAAACAAAAAGGGTTTAGACTTTATGATCCTTCCAAAAGAGATAGTATTCTAAGCCAAAATGTCCACATTATAAAATCTCCCCTATCTAATTCTTTTGATAATATTATTGGATCTTCTACTCCTAAAAAAAATGATCAACTATTCTCAAACACTTATCCTAATACACCCTCCAAAAGACCTAAATGGGCTCAATCCTTAATTCAAGACTCAAATGAAGAACCTTCTCTTCTTCCTAAAATGACTAGAAGTCAACATATATATGTTTCCTTAATGACACTATATGAAAATGAGCCTCAAACCTTCGAAGAAGCAAGAATGAGCACTATTCTCTTACTTCTTTCCCTTGTTGCTCAAAATGGTTGGAAAATTCATCAAATGGACGTTAAAAATACATTCCTAAAGGTGACCTACAAGAAGAAATATATATGCATCAACCAAAAGGTTTTTTACAACCAAATAAAGAAACGTATGTTTGTAAACTCAAAAATTCTTTATATGGACTCAAACAAGCTCCTCGAGCTTGGTATTCCAAAATAAATAAATTCTTTCAAAGCCTAGGATTTTCTAATTGTAAAATTGACAATGATCTTTTTTTAAATATGAAAATAATCACACAAATATCATTGTATTATATGTAGATGACTTACTCATCACAAGTAGTCTTAGAACATTAAATCATAAATACAAGTATGAATTAAATATTACCTTTGAAATGACTGACTTAGGTTATCTTCATCATTTTTTAGGTATGACAATTTTTTAAGATCATCATTCTATTTTTATATCTCAAGCAATATGCTTAAAATCTACTTTCCAAATTTAATATGTTTTAGTGCAAATAAACCATTATACCTATTGAAACTGGTATTAAACTTGAACCTCATCTTTCTTGTGAAAAAAATCAACCCTACCCTTTATCGTCAATTAGTTGGGAGCCTAATCTATTTCGCTATATCTCGCCCTAACTTTACCTATATAGTAGGAGTGGTACCACTTTTTATGCAAGAACCTTATGTGCAACATTGGAAAATGGCAAAATGTATTTTATGATATAATAAAGGCACTCTTAACTTTGGTCTTTATTATACTCATAATAAAAATACATAAATATATGGATATTTTGATGTTGACTTTGCAAGGGATTCCATTGATCAAAAATCCACTTCAGGATATGTGTTTAAACTTGGTTCAAGTGCAATTACATGGAGTTAAAAGAAATAATCAACTGTAGCAATCTCCTCTATAGAAGCAAAATATCCAAGTTCCACTTAATGAGATATTCCCTTCTTCTTTCTTGCCTTCTTTTCTATCTTATCTTCTACTTTTATTTTTATACAATCATAGGGGAATGTATCCCTTGTATTTGTGGTGCCTTTTGGATGTGTTGTAGGCTAGATCCAACTGTTTCATCTCACTTGTGGTGTGTTTAACATGTTTTATTCTCTATAGTTAGCTCTATTCCGCCAACATCACCCCCCTTTGAAACCATGTCTTGTCCTCAAGACATCCTAGCTTTGTTCACTAGAAAGATAAGAAATTTTGAAGTTAATCCAACAAAATTGGTTATATCACAAAATTAAAATTGTGAAGGATCCTTTTCGTATGAAAAAATATTCTTATACATCCCCTTCAGTTGTGCATATGTGTTATCCCACTACTGAATGGCCTATTGTACGAATTGTATCTACCCATTGATGGTTAGCAGAGTATTTTCTCCTTCTCTAATATTAGTTGGGATCTTAATGGCACTGGTAACTTTCATGGTTTCTATGAGTAAACCTATCACATGTTCTAAGCGCAAACTAACCACTTCTCTTAATCATTTGATATGTGCCCTTAATCCTTCTCTTTGATCATGTACATACTAATATTGATTATGGAGGGTCTCAATCTGCTCTCTAACATTCCCATCTACATCTTTCATGGACTCATATAAGGTGGAGGCCTGGATGATTTAATTCTCCATATTTTCCATTTAAAGTTTTAGAGATTTAGTGGAGGCTAGCCATCTCAGAAAAAACTAGTAGAAGGTGTTAATATTATTTGTAGTAGTTTGCATGTTCCACACCTCCACCTCAATTTGGTATGTGCGGTGTCACATTTCTTTGTTATTTCCTTTGTTTTCCTTTTCTCTATCTTACCTAATACTTTTTGCTTGATGGCCTCTTCCTAATTTTGGATCTCAAGTAGCATCCCATCCATTAATTGTCTTAATTGTTGGCCTAGTGAAGTTGAGTCATCCCTGTCAATATGCAATACTTGTGAATGCAATTCAATGATAGCATACTCAATGTAGTCGATGATATCCACATGTTACTTTAAAGTATATTCTCTAGCACTTGTATACAATATATCCCCAAGTTGAAATTTTTGAAAGGGTGAAATCTATGTAACATCTAGGTAGGATCCTGATTGAGGTTGGAAAGAGTGGTAATGTGTCCATTGTTTGGATTTGTTTCTACTATGCCAAAAATTCCATGATTTTATGCATTGGAATGACCAAAGATAAGAGGGGTGAGGAAGATAGCATTTGTTTTGTAGGAATGATTTATTCTTTTCTTACTAATTTGTATTTATCCTCCAAGAGTTCTCTCTCTATCTATGATTGTTCTCTCGGTACCCCTTGTAAACTCTCCACTTCCCCAAATATTGTTGTATCCACTGGGTCTATTTCTATCCTCATTTCTTGTTGGTTCTACTCCTTTTCTTCTTCCAACATTATTTGATAAGCCCTTTGTGTGGACTCTACAATATATTGTATAACATTCTCCTTTGCCTCCATAGCTTGTGATGGAAGAGTGTCAACCCTTTGTTTAGACTACAAATCCATATTTTGCAATTGTTGAAGTTTAGCTCTTCTTTCCAAATATAGATCTATCACAATTTTATTTAATGCTTCTTGAACCACAGATTCTCCTCTATCTACATGAACTCTCTTTTGTTATTGATTATGGTAGCCAATGCTTCCAAAAATCCCTCAATTATTTTTGTTACTATACAAGGGTACTAGATATATAGTCCAACATTGTTATTTCAATCACCCTCTTATTCTCTTCTCCTACCAATGGATACATTTGCACTATCTTGAGAGGCATGCTAGGTGTAAATAATGATCTATATAATCTATTAGCATCCATTATCTCTTACTACTTTTCTCCTTGTGATGCAGGTTCTAACTACAATTTCTTTTGTTCATATATTTTTATTTTCTTCAAGGGGGGATATTCCTTACTAGCTTCTTCTCCCTCCTTACTATTTTATCTTTCCTTTGGTGCCACGAGAATGTATTTTCATCTTGATTTCTATTTTTGTTTAGGCTGAGATGTCTCCCCTTTTTTTTTATCCATGCTCATCTAGAGAAGTGCCTCTGTCGCCTCCCTCACCAATGATACTTAGCTTTCTTGTTCTTTTTACAGTGTGGAAGTAACCAATTTTCTCCTTGTAGGAACCTACGATGATCTCTTTTCTAACTCTTCTCTTCCCAATGTCACATGTGTCTTTGAGTCCCTAATCTCAAACCTAGAGATTCTAATTTAAGGAACTCAAAGCACCACACTTGAGATAGACCTATCTTTGTGATATGGGAGAGTCAAAGACCTTTGTGACTATAAGTGGTGTGAGGTCTTTTCCAATCCCCCATTTCTTGTGTAGTTTCTCCTTATTCTTCTCCGCGTACTTTTCTACCTTCTATTTTCTTTGCATATCAATGAATTCCTTATATGCACCAAATCATTCTACCTTAGGGTCATATGGGAGGGCCAAGAGTTCCCTTGCATTAGCATCCACTAATTTTTCATCCACTTCATAAGGTATTTGTAATACCCAAGAGGTTCATGGTTCCACTGCTTCCATGAAAACATAGTCTTTGTCCACCACAAATGTTATATCATTAGCATACTGGTGGATAATGCTATATGAAATTCTATTTTTTCTTTCATCTATGCTTAAATTTTTTTAAATAAACCCCAATAAAATTCCTTATAAGATGTGGCATCTTTGAAATGTATAACATGCTCGCTGATCTAAGCTATCACTAGAGTATTTTGTGTCCACACCTTCCCATAGAATCAAAGTAGTCTCTTCATAAATTAAAACTCTAAGCAAATGATTAGAGACCTATACCTAAATTTCAATAGCAATCACCCCCCTTCATCTTAGTGATGTTCTCCAAGATTCACTCTCATAGGACCTCACATATGTCAAATTCTTTTCCTTGCACCATCATTTGATATGTGGTGAGTATAACCATACCAATGGAAGAACCTTCTCTGTTTGTATAGTAAATTTTGCATGTTATGCCCAAAGTGACATATTTGACAATGAGGTTTGTAATTTTGTCCACTACTAAGTTTCTTCCATGTAATGTAGCTCCTATTATCTTTATGACCTTTTGATTGCTTACATTTTTCTTGGAAGGGAGGTCACCTTTGTTCCATAAACCAATGACCATGTGGATGACCTCCTTTGTGATTTGGTATGGTTGGTCATGATACATGTAGTCATCATGATTGCAATCGAAAATAATCCATATCTAACCCTCTTTGGTTTTCCATATATCAATCTCGAACTTGCCTATCTTCTAGTATTGCACCATGTACTCTTGCTGCCCTATTTTTAGGAGTGATCTCCATAGTGACTCAAATGTAGTGTGATTAATCTATGTCAATGTTGTGTGAATGTATTTTTGCACATCCTCTACATACAAGCCATCTTCTGGCACATTAGAGAAAGTGTTGTCATGGTCTACCTCCATGGATTTAAATGGATACTTCTTATACTAAGGGCATGGGTTACAGTGTAGAGCATCCATGAGAGTAGGAATTTCCATATCCATTCTTCCTTTCCTTCCAATTCACTAGTAATTGACTAATACACCAACCCTAGCTCACTGTTCTTCCTTGCTTTACCCATTTGTTCCTACACAACTCATATCTTATTAGGGTTTACAAAACCTCATTTCTATTATTCATGTACACACTTATTTTTTTGTGAAAAGTGAAGTATTTTTATTGATGGTGTTCTTATATAGGTTAGAAATGACAAAATCAATCTTTAATGCATCCAACTACCACTCCTTTACCTCCATTTTAGCTATTGTAATTTGATATGTAATCTTGAAGACCCCATTTAGAAACAACTACACTTTATTGCTTTATTACTATACACTATTATACATTATAATACATATGATACAATTTTTTCAAACTTCTATTGTTAATCACTTGTGTGATAATGTTTCAATCTAGATCCATTGGCATACCCTATTAGTAGAACATCTTGCAAAGTCCTTAATTTCATTGGTCTTGATGATGTGATTTCTTCAATTTGATAAGGTCCAAGCCACCACATTTTTAATTTCCCTAGTTTTTTAAACTTACTATCATATAGAAATACCATGTCATTAACTGGGAAAGACTTACTCCTCAAATTTTGATCATTCTAATCTTTTATCGTCTTTTCTCCTACCCTTGGTTATACATTGCTAGCAACTTCTTCTCATCCAGTTTCTCCAAATTAACCAGTCATTCTTGTAATTATTCTTATTCATTTAACCACAAGTCATATGTTATTCTTAAACTCGGTGCTATGTATTGGATTGGTAGTGTGGCGTTAACTCCATATACCAAATCAAATGGGAAGAATTTTGTCAAGCACTTATATGTTGTTCTGTATGCCCAAACTATTAATGGTATCTTAAGGTCCTATTCAGTTGTGTTACTGTTGCACATCTTTGTTAGCATAGTCCCCAAAATCTCATTAAAAGCTTCACTTACACCATTTTCTTGGGGATGGTATGAGCTACTCCGATTATGTGTGATCATGACGTTTTCCAAAATCTCCACAATTTTGTGATTCACAAAGTGTTTGCCTTGGTCATTGGTTAGACTCAATGGGCAACCAAATATGGTAATCATATTCTCATATAAAAACTTCACAATAGTTTTTGGTGTATAGTTTGTGGTAGCTAGGGCTTCTGCCCATTTTGTCAAATATTCAACTCTAGTTATGATAAATTGTGCATGACTTATGTATTAGAGGATATCTAGGTCTAATAAAGTCTATGGCCTATTTCTCAAATGGTGCTTGTGCAAATACTAGCCACAATGGCATCTCATATCTTGTGGTGGGTCTCCCCACTATTTGGCACATATCACGACCCCTTACATATTTGTTGGCATCCTTAAACAATGTGGGCCACCATAACCTAACTAGAATGACTTTTGTTGTCATCCCATCTCTAAAGTGTGTCCTTTTGAGATGCCTTCATGTGCTTCCCTCAAAATGTGTTATCTCTCATATTCAAGGACCATTATTCTTATCACTTCATCTTTACCTATGATAGAGTATAGGCCATAGTGCACTGTATTAATCTATTCCTTTCCTCTCTAGAGCTTCCTTCTAGAAATTCACAAGTTGATAGAAATTGTGCCACTTCACTTAGTTCTTCAAGTACCACATTGATCCTAAATAGATTCGCGTTGAGTATTTCATCAAGGGGTCCTAAATTTTTACCAGTGTCAATTTCAAATAAGTAGTTTGGACCTTGGTTTTATTTTCCTAGTTTTACCATATTTTGAAGTCAAATATTTGGAAGAGCATTATCCATCTACAAATTCTACCATATATGATCGATCTGCCCATTAGGTACTTCAAAGGCTCATGGTCTGTGAAAAAGAAGAAAGGTGTTGATAATAGGTGATGCCTAAAATTGTGTAGAGAAAAGACCATTGCTATTGCTTCCCTCTCTATGATGGTATATTTTTTCTCTACTTGGGACAACATGTAACTAGAAAATGTAATGGGATGGTCCTCATTTCCCGTAGGTTGTGCTAGTACAACTCCTATTGCGGTTCTTGAAGCATCCAAATGTACATGGAGAAGAATGTTCCAATCTAGAATTACTACTTGATAGGTGCCTCTACAATTTCTTCTTTAATGTGTCAAAAGATTCTTAACACTAGTTTGTCCACTAGAAATCTTATTTCTTTTCTTTTTCAACAACTCCTTGATGGGCCTTGCTATGGCTGCATAATCTGTAATAAATTTCTAGTGGTATCTAGTATATCCTAAGAATATTTTCACTTTAGATACTATCTTCAGTGGTGGTAGGTTCAAAATGATGGATAACTTCAAGGGTTCTACCATCATCCCTTCTTTACATATTATGTGATCTATGAGTGTACCAAAATCTATCGCAAATGTACACTTCTTCAAATTAAGGGAAATTTGTAAGCTATGGCATTTTTCCAACATTAGACGTAATACTTAGACATGATACTTCATTAATTTTTACACTATCCAGTCATCCAAGTAGACTTCTGAGAAGTCATGAATAAAATATTTGAAAGCATTTATCATTATGTAGCTAAAAACTGCAAGAGCAATTTAGAGACCAAATGGCATGAATTTGTACATAAAGGATACCCATTCAGTGGTGAAGGTTTTTTTTTGTTGGTCCTCCTTTAGTATTCTAACTTGGTAATATCCAAAGAAACCATTTGTGAAAGAGTATACCTCCCCACTTGCCATTGATTTTAACACTTCTATAAATGGCATAGAGAATGGATAATGGACACATACCTTATTAAGTTCTCTAAAATCAATGTAGATCCTTATTTCTCCTATTTTCTTATTTTTCACCACCATGGGGCTAATCCATTCTACATCTTTGGGACCGATCCATTCTACATCTGCAACTAGCTTGATGATGCCTCTCACCAATATTTTGTCTAGCTCCATCTCTAGATCCTTTGTGCTTTTGCTCCTTTTTTAAACTTTATTTTCATTATGTCTACTTCTTTGATGTCTTTCAAGTTAATGAATGTCTAAGGAAACAAATCTTCATATTCTCTGAGAACTTTAGCCACTTGCATCACTTGTCTTTCTTCCCAATAATCACCAACCTTATTATTTTAGGGTTTATTTCTACAACTATATCTTCTTTTATCTTTAGTACTTGGTGATAGTATTCATATTGTGTGGTATGTATCAGAGCTATCTCACTCTCTCCTTCTCTTCTAAATTTGTGGGGTCTTCTTCTTCATCATCATGCTCCATCCTTCTCTTTGTGTTATAAGAAATTATTTGTGATGTTTTTTTCCTTATCCATCCATTCAATAAGCTTCCATGTTCTCTTCTCTTTTTGTGGGACTAATGATTCTCTCTTATCTCCAAACATCTCCCTAACTTCTACTGGTAAGAGTATTATTTCCTTCATTCTTTGGAGTGCATTTTTTATGGTTATACAAGGATCATAGAATAAGAAGGTCTTGCAAAAGTCTTCTTAGAGTGTTTCCCAATCCCTAGATTTTGCTCTTTTCTCCTAATCAATGTACTATGTTTTAACTATGGGATAAATGATCTAATAAAATAACCGAACATGGAGTCTCTCATTGTATTCTCTCATTCTATCTCATTCTTTGATATAGTTTATTAAATGAATTCTAGGTTCAGTAGTACCACAATATTTTGAAGTGAGTTTCTAGTCTCATTCTTTTGGAATATATCTTGTTTTAATTAACATTGTGAATGACTTCCATGTCATGATATTGTGTTTGTGGGTAAACCACCACCAAGTCACATTGCATATTAGGGTATCCTAGAGGACTCCTCTCCTCATATCTTCCCTCTCAAAATTTATCTCCATATTTTCTATGTAGCTAGGTACGTCACCTACCCTAGAGTAGCAAGGTAGCTTGATGTGTGAGATACCTCTAGCTATGTGATGGATCTTGTATGTAGGGGTCGTATCTTCTTATATCATCCCCTCTCATTTCTTTGTTTTATAATGGTTTCTCTTGTTTTGTGGTATAATTTATCATGGGTTTCTCATTTTTTTGATGCTACAGACCCTTCTAGCCCGTAATACCTTCTTGGATATTTTCTTTGATTCTCCCCAAATCCAAGCTTCTATTGCCTCTTCACTTTTTGTGCTACAATTGATACTATCTAAAAAGATCTCTTCTAAATTTGGATCCTCATCAGCTTCCTTTTTAGGGATTTTACCTAATGAATATAATCCTATGTCAACTTTATCCTCACTTAAATTATCTTCTTGTGCCACCTCTTCAATTTATGTCGCACTCATGTTTGTATAGAGGGGTATGTGTACTATTTTATCTGCATCAAAAAAATTAGTTTTTCCTTCTAGGAGTCAAACTCCATTACAAGTTACGAACCATTCTAAGTTTAGTATGATGTTGAATGTGTCAAATGGTTCCTTCATTTCAATAACTTTGAAGTCTATTCTCTATATTATCCCCAATAGGTTGACTTAAGTGTTGGCACACCATGTGCCGATGGTGCTTATAGCAATTCCATCTTCCAATGCAATGTTATATACAGTATCATACAATGTTGGTTCATCGATTCTTCCCATACCCTCTTCGGCATGATACTAACATCTGTGCCAAGATCTACTAGCACATTATTAAACCATCTATTTTGAATGTGTAATTCAATCATGATAGTTTTCTTCTTCCATTTACTAGAAGTTTTTATTGCATTTCTTATCTGATGCCTCAAGTTATTGGTTTTATTATTATTCTAGTATTTCACAAATTATTTTAACTTCTCTAGTATGTTTTCCTCTTCCACAAGATTGGCCAGGTTCTTCAATAATTGAGTCTCCTTTTTAGAAAAGCAAGACCTATGGTAATAATCCTTCTTATTTTCTTCTAAAATAATCTTCTTCACTTCTTCTACTACCAAATCATGCTTTCATTTAGTCAAGAAATACTCCTCATCCTCCTTTGAATCCTCTTCAAGTCTTTTCCCTTTAGTGGTGTATTTTCCTCCTTTCGTAACTACCACAACATTGTTCTTCCTACCATGTTCTATCAAAGCCTTCTTCCTAAGCCTTTTCTTCCTCTCTGGGTATTTTGTCTCCAATTGTTCCTCCTCTATTAGAGAGGACTATTTGTTTTCCTCTTCATCATCCAATTCTACTTTTAAACACCACTTAGCACCCTGGGGTATTTGTTTTGGTACTCTCATTATTACTTTTCCGCTCATGATGCATGAGGCCTAGATATATCTTCACTCTTCGTAGGTGCAAATGCATTCTTATAGTTATTTCTTGGCCCTTGGACAATTGAAACAATCACGATTAGGATCATCACAAAATCTACATACTTTCATATTTTCTTCTCTACATTCATTTGCATAGTGGCCCATATCGCCGCACTCATAGAAAGTCATGTCTTCTCATCTCCTTTCTCCTCAACCTTGGCCTCTGTCATGTCCTCCCCTATAATTTCATTATGAGGATAATTGGTAGTTGGGGTCTCATTCATGATTTGTGGCATTACATTTTGTATTGTATTGATATTTTGTTGATTCCTCCACTTGGACTGCCTATAACCACTATCCTATGTGTAGAATTCTCTTTCTACCAACCCCTTAGCTCTTTCTATTCCTATGTGCATTAACGCATTGTCCTTGCATTGATTATTACACCAGGGATCATGCTCATCATCTTCTCTTAGCTAGAATAGAAGGGATGATCAATCATCTGTTTCATGGTTATCCCACTCACCACAAATCCCATAGTATGCACTTTTTAACTTTTGGGCCGCTAGTATCATATCTCTTCTCAATGTTCTTCTTTTCTCCCTCTTCAATATTGGACACTCATTTCTCACATGTCCCTCATTTGAACAATATGTACACTAAATTTTTTTTTGCATTATCGGTGATAGTTCTTGGTGGCTCTCTCTCCTTGCTAAAATTTCTTGTTTGATCCTTAGTTGTTCAAGCTCTAGCTTTAGCTTTTCAATTTTATGGTTTTCTCCTTCTTTATCTCTTCTCCTCCAAGATTGTGCATTTGTTATGCATGTCATTTCTATTGCATTAGAGTATCCTTCAAAGAACCTTCCATCTAAAGAGACTCTTAGTTCTATAAATAGTCTGAAGATAAACCATTCTACCCTTTATTTCTTTGTGAGTGGTTCCTCCAACTTCCTTACCACCACTTTAAATATTTGGTCAATTTTTTAATGGTATTTTCCTTCTTCTAAAGAATATATCTCATCTTATTCTTTCTAAAGGGGCCTTCAAAGACTCAAAGTTACAAAGATAATCCTCTTTTGCCTCCTTCCGCTCCTTGTCATCTTCTGGGCATTTCTTCATGTACCACCAAAGGGCTTCATCTTTGAGTGTTCCAACAAATCATAAAGTTTGGCATGATTGGATCTTGTCCCATTTCTTCACTAGGTAGATGACAAAACAAAAATATGTTTAAATGCTTCTTTAGTATCCTTGCCAAAAATTGCCAAATTAATCATGTTCTAGTCCATAGTCTGTGTGATAGGTACCTTAGTTTTGGCATGGTTATTAGAGGTTTCTCCTTCATTGATTGGCAAGTTTTCTTATTTTACCCTTAATGTCTTAGGTTTCTTTTCCTACGACACTTTAGAAATTTTGTTGCACTTTTGTTGTTTCGCCAACTTTCTAATTCAACCTTTATCCCTTAATAGTTGAATCTCAAAAAAATATCTTCCTAAAATCTCCTCACAATCTATCATAAATTCTTTTTACTTTTCCTCTTCCTTCTTCCACAATGATTTACTAAATATATCTTCTATAGTCACCCTCCTTGTCTTAAGTGGTACGGGGGATGGTCTGAGGGGTCACCTCTTCAAGGTGTCTCTTCATCTTAAGAGATGTATCATTTGGTAACTTTTCATTGGTTAGAGACATGCCACTAGATAATAGATAGTTGTCCATTTCTTCTAAAAAATTATTCATTGTATCCATGGCAAATTTGTTGAGCATAACATCATCATCATTTTCATTGTTCTCTTGATATACTCCTCCTTTCACTAATCCCATACTCCTGCTCACCACACCATCCAAATAATCCTTAGTAAAATTTAGAGGATTTAATTTTAAAATTGGGGTTATTAAATCCTTAAACCCTTCACTTATGATAACCTTTAGGTTTGATAGATTGATTCCAACAATAGTTGTTAGATTAAAAATTCTACCAGGGGAGCACCCCTGCTTCCATGCTAAGACTGAGCACTACAACTCCCAAGTCCTTCATTTAATGGCTCCTTAAATTCATCATAATCCTTTAGTTGTTTGTCCATTCTCATTAGGTTTTATTTATCTTTTCTTACTCAAATAATTAAGCTCTCTATTGTATCCTCATAGGGTAGCAGTATTATTTGTCCTCCCAATTACAGACTTTACAAACCCTCTATAGCAACCCTCCAGGTGTGCTCTAATGAAGCCTTCCTATCCCTTTTAAATCCTCATTTTATATCTTTCCTCTCTCTCCTAAACTTTTTTTATCTCCTTTCTTCTTCAATGCTCAACTCAATTGTCATTTTGATCTACTCAAAAATCTCTCTCTGTCTCTTGCTCTTTCCTTTGGCCATGGGTGGTTTTGATTTGGCATTCCATTGATCCTTTTTATCCATCCCTAATGGCTCAAACTAGACTTGCCTCAATGGTTGCATATATTGGAGATCCTTTTCCAAGATCCCTCTTTTCCATTTGTCATCCCTTAGGTTCCTAACCCCCTCTCATGAGGCTATAACCTAGAGGATCCTGTCGCAACTCAAAGACAATTATTCCTTCCTTTTTGTAATCTTTTTTTCTTGAAGTCCTCACCACTATAAAAGGTTTGTTCTATGTTTTATCCTTCCCTAACTACTTCTACCAAGTGTTGATGGCAGTTTTAGCACACAACAATGCAGGTATGATTGCTGGTATCACACCTCTCTTGAAAAGTATCTTACCCTAAGTAAGACTACTCCAAGGATAATACAGCTAGGTCTTAGCATACTTTGAATGACTCTGTGTATGTACTAGTTGTTCCTACAAGGGGTTTTACATGTGATATGACAAATTTGACAGGTTAGGACAGAAATACATGCAAACCCTTATAACTGATCAGTTGATATTTCTATGGAAATTGCTGCTAAAATCTAAATCTAACAACTGATTAATAAGAAAATGCAAAAGGAAATAGGGTATAGAGAGATCCTAAGTGACATTCACAAAGTAAGGATTGTTGCAGGTAGACAAACTTTCATAAATTAAACCAATTTTTGGTTTTACCAAGCTAAAGACTTTGCTACAATGCTGCAGAAAATAGTGCTATCTTCTATGGATGCTCTAGATTTTGAAACTACATTCATTCATTAAATACCTAAGTACTGGCGTGATTTAACTTATTGAAATGTAATCAAAATTAGCTTCATTTAATAGCCTAGGCTAACTATGCACAGTTACTCACAATCAGCAAACAACTAATAGTATGGACTTGAATGCTCATCAAATACCTTTACTAAATCAATAACATTGCAAAGCACGATTTAACTAATGCAGATCAAGATGTGAACCATGAAACCAAATTGACAATACAAGAGACAAATTCCCAGAAAACCTGCAGTAACTTGCTTTGCATTAATCAGAAATTCAGCAGAGTGTCAACAATTCAGCATCAAGAGTCTTACAAATGAGAGAACGATGGCCCTTTATATAGGAGAGGTGCCATACTGAGTTTTTGAATGTACGATGGATATTGACTCAACATCGACGGCCCAAATTTAACAATATCAAATACATTTATGACAACATTTTGCATTCCCGGATTACAATTTGTCCTGTAGGAAAAGGATGAAAAATGACCTCTAGATACATTGAATTTGGACAAGTTAAGTACCCATTAAGCTATATATTGGGAAAAGTCACATTTCAAAGCATAATAAAGACAAAATAGCATCACGTGACCTTCTAAATATAGAATTATTTACAAGTGACGGGATTTACATTTTTTATTTCAAATAATTTAACATTTTATGCATCTTCTTCTAAATCTATCTTCTCTTCCTCAACTTTCTTGTTGTCATAGGCCACCCAAGCTGCTAATGCTGGATTTATATCAGTGGCCTCTAGATCTTTAATGTAAGTTGTTCTGAATCAGAGATTCTCAAGGTCTCGGTAATACTGAGTGTATACATCTTCTATTGATCTTCTACTTTTCTGGAATGCGACGTAGGAAGCCTAAAGATCACTGATCTTTTCCAATTTTCCCACTACACTCAATGGAGACTGCCCATAAATAACTTGAGATAGTCTATCTTTACTACGTTTCCCAATGGGGTGAGGTCATCAAAATTGGGATCTAGACACTCTCTTAAAGTATCATTAATCTCATAGATAACACAAAGTATCTGGTCATTTGCCTCCTTATAAGCCTCTTTAACCTTATCGAAAGCTTCCTTCCTCAAGCTCATTTGTTGATACCACTCAGAGGACTTATGCAGCTTTTTCAATGTAAGAATGTTCTCTAATAGCAAAATTTGGTTGGGCAGCTTTCTGATTGCTTGTACTCTCGTGAACATATGAGAGTAATATTCTTCATAGGGCTCACATTCCTCATATATTTCATCCCAATCTTCCTTCAATGATTAGAAGTCCCGATGCAACATCACTGCAAAAGTAATCGCCTCTTGTCCATCATTATATACTTTATCGAACCATTCCTGCATGCTAGTAGCATTTTTTTTATTTCATCAAATCTGGCCAACTCTTCTTTGGATGGCACGGCAGGAGCTGACTTTGGTTCCCCTTCTGAATTCAATGGCCTCATTAGGGATTTTATGCAGGCTCTTAACTCTTCATTTTGTTTCCTCAGTTCCTGCTTAGTCATTTTATCTATGTTTAACTACTCCATGATTGAGGACACTGAACCTTTGAAGTCATCAATTCTTTGCTCTCTTGATCCCAAACCCAAGTTTACAGTAGAGATAATATAATCTTCAGCTCTTACTTCTATTTTGTTCATATCAGTAGGAGGAACACAACTTCTGCTATTCTTGAGCCTAATGTATCTTTGTATATTCAGGATAGAATCTTTGCCCTTTTTTGGCTTCTTGGGCCTTTTTGCTTGTGCCAGTAGTGCACCCAAATCCAACTGCATTGCCTCCACCCAAGGTTCCTTTTCTATGAGTCTTTGTTGGAGCCAATTTGGTGTAGTGGAAAAAATCTGGTGCAATCACGGTAGAAGGGTTCACGGAATGAACTATCTAGACCATGCAGCAAGAGTAAACACAATAGAAACAACTCAAGAAATAGAACAAATGTAGATTCAGTCATTCAATATATCATAGAATTCAAATAGAGATCAGACAGCAACATGCGAGCTTCCAATTAGGGATCACAGGCTTGATTACATACATGCACAAGATAAAGCTTTGAAGCTCCTTCAAATGAAATCTAAACTATCAGCTATCTCTATGTTATGAACTTGATAACTACTTTCCTAAGGATATATTACATCAATATATATCCTTTCCGAACCAATAGATTCCTCCGCGTCAGCCAAGGAAGGTCACAAACTCCAATGAAGAGCTGTAACGTGCAACACGGATAGGTCGGACCTAAATGCATAGAATTCCTCCAGGAAATGAATGAAATGAAGTGCGGATCTCTGAGGAAGGTCGGCCATGAACCAAAGATCATTGAATGATGTGTCATTAGGCTCCAAAGATTGGGAAATGCTTCCGCAGGTTTCTCCTTCAGCTGATTACCAGGAACTGTGAGAATGCTCTGCTCTGAGAAATAGTCAATCTTCTGACAGTGATATCTTTCTGGTAAAGATGTGTGGACCTCTGAAACCTAGATATGATGTAGATGAATGAATGTAGATGCTAATTCCATCTCCGCAGGGTCTAAAGTGCAACTGGGATGAAATGTCGAATCAAAATGTAGAAGTTATTTCTGGCTGAATTGCCTGAACTGAATTGGAAATTGAAAAGAAGCAAACTAAACTGCAAACAAACTAAAATGCAAATGTTTTTGGTTGATGCAAGATTGCTCTTGAATCAGGGATGCTCTGCATCAGACATCCAAGGTTATTGAAAAAGTGAGTCCCTCACTTTGCTAGGGCTAGGGGAGAACCAAGAGGGTCCACCTCAGCCTAAGAAATCCATGATGAATCTTCTTCCAGTCTGCCTTTCCACTTCACAAGATATTCTTTGTATTGTCTTCCTCTAGTGTTGCGTCCAACTCTGCTATCCAAAATGTCTTCAATCTACTCCGGTGCTTGTTGTGGTAATTGCTTCTTCAAGTCTTCTTCCATGCTGTCACTAAACTCTGCTTCATAATACTGATAAAGATCTACAATGTTGAAAATAGGTGATATACCCTAGGTCTCCGGTAACTCTACTTCATATGCATTTCCTGAATCAAATTTCCTAAGTATCTTACAAGGTCCAAACTTCTTCATCTTCAACTTGTTATATGTCCCAACTGGAAATCTTTCTTTTCTTAGGTACACCATTACTTCATCTCCAAATCCAAATTCCTTATGTCTTCTCTTCTCATCTGCCTTTTCCTTATACTTACTATTCATAACCTCCAAATGCTTCTTCATCTAATTATGCACTGTCTTCATATGATTTGCAAATTCCTCTGCTTCTACACTCCACTTTTCTTCCATGTTGATATCTCTTAACTCTGCTACCCCTCTAGGATTCACTCTGGTCACAATCTCAAAATGTGTTCTTCTAGTACTCCTATTTACTGAATTATTGTATGCAAACTCTACTTGTGAAAGAATCAAATCCCAATTTCTAGTCTTCTCTCCAACCAAACATCTCAACAAATTTCCCAAACTCCTATTCACTACCTTTGTCTGTCCATCAGTCTGTGGATGAAAAGTTGAACTGAACTTCAAATTTGTCTTCATCTTCTTCCATAGTGTCCTCCAAAAGTATCCAACAAACTTTGTATCTCTATCTGAAACTATAATCTTAGGTAATCCATGCAATCTCACAATCTCCTTGAAAAATAGGTCAGCTACATGCACTACATCAGTTGTCTTCTTACAAGGTATGAAATGAGCCATCTTTGAAAATCAGTCAACCACTACAAATATTAAATCATGTCCTCGTTGTGTCTTAGGCAATCCATTACAAAATCCATGCTTATGTCTTCCCAAGGTCTCTCTGGTACTATCAAAGGTTTATACAATCCAGTATTCTAACTACTCCCTTTTGCAACTTGACAAACTCTACAACTCTACACAAATCTCCAAACATCCTTATGTATCTGAGGCCAAAAATAGTTTTCACTCACCAAAGCCACTATCTTATCAATACCAAAATGTCCTGCCAATCCACCACTATGCTTCTCCTTGATCAAATTATCTCTCATGGAACTCCTAGGTATGCACAACTGACTTCATTTGAACAACATATCTTCTTGAATGAAATAATCCAACCACTTACTTCTATCTATCACAACAGGTTACTTACATGCTTTCCAAGGTTCTGCAAAATCAGTGTCTCCCTCATACATGTTCTTCAATTCATCAAAACCCAACACTTCAATTCTCATCTCTGTCAACAAGTTTCTTATCCTACTCAATGCATCAGCAACTTTGTTTGATTTTCCACTCCTATGCTTCAATAAAAATGTATAACTCTGCATGAACTATACCCATCTCATATGTCTCTAATTCAATTTACCTTGACTATTCAAATATTACAAAGCTTGATGATCTGTATACAACACAAACTCCTTAGGCAACAAATAATGTCTCCACTTCTTCAAGGCTTGAATTATGGCATAGAACTCTTGATCATAAACTAAATATCTTCTCCTTGCATCATTCAACTTCACACTGAAATATGCTACAAGTCTACCTTCTTGACTTAACACTGCTCCAATTGCATTTCCACTTGCATCACAATCAACTTGAAATACCTTATTGAAATCCAGTAATGCCAAAATAGGTTGCTCTATCACTTTCTGCTTCAACAACTCAAAACTTTTATCTGCTCTTGATGTCCACTTAAAATCCTTTCTGCCACCTCTCATTGTCTCTGTCATAGGGTTACAAATTGAACTAAAATTTCTAATGAACTTCCAGTAGAAACTAGCCAATCCATGAAATGATCTAACCTCTCTAATGCTCTCCAGTGTATGCCATTCAACAATTGCTTTCACTTTCTCAGGATCCATCTTCAATCGTTCTGCAGAAATCACAAATCCCAAATATACCAGCTCCTCCTTCATGAAACTACACTTCTTGATGTTTATCAGCAATTTCTCTTCTCTCAGTCTTTGCAAAACTTGTCTAATATGCCACAAATGTTCCTCCTTTATCTTACTGAAAAATCAAAATATCATCCAAGTATACAATCACAAACTTACCCAATAATTTCTTGAAGAATTCATTCATCAATCTCATGAAAGTACTTGGTGCATTTGTCAATCCAAAGGGCATCACTAACCACTCATACAATCCTTCATTTGTCTTAAAAGTAGTCTTCCATTCATCTCCTTCTTTGATTCTGATATGATGGTATCCACTCTTCAAATCTATCTTTGTGAAATATTTTGCTCCACTCAAACAGTCCATGATGTCATCCATTCTAGGTAAAGGAAATCTATACTTGACCGTGATCTTGTTTATTGCTCTAGAATCAGTACACATTCTTCATTCTCCATCCTTCTTAGGTGCTAACACTGTAGGTACTGCACAAGGACTCAAGCTTTCTCTGATCAAACCTTTCCTCAACATCTCCTATATCTGTCTATTCGATTCTTCATTCTCTTCCAGTGTCATTCTATGTGTTACTTTGTTAGGCAAACTTGCTCCAAGTATAAGATCCATGTGATGACGGATACTCCTTATAGGTGGTAATCCTTCAGGTACATTATCTGATATGATGTCTTCATATTCTACCAACAATTCTATTATCTCCTCTAGTTGTGATTCTTCAGTCTCTTTCTTCAATGCTTCAAGCTTTTTAGGAATCAAGGCATAACACATATTCTCATGTCTCAAACCATCTAGAAATTTCCTTCCATCTACCAAATAGATTCTAGCATTCCCACATACTTCACTCTTAGGATCATCCTCCAAAGGAATCAAAGTAATTCTCTTTCCATTTGATGTTATAGTATATGTATTCTTTCTCCCATCATGTATAGCTTTTCTATCATACTACCAAGGTCTACCCAACAAGATATGACAAACATCCATAGGCATAATATCACTCAAGACTTCATCATGATAAGATCCAATATAAAATTTCACCAAACATTGTTCACTCACCAATACCTTATGATCATTCTGAATCCATGCTATCTAATAGGGCTTAGGGTGTTTCAATCTTTCCAACTTTAGCTTAGTCACCATCTCCTCTAAAACTAGATTATCTGAACTACCACTATCAATCACAACTTTACAACACTTAACTCCTGATTTGCATTTGGTTCTGAATAGACTTTTCCTCTGTGATGGTTCCTCATTTGCCTCTATTTGAAATAGTGCTCTCCTCATCACCAATGATTCTCCTTTCTCTGGATTGCCAACTAAACAGGGGTCATCTAGTTCAACAAGTTCTTTGTCCACATAAGCTGCTCTGCCACTACTTTTTGTCCTCTTACTTGTACTACCCTAATTACATTCAAATGCTCTATGTCCTTCACCTCCACACTTGAAACAAGTACCTCAAAATTTTCTCTTATCAAGTCCTCTTCCTTCTCTTTTGTATCCTTCATTCTGGTATGCACTAGGGTTTCCTCTCCAGTAAAACATTATGTCATCTCTCCGGTAAACATTGTTATCTCTGTCATCTTTCTTCAACGAGCTGTCAAATTTGTTCTACTCTGGATATGATCTATCTCCTCCAGAATAAGTCCTACCTCTCTGAAATTTACCTCCTCTGCCTCTCTATCTCTAATCATGCCTTTTATTTAGCTTCTCTTCAACTTTCAGTGTAAATTGATATGCTTCCTCCAAAGATGTCATTGTTACCAAGCTTAGCTCTTCTTGAATGTTCAATCTTAGTCCATTGATGTATCTAGCCACTTTCTCCTTGCTTTCTTCACTATGTCATGTTCTTATGATCATCTTGTGAAATTCTTCAGTGTACTCCTTCACATATTTCTCCTTTTGTCTCAGGTTTTGCAATCTTTTCAACAATTCCAACTCATAGTCAGCAGGTATAAACTGATTCTTCAACTTTGTCACCATCCGGTCCCACTTTGTAATCTTTTCTTTCCCTTTCCTATTTCTTTCCAACTGAACTTCTTTCCACCATATAGTAGCATGTCCTTTCAACTTTGTCTTTGCAAATTTCACCTTCTCTAAATCTTCAATCTCCTCATATTCAAAGTATTCTTCCATGTCATTTATCCAGTCAATTAATTCTTCAGGATTCAAATTACCAGTACAGTTCGACACATCAACTCTAGGTCTTTTTCCAATATTTGAAATCACTTGCAACATCTTTACTTGATCTGATTCTTCTTCTTCATCACCTCCTAGGGTTTCACCAGTTTGTTCAGCAGATTAAAATTCCTCTTCCTCGTCGCTTTCAACATTAGGTCTCAGTGTCAATACTCTTCACCTATCTTCGTTAACAGCAGCCAAACAAATTCACATTATTTTCATTATTTCCATCATCTCATCCATTCTACTAGCCATTGTTCCAGCAGTAGCAACTCTCCTCAACGACATTCTTCCTAGGATCAAGTGTAAACTGCATCAGGTTCGGCGATCGGGCTACAAGGTGACAACTGCCTCACAATCGGTGATTGGTTGCAACAGAAGTAACCTATCTCAATTTAGTGATCTATCCATAGCAAGATCTTATAGAATTCCCTCACCAACTTCACTCAATTCACTCCCAAAGACTTAAACTTTTTCTCTGATACAACTTGGTGCAGTCACGGTAGGAAGGTTCACAGAATGAACTATCTAGACCGTGCAGCAAGAGTAAACACAATGGAAACAACTCAAGAAATGGAACAAATGTAGATTCAGTCATTTAGTATATCATAGAATTCAAATAGAGATCATTCGGCAACATGCAAGCTTCCAATTAGGGCTCACAGGCCTGATTACATACATGCGCAAGATAAAGATTTGAAGCTCCTTCGCACAAAATCTAAACTATCAGCTATCTCTATGTTACGAACTTGATAACTACTTTCCTAAGGATCTATTACATCAATATATATCCTTTCCAGACCAATAGATTCCTCTGCATCGGCCAAGGAAGGTCACAAACTCCAATGAAGAGTTGTAATGTGCAACACAGATAGGTCAGACCTAAATGTATAGAATTCCTCTGGAAAATGAATGAAATGAAGTGCGGATCTCCGAGGAAGGTTGGCCACAAACCAAAGATCATTGAATGATGTGTCATTAGGCTCCAAAGATCAGGAAATGCTTCTGCAGGTTTCTCCTTCAGCTGATTACCAGGAATTGTTAGAATGCTCTGCTCTGAGAAATAATCAATCTTCTGATAGCGATATCTTTCTAGTAAAGATGTGTGGACCTCTGAACTCTAGATATGATATAGATGAATGAATTTAGATGCTAAGTCTAGCTCTGCAAGGTCTTAAGTACAACTAGGATGGAATGTTAGATCAAAATGTAGAAGTTGTTTCTAACTGAACTACCTAAACTAAACTAGAAATTGACAAGAAATAAACTAAACTGCAAACAAACTGAAATGCAATTTTTTTTGGTTGATGCAAGATTGCTCTTGAACCAGGGATGCTCCTGCATCAAAATCTCAAGGGTATTATCATGGGCATCTTCCTTGTCCAGTGATCTATCATGAATATTCTCCTCTTCTCCCTTATCAACTTCCTCTACTTTGGTGGCTTGCCCAAGGTGCTGGAAGTTTTCTTGCACGGCCTACTGTACCATTTGTAAAACTATTTTTGTGGTCTCTTCACCAACTAGGCTTTCATGAATTTCTATTATCTCAACCTCTATGGAAGATGCAAGAGGAGGTTCATCAGACACTTCTGTTATTTTCTCCTTCTCTTGGGATTCAATTTGTTCTAACACCTTCTCAATTCCTGTTAGCACTGGAACAGCCAGCGAGAGTGAATCTTGTACACTTGAAGGGGCCAGAGAATTGGTGGCCAAAGCCAATGAATATGCAGAAAATGAAGACAAATGAACATGTGTTAAATTGGCAAATGGAGTAAACCCCAAAGGAGGTGGAATGGAAGAGGTAGGCAATGCAAAGGAAATGACAATTGGTGAAGCTGTGGAGGAGGAAGGCATAGAGAAAGAGGGTGAAAGTATGGAAGAAATGGGTGGCAGGGAGGAGGTAGAAAGTGAGATAGAAGAAATGGAAGGTGTGGATGTAGTAGAAATAGGAGGGAATGAAGAGGCACTATAGAAGTAGTGGGGCCAATGGGGCTACTTGAGTCAATCATTACTGAAGATGAGGCCATAGAAACTGTGACTACTAGTGGAGAAGAAGTAGAGGTAGTTTGTTGAATAATGGTGGCAGCAGTAGAAGAAAGTGAGGCAACACTGGTGGTTGGAGAAGTAGGAGGAGAAGAAGTCACTAGAGTACTTGTGTTATCAGATGTTGTATTAGTGGGAGCTCCTATAGTTATGTTGGTTGTCTTAACCTTTGGCCTTTTAGTTTTGGACCCTTCTCCTGGCCCACTTGGCATGTTTTTCTTCTTGGATACCCTTGTCCTTGTGGTAGGAGGCATATCTTTCTTTTGGGCTTTTGAAATAGCTTTCTTTGCTTTTCTTTTCGCTGCCAAGGGTACATGTTCTTCACTATTAGAATTTCTTTGGGGCTCTTGAACTTGTTCTGTATCATCCAATACATCTATGGGTGTGTCTTCCTCATCTCCAGATTCCTTTTTAGATTCAAGTTCAGTGTAAGTAAGTGGTACTCCTTGTCTCTCCAAAATTGCAACTTGATTCCTTACCCATATTTTGCTTAATCTTAAAGGCTATTTCATTATTGCATCTAAAGAACTTTCCTCTACATTAGCCCAGTTAGGTAGAGGTACTAGTTGTTGATATTGAGCTTCCCAGGGTCCCTTTTGTACCACATCCCCATCATCATTTAGCTGGTCTGGGGCTTCTATTATATGAAACTTTCTTATGAACCCGAGGGATAGCCATGAGTGAGTTCTCTTCAACACTTCGTAGTCATCCACACAATTTGCCCAAAAATCCTCTAAATGCATCTTATGGAATAGCCTTTTGCTAACATATCTCTCCATTACCCTTTGTGGATCTAAATGGTCTCTCTTTGTGTAGAAATGAAGGTTAAGTAATTGCAGCTCTTAATCAGAATGCTTAGATGCTCCAAGAGAGATACATGCATAATTGCCTTTGCCCAGTCTGATTGGAAACTTGACATTTGTTCTATAGAGATGTTTTAAACTTTCTGCACAACTGATTAACTATCTTAACAACTCTAGAAGAACCACCTTATCTATTGGGTAACAAGGAAGCCTATATGGTAGACCAGTGAAGCCTTGGATTCTCAAGTACATGAATTTCTGAAACTAGATATACCATCTCCCATATTGCATAATCTCATTCATTGCTTTAGGAGATATCCTGAGAGCTGTAGTACCTTGAAGCAATCTAGTGATATACATTGTGAATGCATCATTTACCCTTTTATAATGAATGAGGGATTGGGACAACACCAATTGATCGTAACATTCATATACTTTGACCTGATGCTCACCATTGCCAACTTCTCCAATTTTAGACAACCCAACATATTCATTCCTCCTGGCCAATGAATATACCACATAGGAGGTCCATCTGAATGCTTGTTTTTCTCAAAAATTCCCAAATGCCTCATGCATGTTATCACTCAATATTTGAGCCTAGTGGAATTTGGTTCCTTTATTAATTATCTCCTCAATCGTCGTAAACATCTAGCCTTCAAAGGTTGAGGCAATGGGTAGTCCATATATTTTGCTGAGAAAGGTCACTAGGTCTCCAATTCCATCATGAAAGTAACTCCTATACAATGTATGGGGAAGCTTGATTATGGTTGACCTTTTAGTTTTCATCCAGTGGTCATTTATGTGTTTCTTAAATGTATCCAAAACCTTTTTGAATGTTTCTCCTGCACCTACTTTATCTGGCATGGTCAACATTGGACACCATGGAATACCAAAGGTCTCTGCTAATGATAGTGGACTTAAGTCTACTAATACTTCCCCACTGGGAGTTTGTATGGTCCTAGTCAGTGGATCATAACTCTTAGCACAAGCCACAATTAGTTCTGCACATTGAGTTGAGGTTGGGAAGGTAGCAGCCTCTGCAATCCCACTATCTTTTACCTTCTTGGTCATTGGAGTTAGATTGGGTCCAAATGTTTTGGTTCTGAAATCATCTAAGTCAATGTGACCTAGATCAGTGTCGCCTATGTCTTTCCATCTAGAGGTGATTCTGGTTTCAGCAGGGATGCCTTTAAACTCATGCTTCATGCTTTGAGCCCTTGCAGTCATTTAACCTGGCTTGAATGTGGTTGTGGAGGTCTTGAAAATAGTTGACTGCGCTCTAGATTGAAATCCCTTCTCGCTCAAAATCACTCTCAGTCAACAAAGAACTTGTAGATCTATTGAATCATTCACTTTGGTGTTAAAATGAGCTCAAAAATAAGATTAAAACCTTATATTTCATCTATTTATTCTGCCATTAATGCGGGGGTATGGGTGAAAATTCGATGCGTTTCGCAGGAAATTTACTTTTTGTCTTTGCACAGGTTTGAGAACCTTCAGACTCTGTGTGACTTTTGATGTTATCCAACTTATGCATGGATTTAATCATCCTCCGACTTAAGTTAGTGGTGTGGTAATTTGGCACAAGTCAAAGATGGGAGATTTTAGTGCAAAAGTTAGCAAACAAAGATTTTGGCGCTAAGTCGGTTGAGTGGAAATCTAGCGCAAAAGTCAGCAGGCCATGGATTTAGCACAAAGGGATATCAGACTTGGTTTCAATGAAGGCTAATAGTTGACTTAGTGGTTTTGGGAGCCTTAGTAACATTTACGCCTTCTATTGCAGAAAAATGCAATTTTGATTATCATTTTGGACACCTTAGGGATCAATCAGCTAAACTGACACTCTAAGCCAAATTTCAGGAGGGGACCCATTTGCGAAATGGGGTGTGTGTGTGAGGCACAAAAAATGGTGACTCTGCTAGGGAAATCCTCCAGAGAATTTCAAAGATAGACTTCAGTTTGGAACCCAGAACCTCTGCATTTCCCACATATTAAACAAAAAAGCAGGATATCATATCAAAGAAGCATAACTCAATAACCAGATGCAACCATCCATATCCTAAAAACCTAAGTGTGTGCAATTGCATTAATTCCCATCCTCAAGCAACTAAGCTCATCCTAGATCCTTTACATTAATCTACGTGATTAGTATACACCTCATGAACTACCTGGACACTGGCCCACTGCCAAAGAGCGTCTATAGCCCCGACGGGTTTGTCTCAGAATTCCACTCAAGAAGAGCCCTACTGTCGGTCAAGCATCCATAGTCCCTATAGAGTTTACTTGATTGTCCATCTAACTGAGTTATAGTGTGTGATTATGATTTTGCATTGATTTTCTTTTGATATTTTGGAGATTTCATTGAGCTTAGATTTGGTAGAGTACAGTACAGTACCGCTACCCTTACAACACATGATTTTGATAGCACTAGTTACGTTGATAACTCAGCTAGTTGGGTGTGGACTCCCGATAGCGGCAAAGGTGGACCTTAGATTTTTTACTTAATGCAAGATCACCAAGACTAACTTAGGTACTTCAGGATTACTTAAGAGTATAAAAGATATATGGTTAGAAAATACTTCAAGTGCACTGACTAATGATTCATTTCCCCTAAACAGACATCATACCCCCTGGTGTAGCAGTGGAACCCACAACAGGACCTCAGCAGAAACTTCAGCTTCTCAAAGAAATATTCCAAATTACTTACCCAACAAAGGAGCACTTGCAGGTATGCACAACTGCCACCACGTTCAGGAAACAAAGATCCCCTGCCAAAGCAAGCACAATAGGCAAAAGAAAAGCAAGAAAGGACAACTAAACTAAGTGAAAACACCTAACAACTATAGAAAGCAAAAGCAGGAAAGCAAAGACTAACCTAATAGCAACCTAACCTAATCGAAACCAAACAAGCAACCTAACTATGTACACTAAAAGAAGGCATAGATGCCTCCTAGGCATGGAAGTACTGCTTTAGAAACTGTCCATTGACAGGAAATGGGAGCTCCTCACTAGTAAGGCTCTTTAGTCGATACGTGTTGTCATCAAGGATTTCATAAATCTGATATGGGCCTAGCCATAGTTTGTCAAACTTACCATGTTCACCCTTCTTCTCATGGGCTTTATCCCAATATAAGACTAAGTCAGAGATGTAAAAGGCCTTTACTTTAGCCCTTTTTTGAACCATCGTTTCACAACACCCTGATGTTTGGCCAAGTTTTCTATGGCAGTATCGCATTTTTCTTCTAGGTGCAGCAACTGGGCTAAACGAGATGGCAGCTGGTCATTTGGTTCTAGTCAATCTTGCATGAATTGCAGCACGAGAATTCTCAAGTGGATGGGAAAGATGGGCTCAATACCATAAACTAAGTGATAAGGTGACATTCCCAATGTAGCCTTGTGTCTGATTCTATCGGCCCATAAAGCAAACTGAAGCTGAGTGTGCCAGTCTCTGGGATTCTTGTCTAGTAGTTTATTAATGACCTCAAGCAAGTTTTTGTTCATTGATTCAACCACTCCGTTACCTTGAGGATAGTAGTTGGATGAAAAATTTAGAATAATCCCATAGTCAAATGCCCAATTAGAAAAACGTAGCGAAGAAAAGGCAGGGCCATTATCACATACCAAGGAAATAGGACAGCCAAACCTGGTAATGATATACTTTTCAACAAATTCAATGACTACCTCTGTGGTACATTGTTTACATGCTATAGCTTCAAAATAGCGGGTACAGTAATCAGTAGCAGTTAGAATGTACATGTGGCTCGCAGAGGAAGGTGGGTTGACCATACCAATAAAGTCGAGCCCCCACTATGCGAATGGGTGTACCTCTAGGACTGGTTGCAGAGGCATAGTAGAATTTCATTCTCTTGTTGCAACCATATGACACATGTGATAGGTCCTTACATTTGAATGTGCATCTTTGAACAAAGTGGGCTAGTAATACCCTGCCTGAAGAATCTGATTGACAGTTGAATGAGCTGACCCGTGGCCCGTTCTGAACTTCTCATGAAAACTTGTTAAGACTTGGGCTATCTCAGTTTTATCCAAGCACCTCAAATAGATCCCTTTGTGATTTTTTTTATACAACATTGATCCCTTAATCATAAAACTGTTACTTTTTAATCTGAGTGCTCTTCTCTGGACTGAGTTTAGCTGAGGTGGGCAACACTGATTGAGGAGGTAGTATACATTGTCTCCATACCACTCATCCTTACATATATCTTCTAACATATACTACTGAGAAACGAATCCTAGACCAACTTCTGCCATTGTTTTTGTCAATGCATGTCCTTGTACCAATTTCATGGGTTGTATTTCTATGTCAAATTCTCGTAGAATAGTGACCCATTTTCTTCTTCGTTCACCCAACTCACTCTGCATTAACAATGCTTTGATTGCTGCGTCTGCTACTATTGTAATCACCTGGCTTCTTAAGATGTAATGACAAAACTTTCTCACTACCTCAGTTCTGCATCTTTTAATGGAGTGTGCATAAAAGCAATGGGTCTTTCATCATCAACAACCCTCTTCTGTGTCAACATTACTGCACAAGTATGCTCTGAGGCAAAGGAGTAAATGCAGAATGGCAGTGTGTAATCAGGACTCACGAACACGGGGGCGTTAGCTATCACTTGTTTGATTTCTGTGAATGCAGCCTTAGCTTCTGGAGTCCATTCTATCTTGGTGTCTTGCTTCAACATGGCATTTAGTGGAAGAACAATTTCAACGAATCAAGTAATAAATTTGTGGACAAAATCAATCTTACCAAAATATGATTTCAGCTCCTTCTTGCTAGCTGGGGGCTATATCTTGAGGATTGCTTGGACTTTGTCAGGATCAATCAATATCCCTTGCTCAAAAATTACATGTCCCAACAATTTTCCCTCAGTTACTCCAAAGATACACTTTTTAGGATTAAGTGAGATCCCATAATCTTTACATTGTTGCAGGATCTTCCTCAGGTCTGCCACATGATCATCTCTTTTCTTTGAAAACACAGTGAGATCATCCATATAGATGATAATGCATTTCCTAACTAGCCCCTTGAAAGCTATATCCATCGCGCGTTGGAACATGGTGCCAACATTAATCAATCCAAAGGGCATCTTGTGGTACGCATAAATTCCCCACTTACATGTGAAGGATGTCTTTAGTTTATCCTCATAATCCACCATTACCTAATTATAACCCAAATAACTATCTAGAAAAGCCATCATTTGAGAGCCATTAACTATCTGCAGCACTTCATCCAATGATGGCAGTGGATAGTTATCCTTCTCTGAGGCCCTATTTAGATTTTTAAAGTCAACGCATAGCCTGATTTCTCCATTTTTCTTTTGCACTGGTACCATATTTGCTACCCAAGTGGAATGTCTGATAGGAAATATAATTTTGGCTAATAGCAATTTCTACACTTCCTTGAAAATCAACGGTTCTAACAGGGCATTGACTGGTCGCTGCCTCTGCCTGAATGATTTTTCCCTTGGCTTGAGAGGTATTGTGTGAGTTATGATTGAAGTATCATACGTCTTGAGATCTTTGTAACTCCATTCTATGACTTCATGATAATCCCTTAATGCATGAATAATACCCATCCTTTCTTCCTCTGTGTTGGCTTTCCCAATAAACACATTTTTGACTTCCTCAAATGTTACTAAGTTGTAAGGTCTGCATTGTGCACTAGGGAACTCTCCTTGTTTCTTCTGGATTCCAAGCTTGTCTGAATTGAACAATCATTCTAACTCTACCATTCCCTGAGGAATAGTGTTTTTCTTCAAGTTGAGGACCCCTTCTAAGTCCATTTTAGCAATTTCCATTTCTTCTTTGTCTATTATCTGAGCAGCAAAGACATCTGATGATGTGAGGAAATTGATTATGTGTTTGTCATCCTCAAAGACCTGAAAGTTTGTGATGTTATCCAGTATTGAGGGAGTGGAGACAAATTCTATGGTGAACTTCTTCAAGCCTAACATAGACGTTGGTTCCAGCGAGCTAGTTGTCTGAGCTAAAGAATTAGCAACATGATTTTGTCTTCATGGGATTAGCTAAATATTGAAACCGTCAAAGCACTTGATCAAATCCCATACGCGTTTCCGATATCTATTTAACCTCTTATCATTTCATGAGTACTACCTTCTCACTTGTTTGACAACTAACTCTGAATCATCAAAAACTTGAATAACCTTAACCTTTTTTCTGGAGAGCCATTAGCAATCCTTGAACCAAAGCTTCGTACTTTGTCACATTATTTGTGCAAGGGAATTGTAGTCGGTGTGCTTCCAAATATTAACTTCCTGTGGGGCTAATCATTTCAAAACCTACCTCAGATCCTTGTCTACACCTAGATCCATCAAATCTTAATGTCCAGAGGTGGAAGTTATCATTGTTGTCATTCCATTTAGTTTGTTGTCACTTCTCTAGTTGCAGTTCCAGATCAACCTTCTTCATAATAGCCTGATCTCCCTTTGTGACTATGGGGATCTTTAAATGTTTCTGTACTTGTTCTACTACCTCTTAGCTGAGCAAACATGTAAATTCAGAATGAGATACATCATGGATATGACACCAGCTTGGCAACAACAATTCCTCCATCTATACTTTATTTCCGATAGCCACTTGATCACTCATGAATTTAGCTACAAAGTCTCAGAATCCTTTGAATATGTCTAGCTCATCAGAGGAGGAGGAGGAGGACTCCAAGACTGATTGCACACACGCCTTGGTGGTTTCTTGGTACTCTATGCGTGGTAGATCAAAAAATTTACTGCAATTCAACATAAGTATCTCCTCTACCTGATCAACATGGGGCAGATAGACTCCCAAATCTACTTCTGAAAATAGAATTTTGTTGGTCTGATTGTACTCTGTGATCATGCACTTCATTTTCAGCTCTCTTTCAATATGGATCTTATTTACCAATCCCTTCCATGGCAGCCACATATAAGAAAAGTCCATCACCATGTAACCATTCAAAGTCCTAGACCAATCTCTGCTTAGAAGCATACCATACTGATCCAGAATATCAACTACTTGAATGTCTATGTATTTTTGCACCCTAGGGTCAAAAGCTAGTTGCATATGTATTCTTTTTAACTCACCCATCACATTTACCTCAGTTTTGTCCAGCTGCGTGACTTTTCTGGAGGATTTTGCTGGAGTGAGACCCAAGGCTTTACATACTGATAAAGGCATCACGTTAGGAGAGGCTCCTGAGTCCACTAAACAGTTATGGAGGTTCTTCCTGAATATTCTGAGAGTCAAAAGGAAAGAAGGACTTTCCTTTTTATCCTTGTATAATGCAACCTTTTGTTCAACATCTATCACATGAACTCTATATTTTCCTTTATCTGTATTATCCTTCAGTGGGGTCTCTTTTTGGTAAGAGTCTATCTTAACACTTGCTCCCATGTCCTGAAAGAAAGTTGTCCTGATTTCTGGTACTTTTAGCAATTCAAAGACAGACAAACTAACCTTCATCTTTTTGATCTCATCTGCAACATATTGTCCCATCTTTGTTATTTCAGATCTTTGAGAACTTTTAGCTGTAGCTCCTTGATGCATTGACTGGGGTGTCACCTTTGGAGGCTCAGGATTGTTAGAGGCCATTAGGTCAGGTAGGATTTGGTAGTTGTTCAAAGGGATTGAAGTGGTGAAAGGACCCTTGGGCTTGCTACTTCTCAAGTTGTATGGGGTTTTGTTATATTACTGATAAGCATGTACTTCTTCACACTCATCTTCCTCAGGCTAATTATCATCTTGGAAAGGAAATGTATAACTATCAAGTACGAGGGCAGTGTCATACCTTTGAGATGGGACGAGTTCATACCTGGTCGAAGGATTTTCTTGTGCATCCGCATTCTGAATCTTCATCTAAAAGATACTGGATGCTATTTGGAATTCTAGACAGTCCAACTCAAAATGAGCATTTGTATTATGCAACATGCACCATGAGGACAATGTTTCTTCATCCAACATCACTGGGCCAGGCAGACGATTATCAAAATTTTGGTTCTCCAAAGGTGATGGGACTCCACCATTGTTAGGCCTAGTATTCCAGTTCCGGTTATATTGCTGAAAATTCTGATTCTGATATTGATTTTGATTTTGATATTGGTTTTGATTTTAATTTCTTTGCTGCAAATAAGCATTCTGATTTCTTAGGTGAGTAACTTCTACAGTGAGCTTTTTCATTTGCTCTGCTAGTTCCCTGATGTCCTCTTTGTCATCTCTTGCTTTAGTTGCTTCAGCAGATTGGAGAAAAGGCATTTGCGCTAGAGGTAATTTAGCTATAGGATTTCCTGGGTGGACCACTAAGGCTTGTGTTGTAGCAGGGGCTGGGATAGGATTCATCATAGGGGTATGGTCAGTCAGAGCTTGGTTGATCATAGGTATTTGGTTCAGCATTACTACGGGACCCATGTGGTTTAGCGGACCTGTTGATGTCTACCCCAGCTGGGTGTTTACTTTGACAGCCTCAATATATGCTTGGGCTAGGGAGGAAGGAGGTGGATTAGCTCTTCTTACGAACATAGAAGTGAGCTTGTCCAAGGCTACATAGTAAATTGGTAGGGCTATAGCCTGGCCTATAGCATAAGGAGCCTACAAACGACTGAAAGCCTTTTGGAACTGATTATTAAAGGAAATTATTGACTCACCTTCAGCTTGACAAATTTCCACAAAGGATCTGTAAAGGTCTGCTGGATTAGTAGGCATCCTGAAGCGGTCAAGAAAGTCATTCTTCAAATTCAACCATGAATTTATGCAAGTAGCAAGAAGGTTAGCAAACCAATAGTAAGCCTCATCCTACATTGAATAGGGGAACAACCTGCAAACCACGTCCTCATATTGTACATGGTGCATGAACATGTTACCTTCAAATATTTTAATGTGTTCGTCAACAGTTCTATTTGGATCACTTGTGCGAAACTTAAAGCAGAACTTGTTAGGGTTCTTGGGCATGTCATGATAAGCATTAACCTGAAATGGAGACTGGTTATTGGTAGCAAAAATTACCATGATTGGAGGATTGATTGGGGCTATAGCTAGGTTTCTTGGAATGGATTGAGCCCTAGTTGCTCTGGGTACTCCCTGATCTCTTCTAGTCCTTCTAAACTCTACCAAAGACAGCAACTCTTCTCAAGCTGAGCTAGACCTGGTATGTCTCTGTCTAGTCCCCATGATTGCTGATTTTATGGAGGGGATTTCAACTTGGTGGCCCTCCTTCCAGTGCCAATTCTGTTGATGGTGGTTTTAGCACACAACAACGCAGGTATGATTGTTGGTATCACACCTCTCTTGAAAAGTATCTTACCCTAAGTAAGACTACTCCAAGGATAATACATCTAGGTCTTAGCATGCTTGGAATGACTCAGTGGTATGTACTAGTTGTTCCTACAAGGGGTCTTACATGCGATGTGACAAATTTGATAGGTTAGGACAGCAATACATGCAAACCCTTATAACTGATCAGCTGATATTTCTGTGGAAATTACTGCTGAAATCTAAATCTAACACCTGATTAATAATAAAATGCAAAAGGAAATATGGTTTAGAGAGATCCTAAGTGGCATTCACAAAGTAAGGATTGTTGCAGGTAGACAAACATTCATAAATTAAACCAATTTTTGGTTTTACCAAGCTAAAGACTTTGCTATAGTGCTGTAGAAAATAGTGCTATATTATATGGATGCTCTGGATTTTGAAATGAAATTCATTCATTAAATACCCAAATGCTAGCGTGATTTAACTTATTGAAATGTAATCAATCAAACTTAGCTTCATTTAACAGCCCAGGCTAACTATGCACAGTTACTTACAATCAGCAAACAACTAATAGTATAGACATGAATGCTCATCAAATACCTTTAACAAATCAATAACATTGCAAAGCATGATTTAACTAATGAATATCAAAATGTGAACCATGAAACCAAATTGACAATACAAGAGACAAATTCCTAGAAAAATTATAGTAACTTGCTTTGCATTAATCAGAAATTTAGCAGAGTGTCAACAATTCAGCATCAAGAGTCTTAAAAATGAGAGAACGATAGTCTTTTATATAGGAGAGGTGCCATACTAAGTTTTTGAATGTATGGTGGAGATTGACTCAACACCGACGACCCATATTTAACAATATCAAATACATTTATGACAACATTTTGCAATCCCGGATTACAATTTGTTCTATAGGAAAAGGATGAAAAATGACCTCTAGATACATTGAATTTGGACAAATTAAGTACCCATTAAGCTATATATTGGGAAAAGTCACTTTTCAAAGCATAATAAAGACAAAATAGCATCACATGACCTTTTAAATATAGCATTCTTTACAAGTGACGGGATTTACATTTTTGATTTCAAATAATTTAATATTTTATGCATCTTCTTCTAAATCTATCTTGTCTTCCTCAGCTTTCTTGTTGATGTAGGCCACCCAAGCTGCTAATGCTGGATTTATATCAATGGGCTCTGGATCTTTAATGTAATTTGTTCTGAATCAGAGATTCTCAAGGTCCTGGTAATACTGAGTGTATACATCTTCTATTGATCTTCTATTTTTCTAGAATGTGATGAAGGAAGCCCAAAGATCACTGATCTTTTCCAATTTTCCCACTACACTCAATGGAGACTGCCCATAAATAACTTGAGATAGTCTATCTTTACAACATTGCTCATCCAATGGGGCAAGATCATCAAAACTAGGATCCAGACACTCTCTTAAAGTATCATTAATCTCATAGATAACAGAAAGTATCTGGTCATTTGCCTCCTTGTAAGCCTCTTTAACCTTATCGAAAGCTTCCTTCCTCAATCTCATTTGTTGATACCACTTAGAGGACTATGCAGCCTTTCTGACGTAAGAATTTTCTCTAAGAGCAAATTTTGGCTGGGCAGCTTTCTGATTACTTGTACTCTCAGGAACATATGAGAGTAATATTCTTCATAGGGCTCACATTCCTCATATAATTCATCCCAACCTTCCTTCAATGATCTAAAGTCCTGATGCAACATCACTGCAAAAGTAATCACCTCTCGTCTGTCATTATATACTTTATTGAGCCATTCTTGCATGCCAGTAGCATTTGTTTTCATGTCATCAAATCTGGCCAACTCTTCTTTGGATGGTAGGGCAGAAGCTGACTTTGGTTCCCGTTCTAAATTCAATGGCCTCATTAGGGCTATTATGCAGGCTCTTAACTCTTCATTTTGTTTCCTCAGTTCCTGCTTAGTCATTTCATCTTTGTTTAACTACTCCATGATTAAGGACATTAAACCTTTGAAGTCATCAATTCTTTGCTCTCTTGATCCCAGACCAAAGTTTATAGTAGAGATAATATAATCTTTAGCTCTTACTTCTGTTCTATTTATATCAGTAGGAGGGACAACAACTTCTGCTATTCTTGAGCCTAATGCATCTTTGTATATTCAGGATTGAATTTTTGCCCTTTTTGGCTTCTTGGGCCTTTCTGCTTGTGCCAATAGTGTACCCAAATCCAACTGCATTGCCTCCACCCGAGATTCCTTTTCTATGAGTCTTTGTTGGAGCTAATTTGGTGCAATGGAAGAAATCTCAAGGGTATTATCGTGGCCATCTTCCTTGTCCAGTGATTTATCATGAATATTCTCCTCTTCTCCCTTATCAACTTCCTCTACTTCGGTGGCTTGCCCAAGGTGTTGGAGGTTTTCTTGCACGGCCGATTGTGCCATTTGTAAAACTATTTCTGTGGTCTCTTCACCAACTGGGCTTTCATGAATTTCTATTATCTCAACCTATGTGGAAGGTGCAAGAGGAGGTTCATCGGACACTTCTGTTATTTTCTCCTTCTCTTGGGATTTAATTTGTTATAATACCTTCTCAATTATTGTCAGCGCTGGAATAGCCGGCAGGAGTGAATCTTGTACACTTGAAGGGGCCAAAGAATTGGTGGCCGAAGCCAATGAATGTGCAGCAAATGAAGACAAATTAACATGTATTAAATTGGCAAATGGAGTAAACCCCAAAGGAGGTGGAATGGAAAAGGTAGGCAGTACAGAGGAAATGACAATTGGTGAAGCTATGGAGGAGGAAGGCATAGAGAAAGAGGGTGAAAGTATGGAAGAAATGGGTGGCAGGGAGAAGGAGGTAGAAAGTGTGATAGAAGAAATGGAAGGCATGGATGTTGTAAAAATAAGAGGGAATGAAGAGGCAGTGATAGAAGGAGTGGGGCCAATGGGGCTACTTGAGTCAATCATTACTGAAGATGAGGCCATAGAAACTATGACTGCTAGTGGACAAGAAGCAGAGGTAGTTTGCTGAATAATGGTGGCAGCAGTAGGAGAAAGTGGGGCAGCACTGGTGGTTGGAGCAGTAGGAGGTGAAGAAGTCATCGGAGTGCTTGTGTTGTCAGATGTTGTAGTAGCGGGAGCTCCTATAGTTATGCCGGTTGTCTTAACCTTTTGCCTTTTAGTTTTGGACCCTTCTTCTGGCCCACTTGGCATGCTTTTCTTCTTGGATGCCCTTATCCTTGTGGCAAGAGACATATCTTTCTTTTGGGCTTTTGAAACAGTCTTCTTTGCTTTTCCCTTCTTTGCCAAGGGTACATGTTCTTCTCTATCAGAATTTCTTTGGGGCTCCTGAACTTGTTCTGTATCATCCAGTACTTCTATGGGTGTATCTTCCTCATCTCCAAATTCCTTTTCAGATTCAAGTGTAGTGTAAGTAAGTGGTACTCCTTGTCTCTCCAAAATTGTAACTTGATTCCTTACCCATATTTTGCTCAATCTTAAAGGCTCTTTCATTATTGCATCTAAAGAGCTTTCCTCTGCATTAGCCCAATTAGGTAGAGGTACTAGTTGATATTGAGCTTCCCAGGGTCCCTTTTGTACCACACCCCATCATCATTCAATTGGTCTGGGGCTTCTATTATATGAAACTTTCTTATGAACCCGAGGGATAGCCATGAGTGAGTTCTCTTCAACACTTCATAGTCATCCACACAATTTGCCCAAAAATCCTCTAAATGCACCTTATGGAATAGCCTTTTGCTGACATATCTCTCCATTACCCTTTGTGGATCAAAATGGTCTCTCTTTGTGTAGAAATGAAGGTTAAGTAAATGCAGCTCTTTATCAAAATGCTCAGCTACTCCAAGAGACACATGCATAATTGCCTTTACCTAGTCTAATTGGAAACTTGACATTTGTTCTATGGAGGTGTTTTAAACTTTCTGCACAAGTGATTAACTGTCTTGACAACTCCAGAAGCACCACCTTATATGTTGGGTAGCGAGGCAGCCTATATGGTAGACCAGTGAAGCCTTGGATTCTCAAGTAGGTGAATTTCTGAAACTGGATATACCATCTCCCATATTGCATAATCTCATTCATTGTTTCAGAATATATCCGGAGAGATGTAGTATCTTGAAGCAATCTAGTGATATACATTGTGAATGCATCATTTACCCTTTTATAATGAATGAGGTATTGGGACAACACCAATTGATCGTAACATTCATATACTTTGACCTGGTGCTCACCATTGCCAACTTCTCCAATTTTAGACAACCCAACATATTCATTCCTCCTGGCCAAATAAATATACCACATAGGAGGTCCATCTGAATGCTTGTTTTTCTCAGAAATTCCCAAATGCCTCATGCATGTTATCACTCAATATTTGAGCCCAATGTAATTTGGTTCATTTACTAATTATCTCCTCAATCATCATAAACATCCACCCTTCAAAGGTTGAGGTTGTGGGTAGTCCATATATTTTGCTGAGCAAGGTCACTAGGTCTCCAATTCCATCATGAAAGTCACTCCTGTACAATGTATGGGGAAGCTTGATGATGGTTGACCTTTTAGTTTTCATCCAGTGGTCATTTATGTGTTTCTTACATGTAGCCAAATCCTTTTTGAATGTTTCTCCTGCGCCTACTTTATCTGGCATGGTCAACACTGGATACCATGGAATACCAAAGGTCTCTGCTAATGATGGTGGACTTAAGTATGCTAATACTTCCCCACTGGGAGTTTGTATGGTCCTAGTCAGTGGATCATATCTCTCAGCACAAGTCAATATCAGTTATGCACATTGAGCTAAGGTTGGGAAGGCAACAGCCTTTGCAATCCCACTATCCTTTACCTTCTTGGCCATTGGAGTTAGATTGGGTCCAAATGTTCTGGTTTTGAAATCATCTAAGTCAATGTGACCTAGATCAATTTCCCCTATGTCTTTCTATCTGGAGGTGATTCTAGTTTCAGGAGGGATGCCTTTAAACTCATACTTCATGTTTTGAGCCCTTGTAGTCATTTAACCTGGCTTGAATGTGGCAATGGTTGTCTTGAAAATGGTTGACTGCGCTCTGGATTGAAATCCCTCCTAACTCGAAATCACTCTCGATCAACAAAGAACTTGCAGAGCTCTTGAATCATTCACTTTAGTGTTAAAATGATCTCAAAAATAAGATTAAAACCTTATATTTCCTTAGTTGATTCCGCCATTAATGCGGGGGTACGGGTGCAAATTCAACGTGTTTTGCAGGAAATTTAACTTTTTGTCTTTGCGTGGGTTTGAGAACCTTCAGAATCTATGTGACTTTTGATGTTATCAAACCTATGCATGGATTTAATCATCCTCTGACTTAAGTCAGTGGTGCGGTAATTTGGCGCAAGTCAGAGATGGAAGATTTTTACAGAAAAGTCAGCAAATAAAGATTTTGGCACTAAGTTGGTTGAGTGGAAATCTAGCGCAAAATTTAGGAGGCCATGGATTTAGTGCAAAGGGATATCAGACTTGGTTTCAATGAAGGCTAATAGTTGACTTAGTGGTTTTGGGAGCCTTAGTAGCGTTTACACCTTCTATTGCAGAAAAATGCAATTTTGATTATTCTTTTGGACACCTTAGGAATCAACCAGCTAAACTGACACTCTAAGACAAATTTTAGAAGGGCTCCCCATTTGTGAAATGGGGCATGTGTGCAAGGCACAACACTAAGGTCCCGACAATGAAACCAAATATTGGCAAGAACTGGGCAAAGACTAAAGATCTAGGCTTTAGTCTCTTGAAAGTTATGTTTATAATCTAGTGTGAGCAATAAGAGAAAGGTTAGGACTCCTACGATAGATTACAGAAGGATGCGATGGGATAAGACAAGAAAAATTAGTTAAACATACATAATTACCTATACAACATCATTCACACTTCATCAATTACTCAATATCTTATTAAGCAACATCTATAATAGTCATTTATTCAATAAATAAATATCTCTAATACAAAGTCTCATTGCAATCTCATCTATTTCATTTCTCGTATCTATTCCTTCCACCTATTTTCTACTACCTATTCTCTTTCTTCCCTTCTTATTTCTTACCTTTTTTTATATCCTATCTTATACTTGTATTTGTATACAATTGTAAGAAAATGTGTCCCTTGTCTTTGTGGTGCCTTTTGGATTGCTTCAAGTCAACTTCAAGTGCTACATCTCACTTGCGGTGTGTTTAACTTGTTTTGTTCTTCGTAGCCAGCTCTATCCTACCAACAATTACAAATATTTTCTACTTTAAATATTTTCTAATAACAAAGATTACAATGATCACAAATATATTAAGGAAATACTCTTAATGCTAAAATTCCCAAACATAAAAATGCACTAAATTTGAAGTGCAGATGCAACCTCCATGTGAAACTACCCTTAAGAATCCAAAGGGGTTTCATTCTTTGAACTCTATGAAATCAATGAGATGTCATCCATTGATCTCCAGAACCTAAGGATTTTCATCCTTAAATCCAATAGGTGAACACAAGTGCTCGACTCTATAATTTAGGGTTTGTTGATGATGTCTTCATAAGATGTAAAATGATGAAACAGATTGCCTTATATAGAGGTTGAAGGCCTAGCATGGGTCCACACTGTTGCAAATATGTGCCTCATTGGTGTTGTCATTGATGTCAACATATCTTTGTTGTCATTAGTGTCAATTGCACACCATACTGTTGTCTGTGTAGAGGACTAGATTGTTGAGGATATTGAGAAAATTATAGACAATTAATACAAGCAGATCATACAGTTATGTACAGGATTGTCAAAGGGTGCTCTAATTAATATTTGAGAGGTCCGCATAAAGATTTGATGAAGTTATGGATTTCTGAGTAGCACAAGCTCTTGCATTTGTTTAGTATTGACAGAATGGCAAGAAGCTAGTCTGGATTGGTCTGGTATTAGTACTCTATGATCTGCGGATCTAAAGGCATGTCTGGGATGTTGGTGTGTTCCCTCAACTCAAGTGGTTCATGGCTTAGAGGTCTACAAGCAATCTTTCTAGTTTGACAGTCATGACAAAATAGTGTTCTTGAGGTTCCGGAGGAAGGTGTAAGATATTCTAGTAATGTAGAGAAGTGCGGATGTCTCTGCTGAATTCATTGTGCTTGCAGAGGTCTCTGGATCGTGTGGTATCAGAGCCAAGTTCCTCTAAAAAGGGAGCTTAACTACTCAAGGAAGATCCAGGATGTTGACTTACAAGAAGGATAGTCCAAGATTCAACAGAACAAATTATATTGTGTGGAACAGTCACATGGAATGTCATTTACAATGCATGGGTGATGTCTATTGGTCAATAACCAAAGATAAGTATGAACCTTTGGAGAAAGGTGCCTCAACTCGAGATGAACTCAAGGATGCTGAAAATAATCTTTGAGCTAAAGAAGCCTTATTGAGTGCCCTGACTGATTCAGAAATGACAAATGTTTTTGGACTAAAAATTGCTCATGAAATCTAGAAGAAGTTGGAGAATCTATATGAAGGAGATAAATATGTCAAATGTGCCAAACTACAAAGTCTGAGAGGAAAGTTTGAAAATCTAAGGATGAGCGACCATGAAAACATCACAATCTACATGCAAAAGATAAATGAACTTGTATGTGGGATTAGGTGTGCCAGTGGAATTTTGGAAGAATCAGAGATTGTGGCAAAAGTGCTCAGATCTTTGCCTAATTCATACAAACATAAGGTTGTTTCTATAGAAGAGATCAGAACTATTACAGATGTTACAAGAGAACACTTGATTGGCAAAATTTCAGCTTTTGAATTAAGTGAATTTGGTGACTCTCTTCCCAAGTCTAAATCGGCATTCAAGGCCAGTGTGCATGGAAAGAAAAGATATGATCCAGGTGAAGGTTCTTCAAGAAATTCAAGCACATTTGTCAAAACAAGGAAGGATCTTAAACATGATGAAAATGAGACTGCAAATCTTGAAGCTCTCATTGCCAAACGGATGCCAAGAGGATCCGGTGAGTATAAAGGAAAGTTGCCACTCAAATGTTTTGCTTGTAATAAGATTGGTCATTTTGTTTCAAGATGTCCGGAGAGGTTTTCAAGACCAAACCATCACAAATACAGAAATCACAATAATTACTACTATGTCCAAGAAGTTGGAGAAGGAGTCACATATGATGAATCTGATCACGAGAAAAATGATTGGGTGTTCATTTCTATTAAAGAAGAAGATCCAATATCTACTGAATCTGCTAGCTGTGCAAATATGGAAAGTGCCTTGGCTGCTCAGGTTGTTGAAAAGGATGAATGGGTCATTGATAGTGGATGCTCTCATCATATGACTAGTGACAAGAGTAAGTTTGTGAGTTTTGAAAAATATGAAGGAGGATTGGTGAAATTTGGAGACAACTCAGCTGGTAGAATTCGTGGCAGAGGATCCATCTCTTTTGATGGTAAGAATAGCAACAATGATGTTCTGTATGTGGAAGGACTGAAACACAATCTTCTCAATGTTGGACAGCTGGTTGATAACCCTCTGGTTCAAGGATGGAAAATGCAAAATCTTGGAGGAAAGCTCTAGAACTAAAATTGCATCTGGTACTCAAACCAAAGGTAACATCTTTCATTTAAGAAGTTCAGGCAAAAGTTGTTTGATTGCTCAAATAGATCAAAGTTGGTTATGGCATAGGAGGATATGTCATGTGAATTTTAATAACATTGTCAAAATAAGTTCCACTCAAGCTATAAGAGATCCTCCAAGACTTGTGAAACCGGATAGCATGTGTAGAGAATGTCAATTGGGAAAACAAAGCAAAATTTCATCCAAGAGTAAGGAACAAGGTTCAAGTGAGAGATTGGAACTAGTACATACTAATCTCTGTGGTTCTGCCAGAATTAGGAGTGTGCAAGGAGATAGATATTTCATGTTGCTAATTGATGATTACTCCCGAATGATGTGGGTAACTTTCCTAAAAGAAAAATCAGAAGCTCTTGATAAGTTTAAGGTGTTCAAGATGATGGTTGAGAATGAGATTGGTAGGAAATTGAAGTGTCTGAGATCTGACAAAGGTGGAGAATTCACTTCCAGTGAGTTTGATGCTTTTTGTGAAAAGCATGGAATAAAAAGATAGTTATCAGCTCCTAGGACTCCTCAGCAAAATGGAGTCATGGAAAGAAAGAATCGGACCATTCAAGAAGCTACCAGGACCAGGATGATGGAGACAAATGTTCCTCAAGTTTATTGGATGGAAGTTGTGGGTACTGTTGTCTACACTCTTAACTAGGTGCAGATCAAAGGAAATTCTGGTAAGACTCCTTATGAACTATGGTTTGGTCATCCTCCTACTGTGAGATACTTCAGAGTTTTCGATAGCGAATGTTATATCAAAAGAGATGAGGATTTAAGCAAGTTTGAAGCAATAAGTGATGAAGGAATATTTTTGGGATACTCAACTCAAAGTAAAGCCTATCAGTGCTTCAACAAAAGATTGAAAAAGATTGTTGAAAATGGTAATGTTAAAGTTGATGAAAGCAAAGAAGGATACTCCAGGTATTGCAAATATGATTCAGATGATCAAGATGAAAGTCAAAATCAAGAAAGACAAGTTCAAATCTAGACCCAGATTTAGATTGATCCGGTACTCCAGTAACTCAAGAGATTAGTACAGAAGATGAAGAACAAGTTCAAGAAGCAGAAGTTCAAATAATTCCCAAAACTCCCAGGTATGTAAGAATGAATCATCCTAAAGATCAAATAATAGGAGATAAAAATAGAGGTGTTCTGACTAGGAGAAGAGTTGCTGAAGATCAAGAAGAGATTTGTTTGATTTCAAAGATTGAACCTAAATCAGTAAATGAAGCTTGCAATGATGAAAATTGGGTGAAGGCAATGGAAGAAGAATTGATGCAAATTGAAAAGAATCACACTTGGGATCTTGTTCCTAGACCTAAGGACAAGAATGTCATTGGAACTAAATGGGTCTTCTGAAATAAGTTGAATGAAAAAGGTGAGGTTGTAAGAAACAAGGGAAGATTGGTATGTAAAGGCTACTCCCAAGTGGAAGGAATTGATTTTGAAGAAACTTTTCCTTTGGTGCCAAGGATAGAGGTAGTCAGATTATTTCTTACTTTTGCTACTTTCAAAGATTTCAAAGTTTATCAAATGGATGTCAAATCAGCATTTCTAAATGGAGATTTGGAGTAAGAAGTCTACATTGAACAACTGGAAGGGTTTCAATTGTCTGATCAAGGAGATATGGTTTGTAGATTGAGAAAAGCTTTGTATGGTCTAAAGCAAGCTCCAAGAGCTTGGTATGCCAAATTGCATAAGCATTTGCTAAATCTAGGATTTAGCAAAGGAACTAATGATAGTAATCTATACTTCAAGATTCATCATAAGGATATTCTAATTGTTGAGGCCTTTGTTGATGATATTATTTTTGGTAGAAATGATTACATGTGCAAAACATTTGCTGATCAGATGAAAAGTGAGTTTGAGATGTCAATGTTTGGTGAGATGAACTTCTTCTTAGGTCTGCAAATTGTTCAAACAGATAAAGGTATCTTCATATCTCAATCCAAGTATGTGAAAGAATTGTTGAAGAAGTTTGAAATGGAAGACTCAAAACCGGTAAGTACTCCTATGGCAACCGGATGTAAGTTGAGAAAAGATGATGACTCTCCCAAGGCAAATCAGACAAGGTATAGGTCAATGATTAGAGGATTGCTTTATCTAACTCAGACTAGACCAGACATCATGAATGCAGTTGGACTTGTTGCCATATTTCAAGCTAATCCAAAAGAATCCCATGTTATGGCAGTCAAAACAATTTTTAGATATCTCAGAGGGACAATTGATTATGGATTGTGGTATCCAAAGGATGATGAATTCACTCTTCATGCATACACAGATGTTGATTGGGCAAGAGATGTTGATGACAGGAAAAGTACTAGTGGTGGTGCATTCTTCTTAGGAAGAAGATTGGTATCTTAGATGAGTAAAAAGCAAGAGGCAATTTCTCTGTCCACTGCAGAGGCAGAGTACATAGCAGCAGCAAATAATTGTTCTCAAGTTCTATGGATGAAACAAATGCTGAAGGACATCAGAGTTGTGTTTGAGGACCCAGTCACAATTTTCTATGACAAATCAAGTGCTATAAGTATCTCAAAGAATCTAGTGTTGCATTCTAAGACAAAGCATATATCCATCAAGTTTCATTTATTGAGAGAGAAGGTAAATGAGAATGAAGTCAAGTTGGAGTTTGTGTCTTCAAACAATCAGATTGCGGATATCTTCACTAAGCCTCTTCCCAAGGATACTTTTGAGTACCTCAGAGAGAAGTTAGGGGTTATTACCCCTCCTGATCAGAACTAAGATGCACTAAAGTGCATCAGTCTAGTGGAACTCACATTCATATCCTGTGGTCTGGATTGATGTTAAGGAGGTACTACTCAAAGGGGGAGTAGTCAGTATACAAATTTTGGATCAGTCTGAAGCAAAAGGGAGAAAAGATAGCAAATATGTGCCCTTTTCCATTGATGTCAAAGGGGGAGAGAAGTCATGTGAAAAACTAGTTGCTGGTGTAAGGGAGAGCAGTAAAAGAAGAAATTGTAGAAGTCAGAAAGGAAAGGGGGAGAAGTTTTTGTCTTGATAGTTGAATTCAGTTTTTCACATCATATGTTGCCATCAATGACAAAGGGGGAGATTGTTGCAAATATGTGCCTCATTGGTGTTGTCATTGATGTCAACATATCTTTGTTGTCATTAGTGTCAACTGCACACCGTACTGTTGTCTGTGTAGAGGACTGGATTGTTGAGGATATTGAGAAAATTATAGACAATTAATACAAGAAGATCATACAGCTGTGTAGAGGATTGTCATAGAGTGCTCTAGTTAAGATTTGAGATGTCCGCATAAAGATTTGATGAAGTTATGGATTTCTGAGTAGCACAAGCTCTTGCAGTTGTTTAATATTGATAGAATGCAAAGAAGCTGGTCTGGATTGGTTCGGTATTAGTACTCTATGATCTGCGAATCTAGAGGCATGTATGGGATGTTGGTGTGTTCCCTCAACTCGTGTGGTTCATGGTTTATAGGTCTACAAGCAATCTTTCTAGTTTGACAGTCATGAGAGAATAGTGTTCTTGAGGTTCCAAAGGAAGGTGTAAGAGATTCTGGTAATGTGGAGAAGTGTGGATGTCTCTGTTGAATTCATTGTGCTTGTGGAGGTCTTTGGATCATGTGGTTGTTGTGTTGAAGGTTCGCATTGAAGGTTGAACCTGTTGTTGAAGATTTCCCCTTGAGGTTGTTGTTCTTACATGTTCTTGGTTAACCGGGTGGTTTTAGCATGCTACGAATGATCTAAGGAGTATGTTGTGAAGCATGGTGAGTTAATAGAGGAAGATTCAAGTCTTAGTTATGTTTTGGCTGATAGTGTGAAGATCCGCATTGAGATTAGCCAACCTTGTTGATCATTCCAAGGTTGATGAAGTGTATAAATACTTGTTGAGGAATTTTAGAAAGGCATCCTTGAACAAATGAGTTAAATCTGAAGAAAGGATCAAAAGGAAGAGCAAAGCAGAAGAGGAGTGAAGGAAGTATAGAGTGAAGAGTCAGTGAAGAAGAATTTGAAGATAGGAGCAGAAGTTTTGAGCCTTCAAAGGGACTGATTTAGGCATGAATATAGATTCTATTTCAGTTCATTATCTCTGTGTAAATCATAATTTCCTATAGGCAGTGAGCCACCTCTTGAGCAGTGAGCTCTAGGAAGTGAGCCTGAAGGCATGTACCTTCTATTTTCTTAAGTACTTTTAATAGGGTACACATTTTTGTGGGTTAACTCCCACCGTGGTTTTTCCCTTAACTAAGTTTTCCACATCAAAATTCTAGTGTTATGTGTTCATATTGTTTCTGCTTATGTGTTGATTAATGCTTTAATGTTATCATCATTAATCTAGTTGTAGAGAAGTTTCAAAAAGTTAAAATATAGTGACAACTGATTCACCCCCTCTCTTAGTTGTTCGAACTGTTTCTAACACACACATGCTGAGAGACACTTAAAATTTTCCTACCATTTTACATTCAAATTTGGGGGCCCATTAATGACATCCTTGGTTAGCCTTGGTGATTGGTGAGTTTATTTGTTTGAATCATGGGGGTCCATGAAAGAGCATGCTATAAGGAAGGGGTCTATGGATACATATACCAAAATGATTCAATGGTGAGAGGGACAAGGGAATTGGAAGTTGGGATGCCAATTTGAAGTCTTTCCATTTGGTATGTTGCCATTATGTTCTCCAAATGTCCAAAGTTGGTTGTGCGGGGAATGGAATGCAAAGGTCTCAGGGCATGGATAGGTAGTAGTAAAACAAAGCAAGGATTGAGATTTGAAGATAATTAACATGGGAGGTAACAGGGATTGAGCTTCAGATATACCTAATGTAGGAGGGAGAAGGGATTGAGCTTTAAAGATACCTGATGTAGGAAGGAGAAAAAGTTTGGATTTGAAGATACCTGATATAGAGGGAATCAAGGATTGGCCTTCAAATATATCTAATGTAGGTAGGAGCATGAGTCAAGATTTAGAGATACTTGATGTAGGAGCGAGTGGAGATTGGGGAAAGTGGGATACTAGTACCAATGGGGATCGGGGATTGGGAATCAACGTACTTGATACCAACATAATGAGGGAGGGAAGAACCCAAAGGTTTGTATACCCAAAAGTAGAAAAGAAGTGGGGATTAAGGTTTGGGGTTCTGAGATACTAAATACTCTTAGGAATGTCAATAAGGAAATTTTTGAGAACCCACAATATAGGAGAGGTCAGAACTTGGGGATGTTTGATACTACGGTGATCAAGGATTGAGGATACCAATTCCTTTAGTTCAAGTGCAAGGGGGGAAATGGAACTTCAAAAGTCTATGGGATAGAAGGAAGTAGGGTTATGGGGGCACAAGGAATGAAGGCAATGCATCTCAATAAAGGAAATTTTGAAGGTCCAAAGAACAAGGAATTGGAGAATCAAGGACTTGAGGGAAATGAAGGGAAAGTGACATCGGCATGGGAAAGTCTACATTTTCAATGGTTAAGGCAAAGTAGGGATTCAAGGAATGGGGAACTAAGGGAAAGGGTAATAAGGTAAGAGAAAACCTAAAAAGTTATAGAAGGAAAAGGATTAGGGAAGCCGAGGTGTAAGGAATGAAAGGAATGCATGACAATATGAGAAAGTTTGAAATCCCACCCAAGGTTAGAAAGTGATCAAGACACCCTCATATTTAGAATTTGGGACATTACAAAGATATACAAAGATGTGTTTAGGGACACATCCCTACATGTAGATAATCTATATTAGTACCATAATGTACAGCTATGAGAGATGAATATACGAGAAAGAATAACATGTATCAAGAAGATAAAAGTCTAAACCGAAGCATATGTGATGTATATATCTATGCTTGCAATATGAAAAACTGTATGTAAGATTAATGATATAAATAAAGAGATGAATGATTATATCTTATGATGTGTCTATGAGTAATATTTAATTTACTTATATGTTATCTACTAAACTAATTCTAATTTCTTTTTATTGTATGACCCTAGGGTTAACTTTCTAACATAATTAATCTAGACCTTGGGTCTATATTTTGTTGTTAACATTAGATTACATTGCCAAGATCACAATTTGTTGGTGCATAAGAAGAAACCATATAATTATAGAAGGAAGTTTGTAGTAACGAATACTTCAAGGAAAAGGAGTATTAATGGTAGTTATGGCAATTATTAAGATGTGTGATAGGAAATACTAGGTACTAACCTTCAAGGAGGTTAGGCATCTAGGGCATGACAATGGAAAGAGGGGAGATAATAAAAATATGCAACTATTGACAGAAATCTAGTTTGACTCTTGGGGATAAATAAAATGGGATTAAGAATGATAAAAAAAAAAAAAATTATGACAAAGAGAGAAAACAAGAGAGAAAGAGAACTTATTGCTAAGATCAAGATGGGTTTGGAAGAGAGTCAGAAGATTATCATGGCTAAAAAAAAGAAAGAGGAAGAGAAAAGGTTGAAACAAACCCAAGAAAGAGAGGAAAGATACTAAAAAAGGATAGAGGTTTGATAGGCATCAAGAGAGCACACTAGGAGGGTTGCTCTAAAGGAAAACCCTATTAATAAGGAAGGTGAATGCCCATGAAAGGAAAGCAGAGTGTGAAATACGCCTTCCTAATACTAATCTTCTAGGAGAGAGATACGAAAATTTACAAAACTTTGCAATTACAGTTCATTTAAGATGAACAAACAAGAATAACAAAATAAACAATAAAAATTGAACACCAGATTTTATGTGGGAAAACCCTTAAGGAAGAAAAACCCACACACCAAAGCAAGATCACTTGTATTACAATAAAATGTCAATTACATACAATTTGTAGAGTTGTGCTCTTTCAGGTGTCAATTCCTAGAATGAATTCGGTAGCTTTTAGTACAATTCATTCTCGAATCATCACATCTCGACTCAATGCACTATAGCATTAAAATACAAAATTCTCAAACATTTCAGGAAGCCCATCACTTCAACTTCCCCACCAAACAAAACCATCACAAAATGTTTTAACTGTCTTTATCTATCATTTCCAGTCTTTACCACCATACCGCAGAACTCTTTTTGACTAGCCGCGAGACTGCAGTTTACTTCCAACTATAACACTCCACTGCAGTCCTCTTAGACTGACCTTCGCAAGATGGAGGGATCTATACTGCACCACTGCAAGCCATCTCATGGGTTGTCGCAAGGTGGAGATAAGACCCGCAAGCCTCTCCACTAGCTATTGTGAGGTGGCGGGGTAACTCCTGCTCTACCGCTGGCACATTCCACAGATCACTACAGGGTTGTGGTAGGGTCCCGCACTACCGCAAGTCATTTTACTGACCTTTGTAGGGTGGTTGTAACACCATAGTACTGCATGCTAGTTTACAAACTCCCATGGGATGGTGGTAAACACCGCCAACCTGCACCTAGTGGTATTGTGGTAGATGCTCCTTGCGGTACTGCGGTAGATGCTCCCTGTAGTACTACGGTAGCTGCTCCCTAGGGTACTACGGTAATGACTAGGGTTTTATCAGTGAGTTTGAGACATACATTCTCAACATTCTCGCACTTGACAAAGAACTCACTAAACCCCTTCCAACACTTGAAGTCACTGAACATTCTAGGCCCCAAGGCCCATCGAACTAGTACACCATTTGAACTTATCTGTGCTCACAGGCTTCGTCAATGCATCAGCAACATTTACTAGAGTATCCACTTTTTCCAGAATAACCTTTCCATCCTCCACCATATCATGAACAAAATGGTACTACACATCAATATGTTTCGTCCTAGCATGGAAAGTTAGATTTTTCACCCAAAAAATAGCACTCTGACTGTCACAGCAAATAACAATCTACCTTGCATCAAAACCAGTATCAGAACATAGTCTTCTAAGCCAAACGGCTTCCTTATAGGCATAAGTTGCTGCCATGTACTTAGCCTTCGTAGTAGATAAAGCGACTACAGCCTGCCACTTGCTCATCCAGCTAACTGCACCACCAAACAACGTGAATCATATCCACTGGTGGATCTTCTGCTGTCAATGTCCCCTGCCCAATTAGAATCCACATATCCACGAATGCTAACTAAACTCTGAGATCCAGTAGAGTAACCAAGATAACACAAGGTGTACTCAAAAGTACCCTTTAAATACCTGAAAACTCTCTTCACAGCATCCCAATGAGGTCTTCCTGGATTAGCCATAAACTGACTAAGCACTCCCACTTCTTGGGCAATGTCTAGCCTGGTACAGACCATTGCATACATTAAACTGCCAACTGCACTTGCATAAGGCACCTTGGTCATGTCCTCCATCTTAGTAGGAGATTTTGGACAATCTTCAACAGAAAGTTTCATTCCCTGCAACACTGGAGCAACTAACTGCTTGTAATCTATCATATTAAACCTCTCTAGGATAGAATCTATATACTTGCTCTATCCAAGCTAAAGTTTCTATTTCCCCTATCCCTTTTGATTTCCATCCCCAGAATATACCTAGCTAAACCTAGATCTTTCATTTCAAATTGTGTTGACAATTGAGATTTTAATTATGAAATCATACCCTTACTATTCCCAATGAACAACATATCATCCACATACAAGGCAATAATAAGAAGAAGACCGTTTTTAGATTTAAAATAAACACAATGATCTGACTTTGATCTCACAAATCCCAAAGACAACACATAGGTGTCAAACTTCTGGTACCACATTCTAGGCAACTGCTTCAAACCATACAGAGATTTCTTTAATTTGCAAACTAGGTTTTCCTTACCTTTTTCAATGAAGTGCTCTGGCTGGGACATATAAATCTCTTCCTCCAAATCACCATGAAGAAATGTTGTCTTCACATCCATTTGCTCAATTTCTAAGTCATATGTTGCGGCAAGTGACAATAGAAATCTGATAGATGTCAGCTCATCTACAGGAGAAAATATTTCTCCATAGTCAATCCCCTCCACCTGGGAATATCCTTTTGTGACCAACCTTGCTTTATGCTTCTCAACATTGCCATCAAGACCAATCTTCTTTTTAAACACCCATTTACATCCAACCAGCTTTTGACCTTTAGGAAAAGGTACCAGATCCCATGTTTCATTCTTCTTCAATGACGTCATCTCCTCATTCATGGATTCCAACCAAGAATCTAAATCAGACATACCCATAGCCTCTCTAATAATCCTAGGCTCGTCAGTGTTAGCAATTAAAGCATAGGCACAACTGGAATCCAACATAGAATAATCAAACCTTTCAAGTTGCCACTTCTCATGTGTAGACCTCCTCACTGGCTAAGGCTAAGGTTCTTCATCCTGCTCAAAAATTTTAGATTTGCTTGAGCTTTCCTCACTAACAGGTCCATAAGGAATACGTAGTTCCTCCTTATCTAGAGTAAGAGGAATTTCAACTACCTCCTTCTTTTCTGCTTCTTTCACCTCTGGCTACAAATCAACTGTAGAAGGTTTCAGCTCATGGAAGATCACACTTCTACTATATAGCACCTTCTCTAAAACTAGGTTCCAAAGCTTGTACCCTTTCACACCAATTCCATAACCGATGAAGATACATTTTACAGTCTTATTTTCCAATTTAGATCTTTTTCACTAGGCACATAAGCATACACCTCATAGCTAAAGACTCTATTGTGTCTCAAAGAGGGCTTCTTACGAGACCACGCTTCCATAGGTGTCTTGTCCACGAGCGCCAAAGTGGGAGATCAATTAATTAACATGTTGTAGCTACAGCCTCAACCTAGAACTTCTATTCTAATCCAGCACTACTCAGCATATTTCTAACCCTTTCCATCAGCGTTCTATTCATCCTTTCTGCAACTCCATTTTGTTGTGGAGTGTAAGGATTTGTCCTATGTTTTTTAATTCTGTGATCCTTGCAAAACTTATCAAAATCTACATAACAAAACTCACCGCCATTATCCATCCTCAAACACTTAATTTTTCTACCAGTCTAATTTTCAACCAAGGTTTTAAATTCCTTAAACCGACTGAAAACTTTAGTTTTACTTCTAAGAAAATAAACAAATGTCCTTCTCGAATAATCATCTATGAATGAAACAAAATACATAGATTTCGACAATGAAGGAATATTAACTAGACCAAATACATCAGAATGAATATAATCCAAAATTCTAGAAGATTTATGAGGACTAGAATAAAAAGAAACACGATGTTGCTTTCTATAATGTTTGCAAAAATCAAACTCAAGATTACAGTCATCAAGCCTTTCAACTAGGCTTTTATTTTTCAAGGCTTTTAAGCCTTTTTCACCAATGTGGCCAATCTTTGATGCCACAGCATTGTCTTCTCCATTGGGAGCTTCATCTCCAACGAATTAGCACACACAGAAACAATGTCCTCCTTCTCAACATGATCAAATTTACTTGACTTTGCAGAAGCACTATTACATTGAACTACATGAGCATCCATCTTATGCAGAGTGCCAATTCGTGCACCCTTAGCTAGTACCATAGAGCCTCTAGTCATTCTACAAACACCATTCAAGAAAGAGAATTGTACACAACATCATTAAGCTTATTTACAGAAAGTAAATTTCAAGCTAGACCTGGTATATGCATTACATCGTCAATTCCCTTCACTCTTCCATCAGGAAACCAAATTCTGACTCTTCCACGACTAACAATTTCCAGGTGAGAATCGTCACCCAAATACACCCTTCCACCAACATACTTTTCATACTTTAAGAACCAATCTCTATGAGAGGTCATGTGAAAGGACACACCTGAGTCAATCAACCAAACATCATCTGATGCCTAAGTCACCAAAGCTGCTATGAAGGCATCTGCATTGCTCTGAGAAGAATCATTATCAGAAGAGTTGTCCTTCTTATTCTTCTTCTTCTCCTCTTTACAATCTTACTTGATGTGTCTAGTCTGCCCATAGTTCCAGTGATGCAGAGTGGAACGCAACAGAGGCAACCTAACAGGAAGGAGCTGCCAACAATACAAACAGCATGATAAAATTCTCTATCGGCTGAACAGCATCATCATATTTCCTAACAATACCAACAGCATCATCACATTTCAACAGCATCATCATATTTCAGATGATCGCAAATATCCTCCTGTCGACTACTATTTACCTCCTTCGACTGTCGCCTATCATCATCATGATAAACAACGGGCGCGAACCTCCTCCGGTTGCACTGTTCATCGGGTGCCAAACACAAGCGGCATCATCATGATATTCAATATCACCTTCGTCAGCAGGATATCCTAATATCCGGTTCTCCAAATATCCTGATGACGTTGCACTTCAACAACTTGCCTTCGATGCTCCACTGCCCGACGATACAAGCAACAGCATCATGACTCAACTTATCCGGTTGTCTTCGGAACCTCCTGATGATGCTAATACAACTTCCTGCCTACGCCGATGTCTAAACCCTTAGCGACAACAGGATAAACTCGCATAGAGGGATTTCTGAATATCCTGATGACGATGACGTCATATCCTGATGACGATGACGTCACACATCATCCTGATGAACTCTTCAACACTTAGCCAAAAAAACTCAACTTTCACACCCGCATCCGTTAGCGATATGCGGATGATGACCTTCCCCGAGAGATGATCCTGACTGCGATATATACACTGAGTATATATCCAACTCAAAACATCATGATGCACCTGCAACATGCAAATTTCAACAACTTCATGACCCGATCCTGATGGCGATGGATTCGCAGATGATGTTGCGGCTCGTTCTGACCGGAAACGCACATGCAGACTCCTGTGTATCCTTCCACTGCATGAAAACACTCACAACCGCATAATTTCACAAAGATCATGTGACGACCGGGCCGGATCACCTTCAAACCAAAATCTAAGCAAACTTATCTTCTAGACCTAGCACATGAGGATGCTAGGCTGATTTACAGCATGCTTCTAACAGATCTCCTAAACAATGCAATGCACAAACAGAAAACACAAATGCAATCTAAGCTATGATACAGGACCATTCCACCGATTTGCAGGATCAATCGGTGGAAGGGTTGAAAGTGCCCATTAACTTGCAAAATGGAAAAGGAAAACAAAACAGATGTAACTGATACAACCAGATAATGCGAAGATGAGATCTTATTCAATTGAAATTCAAATGTCCTGAATACAGCTTCACAATGTCTGAACTGCTCTCCTGAATCTCAACTCAACACCAGTACATCAATATCAAAAACAATATCCCTAAACCCTACAGATCGAAGGTATATATAACAAATCCTTCGAGTACTACTAACATCACTTCCCAGCGGCTGGGAGCTTCCAAGCGGCTGGGAGAGAGGACAGCTCAGATAACCTTATCCCGATCTCTAACTGCCTCTAACTGCCTACACATACTCCTATGTTGAACTATTACATAGCATCGGTCCAATGGACCTTATTACATGATAAAGTCAAACATACTAAAAATAGCCTACTGCCCTGTCATCATGCGGACAATTCACCTATATCCTGATCATGTTATCCTATATCCTGATCCTGTATGTCATCATGCGGACCTATAACAAACTAACTGCCTCAAGGAGGCCAGCTGTTAGGTAGGTGCTTCTGCACCATCCAGCATTTCACCTTGGACTTTTTACTAGGAGACTTTGATCTCCCCTGTGACTTGGATTTAGACTTCTTGTCTTTCTTCTTGCCTTTCTCCTTTGATCTGCCTCGAATAGCAAGGACTTCCTTGGCCATCTCAAAAGATTTCCTCCGCATTTCTTCTGATAGCAGCGAAGCAACCACATCTTCCATCTTGAAAGTGGTTGTTGTACTCCCAATAGCCATTACTAGGTGATCACATGTGTCAAACAATGAACATAAAAGGAGCATGCAATGATCCTCATCTTCTATCTTCACACCCAAAGACGCCAACTAAGCAATGATCATGTTAAATGCATTCAAATGATCTGCAATAGATGCTCCTTCCTCCATCTTCAAAGAATAAAGCTTCTTCCTTAGAAATAACTTATTTACCAGAGATTTCCCTTGATAAATGTCACCAAGCTTCTTCCACAGAGGTTTCATTGTCTTCTCTTTATGGACGTTCAAGAGAACATAATCAACCAAGCATAGTCTGATCAAACCCTTGGCTTTCTGATCCATTGCATCCCAGTCATCTTGCGAGGTTGTTGATGGTTTGTTAGAGGACATTACAATCCATAACTCTCAATCTACAAGAAAATCTTCCATCTTGAGTTTCCACAACTCAAAGTTGCCACCGTTGAACTTCTCAATCTCTATTCTTTCAGATGTGCTCGCCATCTTAAATCTGTAATAAGATTTAAAACTAGATTTCTCTACAAAACTCCCACTAAACAAGATCAGGACAAAAAACCTGTCTTACCCACAAGGACAACAAAGCTGGCCAAGCTCTGATACCAACTAAAAGGAAAGAAGAGTGTAGAATACACCTTCCCAATACTAATCTTCTAGGAGAGAGATACAGAAATTTACAAAACTTTGCAATTATAATTCATTTAAGATGTACAAACAAGAATAACAAAATAAACAACAAAGATTGAACACAAGATTTTACATGGGAAAACCCTTACGGGAGGAAAACTCACACACCAAAGTAAGATCACTTGTATTACAGTAAAATGTCAGTTACATACAAGTTATAGAGTTTTGCTCTTTCAGGTGTCAATTCCCAGAACGAATCCGGCAGCTTTCAGTACAATTCATTCTTGAATCATCACATCTTGACTCAATGCACTATAGTATTAAAATATAGACTTCTCAAATGTTTTAGGAAGCCCATCGCTTCAACTTCCCCACCAGACAAAACTGTTACAAAACATTTTAACTATCTTTATCTGTCATTTCCAGTCTTTACCGCCCTACCGCAGAACCCTTTTCGACTAGCCGCGGGACTACGGTTTACTTCCAACTATACTGCTCCACTGTAGTCATCTCAGACTGACCTTCATGGGGTGGTAGGATCTATACCACACCACCACAAGCCATCTTACGAGCTGTCGTGGGGTGGCGGTAAGACTCGCACACCCACAAGCCTCTCCACTGGCTATTGTAGGCTGGCGGGGTAACTCCCGCTCTACCACCAGCACATTCCACAGATCACTGCGGGGTTGTGGTAGGGTCACATACTACCGCAAGTCACTTTACTGACATCTGCAAGGTGGTAGTAACACCGCGCTACTGCACGCTAGTTTATAGACTCCCGCGGGATGGCGGTAAACACCGCCAGCCTGCACCTCTCTAGACTGCACCCTGCAATACTGATGTAGCTGCTCCTTGCAGTATTGTGGTAGCTACTCCCTATAGTACTGCAGTAGCTGCTCCCTGTGCTACTGTGGTAGCTACTCCCTGTAGTACTACGGTAATGACTAGGGTTTTATCAGTGAGTTTGAGACACACGTTCTCAATAGCCCAATGGACATGGTGTTCAAAAATATAGAAGAACTAAAGTAGTTCATAACCCAAATCAAAATTGCAAGGAGAAATATAACCAAAATGATAGAGCAACTAAAAGAATATGAGACAAGAGTAAACTCTAAGGAGTTTAACCCCTTCTGTATAGATAATACAAATGTAATTGTTTGGTGGAATCCTAGAAGCACTAAGGCTCAAGTGGAGGGGATGTACCTAACCCTAGGTCTAACTGTCAATGAGATTCCTAACTAACTTTATCCAAGGGTTACAATAAATAAATGGATTAAGGAGTTGGTGACCCCAATTTCTCAGATGAGGACACCTAATATCGGCATAAACCATATAAATACTAAAATAAGTATGATGGAATATGAAGAAGGGAAGAAGTAACAAAGTTATTTGCAACTGGTGAAGAGGAAGAAAGGAGATCCAACAACAAGATGAAGGAAGTTACCATAAATTTAAAGTTTTCTGAGGAAACTTTGGAGATGATGGACAAGAGCAATCCTTAGATTGAGGAAGAAAATAATTGAGGGCATCTTATAGATAAATTAATTATTGATGTTGAGTTACCAATCAACACATTACAAGCCAAAAAGGCACTATCATGAGATGAACCCTTTAGACAAAAAGTCACCCCCCTACCATCTAAGAGAAGAAGAGTTTCTAAAGAGGATATAAGTAGTGAATCCTTTCTTGGGATAAATGAAGCAAGATCAAGAAGTAATTGTGTGTAAGGTGTGCAAATCTCACATCCTAAAAATAGTATTCCAAAACGCAATAATCTTTCCAAAAAGGAAAGTGATTCATTTATTAATCAAAATATTCATAATTGCACAATAATGGCAAGTTTCCAATAAATACAATTTCATACACTAAAGAGTGTTACATTTACATACACCACATAGGGTGTTACATTACATCTGTTTCAATGTTACAAATACAAAACGTTACATCAATTACTTAAGTTACTTCAATGAATGGAAATTAACTTCTTCTGCTCGAGCACCTTGGAAACTAGGAGAGAGAATATCATCGGGGTGATATCCACCCTACCACGAAGCATAAATATTCCCCGTGCTTTCCAACTGGAAAACCCAACCCATCACGAGGGGTCTAGCAGACATGAACCGACGTAGGTGAAAGAAATTGGTGCTCTACTAAACTCATTACATATTATAAGCATGGAAACTACATCACAACTCATACTTACTTATCTAGGAAGGTAAATTACACATGTAATGACATAATCATTATCCAAGAATAGTCAGTCGTTCTGGATCACATACCTTGGACATAATTAAATTCATTTATCTAGCAATGTCATATTAGGACTCTCTTCCCAGAATGCATAAGGAGTTCTTACTTACACCCAAATCATAAGCCACCATTTTGTAAAACATAACACTCTTTTAAGTGGTTAAGAACAATCTTTATATAATTACCATCATGTAGGATCTTATTCTGGAGTATGCTCAATCTATTCTTAGATCTAACTTTATGCCCTAGAGGTTGTTATATTAAATTTAGTTATGTTTCCAATCGTTCAAGTTGTGCTAAGTCTATTGAGTCCACATTAATATCGTGGAAAGGTCATACAAAATCAAGTTGGAAACCTTAAATGCTTCCCTATAATCTTAGAAATCCAAATATTTATTTTAGAAATTCTTCCCTATGCTTATCTTATCAATACCAACAAACAATGAAAGACATTTTAACCTTAAACATTCTTTTTACTTTACAAGGTTATATTATCAATTGCCTTATTTGATGACTTAACCAAATGACACATTCATCCTTACATCTCTACATCATGAATTGTTCCTTTGCTTCAGAGCAATGTGTTGCCTTTATTCCAATAAATTGTCAATATCAATCTACATTTATTTACCTAAGTAGAGGTAAGCATATGGTAGTCATCGTAATGGATTAGTCTATTAAGGAATGCTTATTTCCTTTTCATAATTATGATGGTTCTAATGCACTAATTTAGTCTTAATTTCTTCATTCAATTAAATTCTCTAGTTTGCCTCTTGAATAAGTTTACACTTTTTCCATGGTTTATGTCAATTTCTCAAGGCAAGACATTTTCTAGGTAAAATGGGTAATTTCAGTTTGGTAAACAAAATAAATCTCAAAAGGACACTTATTTTCATACAAGAAACTCATATTCAATAAGTCTAAATAATACTTCCATTTTCATCAAAAAAATTTCTATGGAAAAATAATATAGTTTACTTCAATCCATTTGTTTCTATTTCTAGGTTTGCAGTTTGTCTAAATTAAAATGATTTTCAATGGATTATATAATCTATCTAATATTTTAATACTATCTCATTCACATTTCAAGTATTCGACAAATAAAACAAATATTTCACGGAAATTCATATAATTTACTTTATCAAACTTAATTGAAATGGTTACAGTTTTTCTTTCAAATTAGAAAATACTATACAGTGAAATTCATCTTCAAAAACTATTTATATGCTTTTCCTTATATATATATATATATATATATATATATATATATATATATATATATATATATATATATATATATATATATATATATATATATATATATATATATATATATATATTTGCTCATTAAATATTTATTAACCTGCCTCATACTGGAAATAAAATAAATATACAGAACTGTAACCATAACTGAAAACTATCAACTCAAAATATATTTATGAAACTGAATATATATATATATAAGTCATTAAAGACAGTAAAATTGCAGACCTGAGAGTATATTTCAGTGAACTTTAAAGACAGCAAATCATATTATATATACAATGATGTCTGCAGAGAGGCCGACTGCCTGGATAAAAGAAAGTTTAAAGATTGAAATATATCTAAAGCTACCAACTATTGTGGGGATGGCGTTGGCCATCCCCACAGGCTTTTAAGCCTGTGGGGAGGGTCGGCGCCCTCCCAACACCCCCCCTTATGGGTGCAGCGATGGCCAAGTGTCGATTTTCCTTATTTTTATAAGAACTTCTAAATCATTACGGTGACTTATACAAAATTTGTATATTTATCTCACAATTTCATTACTGCTAAATATTCTGGCAGTGAATGAAGATTAGACCTGAGGGGAACAGCGGATGTCAATTTTTTGCTCTGCATGTCGAGCTAGGGCATTCGTGCCCTAGCCTGATCCTCTGGTTCTTTCTTGGCCATGCGAAGTGTGGGGAGTGCATGCATTTTGGGGAGGTCTGGGGTTGTGATTTTTATCAGTGCAAAGTTTTTTTCATCTACATCGGTGTCTCTTTCTCCCTGAGCGTGCGGGGGTTTTGTGCCTAGTTGGAGGCCGCGGGTGGGGTTTTTGTGCCTGGTTGGTTTGGGTTTGTAGTTCGAAGGTAGTACTGGGTGGTGGGTCGATTAAAACCTAGTGGTGGTTCTTTTTTTCTCAGGGACCTGCATGCCCGCATTGGGTCTTGTTTAGTTTCAATGCCGATTAGGGAGTTTTCAGGGGCTAGTCCCAAGATGGATTTTCGCTCAGCAGCGGTTGGTGCGAATTCTCCTTCACATGCTTTGAAGGTTTTTAATAATAACTTGTTCTCACCAGATCCGGGGTTGGTTGGTTTAGGTTTGTCTGGTGGTACACGGATTACGAAGATCAATGGATGTCTTGAACGTTGTGAGGAGAGGCCAAAATTGGTTATCCTGCTGGAGATGATTGCGGAAGATATTGACTATTATTTGAAGCATGCATTACTGTGCAAGTTTATGGGGATGCATGTTTCATTACAATTTCTTGAATCGTGGGCCCCACGAACTTGGATGCTAGAGGGAGAAATGGAGGTTATGCTTTTAGAAAATAACTATTTCATGGTTTCATTCAATTGCCTAGCGGATCGCAACAAGGCCTTTGAAGGAGGCCCCTATTTTCATAATCAGATTGGGTTATTTATTAAACCTTGGCATGCGGGCTTCAATCCTACTGAAGAGCTTCTGAACTGAGTTCCATTGTGGGTTCGGCTTCCGAGGTTTCCTGTGGAATGTTGGCGGGATGATGTTTTGCACTTGCTAGCTTCAATGCTAGGAAAACCAGTTGGTGCTTCATAGCAGACTCAAGTTAAAAAGGTGATGACTTTTGCTCGTATCTGTGTTGAGATTGATTTAAGTAAAACTTTGCCAGATTCGATGGATATGTGTGCAGGTTCTTACTCTTGGGTGCAACAGTTGGACTATGAGACTCTTCCTTTTCAGTGTCGTCTTTGTCATGAATATGGCCATTTGCAGAGGAGATGCCCAAAGGCTAGGCCTGTGGATTCCCAACCTTCTCAGCCTCCCCGCAATCCCCCTAGGGTTGAAAAGGGGAAGGAACCCATTCCTGGTGATGTGGATGGGGCTGATGGTTTCATTTCTATCAAGGCTCGAAACAGGAATCGGGGTCAAAAGAGGACTTTGAAGGAAAGGCAGGATGAAGATTCTTTCAATAGATTTGAAGTTTTAGATGATCTCAGCCAACAGGAAGTGAATCTGGGCTTGGTGAATCTGGACCAGGGTGCTTTGGGTACAGGACAAGAGGGCCTTCTTTCTGGAGCTACTTAGGTTTTGCAGGATAATAGGGCTTTGCAAATGGACACAGATGTTCAAATGGAAGTCTAGGTGGAATCGGTTCCTATTATAGTAGGGAAGAAGGGTGGTGAGGATGGATCTCCTCTTGTTTCGAATGCAGGTACAAAGGGGGTGAAGAATAATAAGTCTTCTTCTTCTCATTTGGGTCTTCTTCAAAAGGATCCAAAAAAAGGGGCTGGGGAGAAGTCTTCCAAGCTTGGTAGAAAAAAGGATTTGGAAAAGATTAAATTAACAGGGGAAACTTTGGTAGAGTCAGGGTTTGTTAAGACTCTGGATTCTCATTTTTCAAGCCCCTTGAAATGATTCTTCTATCCTAGAATGTAAGGGGCTTGAACAGTGGCCCTCGACAAAAAGTTGTTCGTGATTTGGTTAGAAGTCAATCTCCTGATGTTCTTTTCGTGCAGGTGACTAAGTTATCAGTGGAGTGTGTGTTTGGTTTAATGCCTAAGTTATGGGGGAGTGGAGAGTGCCAATGTATTGGTGCTCAAGGGTCTACTGGGGGAGTGGCTTGTTTATGGAATCCTCAGAAGATTCACCCTCTCTGGTGGTTGTCCTTTCAGTCTTCTATCTCTATGATTACGTCTTGTTTTGAGACGGGGGAGTCTGTTCTCTTCTCCAATATCTATGCACCTACTGAACTTCAGGGTAAGCAACTTTTGTGGTCCCCTATTCAGTTTGTCTGAAGCATGGTTCATTTCCATCCGTGGATTACGGCTGGAGACTTCAATGTTATTTTTGAGCTGGCTGAGAAGTGGGGTGGTATTGCGAGGTTGAGCCTTCTGCGTTGCTACTTCAAGATAACATCTCAGCTTTAAATCTTGTTGATATCAAGCCCATTAATGGCTAGTTTACTTGGAACAATTGGAGGATCGAGAATAATTGCATTGCGGAATGACTTGACCGCTTTCTGGTTTCTTGCTACTGGGTTAGTGGGTTGTGGTCTTCTAGCTCTAAAATTTTGGATTGGAGGGGGTCAGATCATTGGCCTATCAAGCTAGCTATTTCTTCAGCTCGTGTGCCTCGGTCTCCTTCTTTCAAGTTCCAGCTTATGTGGTTGCATGATTCCTCTCTCCATGATTATGTTGCTGAGTAGTGGAGGTTTGGTAGACCTGCTTATTGTACAGCAATGTATACTTTTGCTAAGTTACTTCAATTTGTCAAGTATCAGCTTAAACGTTGGAATCGGCAATGCTTTGGAAACATTTTCCATGCTAAGACTGCTGCCCAGGCTGAGTTGGATGGTATTATGAGGTTGATCAAGGAGGATGGAATGACTGAGGACTTGCTGCGGGAAGAGACTAGGGCTTTGAAAGCACTCGAAGAGTGTGAGCTACAAGAGGAAGTTTTTTGGAAACAAAAGGCTCGGATTGAGTGGCTTCAAGAAGGGGATAAAAATACTACTTTTTTCTTCAACTCGATGAAAGCTAAGAGACATGGCAATTCTATTTCTGCTCTGGTGAATGACAGGGGTGAAACTCTTTCTTCTTTTCATGAAATCACGTGTGAAGCTATGCAATATTTTGCTTCATTATTCAGGGAGGACTCGTAGGGGGGTTCTGATGAGGAAGCTCAAGTCCTTTCTTGTATCCCTTCTTTGGTATCTAGGGAGATGAATGAGCATCTTATGAGTGATATTTCAATTGAGGAGCTAGAGGGGATTGTGTTTCAAATGAAGAGGGGGAAAGCTCCTAGCCCTGATGGTTTCCCGATTGAGTTCTTTCAAGAATTCTGGGAGATTATCAAATTGGACTTGTTGGCGGTTGTTCAGGAGTCTCGAAAGAATAAACAGATGTTATGGGCTTTGAATTCTACCTTCCTTGCTCTCATCCCACAGTGTGATGGGGTGAATAGGTTAAGTCAATTTCGTCCTATCTCTCTTTGCAATGTGATTTATAAAATTATCTCTAAATTGATTGTTGATAGGTTGAAAAAGTGGCTTAAAGTGCTGATCTCTAAGGAACAGAGTGGTTTTGTGGTGGGACAACAGATTCTGGATGGGGTTGTTATCACAACTAAAACTATTCACTCTATGGCCAGTTCCAAAGATAAGGCGATGTTCATCAAGCTTGATATGGCTAAGGCTTATGACAGAGTTCAATGGTCCTTCCTTTGGAAGGTTCTTGGTGCTTTTGGTTTTGGGGATGAGTGGATTTATTGGGTTACGAGTTGTGTTACTTCGGTCTCCTTCTCTGTGTTAATAAATGGTGAGCACTCTGAGCTTTTTGGTGCCTCTCGGGGTTTGCAGCAGGGTGACCCCCTCTCTCCTTACTTGTTTCTTCTTCTTGTTGAAGGTCTGGGATGTTTGATAAGAAGGAATGTGGAGTTAGGTTTCATTCAGGGGTGGGGGTGGGGAGGTGGTTTACCTCCACAGTCTCACTTGCAGTTTGTAGATGACACTGCTTTGATGGGTATGGCTACAATTAGGGAAGCCTTGAATTTGCGCAAGGTGTTGGATGTTTATCTTGTAGCTTCGGGCTAATTGATTAATGAAGATAAGTCTTCCATCTTTTTCTTCAATACTTCAGGTTCCATTCAGAGGTGAATTGCTCATATCTTGAGATTTTAGACTGGGGTTCTCCCTTTGACCTATCTTGGTATTCCTATCTCTGTTGGAAGACTACCCAAGGATTCTTGGCAGAATATTCTGGATAAATTTCATGTGAAAGTTAATCATTGCACCCATCGTTGGTTGTCCTTTACGGGTTGTGTTTAGTTGCTCAAGTCTGTGGTGCAGGCCCTCCCCATTTATAGATGTATGAATCAGGTGGCCCCTTTGGGTTTTGTTAGGGAATTGGATTCCTTAGCAAGACAGTTTTTATGGGTTGGTAGCTTATTGTCCTCTAAATGGAGCCTTGTCAAATGGGACATTGTCTGTAGCCCGAAGCAGTTTGGCGGCCTTGGGTTAAGGTAGTCATCGTTGTCAGGGATGGCGTTGGCTACTAAATTGTATTAGCGATAGTGTGTGGAGCAGGATGGGATCTGGACCAGGATATTAACACAGAAATACTTCCCAGGGATCCCTTAGATTGATATTCCTCATTATCCCCTGGTGGGAAAAGGCTCGGTGATTTGGAGTACGCTCAAGAAAGGGGCTACTCTGGTCAAGGATGGTTTATTTTGGATTTGTAAAAGAGGGATGAAAGCTCATTTTTGGTCTGATTCTTGGGATGGTTTTCCTCCCATTGTTTCTTAGTTTCCTAATTTGGTGACTCTGTGCCAGACGTTCTGTGAGGCAGGATGGTCAAGGGTGAGTGACTTCAAGTCCTTATCTTCTAATGGGCAGTTGGTGGTGGCGAGATGGAAGAATCCTGATGAGTGGCCTGTTGTTGGTATGGAGGAGGAGTGTGCTGAGCTTCATAGTATCCTTTCTCGTAGACGCTGTAGCTCCCTCTAGGAAGGGATGTTCTTTCTTGGTCTCCTAATCCTAAGGGTGTCTATACTGTTGCTTCTGGATATCAGGTGTTGTTATCTCACTGGCTGGATGGGGTGGAGGTTCACTAGTGGAAGAAAGTGTGGAGTAAGCTTTCTTGGCCAAAGTGTAACTGCTTTATTTGGACTTTGGCTTGGAATAGGTGCTTGACATGGGATAATATTTGAAAGTGGGGTTTTCAGGGTCCTTCTATGTGTGTTTTGTGTGAATGTGGAGAGGAGGACTCCTCTCACTTGTTTTTTCATTGTCCCTTGACTTTACAGCTTTGGCATTTTTGGTGGGAAGTTTGGAAAAGCCCTTGTGTTCATGCTTCCTCCCTGGTGGATTTTTGGAGTAGTCTGGGTAGACCTCCTTCTATGTCCTCTTTCTTGCAAGATGTGTGGTACGTTGGGCCTTCCTTCATACTAGGGCAGATTTGGTTGGAACAAAATCAAAGAATATTTCAAGGTGAGAAGCTGTTGATTCAACAAGTTTGGCACAAAATTATGAGTATGATTCGGGAGACAGTGGAAGCTAAGTGTGATGTGGTGTTCCCTTTGGAGAAAGGGGATGTTGAGCTGGTAGATAGATTGGGTATTCAGGGGTTGTCTCTAGCTTTTGCTTGTGTCAGGAGAGGAAGGCGGGTGAAAAAGAAAGTTCAAAGGGTGGGGAGTTGGCTACCCCCTCCATCTGGCATTCTAAAGCTCAATACTGATGGTTCTTCAAGGGGCAATCCTGGGCCTACTGGGATTGGTGGGGCTGGCAGGGATTTTTTGGGATCGGTGGTTTTTTTCTTTTCTGTTCATGAAGGATTGCAGACTATCGACCTTATGGAAGGTTTAGCGATCCTCTATGCTTTGGAGAGGGCTTATGCTTTGAGATGGTGCAAGGTTATCTGTGAGTCTGATTCACAGGTTTTGAGTAATTTGTTGAATAAATAGAAGGTATCTGATGTTAGTTGGCAGTTGGCTATGATGGTGCAGCAGATTATGCAGATAAGTTCTTTGATGGAGATGGTGTCTTTTGTCCATATTCTAAGGGAGTGGAATAAGGCAGCAGATTGTTTGGCTAAGTGGGCTTCTGAGCATTTAGATGGCTGGAAGATTGATGAGTGGGAGCAGATTCCTCATGAGCTCCGACATGACTTGGAGAGGGTTCTTGCCGAGGATGGGAATGGTATTGGTGAAGGATGATGTTGTTTCATGCTTTGTATGGTTGTTTCTTATGGATTCCCGAGGCCTTGGCCCTTTGATGTTTTGTAATGCTCTTTTCTAAATTTCAATAAAATTTTTACCCCTTTTATAAATATATATATATATATATATACAAGACCATCCAATAAGTATATATATTTATATATAGATATATATACATAAAGTTCTGTATATATATTTATATATAAATATATATCAGTTACATTATATAATTTACTTCACAGTTCAATACTGTCATATATAGGCAGTTAACATATATATACAATTTATTATATATTTTTGTACTTCATATATATATATATATATATATACATATAACTGTGTGTGTGTATCAAACAAATTTTAGTGGTATTATGATTTCCTAAAATTATATGGTTATCAAACCATAATTCAATTTCATCAATTCTACATAGATCAAACTAATTATATAAAGGAGACGATTATTTCATACAGATACAAAGATCAGTCATACACGAAATTCAAGCATAAACATATTGGTTTGGTATAAAAACCTGTAAATTTTATTTTACAACAGCTGATCTCTTCAATCCTATGTTCCTCGAGTTCTACCTCTTCGCTCTAAACCTTCAAAGCCTCTTGTGCCAAGCCTCTTTTCCAATACTCCTAAAACTAGTGTTTTAGTTTTCAGATTCCTGATTTTGAGAGTGAAAAATTGTATAATAATCCTTGTGTTGAGAGAATGAGAGTTTTCTTCCCTTTTATTATTTTCTTTTTCTATTTTTATTTTGCTTTGTTTTGTGCTTTATTTTCTAAATTTAAGTCTTTTTTTTTTCTATTTTTCTATTGTTTGTTTTCTCATTGCTTTGTTTTCTAAATCTTGCTTTCTTTTCTAAGTTTATCTCACAATTATGATTTATTAACTTGCATCACAATTATCTTTAAAACAATAAATATTAATTCTAATTTTGAATAGAATAAATAAATGATTTAAAATTATTTTTATTTCCTCTAAGAGAAATTAATATTAACTAACATTTAATTAAATAAGCAACTATATAATTTTCTAAGTGTGTGTGTGTAGTTTCTTTCACCACGGTCGCTTATAGACGGCTAGACACCCCCTCCTTGATGATACTCTCTCGTTATCGAGAGTATTTTCATGTCACGCACATAAGACAAAGTTTGATCAGCGATCATTTAAATGGTAATATTAAATTAATAAAATAATTATTGAAAATTGGGGTCGTGACATTGTGTGAGAAATTTTAAAGAGATATTGGGAAATGGATTTTTTGAGATTCAATTTTCTAGAGATAAAGGCAAAAGAGAAAGGCCAGTAAAACAACAAAGGAGTGTGAATAGGTAGAGGAAGCTTAAAGAAAATGAGAAAGAAAAACCAAGAGTAGAGAACACATTAGAAGGAACAAAAACCCCCAAATTAAATCAAGGTAAATAAAAATCACCTTCACCTCTTGCAATTACGGCTGCCAAGAGGAGCAAACTCCTTGTTTTTGGAAAATATACTAAAGAGGCCATTAAGAACCTATTCATCTTGGAATCTCACTAGAGACAGTCTAGGATTAATGATGATTAGACCAAATTGTTTGATTTTGTAGGTACACTCCAAGATGATGCATTAAAATGTTATATGAAAAATGCCCCAAACATGATATAACATGGAATGAATTGAGTAAAAATTTTCCTAACGAATTTCCATTCTCCTGATGTTCCAATAGAAAGTATAAGAAATATGTAGGAGATGACATAGGATAGGAATGAATCAATGAAGAACTGTGACCAAAGATTAAAAAGTGTGGCTAAGAAATTAGAAGAACCCTATAAAAATAGAGAATCAAATGGTTCATATTAGGGCTAACCCCCTACACTAGGGTAGTAGTTGATGGGAAGATTTTATCCACATATAAGGATGTTGTGGAATTAGCCACCACAATAGAATCCCAGTCATGGAGATGAGAGGGAGAAACATCATAAAAAAAATAAAATTGAAAAATTGAAATTGGAAATGGGGAAATTAAAAATCAAGCAAGAAATTATGGATAAAGAAAAACATGACTTGGTGGTAAGAAAATCTAAGGGGCTAATTAAGAAAATGCATAAACAAGAAGAGTATGGGAAGGGTTGTTAATCATAAAATAAAACACAAAACTTAAAAGAATTAGCTAATTTAGCAGAATAAGGTGACTTATTAGAAAAGCTTGAGAAATTTTTTAAATATTGGAATAAATAGATCTTAGAACAAAAAAGAAGGCATCAAGTTAGAAGTATGCAAAAGACACAAAAGAAATGGAAAAAACAACCAATATTGTTAGACGTTAAACTATATGGAAGAATGGAAAGACAATTCTTGTTGGATTTAGGAGTTGATATCAACATCATGCCAAAGAAGGTTTGGGAAGCATTTAGAGAGCTAGAACTACATGAGATACCTTATGACATAGCTCTAGTTGATGGAAGTCCTAAATGTCCTTTTGGAACATGGAGAAATGTAGAAGTGGATTTGATGGGGATTAAAATAAAAGTATATTTTGAAGTAATGGATACACATAAAGGAACTCCTAATATATTTAACATTATTTTGGATATAGAATGATTTGTTGATAATAATGATATATTTGATTTCCGACAAAGTAGAATTGGTAATACAAGGAAATGAGAGAGCAATACACAACCATTTAAGGAGGGAATGAAAGGAGCATATATATAAGAAATACATACTACAAATGAAGAGGAAGATGGAAGAAATAAAGGATTATATACAATTGGGGAAAGTGCCAAGATAGGAATTCGATGAGGAACCTACATTAAAAAGAGAAATAATTGTCAAAAGTGGTGAATTCTCAACCATTACAAACAATGTGGTAGAGGCTTAGGAGTGGAACAAGCTAGAAAAGAGAGACATGAAGATATTAGGAGTAATAAATCCTTATAGTCAGAAGAATATCTAGGGATGTACAAAAAGACACCTTAGATGAAACATCACTACTGCAAAGTAAAATAGGGTATTGCATATAGAGGGGGAATTCACAAATAAAGCTATTGCATTACTCAAGAGTAGGAGACCTATTGGGATATCTTCAATATATAGAGAAAACCTTTAAAAAGTGTTGAAGGCACAAGACAACTGAGAGGGGGGGTGAATTAGTTGTATCAAAACTTTAACTCCTTTAAACAAAATCATATTCACATTCACTTACTTTAACTCATTATTTTGGTATGAAGATTAAACATGAATAGCAGAATCAAAACATAAACACATCAACACCATACACACATGAACACTAGATTTTTACGTGGAAAACCCTAAAAGAGAAAACCACAGTGAGTGTTAGCTCACAATATAATGTAGTAACAATATCAAATAACAAAGAGGCTCACTACAAAAAGGCTCACTTCTAAAGGATGGCTCACTTCCAAGGGGTGGCTCACTGCCAAAGAGTGGCTCACTGCCAAAGAGAGGCTCACTACCAAGATGGGTGGCTCACTATCCATGAATTGATATAGTAGCATCTACGACATGCCTGAGTTCAGTTCCATTGAAGCGCAATATATATCTTCTACTCTGCTTTTACAACACACACACTTTATCTTCATATCTTCACACTCACACAACATCACTCATTGATTCATTACATATATTTATACTGATCATCAACCTTGGAACATTCATCAAGGTGGGCAATACAATTTACAACCATTAGAACTATCTCCAAGGTCAGCATACATACATTATTCAAATTAGGTCTGGACCTAAACAAACTTGCAAAGCAAATAAATGAAGGAAGAGCACTTCACAACTTATCTCAAACCCAAACACATCCTTACACGCTTCAACATGCTTTCGTAATCCACAAATCACCTCCGCAACAAGTGTAAATAACCAAGTCGGCTAGAACTGGTGCAAACATCAAGAATACTTAAATACACGCTTCCAAGAACTTAATTATAGCTTGCGGATCAAGAACATGCCTTCAGTACATTTTGGAGACATCCAAAATAATCATAGAATCACCTGGGAGCTGACAAATCCAATCGCAATAGATCTCACTTGAAGACAACAAACACTTGAAGACATATCACAAACTACTTCACAACAAACACTGTCGAACTCTGTTAATCAATAACTTGCTTTCTGGAGCACCAAATCACAAATACTTTGGAGTGAAGATAGCTAAAGACCTTATAAACTTAAGTCCAGAACTACAAGACCAAAATCCAAACTACAGAGAAACGCTGAGAAAAATACTCTCCTTGTCACTCTGCAAATGATGTCAGGCACAGTCTTCAAACTGGTGAATAGAACTTTTTTGCACAGCAATCTGAACCACCAAATTCTAGATTTAGCATCTTCAAACACTTCTCTAAATCATATCCAAATCTCATATTGCGGTCTTCAATACAGAGGAAATGTGGAGAAAAACCTTAGACAGCGTCCTTGACAACTCAATCACTCAACAAACATCAATCTTAGAAGACACAGTTGACACCAATGACAACACAAACATGTTGACATCAATGACAACACCAGTTAGCACATACTTGCAACAAAAAGGAGGATCCACAAATAGAAGCCTTGGACAATACATTGGTGTTAAGTGTTGCAAGATGGTGGAACACACATAGGCTGAATTACCAACTTGGAAGGCATTAACAATCATAATAAAAAATAGGTACTTGGAAGCATAAGGAAATATGAATGTAATAGAAGAAAATTATGGAAATACAAATCCCCAATGCCACCTCAATGAATGTGAAAACGTCTAGGATGGAATAGGAGAAACAAATGAAAGATTAAGGGTACAACTATTTTATTGGATGTTAGCCCCTATTGTAAAAACTTGGTATATTCATCAAGAGCAAAGGTTAGAAACTAGGAGTTGGGTTATGAGTAGAATGGAGTTCTATAGAACTTTTGACTTTAGGGATCCAAAACGAACTCTAAATAAGGTATTGAGAAAAATTAAGGAAATAGTAACCTTACCAAAAAATGAAGCAAGAAGAAAATTTGAAATAAAAAGAAGCATTAATGGCACTCATAAGGAAGAAGGTGTCTAGAAAATGATTGAATGGATGGGACAAGAAAAGGTGGTAGCAAGAAAGCATGTTGTTAGATAAAGAAAGGAGGAAAATACCCCATGGAATGAGAAGAGAACCCTACAAACTTAGAAGTACAAATAGGAGAATATGTAAGGGGGGTAGTAACAAGAATGAAGATAAAAATATATTTCTACCAACCTTTAAAAATAAGAGAAGAAATGTAGCAAAAGAAGGGGAACCAAAGATAGCCAAGATTGTAGATTATTGGGGTGATGAAGAAGTATTGAAGATAGCAATAATAATAAAGAAATATGAAGATCTATTTTCTATAAATTTTACAGAGCTAAAAGGTATAAAGGAGGAAGCCAAAAAGATGAGGATATAGTTGAAATATGATGCTAAACCTCATAAGTATAGACCCTACTGGCTAAACCCAAAGTTAAGGTAAAAGTAAAAGTGAAATAGACAGAATCCTTGTCAAAGGAATCATCAAACTAGTTAAGGATGAAAACTTGATTATTCAAAGTGTAGTGCAAAATAAGAAGACTGAGGAGATAGGAATATGTGTAGATTTCTAGGAATTGAACAAAGCATGCATCCACAGTCTATTCCTAACCCCTTTCATATAGGAAGTGTTGGAAATAATTGCTAGTAGAGAAGTATATTCATTTACTAATGGATTCTCAACTTATCACTAGATAAAGATAAGAGAAGAATATTAATCCAAATCCACTTTTGCCACTAAATGATGATATTTCATGTATACAATGATGCCATTTAGATTAAAGAATGCACCTACAATATTCAACAATATTATAGTAAACACATTCAAATATTTTATCCATAATTTCTTAGAGGTGTACTTAGTTGATTAGACAATATATTGACTATTAAAATATCATGTCCAAGTATTAAATTTAATGTTTGAGAGGTATTGCAGCCTTAGAATTGCATTAAATCTAAAGAAGTGTCTATTTGCCACCCCGTTTGGTACTTTATTGGGATATATCATTTGTAAAGAAGGGGTGATGGTAGACCCCCTCAACATTGCTATCATTTTGAACCTGCCCCTCCAAAAAATGTATTTGAAAATAAAGCATTTCTAGGATAGACTAGTTACCATTGCAAGTAAATATTAGAAACTATGTGGATATTTTATGCCCAATAGAAGAACTCTTAAAGAAGAAGAATAAAATGAAATTTAATGGATAGAAAAATGCCATCAAGCATTTGATATATTGAAAAACAAGATAGCATAAGCCCCTATTTTAATATTTCCAGATTAAGCACAATCGTTCCTTGTGCATGTGGATGCATCTGGTATAGTAATTAGTGTAATACTTACACTACCAAGAGGAAGAAAACTCAAAAGATTGCAATGGTTGAGAAAAATTATACCACAATTGAGAGGGAAGCATTAGAAATGGTATTTGCCTTGGAAAAGTTTAGATACTATCCGTTGGCAATGCCATTTATCTTCTACTCTAATCATGAGCCACTAAAGTATTTAATGAAAGGAGTGGTCATACACAGTTGCATATGTTGGTGGCTAATGTTATTCCAAGAGTTTGATTTTAAAATAATGGTAAAACTAGGCAAAGCAAATCAAGGATCAAATTATTTATCCAAATTTGAGAATAGAAAAAAGGGAGATCTCATTAAGGATGATTTTCTAGGCACACTATCTACTGGTGAGTTCCCAAATGGTTATAGTAAAGAAGATAGAAGGAGACTTACCACACAACACTACCACATACATAATTAGTGGATAATTGTATATTATAGGTAGATATGAGATCTTAAGATACATGATTATGGAAGATCAAAGAGAAAATATTCTAAAAGAAGCTCATGAAGGGATTTCAAGAGGACATAATTCAAGTGACAACATAGAGAGAAAAGTATTACTAGTAGGACTCTAGTGGCTTACTTTATACAAAGATGCTAAGTATGTCTGGAAATGTGATGTCTATTAAAGAGTTGGCAAACTAGCTGCAAAGGATGAAATTCCATTATGGCTAATGTTGGATATGGTGTCACTTGAAAAATGGGCTATTAACTTCATTAGCCCAATCAATCCCCCTACTTGCAAGACCCACAAATGTTTTATTATAACTAGAATTGAATATCTAACCAGGTGGGTAGAATTAGAACCAACTAAGGATTGTATGGAACAAACTATGGCTAAGTTCATATATGAGAAAATTATCACACATTTTGGTTGTCCACTGAGCACAAGTGATTAAGGAAAGCACTTTGTAAATGAGATAATGAAGGAACATTTGGAGACCTTCATGATCAACCATAGTAAAAGTACACCATACCATCGACAAGAAAATGGAGTGAGGCATTTAACAATATTTTGGGTAATGTACTAATAGAAGTTTGTGATGGAAATATATCAAATTGGGATCAAAACATACCTACAATCAGGGTATAATTTACGAACCGACCCCTAGAAAATTCTATAGAAATCCTAGTGAATCCCTTATGTAGAGACATAATCCTCTTGGCATTTTTCCTTAAATTGAATCAAAGTGATAGACTGGGTGGCTATTTTATGTTGAAAAGTAATTTTAAAAATAAATTATGGGTGATTTGGAAACCAATATCCATTATTGTTTTTAATCAATTTGGTGAATGAGGACCTAAATTTTCCATAAAATATTAATTAAGGTAGCAAAAGAAGACCAAATTTTTGATAATTTATAATTGAGGTAGCAAATAAAGACTAGATTTATGATCATTTTTAATTGAGGTGGGGAATTAAAGTTGAATTACCCATAAACTTTAAATTTAGGTGGTGAATTTAGCCAAAATTTTAATAAATCTATAATTGAGGGGGAAAATTAAAACCTAATGTAATATAAATTTATAATTGTGGTGGTGAATTAAAACCTAAATTAATACAAACTTGTAACTTAAGTAGTGAGTTATTAAAAATAATAATATGTATACATATGTTACATAACATCTATGTCATACTACAAAATAAATTACATAGAAGAGGAAACTTAATACTGTTGAAGAAGGCCCTACAATTGGAGAAGGCCATGCAAAGAGGATTTGTGCTAAGGTGACTACTAGAGATAAGACCAAGGTCCTTGAAATTGATGATGACATTGTCAACGTTTCATTTGAGTACTAGGTAAATTTATAGCTAAGGAATCGAAAGTGGCTTCAAGACTAAAGATGCTAGCTGAGTAGGGCTAACTATTCTTTCTTGGTGACTTTTTTGACTTTGGGCTATCTTTTTGTTGTTCCTTTTGGGTTCTACTATCTCTATTCTAATGTTCTTTTTTGAACATCCCACACCTCGTGGGACTTGTTTCATGTGCCTAAAGGTTATTCTTTTGTAAAAAGGTGGGGTCCCTTTAAAAACCTTTTTAGCTTAACAAAAAACATTTGCATCATACTTTGTGTGAAAAGATAGCATTGGGCTATGGGCATCATTAAGATTTTGACTTAATTTAGTGATTCGCTAATATTTTCATTTAATTCACCTATGAAAAGATGGCCTTCATCATCATTTATTGAGTCTTGTGTCATATAGTTCACATTACATTTGTGAGTTTCTCATCTGCAAGGTTAGTTTTGCAAGTTTTGGTTTCAATTTTTTTGGCAGCAGTCTAATGATAATTATCTCATGGCTATTCAAGGAAATATAGGTATTTTTTAGACCCTAACAAGTATGAATTTGAGGATGTAGCGAGATTTGATTTAATGAAATTCAGGAAGGTTTTTATAGGAGTGTGCTAAGATCTTCTAGATTGAATGTATGTACCAGTTTGAACCACATGAGTCAAACAAACACACACTCTTTACTGCAAGCTAAATAAAAAAATAGAATGCAAAGCAAATGTAGAAATAGAGAATGAACATGAAATGAATTCAATAGCTTGAATAAATTAATTCACGAAATAGAGATGTACATATAGGAGAAAGGAAGTGCAACTGCCACCTAGAATAGTGGTGAAGGAGCCTGAGAATAGGCAAGTAACTCCTACTAAGACTGGTGGCATGCAAACTCCACAAGACTAGCAAGCTAACTCCATGAGACTAGCTAGCTAACTCTGTGAAATAAGAAAAACTAAGCAAGATTAACTCCAAGTGTAGGAATAATCCATGCATAGAAATAATCCACAATAAACAAATAAGTATAAATAATATCTTACACTAACACCCCCCTTAAGCATAGCTTAGGTGGGTACAAATAAACTAGGTCCCGACAACTAGGCTTGATGAGGTACCCAGGTACACAACTATCTCTCATAAAGCGGAGAAATGGAGAAAACCCAATGGGAAAAAAACTCCCCCCCAAACAAGAGAAAAGGAAGTGAAGAGGGCTAGAAGGACCCCCTAAAGATGATGCTATTGTCGAAGAGACCGCACCCCAAGAAGAGCTCATAGATGAATGGACTTGCTCTTAGTAAAAGGCTTGGTGAAGATATCAACAGCCTACTCTGAATACTAGAAAAATGTCAAGTCAATGATCTACCCATGACTAAGCTCTTGAATAAAATGCATGTGAATCTCTGTGTTTCATTTGTTGATGTTGATCTGGATTTTTGTATATCTGAATGGTACTCTAGTTGTCACAATAGATGAATGTGGGCAACCTGAATGGAATACAAAATTAGTGAGAATTCCTTGAAGCCAAATAGCCTCAGTAGATACATTGGCATCTCCCATGTACTTTGCCTCTATGGATGATAAAGCAATAGCATTTTGCTTTTTGCTAGACCAACTGATAAGACCAGAACCTAGTGAGAAACTGTAACCTAAAGTGGACTTGTGATTCTAAGTATCGCCAGCCTAATCTAAATCTATGTATCCAACCAAGTCAACCCTTGTGCCAACTTTGTAATGAATCTCAAATCTAAGAGTGCCCTGAAGTTAGTGAAGGATTCTCTTAGCTACTTTCCATTGCAGCTCATGAGGCTCCTACATTATTTCAAAACCATGCCTACATCATATGAAATATCGGGCTCGGTATGAGTTAGATAGATGAGACTGCCAACAAGTTGTCGATACAAGGTTTCATTTACCAATGGTGTAGTATAGTCATCCTCAAGCTTGAATCCAAATAGAAAGGGAGTTAGAGATGGCTTACAATTAGACATGTGAAATTGAGCAAGTAGATCAAGAGTATGCTTGGGTTGTGCAAGAGTAATCCCTAAGTCTGATTGTGAAATCTTAATGCCAAGGAAGTAATGTAATAAACCCAAGTCAGTCATGTCAAATCTGTCTTATAGAGCTGAATTCATTACTACAATAGCTGATGAAGAGCTCCCGATGATCAAAAGATCATCGATATAAAGAACTAGTATCAATAGAGAATCATCTTGCCGCAAGAAATATACATTAGGATCTGAATGATATCGTGTGAAACCTGAAGCTAAGAGGAAGGAATCCATCTTGGCATACCAAGCTCGAGGGGCCTGTTTGAGGCCATAGATGGATTTCTTAAGTCTACAAACTAAGGTTGAACCATGAACAAACCCTGGTGGTTGCTCAATGTAGATCTCCTCCTTAAGGTCTCTATGAAGAAAAACACTCTTCACATCCATTTGGTGCACATCCCAACCATGTACTTCAGCAATGGAAAGTGTAAGTTAGATCAAATTCATTTTGGCCACGAGTGCTAAGGTTTCTGTGTGGTTGATGCTAGCAACTTGTGAAAAATCCTTGGCAACCAGTTATGCCTTATACTTGTCAACCAACCCATCTACTACAAACTTGGTCTGATATATCCACCTACATCGAACCATCTTACTTCCCTTGGGAAGTGAAGTCAAGTCCCAAGTGTTATTTCTGATTAAGGAATCATATTTCTCATGCATACCATTATCCCACTTAGGTATGCATGATGCCTTTCAGAATGTCTATGGATCGACGACTGAAGCATAGAAGGCATGTGGTCCACTCTAATAGTTCGCTTGAGTACATCTATCATTTGTTGGATCCCCTACCCAGTGTCTACACTTCAGGTGTTGATCCTCAACCTCTAAAACATGTCTAGAAGTGGATGGAGATGACTCCCCATCACTATCCTCACTGTTAGAACTAGAAGAAGAAGAAGACCCTGCCTCAAGAATCTACTTTGGATGGTCTAATTCATCAAAAGAATCATCAAATCCAAGTGAGTCCAAACTAGAACGAGAAATGTCAAGTATACAGTTGGAAAGACTCTCTTGAAAAATTATCACTCCTCTCAATGAACAACTAATGTGTGGTTGGGTGGAGTAGGTGATATCCTTTTACACCATCTGGATAACCTACAAAGATGCAAGGTTTGGATTGAGGTTCCATTGCCTTGTTATTTTTCTTCTGTATATGTGCCATGGATGAAGATATGAAGACCCTAAAGTTCCCAACTAATGGTTTTCGATCTGTCCAAGATTCAAAAGGAGTGATTCCCTTCAAGGCTTTGTGAGGAACGTGGTTCTAAATATAACAAGCACAGTTGATTGCTTCTACTTAGCACTGTGATGTAAGGTCCTTGGAGTGTATCATGTAATTATCCATCTCTTTTAAGGATCAGTTCTTTCATTCTGCAACACCATACTATTGGGTAGTATAAGGAACTGTGCACTGGAAGTTTATCCCCTCTACAAAAATGCTCAAACATGTTGATATACTCACCCGATTTTCAATCCAAAGAATCTTGATGACTTTTCCTAACTCTTTTTCAGCAAGAGCCTTGAAGTCTTGAAATTTGTCGAAGACTTCCGATTTTTTCCAAAGGAAGTAGACCCAAGTGTATCTGGAGAAGTCATCTATGAAAGTGAGAACATACCTTGCTTTAGTAAAATATGGATTGGGAAATGCCCCTAATACATCATTGTGAATAAGCTCCAAGGCCTGTCACATCTATGAAAGTGTTTTAGAGTCAGAAGAGTGAAGACAACAGTGAAACAGGGTAAGTGCGGTCACAAACAGACAAGAGAATGCTCCACACTTCTCCATAGATGAAGATATGATGTTACAGATTGGAAGATAGGTAGATACAAGTCAAAGATATGGGTGTTTCAAGTTTCAAGTAATAATATGTATCGTAGATGCTTCTTTGGAGTCAGATCTATGAAGGTCCATGCCTTGGTATTGATTAGTGTAAATAGAAGGAGATAGTTAATGTTACCATAGTTCACCACACATTGATATTTGACTTTGCTAATGGAAATACAAGCACACTAGATCAGTTGGATGGGTCTGTTCAAGTTTCAAATGGTTATGTTTACCACAAGTATGATTTTCATTGCTTTACTTCAAGATTGTGTAAGCAGAGTTTGTTAAGGACACCGACATCAGAGTTCAAGTGTTTGCGCTAGCATGAAATATCCTAAAATGATAAAAGAATTATACAGGAATGTTTTGCAAGTCATATAATGGTCATTATGTGATCCACTTTTGTTAAATGCAAGGAAGGATAAGTGTTTGCAAAGCCGACTTGGTGTATGATGATGTTTTTATGTGTGTTTGAAGTGTGCGCCATCTTGGAAGAGTGTGGTAAGGTAAAATAGAACCAGATTATATCTTTCTTTTCAACTGCATTGGATTTTTACTTACCGCAAATATTTGGGAGCTGATTGTTATGGCCATAGCACGTTTCATGTTGCACATTTCATCTTGGTTGACAAAGGAGAAATATTTTGAAGCTTGTGGAGGATATAAATGTAAGATCAAAGTTGTTGAAGAAAAAATGAGGTGTGCATTGTGTTATAGCATTAATAATTTGTGAATCAGACAACTGTAGAAGTAGTTTTGATGATGAAATGTGGAAAGGATCAATTTATGTAATATGGTTTTGTTGCGGAGGTGATGTGATGTTAGAGAAGTGTTTCTCAAGGTGTTTTGATGTTGTGGAACTTGGTATTGTGGTTGTGGAGAGATGAAGTAGTTGTGTAGAGGTTGGAAAGGTCAGCAGAAGGTTGGAGCAATCAATATTTGTCAGATAAGTATTTTGTCGCAGAGGTTGAAGCCTCTTTGCGTAAACTGATGTAGTAGTTCAGGGAATTGCAGCTTCCTTTGGGTTATAGCTCGTAAATGATAATGTAATCTTGTTCCTATTTGTGAGGTTGGATTCACACAATAGATCAAAGCAGCTTGCTCACCATGGTTTTTTCCTTCTAGGGTTTTCCATGTAAATCTAGTGTTATGGTTGTGTGCCTATGTGTTCTTGTGTTTCTCTTTCTTTAAATGCTTACATTAGTTTGAATGTTGTTGGGAGAAAAGAATTTGATTAAGTACTGATTCACCCCCCTCTCAGTACTTCTATGTGTTCAACAATTGGTATCAGAGCCATGTTCCTTGAATGCAGACATCTGAGGTAGATCTTGGAGTGGAGCACATGGGAACTGAAGTACTGCTTAATGGAAAGAATCCTCTAGAAGATGATAAACACATGATAGCTTTTAATCAAGAATATTGTGAGGTTGACTTTGAAGGAGAACTCATTTCTACCCTAGAAGATTTGGATGCTACAAGGAAAGAAAATGAAGAGTATAAGGTCAATCTTAAAGAATCAAAAGAAGTGTTTGTCAAAATGAAAGCTCAGCTCAATGCCAAATCAGTTGAATGCTCCAAACTTGAAGAAAAAATTGTCACTCTGAGGAAAGAACTAGAGAAAGCAAAGGATCAGATAGACAAGGGTCTAAAACTTCATAAAAGCACCAACATACTTGATGAGATAAACAGTAGTCAAAGACCACTTAAGAACAAGGGTGGCATTGGATTTGAGAAAGGTCAGAGTTCAAAAATAGATATACCTAAAGGCATGTTTGAAATGAAAAAGGAAGATACCTACGCTGAAGAGATTGTGTCTGAAACTGAAGAACCATACAATTAAGAGAGTGAAGATGAGGAGCAGGAGATGAATGATGACTTCATAAGTGACAGTAATCAGAACAAAGATTTCAAGAGATCTCCTCCTAGACAGACTGTTAATCCTAGGTTCTCTCAATCCTTTTATGGTTACTGTTATTCTTGCTATAAATTTGGTCATAAGGCTATTTATTGTAAAACTAAGGCAAGAAGAAATGATTACATGAGGAAGAATTCATTTGTGCCTACAAGACATAATGTTGTGATCTCTCATTCCTTCTATGGCTATTGTTATGCATGCAATAAGTTTGGTCATAGGGTTGTTGAGTGTAGGACTAAAGCAAGGAGAATTAGTACGACTCTGGAATATAATGTTGTTTGCTACAAGTGCAACAATTTTGGGCATAAAGCAAGATTCTGCAAAAGTGGCTCTATGAAACCACCAGTCCAACAAAGGAAGATAGAGGAAACTCTGGTTCAGCAAAAGAAGGAAATGACAAAGATATGGAGAAAGAAGACAAAACAAGATAATAAGAAGAAGGAAGAATTTGTGCTTCTGCCTAGTGCAGAAGATTTTACAGTTTACTAAGAGAAGGCATAGAGTCAGGGGGAGCTAACCAATGCACATCTATTCTTCCCCCTGAATGTTTGTAACTTCTACAGTGGAAGCTAGATGAGTTGACATGAAACTAACAAATAAGGTTGTTTTTGAGGCAAGATAGTTTCTTTCCCCCAAATTTTTGGAACAAAAACATAAGATGTGGAGGATTGTGGAATGGTTTTGAGTCTCTGTGAATTTACAGAGCATTTCAGTAGCAGTTTACCTAACCAGATAAAGGTGCATTTATTGTGAAAAGCTAGGGAAGATAAAAATCTATTTATGTTTCATTTGCACAATTCAAGCTCATTCAAAATCAAAGCACTTGCATCCAAAGATGAGAAGAGAAGAAGGAATTCAAAGCACTTGGCAAATTTGGAACCCTAGCAATTGAAAACTAAAGGCATTTATCAAAACTACTATTTCTTAAAACCCTAGTTTCTGAATTCGAATAAGTTTGAGATGGTGACTCCACAACTAGTTGATGTTACTGAAAAACCATGACTAAAGTATAAGAAATTTCCTTCCAAAGCCATGGAGGTAGATAAAGAAGGGGCTTTTTCACACATTTTAACATATGTTGTATATACAGAAGATGTTAGGTTCTATATTCACTATAAGCTGGATGAAATCAATCATGTGAAGTTTGAGGAGATTAGATATCAACTCCTTGATGATGTTGTTAGCTACAAACCAGAATATGCAAATGTGGGGGCCAAGTGACTGGATATATGAAATAATTACCCTGACTTTTGCGATAAGCTTGAATGGATAAGATACATTTTGAGTAGGATTCATGATGAATTTATGTATCTGGATAAGCCCTATAGAATTACTAAGGATGCAATCAGGGCAGTTACTGGGTTGAGTTCCACCGGACCTATACCAGTGATGAAATCCATTAAAAATGAGAAGGTCACTAAATTGACTGGTGCTAAATTTGACAAGAAGACTCTGATGGTAAATGACATAATTGACCCAGGTGTCCGGTGTATACCTTACAAGGTGTATTACACAAACAGAGAGGGGTCCGCCACTGGTACATTAATTCACACTGCTTACCAGATGGTTAAAGAAGGCAAAGACTTTGACCTCTACAAGGTCATGAGAGAACAACTTTTGGAGAATGTAAGAAGGACAATGGTCCAAACCAATTACATTTTTAGGTATGGTACCTTTATCATCTACCTTGCTTTTTACTTTTTGAATGAATTGCTTAGTTTTAGAGGAAAGGTCTAGCAACAACATATTCCTGTTTCCGCTCAAATTAAGAATCATATAAGAGGTTTTAGTGATCCAAATCACTACAGTACAATGTACTAGGGTTTCTTCAAAAACTTTCAAACCAACATGTAAGCCAGGGATAGAGTCCTCTGCAATTCAGTACAACAATATAAGGAGGAATCAAATTTTTAGTTGACAAGGATTATACCTACATGAAGGTAGTTGAGCCTAGAACTACATGGATTCCAAAATTGCCATATGAAGCCTCGGTAGAAGAAATAAATACCTATGCTGATATTTTTATTAGTAAACCTAAAGACACAAATGCTAAGAGATTTGGTACCTATGATGAGATAATGGATAAGAAGATTAAAAGAAGTGTAGAGGAGCATTTTGAGAAACACAAAGAAGAATTTCATAAAAAGATGGGTATCTCACTAGAATCCACATTAGAAGCCCCTACAAAGGAAACACAACATGCTCCTACCATTCCACCAGCTACACAAGGGTTAAGAAGGACCAGCAAATCCACATCTGCTATTGTAAATGCTCAGCAGCCCTTCGGATCAACACAAACAATGTCCATAGGAAGAAGGGCAGCTTCTAAAACTTTAATAGAGATGAAAACTACACAAAAGAAGCATGCCAAGCCAAAGTAACCTACCAAGAGAAAGAAGGTTAAGATTGAGGAGGTTGAAGAGGAAGAAGAAGAAGGAGAGGAAGGCACCTCTTAGCTGAAGAAGAAAGAGAAGAAGACTAAGAAAACTCCTCCAGTTGTGCCTGAACATGGACCTTTACAATTGGATGCAATAATGCAATTGTGCATTATGGCATACTAAAAGAAACAATAGAGTTATATCTGGATGTACCACATGTAGATTAAAGCACCTTAGAAAAAGCTATAGTAATGTCTATTCTCAAATTTAATGTGCCCTTGAGTGATATTCTTGAAAAAGTTCCAAAGAGCCTAGCTCAGGCTCTAAGATAGAGAAGAGAAAGTGCCATAGAATTGGATGTGAAGTTATGACAACAAGCTCTTGACAAAGTTGGAACTTATGTTTCCCAAGAAGAAAAGGATAAAATGATTCAAATGTAGGCTCAAGAGTAAAGGACAAAGCAGAGGGTAGACACCCTTATGAGTATGGACAAAGAGGATAAAGATAAAATTCAGAAGGAGACCGAGGATGTAACAAAGAAAATTTTGGATGAGGTAAAAGGACCTAAGAATGTGGAGCAACCACAAGTTTCTCCACCACATAACATTGGTTCTCCACCTCACATTGCAGTATCTCCTCCGCACAACATTGAACATCAAGTTCCTCAAGAGTATAAAGAAGAGCAAGTTGTACAAGATGAAGAACACATTGCACAAGGAGAAGGAAATACCTCTCTGGATCATAATGTTGTGCATGATCATCCTCATCCAGAGAATACAGAGCATCAAGGTAACCCTGACCAGCAAGAGGAGTAGACAAATGTTGATATAGGGGAGAGCTCAGGAAAAGAACAAGACACATCTTCCTCCTCTCTGGTTGATTCAATCAAGGATTTCTTAGCTCAACAAATGCAAATTCAACCAGTGGTTACTCTGCAACTCTTACAAGTGCCATTGTTAGATGGACAAGTTAACTTATCCAATATATATCCTCTCCATAAGTTGAAATTGGGAGATATATTGCAATCCTCAACAAGGCAAGAGATTTTGCAACAACAAGTGGAAGGAGTTGAATTGGTTGAATAGGCAATTAAAATTATTCAAGAAGAGTTTCCTGAGGCAAAAAGAGACCCAATTTTGTCTCCCACTTAGCAGCTGAAACTTCTATTGGAATATTTCAAGGCCTAGTCCTCTTATCTTGAGAAGCAAGATGAGCAAAAGATAACAGAGCAAGTGAATAACAAAAGATTGGCAGATGCCTCTGAAAGATGTGCTAAGGCACATAGTACTTTGCAAGAAAGCATGAAAAAAATTTAGAAATGTTTTGATGAAGCAAAAGTCTTATATCAATTTTGTTTAAATTGGCTTACAGCTACTAAGGGCATAAAAGATCAAATTGACTCTATTGAGTCACAGTTAACTCAAGAGGCCAAAGTATATGATACTTTGAAGGATAAAGATGGAGCTATTAGGGTCCAAATAGAAAATCTCCATACTCAATTGAAGTAGCTCCTGGACCAAAGAGAACAAATCAAAGGAGAAATAGGTCAGCTAAGGGAAGTGGTGAGTATGAGGTTAGCAGTCTTGACTGGTATCCTAACTGAAGTAGAGAATGTGGATCAGAAAGTAAAAGTGCTAGCCACTTTGGAAGAAACAGAAGAATTGTACATTCAGTTTGAAAGCCAATTACACATTTTTTCTTCTACAAAGAAGAACTGGGACACAAATCTTGCCCAGTTAAAGGTAATTTACAAGAATGTTCTACCTTCTAAGTAAACTAAAGATATGTTGAAGGTAAGACAAATTTTGATGATTGGATAGACATGCAGGTGTATCTATGATTATGATCGTAACCCTCACCCCAATACTAATTCTCACCCTAATTTTATCCCTAACCATAATTCTAATCATAACCCTCACCCCAATACTAACCTTTATTCTAATCCTAACCCAAACCATAATTTAAATTCTTAAACCTTTAAATTATCTTTCGTTGATTTTATCCACGAAGATATTAAAATACACAGTTAATTAATTTAGATTCTCACAACTTTAAATTATTTTCACTTGATTTTACCCATAGAGATATTAAAATGCACACGGATTTCATATGAGGCCCATCCTTTCTCACAACCCTTGGAACACTTCTAGTTATCAATTGACTCTAGTGGTGTTAGCTAGTTGAATCTTTGTAGACCATATTACACCTGTTGTAGCTATTTGTTATCAATGTCAACTTTGGATGAACCCTATAAACAACTCTCTTTTTTTAATTGAAAAATTAACATTGTGTGTTGTTATCATTATTAAGGTTTTGAATAATTGTCACTTCACCCTTTTGATGTGAAACCCACTCTCTTTTACCCATCTAGCTGATTTCATTATATCAGGTATGGATACCAGAACCTTATTATGAGCTTTCATAATTGTTGTTAGATGAATGTGTTATAGATGAATTATGATTTCCTTATGGTATGTGATAGTGTTGAGTTATGGTGCTAATTTTAGGAAAGTCATTTCTATACTTATGTAAACAATTGAGTTTGGTTGCATGATGTCAAGCATAAGGATGCTAACCCCAATTAGAAGGCAAATCTAATAGTGTGAATCTTTTAGTGATATGAAAATCAATGATCAAGTGATGTTTAGTATTGTGATGAGAAATTGAATAGCATGTATAAAATTAGATCAAACCACGCTTAGTTTGAAATCAATTGGTTAGTGATCTCAAAATGAAAACTAAATGGATGTGCTTGTTTCCATGAGCGAATTATGTATGAATTTTGGATAATGTAATTTGGTGGTTGCATGCTATAATGAGACTATGCATATGATGTGGTTTAGTGGGATTTAAAATTAATTTGTTTGAATTATCAAAATTTAGTTAGATATGAATATTGCTTCTTACTAGAGTTGTTGGATATTGTGGAAGGTTATCATGTTGATTGGCAGGTTATGACCACATTAATTAATGAGGTTGGCTGTGACTATGTTGGTGATGCATGGATTATGATCAAATTTTGTTTTGAGATATGTGAATTTAAATGGGTCATTAATGAGTAAATTGCATGATTATGTTTCCTTTCTTTGTCTGTATGCATATACCATTGATAAAATAATATTGCATAAGTGTGTAGGTGTGACCAAACACCAGTGGGAGAATGGGAGAATCATTAGGACCCTAATGTTGTCCACTTCACATATTGAAGTGGAATGTTTTAAACCTTGTAACTTCAAGTGTTGAATTTTATTTTATTTAAATTTTATTTTATTTTGAAGTCTTAGTATCATGTGTTGATGCTTAATTGTCTTTCCAAGTGTCAAAGGCGTGGGTTAGAGTGCAAACTCATATATAATCTTGTAGGCTATTTTTCTTGAGTTAAATATAAGTTTTTGTGTTGTTATTATATTTTTGGGACCCCAACTCAAGTACCTACAGGTAGGGTACTTGGGAGAAGGTGTAAATAAATTCTTAGGCTTAGAAAAGAGTACTTCTAGGGCTCTTGAAAAGAGCTCGCATGTGTGAGGGTATATGTGCTTGACTCTAGACACCAAGCCACTCTATGATTTTTCAAAAGTGTTGGTTTGGGGAAGTGAACCTCAACTTGGGAAGAGGACCCATGTGAGCTCCCATGTGTGAGGGCATAGGTTCTTGACTCTAGGGACCGAGACACCCTATGATTTTCCAAAAAAGTTGGTTTGGGGAAGTGAACCTCAACTTGAGAAGAGGACCCATTGTTGCATATATGTTGTCATTGATGTCAACAGTGGTATGGAGTGATGATTAATGATGTCAAAGGATAGAGATACCAAAGGGAGAAGGCAAGGTGATGTGTAGAGGATCAAAACAATTGTGAAGTAAAGGAGATGGATCAATATCATCTGTACACAGTTGCACCAGCAAATTAAAGGAGCAGAGATGATGGAAGATAAGAAGATCAGTATCATATGTACACAGTCATACCTTATCTTCTGAAGTTCATGTATAAGTTCATATCTTTGATATGTTGTGAAAATGATTGTATTTGAATTATCTAATGAGTTGAGTTCGATTCATGTTGTATGTTGGTGATATGAACTCATGGTGTTTGTCGCCTGATGAAGAAAGTTGTAAAATTTTGAAGGAAAATTGTCTAAGTTCTAGTCAATAAAGGGGTCACATGCTCAGAAGGGTTTACCACATATCTCTGCATTTGAAGATATGGGCATGCAGATTGAAAGGAAGCCAGACAATGCTCTTAGGTATCTATGATTCAAATTTGAGTTCACAAAGTCTACCGCAAAATGTTTTAGAGTTCGAAGAGTGAAGGCAGTAGTGAAACATGGTAAGTGCAGTCACAGACATATAGGAGAATGCTCCACACTTATCCGTAGATGAAGATATGATGTTGCAGATTGGAGGACAGGTAGATACGAGTCAAAGGTATGGGTGTTTCAAGTTTCAAGTAATAATATGTACCACAAATGCTTCTCCAGAGTCAGATCTATGAAGACATGCCTTGGTATTAATTAGTATGAGTAGAAGTAGATAGTTAATGTTACTGCAATTCACCGCACATTGATATTTGGCTTTGTTGATGAAAAGACAAGCACATTAGATCAGTTGGATGGCTCTGTTCAAGTTTCAAATGGTTATGTTTAGCGCAAGTATGATTTTCATTGCTTTACTTCAAGACTGTGTAAGCAGAGTTTGTTAAGGACACCGGCATCAAAGTTCAAGTGTTTGTGCTAGCATGAAATATCTTGAATGATAAAATAAGTATACATGAATGTTTTACAAGTCATATAATGGTCATTATGTGGTCTGCATGATATAATTTTGTCTCTTATGGTACCGCTTTTGGTCTGGAGCTAAATGCAAGGAAGGATAAGTGTTTGCAAAGCTGACTTGGTGTATGGTGATGTTTTTGCCGTGTGTTTGAAGTGTGTGCTAGCTTGGAAGAGTGTGGTAAGGTAAAATAGAACCTAATTATATCTTTCTTTTGAACGACATTAGATTTTTACTTACCACAAATATTTGGGAGCTGACTATTATGGCCATAACATGTTTCATGTTGCACATTTCATCTTGGCTGAGAAAGGAGAAAGATTTTGAAGCTTGCAGAGGATATAAATGTAAGATCAAAGTTGTTGAAGAAAAAATGAGGTGTACATTGTGTGCTAGCATTAATAATTTATGAATAAGACAACTGCAGAAGTAGTTTTGATGATGAAATGTGGAAAGGATCAGTTTATGTAATATGGTTTTGTTGCGGAGGTGATGTGATGTTAGAGAAGTGTTGTCGAAGGTGTTTTGATGTTATAGAACTTGGTATTGTGGTTGTGGAGAGATGAAGTAGTTGTTCAGAGGTTGGAAAGGTTAGCAAAAGGTTGGAGTAATCAATGATTGTCAGATAAGTATTTTGTTGCAGAGGTTGAAGCCTCTTTGTGTAAATTGTTGTAGTAGTTCAGGGAGTTGCAGCTTCCTTTGGGTTGTAGCCCATAAATGATAATGTAATCTTGTTCCTATTTGAAAGGCTAGATTTGGATAGTAGATCCAAGCAGCTTGCTCACCGTGGTTTTTCCCTTCTAGGGTTTTCCACATAAATCTGGTGTTATGGTTGTGTGCCTAGGTGTTCTTGTGTTTCTCTTGCTTTAAATGCTTACATTAGTTTGACTATTATTGGGAGAAAAGAATTTGATTAAGAACTAACTCACCACCCCTCTCAGTACTTATGTGTGTTCAACACCCATGTGAACTCACATGTTTGAGCACATTCCCATGAGATCCATGTGAACTTGCATGTGTGAGGCCCACGTGAACTTGCATGTGTGAGCACATCTCTCCCCATGTGAATGTCATTGAAGAGTCTTGTTAATTTGTAGGTTGTGTGAGAGTAGGTGAAGGTTGGGAGAGGGTGTCAAGTTTCACTCTCATATTTGATGGTGAGGAGTGGCATGGCACTCTCTTTTTTTAAGCTCACAATTTAGAGTTTTTGGGGGGATTCTTGCATTTTTGGAAGGGGTTTTTCTTTGAAGAGCTTTGATTTTTTGTGGGGGATTTTGAAGGGTTTGAGGAAGAGGAGAGAATCCATGAATGGATGTCTTGATTTTTGTTTTTCTGGAGAAAAGGAGATTGAAAAAAGGGAGAAGATCTCCTTGTCGACAAGCTCTAAGGATGAAGATAAGTCATTTCCTTCTCTCTTCTCATTGTCGTTATCTTCATGTACACCTTGTATTGTGAATAGATTTTGTTTCATTTGTATTTTATGTATGATATGATTGTGAGAAGAAGTATATTTTAAAAATGGTGAAGGATGTGCCTAATCTTAGTGTGTGTAAGAATGCTTGAGTGATCTCTCTTTGGTGTGAGATGAGTGGAAGCCTCTTATTTGTGTAATGTGATTTCTTGAGATTGGATCCATGTATCATGTGGTTGTTGTTCTTATTTCCTCTTTATCTTGGGTCCTTATTGGTTCTCCTAGTTCAAGGGATGACTAGAGCCTCTAATGGATTTATTACATCAATAATACAAGGGTCAAGAGCTTTTATCTCCCCTTTGGTTGCTTACGCTAGTTACAAATCTTGGATAAATATACTTGGAGGAGATCGATTGATGTAGAAGGATGTAATATTGCAATAGTTTGAGAAAAGATGTTATAATGTATCATTTTGTATCAAAAGGCATTGTATCTTTTAGAGGAGAAAATAATATCCTTGTAGTTATTCTTAGGTTTGGAGATATTTGATAATGCTCATGAAAAAAAAAAGGATTTTTCTAAACTATATAATCATAGTGTACTTGTAATCACTTTAGAAGAGATGCTCCTACGTTTTAAAATAGATTTATATTCCAAAGAGTTGATGAGTATAAATATTTTGGTGTTGGAATGAAGGAATAATTGTAATATGCATTATTGATTTTTGAATAATACTCCAAATCTATCTCATTTAGAATAAATATTCCTTTATATATGTGTGTGTGTATGTATATGTAATTAAATAATAAACTTATTTCAAATAGAAGTATCCAAAACAAATGGATATATAATTAAATTCCAATGCTTTTTCTATTGTAAACTTATTGGAAAGTTAACATATAAAAGGTATATATATATAGAGCGAGAGAGAGATGAAATTTTCATGTGAAATATTTTGCATTCTTATAAAAATTAAAAACAAATCAAAAAAAGGAGCCTAAGTTTTAAAGTGAAATAGGTTAAAATGATATTAAGGAATAAATGGTATGAAAACCTCATGTGAAGGGATATGAAGCAAATAATGACTAGCAAACCTATATTTAAAAATATATCTAAAGTACGCCGAGAGATATCCTTCTTAAGGCGCCTATTTTTTAATCACTAATCCTAACATTAGGCACCTCAAGAAGGATATCTCTCAGCGTACTTTAGATATATTTTTAAATATAGGTATGCCAGTAGCATCCGAAGTGGCAAGCCTAATTCTAACTATATTATATAATTATATGAATTATTATTAATTATATAATATAATATAATAATATAGATTAGATATATTATAATTATTATATATAATATATAATATATATAATTATTATATATTATATATATAATTATTATATATTATATTTAGGATTAGAGTTCGGGGTTAAAATTAGGGTTAGGGTTAGTGTTTAGGTTAGAATTAAGGTTACAATTAGTATTAGAGTTAGGGCAAGAAATAGGGTTAGAATTACAATTAGAAATAGGGTTAGTATTGTGGTGAGAGTTAGGGTTAGGTTTAGGGTTAGGAATATAATTAGGGTTGCAATTAGGGTCAGGGTTAGAATTATGGCTAGAATCGGAGTTAGGGTTAGAATTAGTGTTAGGATTAAAGTTAGGGTTAGGATTAGAAATATAATTAGAGTTCAAATTAGGGTTGGGATTATGGTTAGATTTAGGGTTAGTGTTAGTATTAGAGTTACTGCCAAAATTATGGTTAGAATTATGTTAAATAGTTAGATTTAGAATTACAATTAGATTGAGGGTTTTGAGGCTTATAAACAATGCTAAGTGTAATCTTATGATTGTGGTAAGAATTAGGGTTAGATTTAAAATTAGGGTACCTATTTTTAAAGGAATATTTTAATCTCAATGTTGAACCCTAATTCTAACAATAACCCTAACCTTGATACTGATTCTAATTCTAACCCTAATTATAATTCTAATCCTAACATGAAGCTTGACCCTAATTCTAACCCTAATCATAAGCCTATATACAACCTTAGTTCTAACCCTATCTGTAATTCTAACCATAATTGTATCCCTAATTCTAAACCTAACAGTAACCTTAACACTAATCCTAATTCTAACCCTAACCATAAAATTAATTGTAACTATAATTTTTATTATAATACTGTTTCGAACCCTAAGCCTAACCCTAATTATAATTGTAACCCTAAATCTCACCCTAACCCTAACCCTTATTATAACCCTAACCCTAGTTTTGACTGTAATTCTCATTCTAATTATCACCTTTTTCAAATTGTAACCTTGATTCTAATTGTAATTCTAACCCTAATCCTAACTGTAATTCTAACTACAATTCCAACCCTAACCCTAATTATAGCCCTAATCATAATCATAACCCTAACCCTAAGCCTTATTATAACCCTAACCCTAGTTTTGACCCTAATTCTCATTCTAATTATCACCCTTCTTTAAACTATAACCCTAATTCTAGCTGTGACTCCAACCCTAACCCTAATTTAACCCTAATCATAATCATAACCTTGATTATAATTGTAATCATAGTTCTATATATAGATATAAATGTAAATGACTTTTGGTGTTTTATTGTAACTATAACCCTAACCCTAGCGTTCAGGCCCATACTAACCCTAATTGTAACCCTAACCCTAATTCTAATCGTAGTTTTAACCCTAATCCTAACATAAACCCTAACCCTAAATCCAATTATAATTCTAATCTTGATTTTATCCCTAGCCCTAATTCTTACCCCAAATACTAATTCTATTTCTATAATCCTAACCCTAACCTTAATCCTAATAGTAAATCTAACCCTAACTCTAACTCTAACCCTAAGCCTAATTCTAACCATAATTTTAACCCTAACGATAACCCCAATTCTATCCCTAACCCTAATTTTAGACCTAATTGTAATACTAACTATAACCGTAATTCATAAATTTATATTAATAAATAAAACCATTTGGTATGGAGTAATTGTTTAAAGACATCATTTGACATCATAAGACAAACATATAATATGAAGTATTCCAACGCATGTACATTGCCACCCTAGTACTTGTACACATAAGAATAGTATTTATCCACATAACATTCTTATCTATTTCTTTGTAAATACTTTTACCCTCAAAATTGCACAAATCATTCATATCATGGTTGTTAGATTTGAGTTCCACAAATCACTCATGTTTTGTTTGGATCTCTTAGCCTTGTTTTAAGATCTTACTTTTTTAATCCAAAAATTACACTCTTTTGGTTCTAACTTTGCTTATTTAAAAGCCAAAATAATTCATATATTAAAAATTTAACTATTATAATAAGCTTGTAGTCTAAATATTTCCATCATCTGGGTGCATTTCTTTCCAATTAGTAATCTATTTTATATTGTGTTGTGTGGATTTCTCACAATACAATTGAATTGCATACCATAACCCATTTTATTAACACTTATATTTTCATTTAAACCTTGGAAATGTTAGTTCTTGTTGAAACAATTTGGTATGTAGCTTGTTAAACACTTTTTAGTGGTGTTTATTCTTCATATTTGTTCACTTTGATAATCTTGCATGCATCCATGAGAGATAGAATACCAACAATTCACATAATTATAATATTGGATAATTGTATGATTCTAAGCTCTTTTTACATAGTACGATGTTTGATAAAATAATTCAATTGAATGTTTTATATGTATAAAGAGTTGATAGAAATAGAACAATTAATATAGTAGTTAGAAAATTTTATTTTTTGGAGGATCATGCATTTAATATCTTCCAAAGATGGAATTCCCATTGTAAAATTGTAATATCAACATTCAATAATCTAAAATATTATGCGGTTATTTTGTTTTATGTCACACTCCCCTTCATCTCACTTCAAATCTTACAATTTGATATGCTCCCCTGAGTTATTTACCTCAACTTGTAATAGGAAAATTTATAAATAGTGACCTTATCTACCATTGCATACTAAAGTGTGAATATGAAAGATTTCTTAGCCATTTTAATGTATAGCACGAATTCAGCAATCTCTTTTACACATAAATTACAACCTGAACACCTCATATATATCTACTTTACACTATAATTTTCTTTATCTCCTCTCATCTATCTTTTTTCTATTGTCTATGTATGATTAGAATCTCACATCATAACTACCATCAAGTTACACTACAATATGACAAGACATGAATATTTAATCGTGAATATTATTCATTCTTGGTGGTAGATCTTTTTCTGAAGTCTCATATCTTGCCACACAATTCTTTAGATTCTCTTCTCCTTGTTCTATCTATATGTCGACTTAAAAATTGTTGTCGTATCTTTAGTGTCTCCACAAATATGAAATGAGTTCTACAACCCTTTTATAAAAGAAGTTGCCTACAAATTCATCATAACTTGCCTACTCTAATAGTAAGATTTGGTACAAGTTGATCTCCAATTCCATATAAATTCTTGGATAATTCTAAGAACCTTTTGCTATAGGAGACTAAGTCTCCAATCAATTGGAGTATTAACTACATTCATAGTTCATGAGAGCATATAGCCAAATCCACTCAGGTGCTTTTGTTGGCTATCTCTTCAATGGGATTATATCCCATATTTTAGTGTTTCATAAATAGACACACATAAAAGGGACCTCATTAGAAAATCAACTCAAGAACCATTTCTTTTGTAAAACAAACCATGAAATATCCCTCGGGGAATGCATGGATCTGGTGCAATTTTTCAATAGATATTTGCAAAAGATTTTCCTTCTTTTAATCACCTGCAATCTTTTAATCGCCTGCAATTTCCCCACTTGTTTTATAAAAACATATATATATATATAAACTTTCTGAACACTACCTCTATGAAAAGAATAGCAAAATAGTAGCCTAAGACACTATACTAAACAAATTAACAATTCCAACTCAATTGTATTTCTTGTTTCTAAATGCAGATGCAGAAATATTGTACAATGCGGCAGTTCTTCAAGAAGAAGCACAACATTTAGCGGAAGATCTTGGGAACAAAGAAATAGTGGAGGTGACAAAGAGATTCGGCATTGAAGAAATATGTGGACAAGAGGAAAGGGAGGGCTTTTGGAATTGGTGAAGAAATTCGTCTGTTTCGGGAATTTTGTAGAGTGGAAGTTGGTGGTTGTCGAATATCATTCAGGAAAAATCGTCTTCAATAGAATTTTTCCCAAGATGCTTCATCATACAGAGTATGATTGTGGCACTCTTCCAACCCTTTCTTAAGATATAAATTCTTGTGATGGGATGGATTGATCGGAGAGCGCTGAGCGTTTTCCAATGGTCTGATAGTGTTTGTTTCCCTCTTAATCTTGTAATTGTGATGCCTAAGAACGTTCATGGCGAATTGTTTTAAGGTTACGTAGCAGACCCTGGAGCTATCAAGCCCATCATACTAAGGAGAGGAGGAACTATTTACGCAAAGGAGATTATCAGAGAAACGTTTTAGGCGTATCCAGGAATAGGACATAGGTAAAGTTTTAAATGAGAAAGCATCAGAGCTCTGATTTACATCACAATCTGCTTAAAAATCTTTCAAACCATGACAATAACTAGAAAAACAAAGAACTGATGCAAATACCTTTAAAAAAAGAAAAATGATTTCCTCCACGGTCTTGGATCGATTCCTGGGGAAGGCAATTCTTTTGTTTTCTGTTTGCACTCCCCTTCAGCTCACCTCAAATCTTGCAATTTGATATGCTCGGAGTTATAAACTATTTGATATGCTGGCCTGAGTCAAGAATCAATTTGAAGTGGCTATTGTCCATCCGCTTTTTTTGTTTTTATTCGTTTCACCTTCTCTATTTTGTGAGTGTAAAGCTTCTGGATAAAACTGTGTATTGCTTTTTCAGATTGATATTTCGGATCACACTCCATGATCCATCATCACAAAGAAAAGAAGAGGAAGAGTGTGATCCAAAACGTCGATCTGAAAAAGTAATACACAGTTTTATCCAGAAGCTTTACACTCACATATCATGAACTGTGGAAACATCATGTCTAGAACTTCTCTATTTTGTTTTTTATTAGTTTTTCAATTTTTAGATTTTTGTTTATTGTTTATTTTGTTTATTGGATTTTAGTGTACGAGAATCTGAATCTTTCAAGTCTTCCCTACCATTATAGAATGCCTCTCTCGGTGTAAACATAGAAGGCACTAATAAAAAACTCAACCTTTATTCAAACTCAACCTTTATTCGCAAGAGTTTATGTCTTAATGCCTTACCATTTTACTTCGATCCTTCTTGAGTCATAGATGTTTTCATTCCAATGTCTTATTAAACATAATGATATTGGCAATATCATCTACAATCCTATAGGAACCACTGTTAACTAAAGTACAACTATAGAACTTAAGTTTTAAAGTGAAATGAGGTAAAAATGATATTAAGGAATAAATGGTATGAAAACTTCATGTGAAGGGATATGAAGCAAATAATGAAGAGTGTTTTGCTTTTGCATATTGGGGTGACAAAAGTATCAAAAGTTGTGTTCCCTATTTAACCCATGTAGACTCGTGGTGTAAAAGGACTATGTGGGATACTTGAAGAGAAATAGTCATGATGTCAATGACATCTTACCATTGTCCTCAATGGTATCACTAGTGAAGTAATGTATGATATTAGGTGGTAAATAAGTTACAATTGGTTGTGTGCTTATTTATCATTGGGTATCACATATTCCTAAGTGGACTATATTTGTTGTTATGTGACAGAGCACTAGTGTGGTGTGGAAGTGATACCTTATTACCCATATGGATACTCGATACTATGACTGATACCCTCTTGTAGAAGATGACAATGGATCTCTATATTGGGATTTGGCATAGATTCTTGGTGTGAAGTAACTATGTGAGGTGTTAACCCATAGAGATGTTGTGTTAGATGGGTGTTGTATGGATATACAGATGCATTCTTGGTGAGGGTTTATGTATGTACTAGAAAAAGGAGCTTCGACTATATCACCTTCTCTACTCATGAAAAGTTTTAACTACATCTCCCTGCCATTGTAGAACACCTCTCGGTGTAAACATAGAAGGCACTAATAAAAAAACTCAACCTTTATTCAAACTCAACCTTTATTTGCAAGAGTTTATGTCTTAATGCCTTACCATTTTATTTCGATCCTTCTTGAGTCATAGATGTTTTCATTCCAATGTCTTATTAAACATAATGATATTGGTAATATCATCTGCAATCCTATAGGAACCATTGTTAACCAAAGTACAACTATAGAACTTAAGTTTTAAAGTGAAATGAGGTGAAAATGATATTAAGGAATAAATGGTATGAAAATTTCATGTGAAGGGATATGAAGAAAATAATGAAGAGTGTTTTGCTTTTGTGTATTGGGGTGACAAGGCTGAACCCTATTGCTGGCCGAATAAAGGGGCCGAATAATTTGGGGTCCATAGGGGGCCATGGCCAGGGGGCGTCGTCGCCCTTCCCTTGGACTTTAAGCGCTGCTAACGGATTTTTTGCTCTTAAAACTATGGAAACAATTTACCCTATTCTCTGTTAACTTTGTAAATCAAAAGCAAGATATTATTGTTGTATTTTAATAGATATCCTCTAAATAAAATCTGTTTTAAGTGCTTATAATATAAATATAGTCAGAAAATGCTTATAATCTGTATATATACACACTCTAAAAATAAAACCTTAAATATTTATTATATATACATCCTCTAAAAATAAAATGTACTTTGCCAAATGCATATAATCTGATAACAAATACATCTATATAAAATCAGAACTAATTAAATATACATACACACATATATATGTGTTTTCTAATGTGTGGTGCAAAATAAATAAGCAAGGGAAAATTTTCAAGCAAACTTTGGGCTCCATTGGCAAAAAAAAATAGAGCTAGCTTGCTTCTCTCTCTCTCTCTCTCCAATTTTTCTTCCCTATGCAAAATCAGGCAAAATGAGGGAAATAACTTTAAAGTTTTTTTCTTAAGAAGAGTTTCCCTAGATCTAAGGGTGAGGATAGATCTCATCAAATGGATGAGATTTGTTTCTCACCCTTTTGAAAAACTGACTAATTAAGATTAAACCACTTTTAGCCAAGTAAACTTAATTAAGTCATGATGGGGGACTATGTTGCCTAGCACCCTTGACTTAAGTCACAATTTAAGTGACTCAAATTGCAAAAGTGTAATTTATTAAATGATCTATATACTTTATATCCCTATGGTCATAATATTAAACACTTTGTGTTATGAACATTACCATCTATTAGAATGTTGATTATCTAAGTAAACTTATAAATTAAATATCAAATGATAATATTTAGTAAGCTTGTTATTGTTAGAGTATTTTGTTTTTGAATAATACCAAGCTTCATAAGTGCATCTAAATAAGTGTGCATTAGACCTAATGGATGGGTATTATTAAATAACAATGAAGGCCCTTAGCCTAGTAACCTAACTAGCGATGGTATCCTAACGTAATCAAATGTTGACCCTAGCTTGTTGAATGGCTTTGTTGGAATGCTCCCCCTCTTATACCTCTAACCCCTTGGGCATGCCTTAGCTCTTTTCAAGCATGTCTGCTCTCAATGTTAGGACATCAACCATAGGTTTCAATCACACCTATCCTTTATCACCTTCCCCTTGTATGACATTGAGATGTTTCTTCTTCATGTGGTGTCTCCTTATTATAGTGCATGGGGTGGTGACACATGCACGCGAGTTATTTTGCATTAATGCAACAAAAAATATATATTACCATTTTTTCTAGGTTGTTCTAGAGTGTAAATTTGGGGCATTACATATGGTATCAAATCCAAGTTTGCAACACCGAGAGATCTGGGAGTGTCGTAGGGCCTTATCACTTGTATGTACACCTATGTGAAAAACTAGTAGTGCAATCGATTGGAATTTTTGTGTTACTTCTTATGTAATTATTGGGTGCTCCTAGAATACTGTGTCCCACTTTTTGGCCAAAGTAGGACATTGAAATAAGAATTTTTAACCAAATTTTCACTTTCCAACACCTATAGCAACTAAACCATTAAGAATTTGAAGATGATATGAATTAGTGATCTTTGAGATTTTGTGTCTAGATTCTAAATGTATTTTTTTTAATTTTAAGAAATAACGTGAATTTTTTTACATAACTTTTAATAACTTATTTTTTATAGTTAACAACATTTTTTAAAAGTGGCATTTACACCATACATCATAACTTTTTTATAGAAAGGATCAATTTATAAAACTTTAAACATAGATTTGTAACACCCATATCTAGTGCAAGGATATTTTTTCATAATTTTTTGTTACTTATATTTTTTTATTAATTTTTGAAGTGAAATTAATTATAATTCAGACATAGGTTTACACCATACAACATAACTTTTTATGTATGTATCCAAATTGAATTATTTTTTTGTTGAAACAAGGACAGGATATTTTTCATAAAAAAATTTCTCTATTTTTTTATGTTTTCATGTGCATGGAATAGAGACCTTGATGTTTGGTGAAAAACCTATGTTCACTAGAAAATAGAAAATAAATATAATAATCAAATGAAATATATACAAAATCATACTTTTTGGAAAGCTTATACTAAGGTCTACATACTTACAAAATATAATTTCTAAATGACTTCATTTGATCCCCCAAAAGGTGAAGCAATTTTTTTTTTGTCAACATTTTGATAGGTGCGGAGGAGACGCCATCGAGGTTTTAATTTAAAACTAGGGGGGTTCTTTCCAAGGGGTTTCAATCTAAGGGGGTTTTATCTAACCCCCTTCAATTAAGCCCCTTTAGATGGAACCCCTCAAAGCTTAACTCATTAAATCTTTCTAAAAAATATGTGATTTTAGACAAAAATCAGGATGTCTCAAGTTTGGGACTTAGTATTGTGGGATCACCCGTGTAACATCCAAATCCGAAATGACAAGAAGTAACTAAGTTTTCACAACGGTAATTTTTTTTTTACTAAGTAATCAAATATAAGAGTAACTCATCTATAATCCAATACAACATTTTTCATTTTATCATAAACATGATCTCATTTTCATAAAACTGAAAGAAATGATATACATTAAACACTTTGTTTTCTAACAAATGAAATTTTCTTGAATCAACAAATATTGGAAACATACCATTAACATGCATCTCGATTGTCGACCCATCACATTCAAGACTCGGCATTCCTCAGTATTTGGAAGAGAAAGTATCTTCAAGGAGCTTAACCTCCAACCATAGACCGTCAGTCTCCTGCACTCCTTCCTAACCGGAAGTGGCCCTACCCTACTCAAGAGGATAGACTTAGGATAACCATCGATGTTTGCCATATGAGCTCTGGTGTTGTAACCTACGTGTCTTGTTATCGTGCAGATCCCTAGATACCCTCTAGTCATGCACGACACTCCACAAGAAACACCATCCAGTTACGGTGAACGTTCGATGCACTTGAGGATAGTACACCACCTTGGCCAAAGGATTTGTTTTTAAATTAGCGTTCTAAGAATGCATGAACTTGGTTCACCCACCCTACTCGACTTGAACTAGTCGAAATCCTACAGTTTCCCATTTGTATAGTTTGAACTAATTGACGACCTTGATGACCTCAAGGATTTGGGATTTCCTCCTGTAATAGCGCATGGCGCAACATTTACTCTAATCCTGAGTTCATAGTTTCAAAACCCATTTTCATGTAAAAACATTGTTTATAAGCGCCCACTCCTAAGTGGTTTCATAATCGTTTACTCGGTTCCCGTGATTGCACAACACACTCAAGTATCTAAAACATTTTCCCGTTATCCCAGAATTCAGGGGTTCTAGACTCCTAAGGTCTACAAAATGAAACTAGAGTCGTCACATGCGGGTTTTCCACTCTACATGCTCATTACCAAAACCATGACGGTTTTTTGACACAAGTACATTAACTCCTTCCCTTTTCAAGTCAATTTATTTCGCAAGAGTTAATGAGGTAAAAATTGTAAAATATAATAATAAAAAGATTTGGAGTCTTTCTTACGACTTTAGAGATGACCAACGCACGGTCGACCTCTAACAAAAGATAAAAGATGAAAACAACTCAAACTAGTTGTAACTACAACTTCGGCTATCAAGCACAATAACGTTTACGTCAATCATGTTTTAAATCTGCGGTTTATCTCTCCTACACAACACGCTCATGGAGCAAAGTATTTTCTCTCTAAGGAGCTATTGATTCAAGTGCCCAAGGCAGTTTTATGTTGATATCTTTGTCTTGAAGGAACTCTTTAATATTTTACGTCTTTTGAAGTTTGTAGTTCACATTAGCAATCATGCATTGATCAATCTTGGAGGAAAGCACATGGTGACCTATGCTCTATCGTCTTACAGCATCTACCAAGAGAGGAAATAATCCATTTTCTAAGTTCTTGCATACTAATCGACAGCAGCATTATTGTCACTTGAGGTTTCTATTACTATAAGACAACAATGAAACATTTACAACAATTAACCTCACACAGATTTGCAATAGAAGAGATTGTCTTCACATTTCATTCATTGTAACATAATTATTCTTGCACAAATAAGACACATTTACTGGTCTATACCTAGAAACAGAAGAGAAAATGGTAAAAAACCTATTGACAGAGATAAAGATTGCTCTGTCAAGTTCTTTTTCTCCTCTGGCTAGTCGTCCTCCTCTCAGTCGGTCACTACTCAAACAAAGACAAGCTCCATAGTTTTCTTCTCTGCCAATCTCTTCTCAAGATAACGTCAGGCTCCCACAGTATTCTCGTCTCTCTCCCTTCTATATTCTATCAGACCACTCCCTCACTGTCCCTTAGCAACTTCTAAGACTCACTATCCTTTCCACGGTGCACAGAAAGTAACTCACCGTTCTCTCTCTCTACAAACCATGACAGCCACTCCACGATACCGAAGTGAAAAGACCCCATTTCTCTATCTGCTATTTTTCCTTTCCCCTCTAGACCACGACAAACTCCTTTCTATCTGTTCCCCTCAACTCTAAACTCTCTTACCTACTTCTCTGACTTTCTTAGCTACTCTGCAAGACTCTCTACTTTTCTTTTCTTACTTCGCAGCCTCTAAAACTATCCGTCCATCCTCCTTCGCAGTTTTTCTTTCCTTATTCTACCACGATAGCCCCTTATTCCCTCCTACTCGGCCGTCTTCTAACCTCCTCCACAATCAGCGATCCCATCTTCCTTCTAAAACCACCACTAACTCCTCAACTCTTCGCAGTCTTCTCTGCTAAACAATGGCAACCCCATTCATTGATGGAATCTTGCCCTCTAACACACGTCTCTCCCGCTTCTCATTCGCCACCTATAGCCCACGATGAGGGTTTTCTAACAACATACATCTCACCTCAAAAGTAATACCTCACATAACGTAGAGAAAGGCTCTTCTAGCAGCGGTTTTCTCTCGTTTCTGAACAACAGCTAACCGCTGCCTCTACATCCGCAATGAAGAAAGAATATCTGGCGTAAAATAAACAGTTACACCTATGATTTCGCTCCCTCAACGATGAGGCAGCTTGGGCATTAAAGCCAACGGTTATACTTCTATCACAACCGCTGAACTTTCTCTCTCTCGCCCACGGTGAAGGAAAATAAAGCATTCGATAACTACTGATACAAACCTAAGCTCAAGGAGGTCGTTCTAACTGAGTATAACCGACTTCGATACTCACTACAACCACAAGAATGATTAAAGCTCCTTCGGTGATGTGGCTTGTTAAAGGACATAACAACTCCGTCCTTACTAGATCAAAAAAAAACATTTAACTTTCCAAGACTAATTTAAAGATCGAATTGAGGAGTTAAACACAACAAGGTGACGGATAAACAAATGCCTACGGCATCTCTATGGCTGAATAAGAAAAGGAGATAAAGACCACTCTAGATAAGAGACTCAAGGTTAGACCAAAAATAACTCGTGGTCAAAGCCAAAAGAAAGGACTCATGCTAAACGACGATCACACAAATTATTACTCGTTATGGCTTTAAATCGACATTCGTCGATCTACAGAAAAGAATAAATTCAAAACACAAGTTCGACACGTTTTACGACAATCACGACGGATTGATCGTAACGCAAACAAGTTTCCTACACCGTTAAACGCACAAAGCCGACTTCTCGCATCTTTCGACTACGAGACACGATTTACAATTTCGCCACAAGATGGTTCATTAAATACTTATAAACGAAAATAATAAATGTCTAAATAAGTCGACTTGTTATGATGGACTTACGATGACATCGACGACTCCAAGATTCTACAAGACGACTTTCGACTAGGATGTTATACTTTATCCTTTGACGTCGACATCTAGTTAGCTAACCCAACCGACAACTAAGACTAAAATGACAGTTCCAAGGTTTATCTACCTATTTGGCGTTCTCATTAACAAACACCCATGGTTAATTTCCAGAGTCTATACTCTCTCGAAGATACTTTCTCTTCTCGTCGAACACGGTCCACCTATTCCTGCAACGACAGTCTTACATACAATTTTGTGGTCAAAGCACCTATGTTCCAAATCAAAGCATAATATATCCAAAACATCATTGCATTTATCAAAAAGACATTTAGTCTACCATATCACATTGATCATAATCAATAGACTTCTATAATTTCATAGAACTAACTTTGTAAAATAAATCATCAGTTTCCATGTCATCCACAACATAATATATCACTGAAATTTGCAAGAAAGTGAATAACATAATAGTTTCCAAAAAGAGGGATGTAACAACCCGATTATTTCTCAAGAGCATATTTAAATCCTTATTGTAAGATTCCACATGTTATAGTTAACTCTTCCAATGTTTTAAACTATTAAATAGAATATTAACTAAGTGTATTTGATTTAGTGTAACTATCATTATTGTGTTAGCTTGAAAACTATCATAGGGTGAAAGGATGTGATTAATTAATTTATGCATTTGATTTGGAGTAGTATTTGATGATTTTTATGATATGATGAAAGAGGTTACTTGATCATAGTACATATATCTTATGAGAAAGATGATTGTATGCTTAGATGCTTATAAAATAACGAATCTTGCCTTATACCCTTAGAAATTGCATGTTTAACGTGTTGCACGTTGTGAACATTTGTTTCAAGAGTGAATGCACATCATTGTGCTTTTGATCATAGCGTGTTTGTTACAAGAGGAATTTTTTGTTAGAGGGATGCGTCAGCCTCATGTGATGATTTAGGTATCAATTTTATGTATTTTTTTCCTAGTTAGTTAATCCAATGAATGTGCAAGCAGGCTTTACCTATCGATGGGGTGGGTTTCCCCTTGGATATTCGACAAATGAAGGCATTAGACATGCATGCTTGAGTTGTAATGCTAATACCTATTTGATGGAGTCAACTTGATGTGTGGTTTGAGACAATGATTTACCTCTTGTGTTTGTGATTATTCTACCATGGCTTGGTAATAGTGAGGTATGTGGATGCTAATGTAGTAGTGTTTGCAGAACTATTGCTAACTATTGCCTTGTGCACTATGTCGGTATGAGTGGGAGTGATGATAGATTGATAAGAAACTTTTTTGTTAACATATGCACCTTGTAATGTCTTGTATGTTACAATGGGACAACACTATGGTACCACATTATGTCTCATATTTAATAATGGTTTGGTGACAATTTTAAGCATTACATTGTGAATTTTCTCTAAACATGTTAGAAAGTTTAATTTTAATTAATGGAAAATAGGAGAGTTTTAGGTAAACTTATGGCCTTGCCCTTTGTTAGGCTAGAAAAGGAAAGAAAAATCATGAAAAGGAGTCAACTATATGCTAATTGTCTATTAAATTGTTGATGCAAGATTTTCACATCAATATTAATTATTGCTATTGCTTTATTTTCCAATTGAGTACACAAGTTTTCTAATGTGATTGGCATTATTAGAAAACTAAGTTGTGGTTATATGAAAAGCTCTAGCTGAATTTTGTAATGTTTTAAATAGCTCATGGTTAGAATTCAATTAAAGTTTGATGCATAAATGTCTATATGAATACCTTGTAGAGAAATTTAGCATGTATGAAAGGATGTAATGTTGTAGCTAGTGTGATTAAAAAAATGTTCATTATGAAATAGATGTATTAGAATATCATATGAGTTGTCGATTGAAAGTTTGGGAAACAAGACCCTAAGTTTAATATAAATTGCATGTTCTTAAATGTATAGTTAGATGATTTCAAACACTAGATTGACATTAGAGTTTTGTTGCAATCATTAAGTGATAAATAGAAGGAGAATTATGTTCTTTTTATGAGGTTATGCGTGTGAGTAGGCCACATGTGTGTCCATCCTAGATTATGTTGTGGTAGTTGAAGTATGTGATGTGAAAGTAGAATGTGACATTTGAGTACCCAAGTTTTATCATGAACATTGTTAGACTTAAATGTGATGTGAGTCGTTCATGAGAATAAAGTGTTGTGAAAGTAATGTGTAAAACTAGTTGTGCACCCCCAACTTGATGGTTTTGTTCTGAGTTAATTATTGTTAGTGGTGGCCTCTGACTAATAATCACTTGATGATACACATCACTTTGGATTCCCCCATTTTGGTTGAGTGTCTGAAAGGTGAACTACTAATAGATGATGGCCTCCTATTGGTAATAACTAATTGTGACCCTTCTAATTTGATGATATCCTTTTGACAATTATCAACGTGATGGTTCCTCCTCTCGACTATAGTATCAAAAGTTGTGTTCCCTGTATAACCCATGTAGACTCGTGGTGTAAAAGTGCTATGTGGGATACTTGAAGAGAAATAGTCATGATGTCAATGACATCTTACCATTGTCCTCAATGGTATCACTAGTAAAGTAATGTATGATACTAGGTGGCAAATAAGTTACAATTGGTTATGTCCTTACTTATCATTCGGTATCACATATTCCTAAGTGGACTATATTTGTTGTTATGTGATAGAGCACTAGTGTGGTGTGGAAGTGATACCTTATTACCCATATGGATATTGGATACTATGACTGATACCCTCTTGTGGAAGATGACAATGGATTTCTATATTAGGATTTGGCATGGATTCTTGGTGTGAAGTAACTATGTGAGGTGTTAACCCATAGAGATGTTGTGTTAGATGGGTGTTGTATGGATATACAGATGCATTCTTGGTGAGGGTTTATGTGTGTACTAGAAAAAGGAGATTCGACTATATCACCTTCTCTACTCATGAAAAGTTTTAACTACATTGTGATTCTTATGTGTATTAAGACAGAGAGTTGTGATTTCATCACCCTCATCACTCGCAGGGGTTCCAACCGTACTGTCAAGCTATTGTAGGAATCTATCAAGGATAGACCCTACTAACTTGTTACCCTCATCAAGCATGCTGGTAGTAGTATTTGTGACGTGGACACTTGGATGTATTTCTTGAGAAATTCTTCCTACCTCAAGGACATGTATCATTGTTCTACTATTGCAGTTGTATGCATATGGAGTTATGGGAGTTGGTATGATGGATCTATTTCAAGGTGGCATGTTAGTTATACTTCCACCACCAGGGGGAGCTACATATATTCTTATGGATGTGATATTCTTGGTATTAGAAAATGACAAACATGATATGGCATGTCTTGGCTTGTGTGGGACATGCAATTTGTGACATGGTGTTTTACTCTTGACCTTTATGTGGAATTGAGACCACTGAATGACTATATTTATTTTTCTAGTTGCAAGTCTACCCAATTCCCCTCCTCCCCTTAGGTAGCTTAGTAAGAGCTACATAATGATTGTAAAGTGCAAATTTTAATGAGATTGTGGATTATTGTTCTGATGAATTTTCTTTGATTTGAAAAGCCAATAGTGTGGTAGTTACCACTTCTTGGGTTACTTAACCATTTGAGGTTTGAGATGGTTCTTTTGGTCCCAAGGATTGGTTTTGATTTGAATTTGTACTCACTTTAAAGTGTTATATTACTTATTTTATTCTTCATTTTGATCTTTTATAATTTAATTGGTGGATTTGTAATTTTTACTTGTGTTGAGGTGTTCTTAGTGTTGCAACTATTGGTTTGTGTGGAGTAAGGTGACTTATGTAAAAGTACCATATCTAGGAGGGTTCCCTGGCAGGTTGTATGGGGGAGTAGATGGCCTGGGGAATTCTTACTGTGAGAATGGGGGTTGCAAATGGGATCAGTATGGGATAGTCATAATCCATTCCCCCTAATTATGTGCAATCTCATGTATCTCTTTCTTAGATGCTAACCCCCTTAGACAAACAAGGAAGCAATAGATAGGAAATGTATGGAGGGCTTCTCAAGGAGGGCCATGAGACCTTATTTACTTATGATTCTATGGTTTTATGGTTCTTCAGACACCGTCTCTATGATTCTTTAGCTCTTGGTTCTATATATTCATGGCTTATGGTTATTTGGTGTTATTGTGGTTGTTGGCACTCACGTAAACTCATGTGTGTAGCTCCGCCATGTGAATCATATGATGTCATCCTTATGATATGTTCCTAATTTTGTGTGTATTGTTGGAACATGTATGGTGTGTATCATTTGTGAACTAGGTGTGGAGGTTTTATTTAAGGAAAATGATAGGTAAATGCTTGTAAGTGAGAATGAGTGAGCTTGATGAAATAATGTTTGAGATTTAGATGATTTTTTTTTAATAAATAGATTTAATCTTGAAATGATCAAATAATGGTTAGTTTTGCAAGTGACATATATTATTTATGTTTTGTATTAATGTATGATCTCATGAATAAATAGCAACAAACATAGCATGTCCTACCTAAGTTGGGTGGCCTAATGCACCCTTATTCTTGGTGGTAATGTGTGAGATGTTGTTGAAGGATTTTGTGCCTTGCCTTATGAATTTGATGTATTTAATACTCTCATATTTTATGGATTAATACCATGGATTTTTTGCACATTCATGGAGAAACATTCTACCTATGATGCTTGTAATGTTTATGGTTCTTCCCTTCTAGCGACTAAGGTTGATGAACATTGTTGCCATGTTATCATTTTGTCGTAGACATAGTTTGAGGGCAGAGCTTCTCCTGAGCTTTAGTAACTTCTAGGAGGAAGTCTAATTTAAGGGGAGGGGATGTGATTCCTAGCCTTGATCATGAACCTTGAAACACTTCTAGTTATCAATTGACTCTAATGTTGTAAGCTAGTTGAATCTTTGTGAACAATATTACCATGTTGTAGTTTGTCGATATCAATGTCAACTTTGGATGAACCCTATAAACAACTATTTTTTTAATTAGAAAATTATCATTGTTTATTTTTATCATTATTAAGGTTTTGAATAATTGTCACTTCACCCTTTTGATGTGAAACTCTTTCTTCTACCCATCTAGCCGATTTCATTATACCATGTATGGATACCAGAACCTTGTTATGAGATTTCTTAATTATTGTTGGATAAATGTGTTATAGTTGAAATATAATTTCCTTATGGTATGTGATAGTGTAGATTTATGTTGCTAATCTTAGGAAAGCCATTTCTATAATTATGTAAACAATTGAGTTTGGTTGTGTGATGTCAAGCATAAGGATGCTAACCCCAATTGGAAGGTAAATCTTATAGTGTATTGATATGAAAATCAATGATCAAACGATGTTTAGTGTTGTGATGAGAAATTGAATAGCATGTACATGAAGTTGGATTAAACCATGCTTAGTTTCAAGTTAGATGGTTAGTGATCCCAAAATGAAAACTACATGGATGTGCTTTTTTCATGAGCAAATTGTGTATGAATTTTAGATAAGGTAATTTGGTGGTTGCATGCTATAATGACACTATGCATATGATGTGGTTTAGTGGGCTTTAAAATTAATTTGTTTGAATTATCAAAATTTAGTTAAATACAAATATTGCTTCTTACTATAATTTTTGGATATTGTGCAAGGTTATCATGTTGATTGGTAGGTTATGACCACATTAATCAATGAGGTTGGATATGACCATGTTGGTGATGCATGGATTATAATCAAATCTTATTTTGAGATATGTGAATTTAAATTGGGTCATTAACAAGTAAATTGTATGATTATTTTGCATTGCTTCGATTATATATGTATACCGTGGATAACCTGGTACTGGTGTGAGCAAACACTAATCGAAGAATGGGAGAATCATCAAGACAATAATGTTGTCCACTTCACATAGTGAAGTGGTATAATTCAAATCTTGTAACTTTAAGTGTTGAATTTTATTTTATTTTGAAGTCTTAGTGCAATGTGTTAATGCTTAAGTGTCTTTCCAAGTGTCAAAGGTGTGGGTTAGAGTGCAAATCCATATAGAATCTTTTAGGCCATTTTTCTTGAGTTAAAAAATAAACTTTTGTGTTATTATTTTTTTGGGACCCCAACCCAAGTACCTATTGGTAGGGTACATAGGAGACGGTGTAAATAATGTCTTGAGCCTAGAAAAGAGTACTTTTGGGGCTCTTGAAAAGAGCTCCCATGTGTGAGGGCATAGGTGCTTGACTCTAGACAGCAAGCCACCCTATGACTTTCTAAAAGAGTTAGTTTGGGGAAGTGAACCTCAACTTGGGAAGAGGACCCATGTGAACTCACATGTGTGAGCATATCTCTCCCCATGTGAATGTCGTTGAAGAGTCTTGCCAATTTGGGGGTTGTGTGAGAGAGTAGGTGAAGGTTGAGAGAGGGTGCCATGTATCACTCTCATATTTGATGCTAATGAGTGACATGGAACTCTCATTTTTTCAGCTCACAATTTAGAGTTTTTGGGGGGATTCATGCATTTTTGGAAGGGATTTTTCTTTGGGGAGATTTTTTTTTTTTAGGGGGGAGTTTGAAGGGTGTGAGAGGAAGAGGAGAGAATCCATGAATTAAGGGCTTGATGTTTATTTTTGTGGAGAAAAGGAGATTGGAAGAAGGGAAAGGATCTCCTTGTCAACATGCTCTAAGGATGGAGATAAGCCATTTCCTTCCCTCTTCTCATTGTTGTTATCTTCATGTACACCTTGTATTGTGAGTGGATTTTTCTTCATTTGTATGCTATGTATGATATAATTGTGAGAAGAAGTTTATTTGTAAAATGGTGGAGGATGTGCCTAATCTTAGTGTTTGTAGGAGTGCTTGAGTGATCTCTAAATATTCATGCTTTCATGATGTTTCCAACCTCCTAGACCTCCAAAAAACAACAAGAAGCATTAAATTCATCATAAAAAGATCATTTCTAGTCAAAAATCATTAAAATATGTCTATTTTCAGTCATAGATTAATCTTATTTGCAATATTGTCGATTTGCTCGATGTTGTTAAATTTGTTGTCATTTTTCTTTCAAGGTGTTTCTAATAATTTTTTCATTGTTTCAAGACTCCTAGGGCTTCATGAAGATTTATAAAATGTTTCTAGTGTTGTTCTAGGTCTCTCATGGTTGCCAACTAAGTCTCATGGAATACTTTACTTCATTTCACCACTGGGGTAGCTTTAGGACAATTTTGTCAACTTTTTGAGATAGCAATACAATCCTTCTTTTGGATGCTTGGTCTCCTCTTAACCCCTTGAAAAAATTTCACAATCTCATATAACTCCCAACCTCCCTTTCATGAGAATTTCTTGAGTAATAGGCTCTCTAATGGCATGGTAGCTAATTCTACCACTTTTTTTATATGTAGGGAACACTTTTTGATTCATCGGTGCCCTAATGTAGGGGGTCAACCCTAACATAAACCACTCAATTCGTTGTGATTTAGGGCTTGTCATTCCTTCTTATTTGTTTTTTGTTCTTGGTTCTCTTTTCATCTTTTCTTTAAGTTTCCTCTACCTAATTCCACTCTTTTTTTGTTTTACCAATATTTCTCTTTTGCCTTTATCTCTTGGAAACTAAATATTAAAAAACTCACTTCCTAATATGTCCTCAAAATCTCTTATAGATTCGATTATTTCTCTCACTTCTTCTAGCCTAGACAAGGACTCACTATTTATATCTTCTTTAGAAACTTTTCTTTTCTTATTCGGCATAAAGGGTGACTTTTGGTCTAGGGGATTCATCTCCTCATACTTTTGATAACTCCTTGTTTGTTAATGGATTGTATTTATTAGCACCTAGATTATCTTCTTCCTCATGTTATTGGGATGGTTCTCTCCAAACATTTCTAAAGTTTCCATGGAAAACTTAAAATTGTTATTTATATTCCTTATAATCTCTTTATCCTTTTCATTATCTTTACCAAATATTAAGTTTTTAATTTCTTCTTTTCTCTTTATCTCATCGTACCTACTTGCTTCAATATTTCAATGGTCAATGTAGAGGTTTAGTGCTCTCCTTCTAGAGGTTGGGGTTACCAAACCCTCAAAACCATTACGTATTGTGACCCTAGGTTGGAACTAGTTAGAATCTTCATTGTCAAATGACCCCTGGGTTCTCCATATTATAAGTTAAGCACCACTTCTTCTAAGCCTCTCCTTTTCCACTATGTCTATAGTGTCTTTCATCTAAGGTTGCAAGTCATTCATACTTGCCAATGCCTCATATTCTTTTAATTGCTTCATCATTTTGGCTAGATTTTCCTTTGCAGTTTGAATTAAGGTTATGAGCCACTCTGGTTCTTCAATATTAGTGATCATCATTTTCCTTGAGCATCCACCTACCTCTATATTAGGGGTTTCTTCAGCAACAACCCTCTTGGCATGCTCTTCATATGCCTCTCACACCTTCTCTATCCTTTTTGGTACCTTTCCTCTCTTTCTAGGTCTATTTAGCCCTTTTTTCTTCTTCTCTCTTGTTCCCGATCATGATCATCTTCTAGCTCTCTTCCAAATCCATCTTGATCTTAGTAATAATTTCTCCTTCTCTCTTGCTATCACTTTTTCCCATAAAAATTTTAATTTAATTTTATCATCCTTAATTAATTTTTATTCATCCCAAGCATCAAACTATATTTGTCTTTGCAATCATGTCCTTTTAGATATCCCCCATTCCATCATCACCTCCTAGGTGCCTAACCCCTTACCAAGGGTTAACACCTAGTATGTGCTATCGTACTCTTCCATCATTATTATATTTGCTAATAATACTCCTTTTTTTGGTAGTTTTCTTTATTGCAAACTTCTCTCCTTATTTATGTAGTTTTTTTCCTATGCACCAACAAGTTGTGGTCCTAGAAATGGAATCAAATGTTGACAATAAATACAGACCCAAGGTTTGGATAAATTATGTCAAAGAGCTAACCCCAAGTAGTGATACAATAAGAAGGAAACCATAATAGTTTTAGTAGATAAACATGTCAAAAAAAAATTATACATATTTGCACACATCATAAGATTGCTCCATTCATATATTCAAAAATATATACATCACATATGGTTGGGTGACATATCCCTTATCTTTACAATGCATTCATTCATCTATATTTCCTTCCTTCTCTTCATATCTCTTTTCGGTATAGTTGGATACTAATATAGCTTATAAAGATGTAGTGACATGTTCCTCTATTTTCTTATCAACTATCAAGAGGTGCCACTCATTGCCAGATGCTACTAGGTAAAAGTTCAAACATGTGTCACAGTTTTAGCCAAATAAATAGTTTCTATAGAAACAATTTCATCCTAAATAGTTTCGGCCAAAACCACATAGCACCCACGTGGTATTACGTGGCATAAAAAGTTTTGTCTGAAATTTTTAAATCTATAAAATCCAATTTTGATTTTGAAAAGGGTGTTTATTTGCATAGAAAATTTTGAGAGAGAAAGTTTCACCCAAAACTTTTTTGAGCGATACCGTCTCACCTTAAACTATCAATGTGGCATCCCATGTGGCAACCAACCCCCCATTTTCAACAAATTGAACAAAACTTCAAGTTCAACTCCAAATTTCTCCAACCAAAGTGTATTTTCATGAAAAATATGAAAATACCCTTTGGTAGATCTTGGATTCTAGAACTTATATATATATATATATATATATATATATATATATATATATATATTAGGATTATTTTTAAACTTATTACAAGTAGGCTATTATAATCAAACATGCAGGTGATTATATTTTAAAAAAAATAGTAAAATATACTTAAGTTTTTTTAAAAATATACGACCCACTAGAGGAGAGAATCCTCTCCAAGAGGGTATAATTTATTTTTTTAATGATAAAAAATTCAGAAAAAAGTTGATGTCCCATGAAAACTATGCCAATTTAAGTAAATTTGACTTTAAAAATTATTAAAAATAAATATTCATCAAAAATTAAAAAATTTCTCCATGCACTAGATTTTCAAGTTACCTAATTGGGAAAAAAAAAATTTAAAAGAAAAAATTGTCTTTTAATTTTGCAATGTCCCATCAACCTCACTTTTTGCAATTTTTTTCAACAATTAAATTTATGCTCTTAAATTTGTACAAAATATATCCAACTAATTTTTAAAAATTAAAAAATATATATATAAACATAAACTACATTAATATTTCTACATTCCATTAGTTTATATCATTTTAAAATTCAAAACAGAAACATCACTTTGAGGCGCTCCAATTTGGAAAATTGTATTTGTGTTGACCATTTCCTTTATAAAAGTGTGACACCATTCTGAACTTTTACCCTACCACAATGTACTTCTTGAGTCTTGTGGTAAATATGGCTTATTTCGTTTTGCTTTTGGTTCCATTCTTTCCAACAGACAACATCTCCTACCCAATTTGAATCAAAAAATCCTTAGATCTCCACGTACAAGTCCTTACAATCTTTGCTAAACGTGCCACCAACTTTACTATGGTACAAGTAACCTAAGTCCCTTGGTTGTAAGTGATCTACAATATGTTGCAAGTGACCCACACTATGCTACAAGTGACCTTCACTATGTTGTTAGTGATCCTAGTAGCAAATAGAATACTTTGTAGTGCCTTGTAAATACCTAAAGGCTATTTTCATTGTTCCCCAATGCTCTTTTCCAAGATTAGCCATAAACTAGCTAGAAGACTCCCACTAGTTGGGAAATGTGTAGTTTGGTGTAGACCATTGCATACATCAAACTACCAACTACACTAGCATAAATAACATGAGACATATCCTCCATCTTTGCAAATGAGGACAAACACTACTCAACAAATAACTTAGTCCCCATTAAAAAAGGGACACTCACTTGTATGTTGTTTGCCATGCTAAAATGTTATAGAACATAGACTCAACACAGTTACTCTAACCCAAACAAGGATTTCTATTAGCTATATCTCTTCTTATCTCCATACCTAAGATGAACTTAGCAACCCCCAAGTTCTTCATTACAAACTATAATGAGATATGACACTTCAAATCCCCAAACATCCTCTTACTATCATCAAATATTAGTATATCATCCACATATAAAGTGATAACAAGGAAATGATCACCATCCCACTTAAAATATGCACAATGATCTTATTTGGACCTACAAATCCTAAATTCAAAATATAAGTCAAACTTTTGGTGCCACATTCTAGGAGACTATTTGAGAGCATACAAATATTTCTTCAATCTATAAACCAATGACTCCTTACCTTTTACCATGTGATGCTTGAATTGTATCATGTATATTTATTCCTTTAGGCCACCATGTTGTAAAGTGTTCTTCAGATCCATCTACTCAATCTCAAGATCAAAAGCTACTACAACAGATAATAAGAATTGAATGGATGTTAGCTTATAAATTCAATAAAAAATCTCACCAAAGTAAATCCCCTCAACCTAGTAATATCCTTGTATAACCAACCTTGCCTTTCACTTTTCAACATTGCCTTTTGAACCAAACTTATTCTTGAAGACCCATTTGCAACCAACAAGCTCCCTTCCCTCTAGAAACTAAACCAATTCCCAAGTCTCATTATATTTCAATGTAGTCATCTCCTCATCCATGGTTGATCTATAGGACTTATTGTCATCCTTCCCATTACCTCCTTCACAATTTGAGGTTCATTAGTGTTAGTAATCAAAGAAAAAATACATCTAAAATTGAGTGGGTTATACCTTTTTGGTTACCATCTTTGTCAAGTGGACCTCCTCAAAAGATACAATCAAGGCTCTTTCTCCTCTAAATTTGAAGAGCTCTTAGTATTTCCCTCCTCATCTAGTCCATCATTAACCTCTAGTTTAGGCTTAGGTGTAATCAAGTCTCAATCTTTGGTTGTAACTACACTGTAGACTTTGCACTCCCAACTAGTTTCTCAACTGTAGGGAAAAGTCTAATCTCCCTAAAGAGGACATTCTAATTATACAAATTTTTCCTCGTCATAGGATCCCAAAGCTTATACCCTTTCACACCAACACCATATCTAATGAAGATAAATTTTATAGCTTTATTATCTATCTCTGAATACATCTCCTTAGGCACATGAGCATATGCCTCACAACCCAAAAATTGAACATGCTAAAGTGAGGTATTTTTCTCGTCCAAACCTCCATAGGGGTTTTCTCCATAAGAGTTTATGTAGGAGACTTGTTAATCAAGTAACATATAGTTGATAACCGCCTCTACCTAGAAATTATGTTTCAATTTAGCACCACTAAGCATACTTCTAGCCCTCTCAATCAACATCTTATTCATTATTTCTACAACTCCATTATATTGAGTATATGGAGTTGTGCCTTTCAATGTCATTCTCTATAGAATCTATTTAACTCTACTAAATAAAATTCTCCACCTTATCTATTATCAACACCTTGATCATTTTACCAATCCGGTTCACCATAAGAGCCTTAACTCCTTCAACTAACTAAAGACCTTGAATTTACTTGTGAGATAATAAACCCATGTCCTCCTAGAAAATCATCAATAAATGACATAATACAAGGATTTTGATAAAGAAGGAACATCTACAAGACTAAATACATCAGAATGAATAAGATCCAAAATTCCAAAAGATTTTGAGAACTCAAGTAAAACTAAACAGGTCTTGCTTTCCATATATACAATATTCATAAAAGTCAAAGTCAAGAGAACAATCAACAAGCCCCTCTACAAGATTTTTATTTTTCAAGGTCCTTAGACCTTTCTCACCAATGTGGCCCATGCTCTAATGTCACAACATGGTCATCTCAACTAGTAACTTTCTCTCTAAGGTGAGAACATGTTTAGGAACCCAAATAGTCCCCTTGCTACAAGTCCCTTTGTTACAAGTCTTAATGTTGTAAGTCCTTTTACTGCAAGTACTGATCATGTAGGTGTAGATGTTGCAAGTCCCAAATTTATAGACTTAGATACTACAAGTCCCTTTGTTGTAGGTACTATTAAACTATTACATTGGATGTAGGTGTTGGCATCAAGGAAAAATAGAGTCCCATTTCAAACTCCCCTCACAAGCACCATAGCTCCCTCAACCATATTACACCCACCACTATTGAAGGTTACCTACATACCTACTTCATCTTGCTAAAAGATAACATATTCCATGCCAAACCTAGGATGTGCAAAATTCCTAAAATACCCTTGATCCTCCCATCAAAAAATTAGATCTTGACTCTCCCACAATGAATAATACTAAGGTAAGAGTTGTCATCAAGATATACCTTCCCACCATCAAAACTCTCATAGTCTAAAAACCACTTCCTATAAGGATTCATGTGAAAATATGCTCTAGAGTTGATCATCCATGCATCCTTAGATTCATCTACGACCAATGCTACAACAAAAGTATTGGATGCATCCTCCTAAGAAAATATATGAAAATAATCATCATCAAATTCACCTTTGCTTTTTCTCCTCCTTGCAGTCTCTTCTGAAATAGCATGTCTTGTCATAGTCCTAGCATTTTTCCTTGGACTTTTTACCATAGGACTTAGATCTCCCACAATAATTAGATCTACTTTTATCCTTCTTCTTTCCTTTCTCCTTTGACCGACCTCAAATAGAAATTATTCCTTGGAAAATTTAGAAGCTTTCTACCTCATCTCCTCTAAGAGTAAAGTAGTGAATAACTCATCAACCACAAGCTTTGAAGTAATACTTCCAATATCCATAACCAAGTTGTTTGAGTCTAATAACACAAAAGGGTTATGCATTAATCTTCTTCTTCTATTTTCATACCAACTGACTGTAACTGGCTCACAATCATGTTGAATGTATTGAGGTGGTCAATAATAGAATCACCCTCACCCATCCTCAAAGTGTACAACTTCTTCCATAAAAAATCTTGTTAGCCGAAGATTGTTCTTTGTATAGATTCCCTAGATTTTTCTAGAGGCTTTCTATGGCGGATTATTTAGAAACATTTCACAATACCGAATCATCTAATCAAAGTTTGATAAGTCTCCTTGCCTTTTTATTCAACATAACCTAGTCTTTCAATGACATATATGCAAATTTATTTTTAGATATTACAACCCACAAATCTTGATATATGAGTAGATCCTCCATCTTGAGATTCCACAACTCAAAATTGGTGCCATTAAATTTTTCCATCTCCAATTTTGGCATGCTTACCATCTTCCCTAAAACAAAGACCTCATATGTGCACAACTCCCACTTAAACCAAGATTAGTTCAAAAACTCTTTTTCCTAACACCTAGGACCCAAGTTGATTAGGCTTTAATATCAAATGAAAAGAAAGTGAGATGGTGGAAACACTTCTTAGACTAACCCATGAGGAGAGATAATGTGAAGAGGCTTATATCTAATCATTTGTAATAAGAAAACAACACATGCAATAACATGCATAGACATGAAAGTGAAATGCAAAGACATGTAACTCACAAAACATAGTTGACATAGTATTACACTGAGAAAACCATTTCATGAAAAAGCTCAACCTTCAAACTCAAACTAATTGTATTATCAGCAACTATAATGGTTACAATACAACTCTAGGCTCAATCCCTCATAATAGATCATACAAATCAATGTAGTACTAGAGAAATTTTGGCAACATAATGACACATGTAAAACCTTATTATAATACCTCCAACTTGAGCACTCAATATATAGGCATAAGCAAAAACATAAACCATGAATGGTTTCTAAAACCATGTGCTAGAAACCACTAACTAATTTAGGCATCCATATTCATGAAAAAAGTCTAGCATGCAAATCAAGCTTAGTTAATTGGAAACAAATTAGAAATTACCACTACCAAACTTGGGCACTCAAGTAGTCTTATCCTACCTTTTCCATAGCTAAATAGAAATCATGGTTTCTTACAAGAAAAGCATCAAAGTGCAGGGAACCTCTCATCTCTTCTTTAGTCATTTTCAAGTGTATTTTGGGCTACCTACATCCAGTATGTTTGATCACAAGTCAATATTTGTCAATGTATTTTTAATCTTTGAGGGAGAGATTGGATACATAATTGGATCAGTCTATAAACTTTCATCTATAGATAGATGGGTAGATATAGGTGTTCAATCATATGCTTTTGCACCTTCTATGCATCTATAATTGCATGTGCCCATGTACTTGGGATGACTACCTACTCTACATCTAGCATGCCTACAATAGAGCTATGCACAATTCTATGTCCGCATAGTCCTTTCCAAGCATCTCTAAGGTTTTAGCCTGTGACACCCTTGGATATATCCTACTATGCACCACCTCATGTGAAGTCATGCACACAAGAATGGGAAGCAAATATAAAGAACAAAAATTTATGAATCACATTCATAGTATTCACCAAAAGTTTCAATAGGTTCTCACATGCCATCAGTAGAAGTATAAAGTGTGCCATGATGTGCACTACATACCTCACTCTTTCAAGGTCGATGATAAAGTTTGGTTACATCTTTAGAAGGAATGCATCAAGGGTCCACATTGAAAGATGAATCCTCTACACTGTGGTTCATACACCTTTCTACACAAAATTGGTGAGAATGCCTTGATTCTTGATCTCCCACAGTATTTGGGATTGCATCTAGTATTTAGTGTAGAGCTCCTTAAGCCATACTTTCCTCCTCTTCTTGAGATAGCATGAAATCAACATCCTTTAGATTTGGATCCTGAGAACTTGCTCATATTTACATGAGATGAGATCATTTAGATGACCACAATGTGTACCTACCAAGCTTTGTCTTATCTATTTGGAGTGGATAAGGCATGCTAATATGTATATCAAGAAAAGTGATACAATCTTTAACAATTCTATGTTTAATTTCCATAGCTCACCAAATATGTGATGGGAGCCATCACTTTTCAAGAAAGGGTGAATGGTCAGTGCATAGATCTCCAAGCCTCAAGGAACATTGTGTGGACCTTGATAGTCTTCTATAATACCACCCACTCTTCAACAACATGTGCACCTTAAGTGCAGACCACTATATCATCACACTCCAGTGTGCATGACCATATGCAAGCTATTTTTCTATCACTTTCCACCACACATGACTTAGCTTAGCTTCAAATGTCACCTAAAGTAGTCAGTAGTTTGCTATACATGGTGTCTTCAATATAATTATCATTTATCCATAATAATAGAATTCCAACTATTAGGAATCTGAACCACCAAGTAGTTGGAAGGTCAAGTGGTGTAGGGACACAAACCATTTCATCTTCTTATCATGTCTTGTAATAGTGTTGTGCATATATTCACTTGATTCTTCACATTGGAGGATGATGATAAATAACTACATAGTTTAAGTAAACTAGTCTAATGTGTTTACCCTTTCTAGTCACAAGTCCTTTTTATTTATAGCATCATGTGTATCATATTCATTTCTACATTTGAATAGAATTAGCACATTACTACTGAAAATATTTCCACACATTCAATTATGTATTGGATTACTTTATTTTGTATTTTTCCGTGCATAATCTATAACCTTAATTTTTTACTAGGATAAGGATGTCCCTAGACCACTTGGGATCTAGATCAAACTATTTAAGGTGGACATGGATGCTAGTCACTATGCTATGAGAGTTTTCCTTATGCAAGGAGGTAATCTTGTATGTTATCATTTATGATAACATACAAGATTAAGGATCTCTTCTTGGTTATTTCACCTATAGAAAAGAGCATTATGCATCAATAAAAATAGTGAAGTGGAAGCATTATTTGTTGGGCAAAGAGATCATTGTTCACATGGACCACCAACCATTGTAACTCTTGCAAGCATAATACAAAAATTCAACAAGTGTGCCATCACAAGTGGATGGATTTTCTTCAACAATTCTACTTGGTCATAAAATATAAAAGAGGTGTAACAAACAACCTTGTTAATTTGTTATAAAGAACACTTTTGTTAGCAACGGTTAGTACTTTATCTCTTATTAAACCGGACGTTCTTAAATATCATCCACTTAATGGTCAAAGGTCAATTTTGGCCAATAAAAATAGGATGTATATTTAACACTTTTTATTGCAAAAGAGGTGTAAAATTTCTATTGATTGTTTGACCATTGAAGTGGATGATATTTAAGTAGAGTGTATTAAACCCTTTGAAAGAGAAATTTATGTAAAGGATTATGATCACGACAAGGATTTTGGAGAGCTATTTCAGCAACTTAACAAAGTTAAGAAAGATGAATTCACTCCTACGAGTAATTTTTATGTGAAGGATGGTTTGCTCTTCAAGTTGGGATTGCTATGTGCTCCAAAAGAGAGGAGATTACTCTTTTTGAGAGAGGCTCGCACCTCTAAGGTGGTTGGGAACTTTGGAGTCACCAAAATCATATCTAATTTGCAATGGTACATCCATTAGTCTTATATGAAAAGTGGTGTTGCTAAGTTTGTTCAAAGTTGTAAGCTATGTAGTGTTAACAATCCAAGTAATTGATAACTAGAATCATATCAATCAATCACTTAAAGTCCCAATATGGCCATAAGAAAGTATATGGATGGATTTTGTAGGCAGTTCAAATGCCCTTGTTTGTTACAAGCCATACTTCTACATATGCAAGGGGTACAAAGGTCGAGACTGCAGAAGAATATGTATTTGCCCTAACAATGACAAGGAAAAACTGAATAACTCTACAGGCCCTCCTGCCTGCGCAAAAATGGAAGGTTTCGGATAGGTTACGATCACCTATCAAAAGCGTAAAGGATAGAGGATTTTTGTTAGATGTTATTGTTGCAACTACCCCAGTTAACATGTACGCAACAGGTCGTGACTGCTTTAACAGAATGCCTCAAAGAAAAGTTAACGTGCGATGATAATCACAGGATCTGCACAAAATGGATTTGTTGGAAAGGTTGAAAACTTTTGTAAAAATCTACTGACAATTTTAAGTAAAAAGTTGATAGATGCTTATTTTTAGTCCAACTTCTCAATCGGCGAGTTCGCCAATTGCTCAAATCACCGACAACTACACTTTATGGGCGATCTCTAAAGTTTGGGAACCCAATGATTCGCCGAAATGCATTCTTTGTTGGTGAGTTTGTGAGTTTGCAAACTCACCGAACCTCTGACACATCAACTCACCGAACTTCTGACACATCCTTTACCCTGTTACCAACCCAGTTTTGTTGATCTATTAGATTATTAGATTAGGTTATTTGTCTCCTTCGACATGTTCGATCATCCAAATAATTTGATTTCAACCAGTCAGCTGTTTTACAACGTGCTGGCTGGTTAAGCTTTACCCATAACTTGTTTTTGGGTTTGTCAATTCTTATAAAGCTCAAACGTCATTACCAGAAGCTTTGGAACAGGTTGCGGGCATCCATTAAAGCATAAAAGATAGAGGAATTTTGTCAAAGGAGTTTACTTGGTGATTGTAATGAGAATCAACCTCCTCCTAGTGAAAGGCTTTTTCAGAGTGATCAACAAGGAAAAGGAGATTGTTTAAGTAATTCAAACTCGATTAATGTGGATTGGCTTTCTTCCTCAATTCATGCAAGGAAGATGCATGTGAAAAATGCTTGGTGAATAGAGAAATAAGAATAAACTTTTCCACAAGTGACATATCAATGCCATGGAAATTAATGACTTATATCAATTGCGATCAGGGGTCTAAGATTGACAAAACAAACCAACCTATCATGGAAAGGATTGATTACAAGGAGACACTACTCATAAGAAGAGCTTATCCAGTCAGTGTGTTGTAATTTCGACAACAAGAGAAATATCACCAACCAGAATTCGATACCATTCATATGTGCATGTGGAGCAGAGTTAGTAAAGTCGAAATGCTTGCAATGAGGAGGTCATGTGGTCGAAACTTTTTATACAGCCGGCACAACACCGTGCTGGCTGTTTACGTGAGGCCCTACTCATAGAATCAGCACTGGAGGAGATTAAAGAGTCAGATCGCACCTTAGGAGAAAGACAAGTTAGAGAATGCCCCCAATGAATTCTCAACTAGCCTTGTTCATTGGGTCTTTCATGGACAAACACTATGTCATTAATCCATGCTCATTATTTCTTAGATATTGTAACATAGATATTTAATGTCTTTCCCTTGCTCTGTATCAACTATGAGGGGATATGCGTTATATCCCCTGATCTTGTCCTCAACTCTATAATATTTTCCTATTCAATGAGCTCTATTCTTACCCACTTTCCCCAACCTCACTTAGCTAAAAAGGACATGAAGGTTTAAATATTTTCCTATTCAATGAGCTCTACTCTTACTCACTTTCCCCAACCTCACTTAGCTAAAAAGGACATGAAGGTTTAAAGTTATATCAAGTTGTGCCTCTGTAGACACTCCAACTTTGTATGATAATCCATATAAGTTATCTTGAGTATAACCCTACGGTTGTAGAATGTTGTACTAGATCCAACAAAATGTTGGATTCTATACCATACGTAAAGTATTAGAGGAAAATGCCAAAAATAAGGGTTATCTTGAATGAGTTTTATTCTCATCATTTTTGTACTCAATCTATTGCAAGTTTGTGTGTGCAAGGGAATTATGAGAAGGAATTAATCCCTCTAGTTATGCATGTCATTAGAGCATACAATGCATGATAGTGTATGCATTTTTAAGAAGATGGTTCAAGTTCAAACATCTATTATTCATTTGAAATTGTAGGAATACACATTGTTATGTTTCCTGTACTGACTACAAAGAGGGCTCAGACCCATATCAGTGGCTTCAGGATGACCTTTCAAGGGTGGATAGGGTGAAGACATTGTCTTATAGTACTATTCTATACCCCTTTGTATAATAGTAACACTGCTCGTTAAGGTGAGGGTAATGACATGATAGCAACCACAAAGTCACTTCTTTATGATGTCAATGTTGATGTTGTACTTACAATGTGCTATATTACTTCTTACTTGATTTAAATTCTCCTTCAAAGAGGGTATGCTCTAAATAAAACATCAAAATTTGAAACAGCAAGGGAAATGAAAGAACAAATTTGCTTTATCAGCTATGATTTCAAAAGAAAGATTCAACTTGGATTAGAGACAACTATATTGGTCAGGCATTATATGCTACCAGATAGAAGAAGTTATCAAAGTCAGGTCAGAACACTCTCAAGCACCTGAAGCCTTATTAAATCTAGATCTAGTAGATATTGAGGGAGATGTGTTATCTAACTTAGTCTTTCAATGCCTCTAGAGTATATAAATTTCAATAACTATTAGGAAAATGTGAAAAGCAACACATACCATCATTGAATAACTCATGTGAAGTTATGCATACTAAAATTGGTTGACCTCATGTGTATCCCTATGATCTTCCTAATAAGTCCAAACTAGCTTTTCAGGAAGCATATGAACTAGGTTTGAACAACTTCACGTGATAAGGAAGTTAAGTATAACTGAATCAAGACAGCTAACATGCACATGAACCATTTGATATAATTCAATGACAACCATGCACCCATCAAGTTTATAAGAAGACTCGATATTTTAATATAAAATTGATTTTACTAATATTTGAAATTCACTTATTTTAATGAGTTAAATACGCTTATTAAATGACTTTGTAATATGATTTTAATGTTTTATGAAGTCTAAAAAAATAGGTTAGTTACTAGTTAGTTATTAGGGGAAGGATCTATAAATGCAATCATTTTCAATGTAAAGATGTTCTTCTAGAAACTTTTTTATTCACAAACATTGTACAGAAGTAGAAAGAGTTTGAAGAACTCTTTTTTGGAATTGAATAAAGAAGAACATTGTTGGTTTGTGGGCCTATGTGTTAATCTTTATGTCGTAATTTTTTCTTATGTCAAATTTGTAGCCATCCTTTAAATACTTTATATCATGTAGTTCAAATGCAATTAGTTTAATTTGATATACTTGTTCATTTAATGCAACTTGGATGACATAGTAGGTTGTTTTCTGATCTATGAGTCACAAAACCCTATGTGAATGTATCTTTCTTATGTTAGACAACATTCTGGCTTTAAAACCCTAGTTGCAATCTTTTCCTTTAAATAATCTTTCTTGGAGAATTAATCTTTGTGTTTGTTCCTCTCCTTTTCTAAAACTTTTCATTATCTTTTTCTGGGAAAAACTAGGTTATTAGCCCCATGTTAGCCTTATCTAAGGTTTTCTCTTTTTGTTCTAGTTTTAGTTTCTTTTCCTTTCCTACTTTTTGGTTGAAAGCATACCCCTGGAAACCCTAAAATTCTATCTTACGAGGGAGCTAACCTCTCAAACACAAAGGAAAATCACTAATCCAATAACGATTTCTCTAACTATTTTGAACTTTGTTGGTGCCTATTGGGCAAGTGTAGTTGTTTGTAGAAAAATATCACAATGACAAATCTATTTACCAGCAATGGTCATCATCAAAGAAGGCAAAAAGCAAAATGTCGAGCTTGGGATTATTGGAACAATAAGAGAAGGGATGACGAGACTACTAAAAATCTCCAAAACACATTTTTTTTCATTAGATAATGATAATAGCCTACACTAGGGGATAATGAAATGGATTTTGAATGATAATGGAGAACTTAGAGAAAATGTGAGGAACCTACAACTATACATAAATAGAATGGGGAAAAAAACTCATTTAACTAAGGATTATGTGCTAAAGGATAAGGTGACAACCCTTGAGGAGAGACTAAATAAAATGGAGGTAGAGAACAAAATATTGGGAGAGAACTTGGACAAGGTCATTCAACTAAGTAGGATAACCATCAAGAACTTGCATCAAGCATGAGCATGCTAAAGGAAGGCTTTGAGGCTAAAAAGGAAAAACTATATGGAGATCAAAACTAGTAAAAGGTCCAAAACCTAGGAGAAAGAAAAGATAGTGGAGGAAAAGGACATATATATAGAATTAACCAAGGATTATATTAACTTTGTGGTTCAAGAGAAGGATGCAATTAAAGCCATGAGTATCTTGGGTTTTCCCTAGACTTGACTACTATTATTTCTTTGTTCTTTTCTTGTTGCAGACTATTGTTAAGTTGTTCTATACTACTATGTGTGAGGGTTGATGATGGCTAAGGCCTAATATCTCTTTATTTTTATCTATTCTAGACTTTTATTTCTTTTATATGGACTATGATTTTGTATAAGGTTTGGTGACCTTTCAAAACCCCCATTTTTTAGTCTTTCATAAAGAAAGAAGCAACCCCTTTGCATATCATAGTGAAGTGTGGAAAACTATTCATTAAATGATATTTAGTTGACAATGCATCTAGTCTTAAAATATGTACTAAATATTGTTTAATACAATTACAAGTGAGTGTGTTAAAGGTACAACCATTAGACCAAGTACTATTAGAGGATTTGATAGTATGCCTAGTTATTGCATGTGTACTATTATTCTTCCAATTCATGTGGGACCATGCAAGTTAGACACGTTGTTCCATGTGATGCTTAGAAAACTAAATTACAATATCTTTTTGGCCATCCATGGTTGTATGCAATGAAAGTGATTCGTTGGAATTCACACCTTATGGTATTGGTGACTATCATTTGTATCCTAAGGCTTGTGGTATCCTATCTCTATACATGGATCCATTTGTCTATGGTAAATCACTTGATGCATATAACGATATGAAGGAGGCCTATGTGTGTGATTCTAATTCTTAATGTGATACAACTACACCCAAGTCATCATCTCCTCCCAAACCATCATTCAAACAAATTTATAGTGCTTGATATAAACTTATGAAAAAACTAGGTTATATAGGTACATAGGACTAGCTAAGAACAAACATGGTCATAAATTATTTGTTGAACCACAAGAGTTAGAAGATACCATGGGGTAGGATATCAACATATAGCTAGAAGAATGAAAATGAAAAAGAAAAGAACCCCAAGTTAAAATTTAACCTAATCCTAATAAGCCTCCTTGTTCATTCATTACATGTGATCTTGCTTATGGAATTCCTTTTGGACCTTTAATTGACTTATTGTTTTAAGGTTCCATTCAATTATTAAGTTTCATTGATTACCATGGATAACAATTATCATACATATTCATGATACATTTTACATACACACATACATACATATAAACCATAAACACGTAGAAAAAAAATCGATCACATGGACAATGATACACATTATTAATGATCATATACAACCTACTCATATCTTGGCCATTTTTTCATGTGTTGTGAACTTATTACTACCCTAATTTTATGTTGATGGTACATATGACCTAAACCACCTATTGAAGGACCAAATTGCTCCATAACACTTCACATTGATACATTTTTAGGTCCACAAGTGCACTAATATTCATTGATTTTATCATTTATGTCATGTGTCATGCATATTTATTGCATTATCATTCCTAGAGCCTAAAAAAAACTTGACAAAACAAATACTATTATATGTGTGTTCATGACCACTTCTTATTTATTCACACATTCATGATCATCTATCAACACGACTATAGATTATTGATTATCAAGCCAATCAATACAATCTTACTTCATTATCTTGATGATTAAACACATTGATTATGATCCTACATTCTCATACTTTTAGATTAACTTATGCATTTAAAGGCATCATGCATTCCTCCTTTGTATCATACTCCTTAATTGTCACATATTTACATTTGAGGGGCATCATGTTTTCTCCTTACACACTATGCTTTAGTTGACAGATCTTCACTTCTTGGGGCATCATGCGTTCCCCCTTACATATTGTGCTTTCTATTTCTATATCCTACATCAAAGGCATCATGTCTTTCCCCATTACACATATCATTGTGTGCTTCATAGCACTATCTCTATCATTTGAGGTAAATTACCATGGCATTGCATTTTCATGCTTATACTTTACACTTGTGTACTCTCATGACCTAGCCATGTTCTAAGAGTTAGATTGGGGACAATATGAGCCTTCCCCATTTTATCAATCACATGTTAAATGATATATCAACATATTTGTCACATTGGAAACACCACAAACCATATCCACACTATTGGGTACATGTTAAGCCATGTATTGATATTTTCATTACCACTAGGGACTTGTCACCTTCCTTTTGTTGCTAATGCTACTATATTGGGGGCATATGTCGTTCCTAGTGTTTGTGGCCATTGAGAGCCACATCACCAATCTTACTTGACCATACTAGGGGAGACCTTATTCCTTGATGATATCTCCAACCCATGTTCTTACCATGATTATCATTAGATATGTTAATTTCTTATCACATGGTGCATTCATTTACATTTATATTATTTTACATGATCTGCATGCTTACATGCCTAGCTTACATTTACATTAGAACCATGATTATCATTAGATATGTGTTACATTCTTCTCACATAATGCATTCATATACAAATATTACTTTACATGATCTACATGCTTACATGCCTAGCTTACATTTACATTTCATGTATTATTTTTCCCTCTCATATAGTTTCGTGTATCCTATGGATGCAACCAATTGTAGGGATGCATATTTTGGCAATAACACTCTCATGTTATGTTTTGAAGATAGTTAGAATTTCCTACATAGATTCATCATTAGCAAGTGACATGCTACTATCCCATGCACACTGTCACCCAATGACTGGAAAGCAAGGCAAAGAATTACCACTTTTCATATAGGCAAAATCTATCTAACTTTATTTCCTCCTCTCTTCCTTTATATCATCAATAGTGAGATTCAAATTATAGTTGTTCTTATTTCTACTTGCATAACTGAAGCTTCTCATTTCATATTTTTCCTCTATTTTGTAGGTTCCCATGGAGACTACATACCAAAGGTCAAACCTACATGATCACATTTTATAGTCCATTACTTTATATGGACCCCCATAATATCCTTTCATGTCTAAATATTTATTTTACATGCATGTTAGTGAATGTACGTACTTTGAGATATATGACCATTCTAGGATTCACATTAACCTCAAAGTGGAGGCAAAATGTAATGGAGAAATTTGCATACCCATACCACTTCCTGTTTAGTTTTGTTTCTATTTTGGGAGAATGCTTAATACATTTACATGTTGACAGATGTCATAATTTTGTGCAAAGTTGAGCCTATTCCCCCCTATCCTTTTATTTATCCCCATACACACATTCCCACACATTTATCCATTCCCTATCCTTACACACACATACTCCAATATAGTCACTTTAATGTTGCATTAATTACACATATTAATGCACCTATCCCAATGCATTCTAGTATCCACTAGATTTGACCATTTCTATGTCTAGGGTCATTTGCATGGATGTTAGGTTGACCCCATAGGTGTCAATTTGACCCCTAAAGTTTCAAACTTCAAATTCAAATTTTGGTAGACTTTCACTCATTCCTTTCCCACCTAAGGATAACTTAACACAAGTTCAATGCACAATTCATTCATATGCCCTTGTATTTAAAGGCATTCAATTGTATTCATTTATCATATAAGGATATTCACTCCAATCCAAGCATCTCATTTTAATATCATTCACATTACAAGGAAGAACACTTCAATTTGGTACACTAAAATGAATCTAGAAATACCCTTAGGTTCAACTAGTAGAAAAGGTAGAAGAAGTGAATCAAGCGAATTAGCAAGCAAAAGTATGCAAATTTCCCGATCATTTTTGTGGGTGTATATATGACTCTGATTCATGATCTTGACCCCACATAATGTAAACAAATCTAGATTCTAATGTAATCTTCAGACTATCATATTCCATTTTTTATCATGAGGCCTATTAGGATAGTGTGATATTAAATTACAATCCTAATGTATAATGTTAGGTTTCCAACTTTCTTGTTATGGGTAACTTAGATGCCCATGAGGAGTTGAGTGACATTATTTTATTATTATTATTCTCCTAATTATGTGAGATATTGTTGTAATGGCATTAATAAAGGGGAGTTACAAAAAGGAGGTCAAAGATTGGGAATAATGGAGTATCTTTCTTAGCATAGGCAATGAGAAAGCAAATTAATGTGCTCATGGAGTTCCTAGAAATGGAAAAGTGGGATTAATGGCATCTTATGACAAAATACATGATGTTTCAATGTGTAAAAGGAGTTACTTTCTATTTTGGATACCACTCTCATATACTGGGTCATGAGAATTTTTACCATGGTATTTTGAAACCATGTTTAGACCAATTCCTTAAGTCTATATATTGAGGGCTTGGTATGGAGGAGGTATGGTTATTTGCAAGTACTCTGAAATTGCTAAAAAAATACAAAATAAAGAAGATTGTATGAGTTGTATTTATGTGCTTGTTTGTTGATAACTGAGAGGGGGGGTGAATCAGTTATCCTAATATTTCAACTTTCTATGCTTTCTTAACAGTTAATGCAACATTAGATCAAACAAGCAAGCATAATCATGAAATGGAAATAACACCAATACACATGACACAATGATTTTGACGTGGAAACCCTGTTAAGGGAAAAACCACGGGGTGATTAACCCAAGATATTATTCTCTGTTAGAAGAATAGAAGATACAAAATGGCACTTGCCAATTAGGGCTCACTGCCCGAGCACACTGCTCATAAGAGGCTCACTACCTACAAAAGACTTATTGTCTACAAGAAGAAAACTTGAACTGATGAGAAGCATCCACACATGCTAAAGTTCAGTTCCGATTAAGCTCAATAGACTGATCTGCTGCACTTCATTCTTACTCTCCTTAAGTGCTGCTGTCCTCTTACATTCTGAACCTATTTTTCTTCCTTTTATATTATTCTTCTGCTTTTATTCGCACTTCAATACATACACCATACACACCTTCACATCTAAATCCATCTTGTATATATATCCGCACAAGTGATTTCAACACTTTTCTAGTCGGCATCCGGAATAGTCAATATTATCTCAAACTCTGGTCTGTCTGCTGAATCCTTGCATACCAAGTAATGTGGATCAAGAATATGCTTGTAGAAGTCTTCAATCATGTCAGCCAATCATGAATGATACCTCAGGAAACTTAGTTATTAGCAATATCTCTTCCAGATTTGGGTCTGACACTCTGTCGGTACAGTTCTTCCTCTATCTACTCAAACAGGAACCCAGCACTCAAGTGCTCATATCTTTTCACCCTTCCATCACCGGAGGCTACATCCTTGGAATCTATTAGTCAAGGTACTTGTCTTGACTTCCCCAAATCTGCACTTCACTGAGATACTTCCTCTGAGAGATCCAGACCTGACTGTCAGACCTTGCTGACTGCTCTGTTCTTGCTTACCGGATCATAATACTTCTCCAATCTGACTTCCGGTAGAGACTCATCATGTCTTGCGGATGTGTGGGATAACCTTTCTTGCCATCAATGACAACATACATGAATCCATATAGTGTCTCTTGCCAACAGTTTCTACTTGATTAATACAAGCTTGGTATCTCTTTAGTGGTGGAGTTTTTTCTGAAAGGTTTTCTCCACGTATATCTGGTGGCATATGTGTTTGTTGATTTCTTATTACTATTTTACATGCTTATCCATGTTCTATTTCAATTCTAATGGTTAATCATATGTACCTCTAATTTAGTTAACCATATTTACACAATTTGTGCTTATAATAACATTGTTATTGTTCACCAATTTTCTCAATAAGGCCTCTAGAATTTAGTGCATTAATATAATTATTCTTCACTTTCAAACACAAAGGTAAGTACCTTTATTTTATCACACTTTTTGGACTTTAGCATTTACTGTCTAAAAATACATATGCCCACATGTTATCATTTGTTGAAATAGGTTAATTTATGCTTACATATTTACATCTTATTGGATTAGCCCATATTAAGCTTGGGGAAAGTGTTATTTTCCTTTACATTTTTTGGTGAACCCATCTGATCTTAAACGCCCTAGGGTTGCCCTTAGGGATATAACTTCATTGATTTTAAAACATCTCAAATATGACATTACTGTAATTTTATCATACATTTTTATATTTCCTAGTGATTGATCTATATATGCTTATTTATTTTGATTAGGGTTTGGGTATCCATTATGGTTTATCTCTTTTCCTAGCCTCCCACCCTAGTATATTTTATCTTTATGGATCCTTTTAGATCTTGCTCCTTGGCTGATTTATATACACACATTTTAGATTTTGATACATTCTTATCTTTCATTACACATCATCCCTCTACCCTTAACATTATAATGACACACTATACTAAGGATAGGGAGATGTGTTCTATAGAGGTCCTATTCTATCATGTCTCATCTTTTCCTTCCTTCACTGAGTTGATTAGAGCTCACCCATGCCTATTAGATACACTTTCATCATTTATCCATGATCCTAATGATGATAATATGGATTGTGATAATGATGAGTGCATACCTATTGAGGATATACCCTGTGACACACCTTGTAGGATGGACGTAGATAATAAAATTTTCTCATTCACATATGCATTACATGGTTACCCCTTTTGATGATAAGTCTCTTATATTTCATGATAGCTCTATCTCCATGGATTCATGTTATTTGAATGTAATACCTTCTTATATACATGATGATGGATATAATGGTGATCATTCTTCTACTTCTCATTTTGAAAATCCTTCATGTTGTATTACTCTGCATGATGATAGCTTATGCCATAATGATAATTTAATAGCTTTTCATGTGTCCTTTATTGACACCACGTTGTATTATACTACATTGCATGATGATATTATGAGCCTTAGTGAAGAAATTTTACATGGTGGCTCTACAAATTCCTCTTTACATGTGAACTCATTTTTACTTTCTAATAATGAACATTTAGATGATGATATCTTATTCATTAGTGAGTTTAGATCATACTTAAGTGGTGGAGATTTATAATGGTTTGATTCATCTTGTTTTCTTTACACTTCCATCATGAATTTGGCTCATGCTTTCATTTCCTAATATTCTATCCATAATTCACATAAGGATAGTGTGGACTTATAAATGTTCTCTCACAATTTATCTTTTGATCCTAATTCATCTTATACCAATGTGGCTTATATGTCTCTCCGAGGGCTTAAATTTGACAGTTGACCTTGCCTGTCAAGCAATTTTTTTATGACAGTTATATATTTAATACTACCTTTAAAATACTATGACATACTTTCGTATAAGTAGATTATATAAAAACCAAATATATATATCAACATAATCCTATATAAATTTTGATAGTTTGTCCAAAACTTATCCTTTCATATGATACAGTCTTTTTGAAATTTTGATTGTATTTTATAGTAAAAATGCCAAAATACAGCTATACAACTGTCAAATTTAAGCCTTGGTCTCTACTATACATATCTTTCATGTGGCCTCTAATTCACTTGATTGTAATCTTATGGAATATACTCATCAAAAATTAGGAAGAGGCCAAGATGTTCATTTGCCACCATAGGTTTTAGGTCATCTAATGCACTTAATCTTTCTCCTACATCTAAAATCGCATCTAAAACAAATGAGTTTGACATTATTCCACAATTGAAAAACACTCAAGCTAAAGTATCTTTATGGGGCTTAGGGTGTATATCACCCTTTTATAGAGATATAATGCATATATCCTTGGAGAAAATCCAAGGTAGGTCCAACAATACTTCATATTTAGTAACATCTTTGATTGATTATATTGACCACAAGGAACATCAAACTATATCATCTGGCAATCATAAAACTTAAACTATTAAGTTCTTGATGAAGCAATCCCTTTGCATATCATGGTGAAATGTGAAAAACTATTCATTAAACAATCTTTAGTTGACAATGAATCTAGTATTAACATATGTATCGAAGATTATTTATGATAATAAAAATGGACATGTTGAAGATACAACCATCAAACCTTACTACAAGAGGATTTGATAATATGCCTAGATCTTGCATGAGTACTATAATTCTTCCAATTCATGCAAGACCGTGAAACTTATAGATGTTATTCCATGTGACGCCTAAAAAATTAATTTATAATATAATTTTGGGCATCCATGATTGCATGCCATGAAATCAGTTCCATCTACATTATATCAATGCATAAAATTTTAGCATAAAAGAATCTTTGTCACATACCTATAGACTCCTAACTATAGAATAAATTCAAACTAATGGATACATCTAGCAATTTCCTTACACAAAATCATCCTTTAGATCATGAATAGATAGCACTTTACATGGTGATGATTGGTGTTTATTGGAATTTATGTCTTACGATGTTCATTAATATCATGTAGATCCTAAGTCTTATAGTATCAAAACTCCTAAGGTATATAATAATACAAAGGAGGCATGCATGTGTGAATGTGGTTCTAAAAGTGTCACATCTACACCCAAAACACCATCTCCTCCTGAACCATTATTTATACAAATTTATGGTCCTTGATATAAACTAACGAAAAAGCTAGGGTATAGAGCTACATGACTAGGTAATAATGAACAAGGTCGTAAATGATCTAGTGAACCAAAATAAGTTAGAAGAGACCATGGAGTGGGATATCAACCTAAAGACATGACTCAATGGCTAGAAGAATAAAAAGGAAAAGGAAAATAATCTCATGTTGAACTTGGTCCTAATCCTAATGAGGCTTCTTATTCATTCATTACATGTGATCTTTCTAATGGAATTCCTTTTAGACCTTTTATTGGCTAATTTTGTTAGGGTTCCATTACATTATTAGGGTACATTAAGTATCATGGATAACATGTTTCATAGTATTATTCATGTTGCATTTTACATCCACACATACATACATATGAATCATAAACACTTAGAAAATCCAAAACAATCACATGGACAATGATACACATTAGTGAAGGTCGCATATGACCTAATCACACCTCAACTACTTTTTCACATGTCTTGTACTTGTTACTACCCCAATTTTATGTTGATGACATATATGATCTAAAACACCTATCGACGAACCAAATTGTCTCATATGCTTCACACTAGTACATTTATAGGACCACAAATGTGCTAATTTTTTGTTGGAGGGTTTTATACCAAACCCACAAAATCATTTTAGCTACCCAATACGAGAGCATGAGCCTTAGGTTGAAACCTCTTTGGCTAAGAGCTAAGGACTAATGGGTATCCATTTTGTCAAAGTCACCTAGAGAATGATATCAGCCTCATCCCTTATGGTGGCAAGGCCTTGCACTCAACAAGACTTGATCCCTGGTGGGCTCATTCAAAACCATTCAACTTCACTAGTAGACCAAGGGCCCATTAACAAATGCACTAATTTTCATTAATTTTATCATATAAATGTCATGTCATGCACATTTATTGCATATCATTCTTGGACCCTAAGGAAAAACTCAACACAAACAAATGTTATTGTACATGTGCTTTCTTTACAACATCTTATTTATTCACACCTTCATAATTATCTATCAACACAATTACACTTTATCAATTATCGCAATGTCGATTATCAGGTTAATCAGTACTATCTTAATTCATTATCTAGATAATTATAGATAGATTATGATCCTACATTGTCATACTTTTAGAGCCACCTTTAAATTTGGGGACATCATGCCTTCTCCCTTTGTATCATACTCCTTCATCCCATATCTTCACATTTGGGGGGGCATTATGTTTTCCCCTTACACATTATGCTTTCATTTAGATCTTCACATCTTGAGGCATCATGCTTTCCCCCTCACAAATTGTGCTTTCTGTTTCCATATCCTACATTGGGGGCATCATGTCTTCCCCCATTACACATCTCTTTATGTGCTTCATAGAATTATCTCACCTATTTGGGAGGAATTACCATGACATTGCACTTTCATTCCTATAATTTTCACTTTTGTACTCACATGACCTAATCATGTTCCAAGAGTTACACTAGGGACACTACGAGGCTTCCCCACTTTATCAATTACAAGTTATTCCATGTATTGACATTTTTGTCACACTGGGGACACCATGAGCCTTACTCAAACTATCAACTACAAGTTATTCCATGTATCAAGATTTTTGTTACCACTAGAGATGTATCACCTTCCTTTTGTTGTTCATGCTACTACATTGAAGGCATATGCATTTCCTAGTTTCCTATATGCTTACACAAATAGAAAATGGAATATGATGATAAATGGAATATCACCTTACTTTTGTTGTTAATGTATTAAATTCTATAGGCCTCTTGATAAAAATGGAATATGACAATATGAATCTTGCCTTGAGATCTAGACAATCACTCTACATTATGTGGGGTTGATTACACCAATCAAGGTCAGATCCACACTTGAAAAAATGAATAGGTAGTTTGCACACTTCATCTTGTTGATTTACCTAATTGCCTCAACTTCTACCCTTTTTACTATCTAAACCTGGCAGTATTTTAAAAATACCTTTGGAGGATTGATACTATGTCACATGAGAATGTGTTCTACTAGTTTAAACCCTGGAAATCTTAGGTAAAGGATTAAAGATAGTATATCTTGGCCATGTAAATGCTCCTAGAATGTATATATCTAGATTCATTTTAGTGCACCAAATTGAAGTTTTCTTCCTTGTAATATGAATGATATTTAGATGAGATTCTCAAATTAGAATGGCTAACCTTGGATGATAAATGAATGCAATTAAATTCCTTTAAGTATAAGGACATAACAATAAACCTAGCACTTCATCTTGTTGATTTACCTAATTGCCTCAACTTCTACCCTTTTTACTATCTAAACTTGGCAGTATTTAAAAATACCTTTGGAGGATTGGTACTATGTCACATGGGAATGTGTTCTACTAGTTTAAACCCTAGAAATCTTAGGTAAAAGGATTAAAGATAGTATATCTTGGCCATGTAAATGCTCCTAGAGTGTATCTATCTAGATTCATTTTAGTGCACCAAATTGAAGTTTTCTTCCTTGTAATATGAATGATATTTAGATGAGATTCTCAAATTGGAATGGCTAACCTTGGATGATAAATGAATGCAATTAAATGCCTTTAAGTATAAGTACATAACAATAAACTATTCAAACTTGTGTTAAATTAGTCTTAGATCGGAAAGGAATACATAGGAGTTAGCCAAATTGTACAGGCTTCCATGGAGAATGTATATCAAAAGGATGAATCTACATGATCACAATTTGGACGTGTATTACTTTATGTGGACCCCCATCATATCATTTAATGTTTGAATATTTACTTTGCATACATGTTTATAGTGCCACATACTTTAAGATATGTGATCCTTCTAAGATTCATATGCACCTCAAAGTGGGGGCAAAATGTAATGGTGAAATTCACACACTCATGCCATTTCTTATTTAGTTTTGTGCCCATTTTGAGAATTCCTTAATATATTTACATATTGATAGATGAAGTAATTTTATGTAAAGTATATCCCATTCCCCCTAGGATTTATTTATCCCCATACACATATTCACATGCATTCATCCACACCCTATCTATACACACCCATAGTCTAATATATTATCCTAATTATATATTAATTACACCTATGCATGCTCCTATCCCAATGCATTCTAGTATTCCTTGGATTTAACTATTTCTCTGTCTAGGGTCATTTCCATGAATATGGGTCAACCTAATGGGCATAGATTTGACCCTTAAATTTCCAAATTTTAAATTCAAATTTTGGCTACCTACTACCCATTCCTTTCCAGTCTAAGGATGACTTAACACAATTTTGCATGATTTACTTGATGTCCTTTTAATAAAAGGCATTTAATTGGATTTGTTTATTATCCAAAGTTACCCACTCTAATTCAAGCATCTCATCTTAATATCGTTTATATTATACAGAAGAAAACTTCAATTGATGCAGGAGCATCCCTAGTTCAAGAGTAATCTTGCATCAACCAAAAACATTTGCATTTCATTTTGTTTGCAGTTCAGTTTGTTTCTTTTCATTTTCCAGTTCAGTTCAAGCAATTTAGTCAGAAGCAGCTTCTACTTTGGTCTGGTATTCTATCACAGTTACATTTCAAACCTTGCGGAGCTGGACTTAGCATCTACATTCATTCATCTACATCATATCCAGAATTTAGAGATCCGTACATCATTCCTGGAAAGATATCGCTATCAGAAGATTGACTATTTCTTAGAGTAGAGCATCCTGGTAATCACAGACAACTAGCTGAAGGAGAAACCTGTGGAAGCATTTCCTAATCTTTGGAGCCTAATGACACATCATTCACTGATCTTTGGTTCATGGCCGACCTTCCCCGAAGATCTGCACATCATTTCATTTATTTTCTAGAGGAGATCTATGCAATTAGGTCCGACCTATCCGTGTTCACACGTTACAACTCTTCATTGGAATTTGTGATCTTCTTTGGCCGACGCAGAGGAATATATTGTTCCAAAGTGGATATATATTGATGTAATCTATCCTTAGGAAATTAGTTCATATAGTTCTCATGATTTACAAGATTGATAATTTAGATTTTGTGCAAAGGAGCTTCAAAGCTTTATCTTGTGCATATATGTAATCAGGCTTGGAGCCCTAATTGTAAGCCCACATGATGTCGGCAAAATTGTATTTGAATTCTATGATATACTAAATGACTGAACCTGCATTTGTTCCATTTCTTTGAGTTGTTTCTATTGTGTTTACTCTTGTTGCACAATTCAGACAGTTCATTCTGTGAACCCTCCTACCGTGACTGCACCATCAATTTGGTGCACTAGAACGAATCTAGATCTATAAATCCATTCTAGGAGTATTTGTACAACTAAGATCTACTATCTTTGATCCTTTACCCAAACTTTTTAGGGTTTAGTCTAGGAGAACATGTTTCCTTGTGACATACTATCAATCCTCCAAAAATATTTTTAATACTACTAGGTTCAAATAGCAGAAAAGATAGAAGTAGAGGCAAATTAGGTGAATCAACAAGTGTAGATCTAACCCTAAATAATGGACTCAACCCCACACAATGTAGACCAACTATCTAGATCCCAAGGCAAGCTTCGTACTATCATATTCCATTTTTTATCATGAGGCCTCCAAAATTTAGTACATTAACAAAGTTATTCTTCTCCTTCAAACACAAAGGTACGTACCTTTATTTTATCACATTTACTTTTTGTACTTTAATATTTACTATTTCAACATACATATGCCCACATGCTATCATTTATTAATCTTAATTTATGCTTACATATTTGTATTTGATTCGATTAACCTAGATTAAGTTTACTTCAAAAGTGTTATTTTCCTTTACAATGATAATCTAATTATTAATCATTTAATAATCTTCTTTCATTCTCCACTCCTCAAAATATAATTAATTTAATTATAAATAGATTTGCTTTGTCTATTAATTTATATTTTTCAAAAAGAATTGCTTTTTAAATTATTATCTTCTTTTCCTCCACAAGATTTATGCAGTCAATCTTTTATTCACGGTGTTGTGAAGATTTTAGAATGTAAAATTAATTTTCTTATTATCCAATAATTATTCAAAAATTAATTTCCAAAATTCATCTTTGCATAAAATTAATAATTTTGTTAGACCAAAATTGTTCCAAATAATTTTAATAAATTAATAATCTCAAATAAAATTTCCAAACATATCTTAGATAATTTTATTTTTCTAGAAATATTAAAATTATTATTATATCCATATCTAGGTGTGAAATAAAATTAATAGTTTCCCTTGTTAATTTGTTCTCCTTAATAAATTAATAATAAAATAATCCAATAATTCAACACTAATCTAAATCACACCATAATGCAAGAATATCAAGTACTGTATAGGGTGGGCATTACAGTTGTAAGAGAATATAAACCCTTTTACATAATTCTATCTAGGCTAATTAGATAAATGCAAACAATGAGCATACAATTAACCTAGATTTATTTAGGAGGTGGACCAATAAATATGCAATAAATATTCAAAAATTAAATGAGGATAGACGTACTTAGGTTTGGGAATAATATTGAAGAACACTACTGATGTCACATTGGAATCATTTGCCACAAGTATAAAAATTGGTAATCTTAGTTTAGAAGATGTCTCAAGCTTTATGAAAGCTCAAAATTTACTATGGTTAAGATCTAAGTCCCTCAGGTTTAAACTTGAGCACCGCAACCTTGATCTGATGTATGAGAATGAACCTAGTCATGTGGAAATGATTAATAGAATATGCATGTAAATATTTATTCACACTTACCTTCCTTGTGTTCAAATCTATCAAGGTGGTGTTTACAAACACCTTAGGGGAGATTGTTAGATTGCTAGGATCAATTTTTCTTGGTCAACCCCATAGATAGACATGTTTTATAGTTATAAGTGAATAATCATAGACAACATGTGCATACATGCAAACCACCTATATGATTTTAATGTAGATTATGATTATTTGTCCCTTAGAAAATGAAATGTGCACTAGTGATATCTCCTTATTCTTTGTCTGTTTTGCATGTGAATTAAGTGCATATTGAATGTCTTTAAATACTAAGATATAATAACAATTTGTAAAAACATGTACCAAGTTATCTCACAATGGCTAGTGAAAAGAGGCTAGAATTTTGATATTTTAATTTAACTTTTTAATTTAAAGTTCAATCTTGAGTTGCATGAAAGTGAAGAAGGTGGGGAAAATTATCAAATTGAGGTAGGGAGTGAATGTATGGAATTTTGTGCAAATATGGATGGATAAATGGTTAATAAATGATGAATATGTGGACATGTGCATAAAGGGGATGAAATAGGTATAGGTAAGGATTAGTCCATGAGCCAAACCTAGCATAAGAGTCTGCCACTTGTTGATATGTAATTGTATTAATTGTTCCATCAAAATGGGTCCAAAACTAGATGGGAATTGGCACGGGTATGCTAATTTCATCATTATATTTTTTCCCCATTTTGAGGTGCATGCAAATCTAACATGATCATGTATTTCAAAGTATATGGATATTTGCAACCAAAATGAAAAGTAAATATTTAGATATTTCAAAAGGATATTTGGTCCATGTAAACTAATGGACCATTATTGGATTCTTCTTGTGTTCCTCTTCTTGGCATGAGCACTCCATAAGAACCTATAAAATAGAGAAAAGCCATGCAATGAGTAGCTTCCATCACAAAAGTGAATTAGGGACAAATAACAAGTAATTCAACTATCTACGGAAAATAAAAAGTAGAGAAAAGAGGAGGGTTAGAGATTATGCCTATACAAAAAGTGATACAATAATAGTTCACTTGATGTGATTATGTGATATGCCACATTTAGTACAACAATGTGACTCCACTCAATGTGGAAAATGTGATTTACTCAATTACAATAATGTGATAGCACTCTACTCAGTTATAGGCATGTAATGCAATGAAAATTCATTTAGGTATGGTGATGAGTCTCTGTGTAGCATGTATCACTACCTAAAATCTCATAGGAATATTAGTGATAATATATGCCCCCTCCAATTGGTTGCATTCATAATATGCAAGGAATTGGAGGAGAGGAAAAATGATGATAAAGCATGTGAAATTATATAATGGTTGTCATCATGTGACAAGAAAATAATAGATAGTTATGTAAGCACACTAAGCATGTAAGAATATAGATTAGCGACAATTATCAAGGAAACGTTACCCTCGATATAGGAAAATCATAAAACAAAAATAGTGGTCTGAAAGGTTAGATAAGGATTGTGTAATTTTATCGAGTATGTGAGTAAATTGAAGAATAAGAATGTAAGCACAAATAAGTAGAATGCAAATGTTGAAATAACATGTAATGATAAAGTATTGAAGTAAGATAGGGCTCATAATTATAAAGGTATAAGCATGAAATATAGAAGACATAACAAGTATGTAGCATGAGAAACATAGATCATGAAAGTATATGTAAATAATGTATAGGAGAGCACCCAAAGGGAGAAAGATGAAACATTAGAAAACAAAAAAGATAAAAATAAGCATGCATATAAGCTATAGAATATGAGACCAAAGTGCATGGCACATAAAGTGCTACATATGAAAAATGATAGACCAAAGATTTCTCCCAAGTGGAGAAATAAAGAATGACTCCAAATATAGAAGGTGAAATGAGAACATACTAAACAGGGTGCAATCAAAAGGGCCAAAGTGTAAGGAAACAAGAAAAAGAAAAGGTGAAAACTAAAATATAGATATATAGGGCTCATGAATCATGGAAAAAATCCAAGAGGATCCTCCTCCAAAAGATCATCATCTTCCCAAAATGTTTCATCATATTGTTCATTTTAATTATGACACTTGCTTCATCATGACTTGCTTTTTCAATATCATACATGTTTCATCTTGATAGGAATTTATTCTTTTTGTAAATACACTATTGATTGGTGGGATATTAGGTATGTCTTTCTTTTCCTGTTTGTATTTTTAGAGGTAGTTGTGTAGAAGAATTTAGCATTTGTTATAACACAACACTTGATTTTGGAATCCATCAATTGTTCTTGGCATGAAATAATAGCTTTTGTAATATAGGCCCTTTTTGTTTCCTTGATGAATACAGTAGTGAAGTATATCTACCTTTATGAAATATCACTTTATATTTTGACTTTTCCTTTTCCTTACTTTTTTCTTGTAAAATTTTTCATATAGATCATGTAAAAAAATTATATCATAAGGAGGTTCCTTGGGAGATGCAAGATAATTGGCGAAAGTGGAATGACTCAACTCTGCAAAAGGTTGTATGAATATCTTTTAACTTTGCCATAGTACCTTCATGCACAAATTTTACATGTCAATGGACAATATATGGTACAACTTTCATATGTTCCAACCAAGGTCTATTGAATAGCATGTGGAACCTATCTAAAGTAAGGATGACATGACATGAGATAGTTACTTCTTTAGTTCCAAAATTAAGAGGAAATGTGAGACATCCCAAAGTATGAATTAATATTCTAGGAGAGCTGGTATAAAGTGTTTTGACACCATGTAATATTTGCCTATGGGGTAAACATCCTAGAATATAATAACATGAATAATCCATAATAGAAAAAGCACAACTAAATCTTTTAAAAATGCAATATGATTGCTATTCTAATATGGATGCAAATGTATTTACAAGGATGCAATACAATGAGATACAAGTGGATATATATAGATACTCCACCAAGAGATGTGAATGTACAACCAATATGGGATAAAGGAGATTTAGTCACATATGTAGTACATTTCCACTAAACTAGGAAAGTACAAGTCATGTGTACAAGTGCAACCTACCCAAGTAGCGACCTACCTAAGTAAGTTTATCCTAGGTGCACACTAATTTAATAAAGTTATTAACTAAATGCAAGAGAGTATATATATGCACTAACACCCCCATAAGCATAACTTAGGTGGGTAGGATAGATGGAATGGGCATTGACAAATGTGTAGTCTTGTTAGGTACCCATGTACAAAATGTTGTCCCTCAAAGGACTAAGAAGGATAAAACCCCATGCAAGGAAAAAATCCCCACTAAAAGAGAGAGATGAAAAAAAGATATCATGCAGCCCCCTACAATATGGTCTCCTACACTAATGTTGGATCCTCAAATCTAAATGCTAAAGATAATCTAGGATTGTCGAACAACATTTCTCCTCTTAGGAATAAAAAAACTCAATTGTGAGTGTAGAATATCTTCCAATTCTAAAAGGAATATGAGGAAAGAGAATATATGATGAGGATCTCTGGAAACTACTTAAATGTCACCATGCTAGTGCCTAAAGGTATCACAATTGTCAGGAGCCCTAGGCCTAATTAAAGAAAGTGACAATCTAGAACATAGTGGAAACTGATGTAGAGCAGGTGCCAAAGATGGAGAGGCAACAACTACTAAAGTAATATCATGGAAGAGGAATCTCAAGTCCTTAATGGTGTCATTAAGGTCCTAAATATGATCTATTCTACAAACAACATATGTATGTCAAAAAAGTAGACTTCTTAATGATCAAGAAGATAAGTGTGGTCTTGTTGTACTAAATAGTTATAAGAGCTCAAAGAAACAACTCAAAATTTAGTAGAAATAGGAGATGGTAGTAGAATCTCATTACATGTCATATCTACGCTACTCATCCCATGATGTAGTGTCCATACCAGATGCTTGAGTATGAAAAACTATAGAAGGGGCGTCAAAAGGAGAAGAATTGGGAGCAACCTCAATACCATCCACATGTGCAAGGTGTAATATACATTGTCTAGTAAGGTTTATGCCAATGTTTTTTTTCCATTTCTATTTGAGTTTGACTATTTTTTTGGTTTAGGGTTTATGTGTGTTTTTGCATGTGTTTGTTTTGCATTGAAACCATGGAATATAATGCAAATAACAATAACCCAGAAAATATACAATAGATAAGCATAAAAGAACAATGACCCAGTTTATAAAATATGTCAAAACTAATTATAGTAACATACCCTATTCAAAATCTTCAACTTAGTACATCCATTGTATATGGACCAGCAATACATAGACTATAAATCACATCTGATATACTCAACAATGAAAGTGATCCCGCATACAATAGCATAGAAGCATTTTGCAACCCTAGGTGCCAATGATAAGAGGAATAAAAGCTGCAAATAATATGTAAAGAGACTCCCAACAGACCCGTGCCTTTCCAGCTATTGTATGGCCCCAAGGAAGTGATATGCTAGCCAATGCACAAGTGTAAATCCCTCAAAATACTACTGTTATGATCTGTATGTGTTGTTGAGCCTATGGCGACCTTAAAGGAGGAGAAACAAGCACCAAATAGCCCATAATAACCTCATCAAATAGTATGGCCTTCTCTAGTAGAGGTATGACCAGCAAGAAGGAATATTGCAGTCCTCTAAACTCCACAAAATATCTTCAAATCTACACTGTATCATTTGCTCTCAGCTGTCAACACAAATCTGCATAGAAAGTATTCAATATCTGCCCAAATCTTTACCAAAATGGATTAATCTGAAGCATAGATGAAGCCCCTAGATGAGACTTCCCAAGACCCTCCTTATGTTGTCTTCCAAGCACGAAGAGAGATCCTAAAGAGGTTTTCGTCTTAGCAGAATCCAATTTCAAACCCTCAAAGCCAAAGCTTCAAAGTGTTGCACGACAATATCAAATTTGCAAAGTGAGTGAATATTGAAAATGAGCTCTTCTTTTTTCTTTTAACTCACTTCCTCTCCAACGCCCAAGATGGGAAATATTTTATTATTTTTGTGTTATTTCATTAAGTCTCCAATTCCTCATGAGGGTGCCCAACTCCTAGCACCAACACTTTTAAGTTATAACTTATGTTTCATAAAGTAAAGTCACTTAATGGAATAAAGTGACTCTAACCATTTAAATATTATAAGTTAAATATTTAATTTAACTTATACTTCGATAAATGACTCCCTAACCATCTCAAAACCACAAACCAAGTGCTAGGTGCTCAATCCGGCAATGGCTATAAATAGAAAGTCAGTCCACACTGCCCGTGAACCCTCCTTCCTGACTTAGTATAAATAGTAATCCCTAGAAAAATGATCCAGTTAGGCTCCCTAACCAAAGCCATTAGCCTACAGGAACCTGGTAATAGGCTAATCTCCTCATCTGACCGTCTGGGCTAAATAGGGAACATTACACAAGGTTCTACAAGAAAGCATCACTTTCATATGGTGATTCAAGATATCCATACAATTTCCAAATGATAGTTTAAGAAATGAAAGGGCACTGAGTGTGCTCAATCTCATGCTTAATATCCTAAAAAATAGTAAGGCATATTAGTCCATAGAGTTCGTCATTGTTGTTTAACTATACAACTTATGTTCATAGTCATTTGACCTAGGAACGAGTCTGGATGGAGATAGTGTAGAAGATCCTACTCAAAGTAATGATTCTTTATCCCTTTCATCCAAGACAAATAGTACTCTAAATTTAGCCTAACAACAAAATGATGGAATTCAATACCAAAAACCATGATGACACTCCCCCAAAATCTAGAAATCAAGAAATCCCCCTAGCTAAATATGATTATGGCACTTTATACTTAGTGCATTTATAGTTGCTACTTGCCAAATGTGCAATAGTCGACTTGATCTTAGTGAATATAAATGCCTTAAGATGTTAAATTTAGAAATTATAATTTTGGTATAAAAAGGATGAAGACCAAGGACACCATCATATAGTATGTAGAAATTCATGCTTCCCAAATAAATGCCTAAAAAAGAGCCCATATGAGCCCAAACAGAGCCTTGAAAGTTTCCAGAATGAGAATAAGCAAGCAACACCTTTAAGAAACTACAATTTATGCAGGTTTGGGGTGAAAAATTTGCTAACATTAGCATGACATAATCACCAAATTTAATAGAACTACCACCATATTTGGAGGTCTACTAAACGTAGAAGTCACTAGATAAATCTAGAACCACCACCAAATTTGGTCAACAACTAGATAAGAGATCCTCCAAATCTAGAGGGACCATCAAATTTTATATTTTTCTAAAAATGTTGCTAAAAATGGTGAGCCTCTACTAGAGTTAGGGAACTGCTAAAATACCTACTAAAAATGGGAAGAAACGATATGCATGTCACTTATGTAGAGAGGTATGTGGTTGGTTTTGGGCCATAGAAGCTAGTGGAAGGGATCCACACCCAATGAAGTGGGTTGACCATGTAGTGCAGGCTATAGGTTTAGAGATATGCAGACATATTCAAAAGGTTGTGGAATATTGAGGTGGGCCCATTCCTAGTACAAGCATCCCTCAACTAGCCACCTCAACACTTAAAGCACCTACACAACATATTCTTAGGTATAGTTTGCAAGGTATAGGGTACCCTAATTTTAAAAAAACTACAAATATATTTTAAAAAATCTATATACTTAATCGATCCCATTATGTAATATGACATCACCAACATAGTAGATCCACCTACACAATACAATGCAAAGAGAATATTCTACAAAGAATAATTCATACAACAACAACAAGAAAAAAAACCATAGCCCTCTATGTGAAGTTATCAAATTTTGACAAATGAATAGTTGTTCCTAAGGTTTTTGGGTCTTCCAAATGGAATGGTAGGGCCAGATTTAACCTAAAATGCTTTGAATGATTAGTGATATGTGGATGCCCAACATAAAACCCTTCCTTCAAACCCTTTCAAATCTCATCTTTGAAGCTTAATCGAAACAAAATGAGAGGTAAAACTAGAAATGCCAGATCCTCTAGATATAATAATGTGCTATATGAGGTACTCCAACATTCACCAAACATGGCTACAAAATAATGCTACAAAAGGAATCCCATGATCCCGCTCTATCTTTCAATCTTTTCTAATTCTCCAAATCATCCAAGGATGTAAGACAACATACTAAGTTTTAAAAAAGATTTTCTATCCTCAATGGAGATGATTTTAATCTTTTATGATTTTGCAAAATCCAAGGATGCAAGAGAAGAGCATACTAAGTTATCAAAAATATTTGTTATCCTCAATGAAGATGAGAAAGCTAGAAGTCACCAACTACTCTAATACCATGTGAGAGTTGGTACAAAATGATCTGATACCGTGTAAGATTTGTTGATGCAGCAAACCTCCCAAAATTTGATGATATGAACAAACCACAATATAAAAAGCATAAGTGAAGATTGAAAAATGCAATATGATTTCTATTCTAGTATGGATGCAAATATATTTACAAGGGTTCAATATAATGAGAAACAAGTGGGTGTAAACATGATACTTCACCAAGAGATGGGATAAAGGAGATGTAGTCACGTGTAATACATCTTCACCAAACTAGGAAAGTACAAGTCACACATACAAGTGCAACCTGTACCTAAGTAGATACCTACCTAATCTTATCCTGGGTGCACACTAATGCAATAAAGTAATTAACTAAATGCGAGAGAAAATACACATGCACCAACATATTTTGTTAGTCATTTTTAAAGAAACTCCTAGATGAGCATATGAGGGTGTTTTCAAGTGATTAGAAATTTAATAGTATTGCATACATATATTGTATTGATTAGTAGGATCAATAATACTTTCCTGAGTGACCTTGTCTCCTATCTCACCAATAACATATAAAGGCCCATAATGATTATTTTATGGGATTTCCTTGTTAGAAAATGATCAAAGGAGTAGCATGTGAGGAAGAAGGTATGTCTTGAGAATGCATAGTTCCCACAAAAGCATTTGGGTGTGATGCATCATTGGAATAAACATAATTCATCTATAGTATCATGTTCCATAGCAAATAGAATCTTGTGGTTCTATTTTTTTAGCATGGCTAAGAAATGGATTTGTATAGATTTACAAAATTTGATTAGGGGGTGCAACCACATGATTTTCATTATAATTAACACCCTCAATGTGAATCATGTTGTTATATATAATATCTTGTAACCATGCTTAAGAAAGAAGAAAGCTTGAGTATGATGCCTTTTGACTTAATGATAATGACAAAATGTTTGGTCATTGTAATTCCTTGGAATTACCTTACTAGGATCTAATGGATGAATATGATGGAGAGTAATTAAATTATAGTTTAATAGGCTTTAGAGCACATTATCCAAAGGTTCATGTAACTTAGTAAACTTTTGACGATCATTTTCCTTGAAAGAAGGGACATTATAAGCATTAGCCACTTGATGTACATTATCCTTTGTTTCCCTAGTCTTGTTACCCTTTCAAAAGTGTTAGAATTTTGAATCTTGGAAAGGTAAGAGGATTGATATGATGATGATGATCCATACTCAATTGTGTTATAGGTGAGTAGTTTGACCTCGATATTTTTCAAGTGAGAGCACGTGTCTCTAGAATATGGAAAACTAATCAAGTGTACATTGTTCTTAGTCATGGGAAGAAGTCATTCAAGAAACATGATTTGAAGTTCATCACCATCAAATTACTTGTTTAGTTTTCTACATACATTTTGAAAGTGAATAATATAATCATTAATTGGCTCATTGCTTTTTTGGGTACACTTAGTTAAATCATCAATAATTACTTTCAAGGCCATGGTTATATGGAAATGCATTAGGAAACAATGGATAACCCATCAAAAAATTTATAGAACCCAGAGGTAAAGAATAAAACCATTTAATGATAATTTTTCATGGTTCATGGGAACAACCTACCCAATATCTTATCTTCATAAGCAAAATCTAAACATGTCACAATAAAATCTTGTGAATGAACAATGGGATCACCCTTTCCATTGCACAATTTAAATTTAGGTGCCACAAACCCCAGAGGAAACAATTATGTAGCAACTTCATAAGTAAGTAGTTTTCAATGTGGAGGGTTATATCTAATGGCATTTTATTATTATAATTTGTTTATTTCTTCAGATTAGCTACATCTTGCAATAGTGTATTGAGGGTGGAAGTGGAGATAAAAGTGGTGTGAGGGGTGTGAGAACATAATAGGTTTAATGAGGATCTGTGGTAAGAGGTAATGGCATATCCATAGAAGGAGAAACCATATTGTAAGATGGATTAGGCATGTGATGAGATGTCTAAATAGTATGAGATATAGGGTAGAAAGAAGGGATGATGTGAGACGTGAGTAGAAGGTATAACACTTGTAGCTATGTGGTTAGAAAGATGAGATGCAAGTGGAATGGTAAAGGGGGAGGGACAATTAGAGGTGAGTATAGAAGTGGTAGGAGTGATAATGAGATCAATAGTTATTAGTGGTGGTATGAGGAGGCTCAGAAGAAGAGGAAATATGGGAGGATACACCATTAGAAGAGTCCATAAAGGATCTAATGCCATGTAGTATCTATGCCAAAAAGTGTATTCACTAATGTTTGATCAAAATAGCACCCCATTGTTGAGGGGATTGTGTGGTCATAAGTGCATGAAGAAGCAATTATTTGATAAGAGTAAGATCTTGTTTAGCTACATATGCTTTGTCCTCATAATCTTGTTGATCATACACATTGTTCTCAACATAAGCATTAAAAATAAAGGAAGCTAATGCACATAAACACTTCCTACACTAATTTAAGAGGAGAGGTGAACATTAAATATGATCTAAAAATAATTTGCAAGAAAATAGACAACACAATAAAATCATTCACCATAACACAATGATGTATCTTGGGAAAACCCTTTTAAGAAAAACCTATCCTCCAAACTCTGAACCAATGTATTAATCAACAACAATATTGATTATAATACACTTCAGGAAAGAAGCCTTCATAGGAAACAACATTGACACTTAGATCTAGAGTAATACCAACAACATAATAATTCCTAGAAAATGCACTATGTAAACTCCATATTGAGCACCCAATAAATAGAGAAACCAATACTGAAACATCAAATGGGAATTACAAAACCATGAGCTAATACCACCCAAAAGTGTCATCCAAATCCCCTGGTCAAATTCCAGCACCCAAATCCCAAGAGAAGTCCTATAAGAATCTATCATAACATGTCATAGTTATCCTTCCAACTTGTGTACTTCAATTTGTTTTATTATAATCCCTCCAAAGATGATTTATGATAGTCATAGTGACATGTCTTAGGTTGGTGAATATTCTTGGTCAATCTGTGTAACTCAATCTTACAACTTGTCTTATATGCCATAGACACTCTTACATTCTTGATATGGGAGGCCTAACTTCCAAAGGTCATAACTTTTGATCTAGGAACTTGATTGAACCCATTTTTTTTTAAATTTAAGATCTTAGAGAATTCTATATCATTGTAACTCACTTTAGATAGTTAAAGCCCATCTCAATAATTTTGGGGCCAAAAATGACCTCTATATCCCAAAAAATGTATTTGAAGATTAGGATACAAGGTTGAGACACATTTCCTAACAAAAAAACTATATTCTCATTTAATTGGGTAGCCATAGTAGGATTAAGACAAGCACTACTTCTAGAAGGGTGGTTCAAGCTAAATTTTGATGGGGCATCTAGGGGCGACCCGGGAGTCGCAGGAATAGGTTATGTAATCCACGATTCTGAATCTAGAGAAATGGCAACCTTAGTCAAACCCCTATGAGAAACAACAAATAATACAGCAGAATTAACTGCCCTGATTGAAGGTCTGAGAATCTGCAAAGACATGAAAATTGAAAAATTAGAGGTCAAAGGAGACTCCGCGATCGTCATTAATGGCTTACGGAAAGGGGACATGCCTAATTGGAGACTGAATTCCCTGCTGGCTAATGCCCTCGACATCATTGCTTCTTTAAGGAGGTGCACATTCAATCACACTTACAGAGAGGGTAATAGCAAAGCAAACTCTCTTGCCAACAAAGGGGTGGATGGTCTCTACCTATCTACTAGAGCTAATACCACTGAAGTATTATTACAATCAATCTGAAACTTTGGAGGAAAGTTATTTTGAGGCCAATCAGTTCATCACTTGGTCTAAAAACATACCACGAAGGGTGAGCAAACTCTGAGCATCTTCAGATTTTCTAGCCTTTAGACAGCAAGGGAGTATAATAGAGCAATTAAGATTTTCCTACATCCTCCTTTTGTATATCGCATACATATCTTTTGTATATTGGATACATTTTCTTCTGTATACAAGAGTGGGCCCGACTAGTTTTATGTAATGAATTGAAATCACCTTCGAATCCGCATTTGTATCACCTTCTTGTATATCGATTGCATGTGTTTTATATACATTAGCAGACCCCAGCTAAAATTCACATTATTTAATCTATCATTCAAATCTGGGTTTGTATAAACTTGTATAACCATTGGAGATGGGGCCCACATAGGTATCTTTGGTGTTTCATGCATTTGTATATACATTTCCTTTGTTTCTCATATGCATTTGTCTTTGCATCTTATATACATATACCGCAATATACAATCGCGGACTTTAAATAGTTCTTAGAATGTAAACTTTCTAACTAGGTCCGGACTTGTATGTATCCGTTTGTACCTCCTTGTTATATCCCACACATACACATTGTATATACATTTCCTTTGTTTCTCATATTCATTTGTCTTTGTATCTTGTATAGATACATCGCATTATACAAGCACGGACTTCAAATAAAGTTCTCAGAATTTAAACTTTCTATCTAGGTCTAGACTTGTATGTATCCATTTGTATCTCCTTATATATCACATGCATACACTTTTATACAATCGCAGACTTCATTGGATTTGTGAAACGAATTGGAATTTTCTTGGGATCCTCCATTGTATGTATCTTGTTGTATTACCTTTTTGCATATCATTTACAATCATCTCCAGTATACATACGTGGCCCCCACTCGTTATTTATATCTCCAATGATGTCAGGTTTTGTATAATATTCTCTTGTATATTTGCTTTGTATATTGCCGCTTGTATGTTATCTGGTATAAGCACACCTACAAAGCATCTTATACAAACCCTCTGTTGTATATTTTCTTTGTATATTGGTGATTGTATGTTATCTTGTATAAGCGCACATACATAGCATCTTATACAAACCCTCTCTTGTATATTTTCTTTGTATATTGTCGTTTGTATGTGATCTTGTACAAGCGCACATACAAAGCATGTCTTCCCCAGCGATGCTTTTACTCCTTTGTATATCAGGTATGTATATTATAAATATACAAGCACCCCAAACATACAAAGACTTTTTAGGATTTAACTTTCTTTTCACATCTGGTTTGTATCTCTTATTTGCATCATTCTTACTTGTATATCATTATTTATACAAGCCCGATATGCATACGGTGGAGCCCACATCGCTTTTCGGATTGTATCTTCCGAAATGCATACTTGTTTTCAATTTTTAGATACAAAGCCGAATACATACAAACTCCTTTGTATCACCTCTTCAGACTTATTTTATAAACCATAGTTTACTTATTTTTCGGCTCCGCATTGGATATAAAGTGCAGTGCATCTAGTCATGATGCATCATTTTAACCAAATCTCAACCTTTCTTGAGTTCCGCATTGTATGTATGTAATGTATAACCACACATACGATGTTCAAAATATACAACAATAAAACCTCATTTCATAATCTTTTGGTTCCGCGACATGCATATAGCTATGTATATCTTCTTGTATGTTTCCTTTGCCAAACTTAAAATTCATCCGTCGGACTTGACCAACTATTTCTTTAAACTCTTAACTCTATCGGGTCCAGTTCTATGAAAAGTCGTCAGGTCCGGTTCTTCATGCATATCGGTGTAAGCCTCGCCGAAGCTCTTTTCTTCAATTGGTGAGACTTTAGAGTATCAGAAACTCCTTGATTTTTCTTTCTGATGATAATCTCTTGCCGATGACGGCTAGCTCCCTTCACTCCAGTGGATGCTTCAGTGAGAGTCTTACCGATCTCCTCCAACAGCATGACTTTCACTATCGAGAGGGCTTGTAGAGTTCTCGTCGATAGTGCTTTCCTATGCCGATCTAATTGATATGTTTTGATAGTAACAGCGTTTTCTATGATGGGACAGAATTTAGTAGAAATGGGATATTTTGGTTCATCAACATTATTAAGTGAAATGGTTGATCACTTACTTATGCCCACATGTAGATATATATATTAGTATTTATACAGTTTATATATATAGATGTTGGCATACTGTGGATCATTCAACCAAAATGGGATGCCCCACATAACCAGATTTAAGTTAACAGTGAAGCAAGTGTGCTTGATTAATTTTGAAAAGCTTGGAAATAACAAGTATTTTTTTCTTTCTTCTCAAGCAAAGGTTTTAAAGAACTAACAGATGTTTGCAGGAGAAAGAATTTTAGGTTTTTTGTATAGCTAACATGCGAAAAGAAGTGGTAGTTTCCCTGTGGTTTCAGGTTAGATAGGTACACTGGTAGGAGAAAGATAGAAGAAGCCCTTTTAATCGGTTAATGGACAGTTGATCAAAGGTTATAAGCCTTGGAGGTCATCCCGGGAGTCGAAGAACCAAAAGACATACAGCAAGTGGATATCAAAAGAAAGGCCATGGATAAGGGCGATGTCTATATTTGTATCTCAGTAATTGTAGAAGAATATATGTTTCCTTGTGGGGCTTGACCCCGTATAAGTTCTATAAATAAATAGTATGTACTGGACTGCAAAAGTCTCGGGCTAGACCAGAGGTTTTCTTAGCTCTGTTCTTTCCTACCGGTGCCCGCACTGAACAGAGCTATATTTTATAACTGATTTTATATATTAATGGCCTTGGCCTTTTACCAATCAAAAAAAAAAAAAGACAAGCACTACTTCTCAAAGAAAGATTAAGATCCTGAGATTCTCATGGCATAAAGAAAATAATATGGCTATGAACTTAGATGAGAAGATGAGGTAATATTAATCACTCTCAAATTTAAAAATAAAAATAGTAAGATATCATGTTTGAAATATGAAACCGAATCGAAGGGTGGGGAGGGTTAAACTCAAGGTCGCACAATAAAGTTCAATCCATAACAGAAAATATATCTATAGCTATAAAACACTAATGAGGAGGAAATAAACCCTAAGGAGATTTAAAAGTATGATGAAGCAATAAAAAATACAAATATGAAAAACCCTAATGTCAAAGAACGATAAACCCTAGGGGGTGTAAATATGTCAAGTTGATAAAATAGTAAGGGAATAAAGTCCCTTTTACATAAATCTATCCATGTGAATTAAATAAATGCAAACAATATGCATATAATTAACCTAGATTTAACTAGCAACTAGGAAAAAATATGCAATAAATATTCAAAAATTAAATGAGGATAGATGCTCTTAGCTTTAGGAACAATGATTGATGTCATGCTAGAATTATTTTCCATAGGTACCTAAATTGACACTCGATCTAGAATATGTCTCGGGCTCTATGTAGGCTCAAAATTTGTTGCGGTTCATATCCAAGTCCTTCAAGTTCAAACCTAAGCATAACAACCTTGTTTTGGCATGGGAATGAACCTAGCCATGTGAGAATAAATTGATAGAATGTGTATGCAAAGATCTATTTGCCTCATCTTCCTTGTGCTTGAATATATCAAGGTAGTGTTTACAAACACCTTAGGGGAGATTGTCAAATACACTGGCATTAATTTATCCTAGTTCAACCCCCTAAATAGATTAGATTTATGATTTTGAGTAATGATCGTAGACAACATGCACATACATGCAGATGGATTATATGATTTTGACGTAGATCATGATTCTTTGTCACTTAGAAAACAAAACATGGGACAACAATTTCTCCTCATTCTTTCTTTATTCCACATGCGAATTAAGTTCATATTGAATGCTTATAAATACAAAGACAAAACAACAATTCACAAAAATGTGTAGGCAAGAATTTTGGAATTTGAATTTTAGGTTCAATCAAACATTCCTTAGGATTGAACTAGGTTTAATTTCAAGTGGCATGGAAGTGAATTAAGTTGGGGAAATGATCAGATCAGGGTAGGGAGTGAATGTATGGAATTGTGTGTGAATAGGAATAGATAAATGGCTAATAAATTATGAATACATGGGAATGTGTGTAAAGGGAATGAAATAGGTATTGATAAGTAAAACTTAGCACAAGAGTGTGCCACTTGTCAATATGTAATTGTATTAAGATGTTCCATCAAAATGGACCAAACACTAAATGTGAATTAGCATGTGTATGCTAATTTCACCATTACAATTTAGTGAAGCAATTATTGATAAATTAGACTAATTTGAATAATCACTCATTTTAGTGATAATTCAGAACATGATTTAGAGTGAAGTTTGTATCACCAACCATGTTTATATGGAGTGCCTTAGATGTATGAGATAGGATTGCCAATTCAAACAATTAATAAGGAGCATTGATAAGATATTACACATACAAAATAAATCAAGTTCAAAGAATACAAGAACCATTAGCATTGTCACATCCCATTGAAGCATCTTGTATCATTACTAAGCAAAGACATATATATTAAACATGCTTGGGGACAGAGGAAGGGTTAATAGAGAATAGTGTGGCTAAAATCTAGGCAACCGAAGCTTGTTATTTTTTGTAATTCCCTAACTTTTACATTAGGACATTAATAGAAAAACACAATACAATAATTTTTGTGTTACAATTGCAACATACACATGCCACAATTTCACAATCACACACATGATGTTGTCGAAATTGGGCAACATTGTGACCAAACCATATGATGACACCACCAATAGTGTGACTACACAAGGTCTACGAACATCAAATAGAATCACAACAATGGAAGACTTACACAACCATAATGGGATAACACTAACATGATGAAGAATAGAGGAGATAGGGTCTCCTCACACCTAATGACAGAGTGATGAACTCTCATAATTGACACAAATGGAGGACAAGAATAGAAAGGACTAAATAATAAGGTATAGCACACCCTTCCCACGTCCAAACCTACAAACAAACACCCAAGGAATGAATTCAAGCATCTAAGCATCCTCTCAAACAAGCCACGAGTAGTTTGTCACAAGTGAGATACAACATCTCACCTAGGTCTCACTAGAGACTAAGCAAGCACACTTAAGAGAAAAAGAACACCTTGATTCCATAAATAATGAAAATAACATAACAACATCTCAAACTAAGAATATGGGGGGGAAGATTAGATCATAAGGTGGAACTCTCCAAGAGAACTTTTTTGGAAAACACTAGCAACTACTCCCTGTTTGAGGATTGCCTCTTTCAGAGTTAAATTGTGCCCCCTTTGTCAATCAAAATTGCCTTGCATATCCTAGGATTTTCCCTTTTACTAGTTAAATCACCCCCTTTTCTAGTTAAATTGCCCTTATTCAAAATGGGTGAATAGTACACAAGGCCTCAAATTTGTTAATGGGGTTCCCAAAGACTCCAAAATTGACACTGAAGTTGGCAAATGGATTCCCAACAAATATAATAAACAAGACATATAGGACCATGTTTTGACACCAAGAAACATGAAATAGAACTCAAAACCCAAAATAGGTGCATGGTTAAGCCAATGTGACATTGAAAGGCTAACACAAAGCACACCAAAACTCTCTTGATTTTAGTGTTGTTAACAAATGGTTTGAAATGATGGATTTAAATATATTCAAGCATCATATACAAGGTTCTAAATTCACAAAATATGACATTTAAATTTAGGTGAATTTCCTTAGATCACATGCATATAAACCATTACCCACAATGCGACAAGGGAGCATTCCACCATACAAGAGCCAACTGAGATAATGATCCAAAATGAATTCAAATTACTCTAACATCATAATCACACATAAACAACATCTATAAATCACTTTCCAACATGAGTACACAATCAGGATTATATGACATCAAATCGGGACTTACAAATAAAGATATTTATGTTACAAGTCAAGGTATGATTTTAATTCAAACAATAATTATTAAATGACTAAAAATTGGTATTTACATCCCAAACATGGATGGAACACACTCTAATTCAATGGTGATCCTACTATACAATTACAACTTTCTCAAATATAACATGATATGATAGTACAAAGTCATGAAGACATATAGATACAAAAGAGCTACATGATCCTTGCATGGACTATATGATGATTTGCCATGATTCTAACATGCAATCCCGATGGTGATCAACACCACCTAGCCATGTGGGACCTCAAGGCTCACCCCTCTGAACTAAGAGACTAATTTCATGGTCATCAATCATACTCATGCCAAACACTCACAAATTTGACACAATCAAGAATGCATCACATGAATTTTCTGTTAGAGTTAGGGCATATCAAAGCAATAAACACTAACAATTATATGCAGATTAAATAACCTAAATATAACAATGAGGAATAACACAAAAGACATCAACACAGAAATTTAACATGGTTCACCCAATATGGGCTACATCCACAGAAACTCAGCCATCCAATGATTTTATTATCTAGTGCAAAATAGATTACAATCTCATGAATACATCGATGTACCATACATCCCAGCTGCTTATAACAAGCTTTTTGGAAGCTTCTAGAATTAGGGTTTTGCAATGTCATTTTTCTTTTGTCGGTTAACAAAAATTAATAACCAACTCCGATCGTGCAAAAAAGGAGGGAAAAAAAAATTCGGGGGCTGCGCCCCCTAACCCCTGCTTCTCAGGCGCTGCCACCCCCGAACCCTGGTGGGATACATAACTTGTGTACAGTACTTGCATGATCAATCACCACATACCAACATTTTCTCAATCACAAATGGACTACGTGAGGTCAAATAAATGATCCCCTTAGTCCTCCATAACCGAGTTAGAACCAATTCAACCTTTGATCTCAATAGTACACATTGTAATGGTGACTCTTATCCCATAGAATACATCTTATTTAAAATTCTTTTTTAAAAATTACATGATTAAGTTTGATTCTTTATTAAATGCATGAAACCCTATTTGAAGTGTTGCACTAGATTAATCTTGTGGTTGTTATTATTATGTGACACACCTTATTTCAAGTGTCACATAAATTAATTTGAATACTTTATTATAATGACATAAATCCTATTTTAGATGTTACATCCCACACTTAAATCCATCCAATCTAGGCCCTAACTTCCTAATCATGTGTACCACACATTCTAAGGTGACTAACTTATCCAAGTATTCCTTAGAAGGAAAAAGTATATTTTTTACACAACACGCATCTCAAGGAAAGTAGACTTTGTTTCTATGGAAAAAATCATGTTTTTGAAAGATAATATCATCCCAAAGTTTTAAATTGTAAAAAAAAAATCTAAGATTTTTTTTTAAATCCTTTAATGTCTAGGTTGCTTCATTAATGAACATTCAAATTTCTTCAAAATTAAAACTTAACAATTCAAAGTTACCATTTTAATCTAATTTCTAATGGGATTACACTTTTCAAGCTACATAAATTTTATGAGAACTTTTCAAGGGTTTAGGAGCAAATCTATGTTCTCACAACCAAAAAAAAATTCCCAAGTAAAAATCTAACTTTACCCTTTTGTTCCAAATCTACCCAATATCCCAAATATGCTATCACATAATTTCTAAGAAATTTTTGTAAGGGATTGGGTACAAATTCATGTTTTCAAATATTTAAATCTACAAACTAAAATCTACCCAATATAATGAAATTGAACTCTAAACCAAAATTCAAAAAAATCCATTACACAACAAAACAACCAACTAATTTCTAGCATTAAGACTTCAATCCATTTATTTCATTTCCTACAAATTTGTAAATTAAATAATAAGACAAATACCTTCCAAGAGTAATGACAAACAAGGGAATTGCTACTTTTCAATCCATCAAGTAGGCCAAGAAATCTTTTCAATAATCTAAGCTTTCTAATTCAAACAATACCTTTTCAATCTTTTCAAGAAAGATAGAGTTTCAAAATGCCCTTCTCTCTCTTTTGTTAAAATAGGGTGAAACAATAAATGAGAAATGTTGTTATTTAATGCATCCAAATTACTTAATCATGATAGATGATAAGATGAAATAGAAGTCGAAAATGAAAGATAAAGAAAGTCATAACTTGATGTAATGTTTACATGGAGAAACCCTTACGAAAAAGCTCCACACCCAAAGAGACCCAAGCGTGTATTAATCCTAAAAATAATTACATCACCACAATCTACTTATCTCTCTATATTCTAGTAGTATAACGACGCTTGAGGAACCAATTTCCTAATAAAGAAAGCATGAGAAATAATGTCAATCATTGAGAGATTGATTGACTCTTAACCAACTACAACATATGCACTCCTATATATGTCATAGCCAATTGCTTCTTTACATAGTGGGTTAGTTCAGATATGGCTACCTGTGAATAATCAAGGTAATTAGTAGTAAGCTAGATCTTGCAAATCCTTGACCTACAAAAAAATCTCATAATACCATCATCTCAAGGCACTAGTGTATAGGAGATATGGATACAAGATACCATGAATAGTATTCCAAAACTATTGGCCAATACCATCACCCAAATCTAGGCATTTGTCCCCATCATGGGGAATCTCACAACTAACATTGGTCAACCACCCTCAATACTAACTCCTCTTATGCACCTTACCGCCACCTCATGTGTCATAAACATCATAGATTCTATCATAATAATCAAATTGACCAAGATCCCAATCCTAGTTGTTCTGTGGGAAGATTATCCAAATTTGTCATAAGCTCCATTTGTAGAAGATCCTCTTACATATTCTTACACCTCTCAATCTTTACCCAATTTCCAATATCTTCCCAAAACTAACTCCCAGCTCAAATGCCACTATAATTACATGTGAGAGAATAAGTAATTTTGCCTACCACTTAGGAGGGGTGTCCAAGTCTACCCTCTCCATGATCCTTTGAAACATAACATTATTTACCAACGACAATAATTAAATACAATTAAACATGTCCATGGACTTGCAAGGTGTATGGCACCTTATCCCAACATTCTCCCACTTGACATTCACATTAAAATTTCATAATCAGGAACATAGTAAATTAAACTCTTGAGGAAGAGAGACCCATGGCCTCCCTACATGAATTAACCTTCTTTGTGCTCACTATCTTAGTGAGTGAATCTACAACATTCTATGAGGTGTCCACTTTATGTAACTTGACTCTACCACCCTCAACCATTTCCTAAACAAAGTAATATTGTACATCAATTTGCTTTGTACATCATGATACATTGGGTTTTTAGCCAAATAGATGACATCTGACTGTCGCATCCAATTCTAACCTATCTAAACTAAAAGGCAACACCTAAAAATAACCTCTATAACCACACTATCTCCTTATAGGCACATGTTGCAGCCATTACTCTAGTTCTATGGTGGAGAACACGAGTGAAGGTTCTTGTTTTCTCATCCAACTAAATTTCCTAAACAAAGTAATATTGTACATCAATTTGCTTTGTACATCATGATACATTGGGTTTTTAGCCAAATAGATGACATCTGACTGTCGCATCCAATTCTAACCTATCTAAACTAAAAGGCAACACCTAAAAATAACCTCTATAACCACACTATCTCCTTATAGGCACATGTTGCAGCCATTACTCTAGTTCTATGGTGGAGAACACGAGTGAAGGTTCTTGTTTTCTCATCCAACTAACTACGCCTCCAAACAAAGTAAAAACATAGCCACTCGTAGACCTCTTGCAATCTAGATCACTATCCCAATCAAAATAAGCAAAGCCCTATAATCAACCATTTTGCCCACATCATCAGTCCCATGATAATAAAGGCAATGGTTAGAAATTCCACATAAATATCTAGAAACCCTTTTAACATAATTTAAATTTTCTTTACTAGGGTTCGAAATAAACTTACTCAGAAGTCCTATTGCTTGGACAATATCAGGTCTTGTACAAATCATGTCATACATGAGGCTTCCCACAACACTAGCATGCATAACCTTATACATCTCCTCAAGATCATCATCTATTTTAGGATATTGTTCTAGAGAGAGCCTAGTGCCAACTGATAAGGGAATGCTGGTTGGTTTGCAATCCTACATGGAAAATAATTGCACAATAGTGTTAATGTACTTCTTTTGATTTAACCAAAGTTTCCTATTAACCCGATCCCTACAAATTTCCATACCCAAAACATATTTTGCAGCCCCTAAATCTTTCATATCAAAAGTACCAGATAACTGACTCTTAAGTTCCCTAATAATTCCATTATCATTTCTAATAAATAATATATCATCAATATATAGGACAATGATTAACAACTGATCATCAATTAATTTAAAATATACATGATAATCTATCTCACTTCTAACAAAGTCATGATCTGATGCAAAAGTATCAAATTTTTGATACCACATTCTTGGTGACCACTTCGAACCATACAAAGATCACTTCAACCTACAAACCAAATGCTCCTATCCATTCACCAAAAAATAAAGTTCTTTCATAAATATTTCCTCATCAAGATCCCCATGTAGAAATGTAGTTTCCATGTCCATTTGCTCTACCTCTAAATCAAAAGTAGTAGCAATAGATAAAATGAATCTAATAGATGTTAGCTTAGTTACAAGAGAAAATATCTCACCAAAATCTACTCCCTCAACTTTAGAGTAACCCTTATCCACTAAATAGTCCTTGTATTGATCCAACTTACCATCCACTCTAAATTTCTTTTTAAATACCCATTTACATGCAATGGCTTTCCTCCCCTTGGGAAACTCAAGTAGATTCCATGTATCACATTTGTCCAAAGATTTTATTTCATCTTTCATGGCTTTTAACCAAGACTCATGTTCATTTGAAGATAAATCTTCCTTCATAGATCTAGGTTTGTTATTAGTACATGATAAAGAAAATATACAACTATAATCAGAAGGGCTATACCTTTCTATTAGATTTCATTATTGAGTGGACTTTTTGAGAGGTCTAACAAGAGGTTCCTATTATTCCTCATCAAAAATTAAATTTAAACCTTCTCCTCTCTCATCTTGTCCATCTCGTTGCTATTTTGTACATGCATCTTCCTATGATTTATCCTTAATATCAAAATGCACTATTTTGTTGGGCTTTTCATGGGGTTCTTCAATATTTGTAAATTTCCTAAGCTCCTTGAAAATAACATCCTTAGAATTTAATATTTTCAATGCTACAGGATCCCAAAGCTTTAAACCCCTAATCTTCTCACCATATCCTATGAAAACACACTTGTTAGCCCTGAAATCAAGCTCTAAATGTTTCTCTTTAAGAACATGAACATATGCTTCATTACCAAATACTTTGAAATGATAAACCAATGGTATTTTACTTGTCCATACCTCGTAGGGTATTTTGTCAACTAGAGCAAAAGTGGGAGATTTGTTAACCAAATAATCATTGTGTACAACTTCAACCTAGAAATGTTGTTCAAGCTTAGCACGCTTCTAGCTCTGTCCATCAAAGTCATGTTCATATATTTCTCTACTCCATTTTGTTGTAGAGTATATGGAGTTGTTTTTTGTCTAATAATCCCTACATGCCTACAATAATCATCAAAATCTCTAGAGCAATAGTCACCACCATTATTTGACCTCAAAACATTTACTTTCCTATCTATATATTTTTTAACAAGTCCTTTAAACTCTTTAAACATAGAAAATACAACAAACTTATGCTTCAAAAATTAAATCCATGTAAATATAGAGAATTCATCAATAAATGTAACATAGTAGCGAGATTAACCAATGGAAGGACCATCCATGAGACCAAATACATCACTATGAATCACTTCCAAAACATGTTTATCTCTATTACCGACATATTTGAAAGAAAATTTATGTTGTTTTCCATACACACAATGTTCATTGAATTCAAAGTCAATAGAATAACTAGATAAACCATCAACCATTATTAATGAGGGTTTTAAGACCCTTTTTACCAAGCTGACCCAATCAATGGTGCCACAATTTACATGAAATAGGGCTATCAGTTACATTCACAAAGTTACAGAAAGTGGATGCTTCTAGCCTAAACAAGGTGCCACACTGAGTGCCCATAGCCAACACTTAATTTCCTATGCTCAACTTGCAACCACTCTTCTCAAAAGTCACATGAACCCTTGAATCATTAATTTTAGATACAACAACCAAATTTCTAGCTAAACCAGCAATATGCAATACATTCGTAAGGGTTTTCACCCTTCCATCACTAAAAATTAATTTCACCTCCCCTTGACCCACAATATTTTGAGTGTTATCCCTAAGGAAAAATTCCCCACCATCATAAGTTGTATACGCTAAAAACTATTAGAAATGAAGGAAAACCAATACAATATGGAAATCTAAAATAAACTATAAATTTGAAATTTACTCTATAGAATGCTAATGGAGATATAAACTAGTAAAATCATAAACAATAAGAGATTAACATATAACACAAATATTTACATGGAGAAACCCTTGCAAGAATAACATCCAATAGAAAAGAGGACAAGTTTGTATTATCTTTAAAAGAGATTGCAATACAATCACTTCCTTTATTTCCTGCATCTAATCTAACTACACATGTGTACCTGTAAAACATTCAACTCATACTCTACACTTCTCTAGCTTCTTTTAAATAGAAATGCAAGCTTACAAAAGAAGTTTCTCATTAGGATATTATTAGCCTCCAAACTTGAGAATATTCAACACCCTATTTTGGGAATCCCACAATTAGGATATTATTAGCCTCTTACAGATGTCATAAAATCACCTTAAAAAATATTGTGCCCAATATAGATAAAATCCCATGCCCACCTCTAGGAAAGTCAACAATAGACTAAAAATAGCCTCTTACACCTTATCGATTGTCATAAGATGCTCTATGATAACGGTCCAATTGTAGTTGATTCCTTAGAACATGTAAGGCACTAGTATTAGTAGATGCTCTTACACCTATCATAAACCATTAAAAAACTTGGAGGCCCCACATTTACCTATTTACTACCTTGAAATAAAATAACATAAATTACCATCACCGTAATTAAATAAGTATTGTAATCATTGGAACCTTCATCCTTTATAGAATGCATTTACAAAATAATGTTAGGAGTAATTAAATATATTGGATTTACAACGTTGATGGCACCTTAATCCTAGCATTCTCCCATTTGACATCATACATTGTAAATACATCCATTGGAAAACATAAATCAACTAGGTACAAGAAATAAGGGTCGTGGCCTCCCCGCACCAAGTGAACTTTTTTATGCTCATAGGTTTAGTAAGATAATCTACAAAATTCTCCTAAGTGTTAACCTTCTTCAACTTAATCTATCCATTTGCAACCATTTCTCAAACAAAGTGATACTAAAAATCCACATGCTTAGTTAGAGTGTGATACATAAGATTCTTAGATAAATAGATTACACTCTGGCTATCACAACCAATATGAATTATCTTGCAATCAAAACCAACACATGTACATAATCTTTGTAACCATATTACCTCCTTAGAGACATGTGTAGCAGCCATATACTCTACTTCGGTAGTGGATAAAGAAACTATGGGCTTCCTCTTACTCATCCAACTCACATCTCCTCCAAACAAACTAAATACATACCCAGTAGTTGAGCTTCAACTATCCAAGTCACCTACCCAATCTGCATCAACAAAACCCTGTATGTCTAATGTCTTATCCATAGTACTAGTACCAAAATAAACCAAACAATAATCAAAAGTACCACACAAATATCTTAACATCCTCTTCACATAATTCCAATGCTCTCTACTGGAGTTAGACATAAACCTGCTCAATACTCCCATTGCTTAGGCAATATCTGGCCTAGTGCAAACTGTTGCATACATCAAACTACACTAGCATATGGCACATTAGACATATCCTCAAAATCATCTTCACACTTGGGATACATATCTAATATAATCTTAGTGTCAATTGGTAAATGAATTCTAACTAGCTTCTGATCACTCTTGATTTCCATTTCCAATATGTACCTTATTGCCCCCAGATCCTTCATCTCAAATGCACCTGAAAGTTGTGCTTTTAGCTCACTAATCATATCCTTGGTGTTACTGAAAAACAACATGTTGTCCACATACAAGGCAACAATTAGTATATGATCATCAATACATCTAATGTAAACACAGTGATCCTCTTCGCTTCTTACAAAACCCCAATTTCAACATAAAAGAATCAAAATTTTGATACCACATCTAGGGTGATTGTTTCAAACCATAAAGAGGTCATTTTAATCTACAAACTAGGTGTCCTTTCCCTTTTGCCTCAAAACCTTTAATTTGTTGCATATAAATTACCTCTTCCAGATCTCCATGCAAAAATGTAATCTTAGCATCCATTTGCTCAATTTCAAAATCATAAGCAATAGCTATGGATAAAAGAAATATAATCGAAGATAATTTAGCAATAGGTGATAATATTTTATTGAAATCAATTCCCTCTCTCTGGGAGTGGCCCTTGGCTACTAGTCTAGCCTTGTACGTTTCCAATGAACTGTTTGCTCCAAATTTCTTCTTATAAATCCACTTACATCCAATGGCCTTCCTTCCTTTGGGAAAATGAACAAGATCCTAGGTATCACAAGAGTCTGAAGCCATCATCTCCTCTTGCATAGCTTGTTTCCAAGAATCACTATCATCTGCAAGAATAGCTTCCCTGTAGGATCTAGGTTCATCATCAATAATTAATAAAGCAAATACACAAAAGAAATCTGGTGGGCTATACTTGTCAACTAGATTTTGTTGTCTTCTGGATCTTCTTAAGGGTGGAGTAAGGGATTATTCTTCTTGTTCTTCTACATGTTCAACCTCTTCTGTAATCTCATAGTCACCCTGTCAAAACTCCCACTTAAACCCTCTTCTTCCTCTCCATCCTCAAATCCATTGTTTTGTTATTCCTTATGTGCATCTTTTTTCTTCAATTCAAAATGCACCATCTTTCTCCCTTCTTTATCTTTTGGCTATTAAAAATCATAAATAGATTTAAGTTCCCTGAAAATCACATCTCTAGAATAGATAACTTTCTTGGTTAGAGTATTCCAAAGCTTATAACCTTTAACATTCTCACCATATCCAATGAAGATGCATTTCTATGCTTTTGAATCCAACTTAGAATGCTTTTTTTAGGCACATGAACAAAAGTATCACAACAAAAAACCCTTAAATGTGAAACAAAAGGTTTCTTACCTATCCACACTTCATAAGGTGTTGAATCAAGAGCTTTGCAAGGAGATTTTTCAATCAAGTAACAGTGGTACACACAAATTCTACTCTAAAATATTTATCCAACTGTGCATCACTCAACATAATTTTGTCTTGTTCCATTAAAGTTTGGTTCATCCTTTTTGCAACCCCATTATGTTGAGGTGTGTAAAGAGTAGTCTTTTTCCTTATGATACATGCATTCTTGCAAAACTCAACAAATTTCTTGGAACAACATTCCCCTCCATTGTCAAATCTCAATAATTTATCTTATGTTTTGATTAATTCTCTACTAAGACTTTAAATTCCTTTAACTTAGTGGAAACCTTAGATTTATATCCCATAAAATAAATCCATGTATATCTTGAAACATCATCAATGAAGGTCAAAAAATATCAAGATTTTTCAAAAGAATCACTATTCATAGGTCCAAAACATCTATATGAATAATTTCTAATTTACTCTTTGCTTTGTTGCTTCCTAATGGAAATGATGCTCTATTTTATTTCCCAAACACATGATGCTCACCAAAATCAAAATACTCATTAGAATAGGAGAAACCATCAAGCAACTTTTTATTCATAATATATTTTAAAGCTTTTTCACTTATGTGGCCCAATCTATGGTGCCACAACATACACATATTTTTAGATTTTTCAGTCACATATGTGGATTTACATGAGGTAGTGGCATTCGACCTAAACAAAGTTCCCAATCTCGTCCCTCTTGCTACCACCAAGCTTCCTCTCACCAATCTGCAACCATGCTCATCAAATGTTACATGCATTCCCAAATCATTCAACTTAGATATAGAAATTAAATTTCTAGCCAATCCAACAATATGTAAAATACCAATGAGGGTTTTTATCCTCCCATCATTGAAACACAATTGTACCTTGCCCTGTCCAACTATCGAATATGAACTATTGTCCCCAAGGTAGTCTTCACCTCCATCATATTCTTCATATGTGGAAAACTACTCCTTATAAGGAGTCATATGATATGAGCATCCTGAGTCTACCAACCAATGTTCCTTGGAAATAATATTACATGCAAAAAGCAAGACTTCATCACTTGTTTCCAAGGAATTTTTTTGTAGAGGAATCCCAATGTTTCTTTTTATTTCTACATTCCTTCAAGTTACATGTGCCCTCGTTCTACAATTCCAACACTTCACTCTATTCTTTTAACCAGAAGTTTTAGATCTACCCTTAGACTTGCCTTTAGACCCCTCCTATTCTCCTTTAGATCCACCTCTTTCCTTAGACCTTCCCCTAACATTAATAGCATCTGTTGAGTTATCCATATATTTCTTTCTCACTTCCTATGACAACAATGTTGCAACAAATCTAGCTTGGGTTCTTCAAAATTAGTACTATAAGCAAGAATGAAATCAAATTAAATGCTCAGCAATTGAATCACCTTCTTCATTTTTAGAGAAAATAATTTTTTGTTCAAATATAGTTTATTTACTAGACTCTTGGCTTGGTATATCTCACCTAAATGTGTCCATAGAGAATATGCAGTGGACTCTGCAACTACATTCAACAAAATTGAATCTACAAGATAAAGTTGGATTGTCTCTAGTACTTTCTTGTCCATCTTATCCTAATCATCTTGATCTAATTTATTAGATTTATTTTCCTTTGTTGCAGCCAACCATTGATAACTCTCTTCAAGGTTATTCTCCATCTTTAGCCTCCATAACTTGTAGTTAGTTCCATTAAACTTTTCAATATCCAACCAAGATGTAGATGCAATCATGGCTTCCACACACAAATCTACAAAACAAATTTAACCAAAACTCCCACTGTAGCACAAAAAACCTTCACTCTTCCACCTAAGAATCAAAGTTGGCTAGGCTTTGATACCAAATATTAGAAATGAAGGCAAACCACTACAATATGGAAATCTAAAATTTATTCAATAGAATACCAATGGAGATATAAACTAGTAAAATTAGAAACAATAAGAGATTAACACATAACATATAGATTTACATGGAGAAACCCTTGTAGAAAAAACTCCACCATAAAAGAGGACAAGTATGTATTATCTTCAAAAGAGATTACAATACAATCACTTCCTTCTTTCCTGCATCTAATCTGACTACATCTATGTACCTTTAAAACATTAAACTCATATTCTACACTTCTCTAGCTTATGTTAGATAGAAATGCAAGCTTATAGAAGAAGTTTCTCAAACATGGTGCCCAAACTTGGAAATATTCAATTCCCTATCTTAGGAATCCCAAAATCGGGCTATTGTTAGCCTCTTATAGATGTCATAAAATCACCTTACAAAATATTGTGCCCAAGATAGAAAAAATCCCATGCCCACCTTTGGGAAAGTCAACAACAGACTAAAAATAACCTCTCACACCTTCTTATAGGTTGTCATAAGATGCTCTATGATAATGATCCAATTATAGTTGATTCCTTACATGTAAGGCACTAATATTAGTAGATGCTCTCACACCTATCATAAACCATTAATAAACTTGGATGCCCCACATTTACCTATTTACTATCCTGAGATAAAATAACATAAATTACTGTTGTCGTAATTAAATAATTACTACAGTCATTGGAACCTCCATCCCTTATGAAATGCATTTACAAAATAATGTTAGGAGTAATTAAATATATCGGATTTACAAGGTTGATGGCACCTTAATCCTACCAAAAACCACTCCTTGTGATTCATGTGGTAGGATGCACTTGAATCTATCAACCAAGAGTCGTTGGAAGTCATTTTAGTAGAAATAATAAAAGCACCAATAGCTTCATTATCAGAGGATTTATCAATAGAGGAATTTTCATCTTTCTTTTTCTTATTTCGGTATTCCTTTTTGAGATGCCCCCATCTACCATAGTTCCAACATATCAATCTACTCTTACTAGGTGTCATGGATCTACCCTTGGACTTGGATCTATCCTTAAACTTATCATTGCCACCTTTTTGCTTGTCCTTACCCTTCTCTTGAGATCTACCCCACACATGAAATGCATTCTAAGATCCATCATCCATAAACTTTTTCCTCATTTCCTCCATGATCAAGGCATCAATGAGAACATCCATCGTAGGATTTGTCATAAAACCACTGAGTGCAAGAATCATATTTTCCAAGAATTGAGCAATGGACATAGTAGTAAAATATGTTTGTCCTCCTCCTCTATCTTCACATCTATCAACTGTAACTAACTCAAGATTCGATTGAATGTATTCAAATGTTCTGCAATCAAGTCTCCATCTTTCATTTTTAGAGAATAAAGTTTTCTTTTCAGAAACAACTTATTAACAAGAGTCTTAGTTTGGTAAATTTCTCCTATTCTTTTCCAAACATTATATGCAGTAGTTTTGTTAAAAACATTCAAAAGAATAGAATCAAACAAACACAACCGTATAGTTCCATTAGCCTTTTTGTCAACTTTTCCTCATTCTTTATCTAAAATATATTTTTTTTTTTCACTTTTCTTGGAAATCCATAGATCTATTTCTTCCAAGAGATCCTCCATTTTTAGCTTCCAAAGTTCAAAACATGAGACATTGAACTTTTTGATCTCCAAACAAGATGAGCTAGCCATGATCTCTATCACCCAAAATTTAAATCTACAAGAAAAACACAACAAACTGCCATTGTAGCAAAAAACTCAATCAAACATTCTAAAAGAAGTTTCCCTCTCTCTAATCAAGCCAGTTGAAGCTTTGATACCAAATGTTGAAAAAATGGTGAAACAATCAATGAGAAATGTTATTCTTTAATGTATCTAAATTACTTAACCATGATAGATCATAAGATGAAATGGAAATCAACAATAAAAGATAAAGAAAACTATAACACAATGTTTACATGGAGAAACCCTTGCAAGAAAAAACTCCACACCCAAAGAGATCCAAGCTTGAATTAATCTTGAAAATAGTTACATCAACACAATCTTCGTATCTCTCTATATTTTGGTAGCATAACAGTTCTTGAATGACCTGCAAAACAATTTCATAACACCACCATCTCAAGGAACCAATATATAGGAGATATGGATACAAGATACCATGAATGGTATTCCAAAACTAGTGGCCAATACCATTCACCCAAATCTAGCCATCTATCTCCATCATAGGGAATCTCACAACTCACCAAAATTGGTCAACCCCTTGAATAGCAAGTAACTCCTCTTATAACCTAACACCCACCTCATGCATCATAAATATCATAGATTCTATCTTAACAATCAAATTGATGAAAATCCCAATTCTAGGCACTCCATGAGAAGATTGTCTGAATCTATCATAAGATCCATTTGTAGAATATCCTCTAGAACATCCTCTTACACCTCTCTCAATCTTTACCCGATTTCTAATATCTTCCCAAAAGTAACTCCCGACTTAAATGCCACTAGAATTACATGTGAGAGAATAAATAATAATCAATAATTTTGCCTAACACTTAGGAGGGGTGTCAAAGTCTACCCTCTCCATGATCCTTGGAGACATAACATTATTTATTGACAACAATAATTAAATATAGTTAAACATGTCTATGGACTTGCAAGGTGTATGACACCTTATCCAAGCATCTTTTGCTCTCCCAATTTCACCCAAAAATGAATCTTGCATAATGAAGAATAGAATGAAATGAATAACACTTTTGACATATAACAAAAGCCCAAATTTAGAAAGCTCCTATTCCTTTTCCCATTTCAAACTAACTAGATATTCTAACTATGAGCTAATATTTGAGAGATGACCTTCTAACTTGTTCTCAAAGGTCATTTTACTTTTTAACAAGTCACAATATTCCCTGTGACTTTTATAACCAAAACCTAATGTATTTATAGATAAATAATGACAAAACAATAATTTTAACATGTTTAATTTCCCCATTTCAATCCTATATACCCCCCTTAATAATTCATTTTCCCTTCACCATTCCATTGGGCTATTTAATTATTTTCACATAAAGCAGTAATAAGCACATGAAATAATTAATAAGGGCATGCAAGGAATAAAGACACACTACTAGTCTTACATAAATGAGGATCTTGAATCGCACATGATTCAAATATGGCTTCATTGGTTTCACACTAGTCGTGTCCTTTACTATTAGACAAGTAAGATAGGCTAACATTGTAATGCCCCTCTTTTTGGCTTGTGATAGTTGGTAGTTTTATATTGCTCTTTGATAGTTTGAGACATTTGGGTTATTAGACTTGTGGTTTATGCTTATTATGATCATGATGGACTATGTTTGACTAATGTAGTTTTGACATGTGTTATGAGTTTTATGATGACATTATTGATATTCCAGTTTATGATGTGATTGACATGATCAGTAATGGTTAGATATTATCATGCTTTATGTGATTTGTTGGTATCTGACTTATAGTTAGAGTATTTATGTTATTGTCATAGAGTATTTATGTTATTGTCATGCTTTCAGAGAAGGGACAGTGTAGTATTGCTCATTCCGAGCACCCTACTACACTGTGAATCCCTAACTCTATGTGTGTGCTATATGTGTATATACTTGAATGCAACATATTATTTTGATGTAGGTTGCAGGTGCCAGGCCTCGACTCCACCTGACTTAGCAGGTCTAAGCGGACCCTTGCACCAATGGATAACGTTGATGGGAGATAACATGGGGTTTCCCTAGGTCAGTTCTTGTTTTCAGTTGTGTCATGGGTCTTGATGTCTTCCTGAGATTCTTGCCTTGGATTTGGTTGTTGTGTGGTATGTAGAGAGATTGTCGAGTTTTACTTATTAGACCAATGTGTATTTTGGAAATGCATTAATAATAATGTTATTAGTAAGTAAACATAATATTATTTATTAGTAGTTATTAGTCGTTCGGTAGCAATATGAATTTGGAAATATTATATAAGTAAATTTTAATAAGGATTAAATTAATTATTTTAATGATTTTAATAGAATATGTGTCATAAGTATTTATCATGGTTAAAATAGTATATGGTAATTTAAAGAATAATATTAGTTATTAATTCAATTCATGTGAGTTGTCATATGAGATTCTTGACTTGGAGAATCTCTCTGGAAAGTAAATTTAATTATTTTCCATTTTTAGGGAGTTAGTGGGATTTTCTGTAATGGATTTTGGGAGTAGTGGAAAATTAATGGAGTTTGCCTATTTTTATTTCTGGGGGGGTTATTTTGAGGGAAGTCATTTTGAGAAAGAGAGGGAGAAATTTGGAAAAAAAAAATTGTTGGGGAAGCTGAGGAGGTGGGGAGCTGAAGAAATTTGGAAGCTTGGATTGAAATTCGGGTATGTCGACTTGTATTTCTGTGCAAATTTGATAAAAAAATAGTTTATGTTCTCTGTTGAATTTCTTGAACCTGTTTCTTTAATCTTGTCTTTCTGTCGCCATCTAAAACTGAAGTTCTCTGTAACCTTGAGCATGATAGTTGTTGGTCGCCTGAAGTTTGTGAGAGTTTGCTCTATTAAAATATCTTTCTATATCCTTTCCTATCTTGCTACTCTCAATACCATTACACTGCCAGCATTTGCATATTAGAATCCATTGCCAGAAATTGAGATTTTAAAACTACGAACTTTCAAAGAAATCCTATCAAGATTTTACATTTGCCTGATGTTGTTCTTCTCTCATTTCTTTATTTCTACCAGGTCGTACGACGTGGGTGTGAGAGAGTCTGAAAAATCTTTAGCAAATTTTCTTATTAGGATCTTCTTTTGTGCTGCCGTATGGCCCTATTTTATCCTGGTTTCCTCTTAGTATTGCTTGAAATGAAGATATAAATTCTGCAACCTCCTTCAGTGTCGCCATACGACCTTCCCTTGGCTTTTATTCCATCAGATTTCTGCAGCAAATGAAGGTTTAAATCTGTTGTTTGGATCGATTTCCCTTTGCAAATAAAATCAACATACTTGCTTGCCTATGGTCATACGGTCAACATTCTAGCCCTTTTCTTAGACTTCTTTTAGACTAAAATCTCTAATTGTTTTGTTTGGCTGGGCTGATTCAATTAGCACAAAATTAAAATTAAAAAATAAAATAAATAAAATTATAAAAGATATTAAAACTTGTTCTTGCCTGTGTTCAGTACTTCTTGAGGTCAGATTTCTTCCTGAATCTTCAATTTACTCCTCCTCTGCCAGACCTTTTTGTGGGCCTCTTGTCCCTCTGTAAATTTCTTGCTCTTTCTTGCATTGGAATCTCTGCAAATTTATATTGGATTCATCCTGTATCTTTGAAATATTTTATGGATTCATCCTTTGCCTCTGAAATCAGTATTGCCATGGCTTTCTTTTGGAAGACCATTCTCCATTTGTTTGTTGAAACCTTAGAAGTCTTCTTTCAATTTTCACCTCTCTGATTAAAGAATCCTAAATAAAATTATATTATTTCTTTCCTCATAATGAAGTTAATCAAGAGTCCATTTAAATAGAAGGATAGGCAAGTAAATTTATTTAGAATGTTCCTAATAAAAAAACTCCAGTAAGGTTTAGTTAACTTGCATAAATGATTATCTTTTTGAGTTAGTTAAAATTGTTAAATAGAATTTAATTTTCTCTTAGGAATTAAAAATGAGGAGATAATTTATTAGTATAACTTATATATATATTTGATGGGATAAATTTGTAATATTTTATTCTTTAGAATAAATGCCCTTATGAAGAATGGCATTGAATTAATAAATGTAAGAATATTTAATAAATAAGTTTTTTTTGAATGTATGCAATTGTAAGCTAAGAATTAGGAAAACTTCTATTTTGAAACTCCTTGATCAACTCATAAATCTTGCTTTGTGTTTTTTTTAGTTTTGATTTATTAAAATTGTTAATTTGACTTTCTTTTTTTTATCAAACTCATTAAAAGGCAATAGTGATAAGATAATATTAGTTTATCTTAAAATATTAGGATAGAGTTGTATTATTTTAAAATTAATTTTATTTAAATAAAGTTGCTTTAGTAGATGCAAGTTTGTTAAATAAATAAATTAGCTTTTTTTTAATGTAAAGTAGATTTTATGGTGATGCTAGTTATTAAACAAATGATAAATAATATTATAATTCTAGAATTAAATATATTGAGTTATATTCTTTTTATCTTATTTAAATATAAATTTGTTTAGTTATGATTTAGTAATATACTATCTTGTGGTACATTAATTTTAATTAATAAATAATAAATTAGAGATTTATTGTGAATTGAGTTATTATGGTATTGATTAAACAAATAATAGATGAAATTATAATTCTAGAATAGAATAGTATATGTTATTATTATTAGAATTTTATTTAAAAGAGAGTTAAAATTTTATAGTGTTGTTGTTAGCGAATAATATAGGAATAGTGTCTTAATACTCTATTAGATTGTTTGAACTATGTTATGGCTTAATGGTCAGTATAATTGTGCAATGTTGATGAAAAGAAGCTTCGCCTTGCAATTTAATAGGTTTATCCTACAATATAATTACTTGGCATGCTTAGTAACCTCGTAACGGTTACAGTAGAATAGAATTGCTTAGGATTGTGTATTAATGTAATAGAAACCTTATAAAATTGATGATGTAGGTAATAAATATTTGATACTTGTATATGAACATTGTTTTAACGTCGTAGGCATTGATGATGTTAGTAATATAAGTTTAAATGTTGTTAGTAACCTTATATATTGGGGGATCTTAGTAGTGGGAATAGGGCTTTAATGCATCTTGGCTATGGCTAACATTCTTGATAGTAAATTGGTAGGAGCTTGATGTCATGATTCGAATCTTAATATTGTTTTATTGATTTGTTTTATATCTTTTTAGGGTCATAGATTTACTTGCAGTTTGAGTTGAGATTGGGTGATTATAGTTATTTTTTTTTAAGTGAATAGATGTGAATTGTAGTAGTAAGTTATTAAACAAATCATAGATCTTGAGATTTGATTAGAATATTGTTATCTTAAGTAAGTGATTTAACTAATAAGAGAGAGCTTAAGTCTTTTATTCAATCCATGTTAAATTGTTTGAAAAGTGTTGTAGTAATTGGGTCTTGGATATATATATTCCTTGTTGTTTATTGCTAATTTTAGCCTGATGTGTATCAACAATGCAATTGGGTCATTGCATTTATTTTAGTTTTGAGCCTTGCTGTTATGTTTTGTCTAGCTTAATGTAATGGTGATCATGTTAGTTTTGTGAGAGGTCAAGGTTGTTAAGCGTCATGCTTTGGATAGTTGTCTATTGGTATTTGTGTTAAAATCTTTTTAGCTCCAGAGGCTTGTTACCTTGAAATCCAGTGTGATATTGTGGCAAGGATATATTGGCGATGTGTCTTTTGGTATGAGTTCTTGATGTGGAGTGGGAAAGATTGTTGTTTTGAATTTGAAAATTGTTGATTAAATGTTTTATTTGATTGGGATTTTGAAATGGATAGGAGAAAGTTTCGTGGTTGAGAGTTTGGATTTAAAATGGTCTATGTAATGTATTGATTTGCGAAAAGTTAGATGCCTTATAATCCCTTGTCCATGCATGTTATTAGTTTATGGGTGATGGTTAGGGGTTGCTAGTTGCATGTAGGAGAGTGGCTTTCATGGTGGGGCCGGTGCCCAAAGTGGCTGCCTGGGTAACCCTATGGAAGTTATAATCAAGTGATAACTTAATAATTTATCTAGGTGGGTTGGGTAGTAATTCACACAACAAGATAAGTAAGATGCCTCACCCATGCCTTGAGTGCTCTCATAGGCTAAGGATGGGATGAGAAGGCCTCGTTGGCAAGGTCGACCTCCTTGTCTCCATGAGAGGATGTGTCGGCTCCACATGTGTCACCCTATGGGGGCCTAGAGAGAGGCTGCCAGGGTAACCATAGATGGGGGTTGGTTTCTAGTGAGAGATAGCCTGGACAACCCATGCTAGGACCATGTGATGACACTCTCCCTGTTGCAGTCTAGTCACTTCCTCTTTATCTTTTGTTGTTGCCTCTGGAGTACTGTCTTGTCTTGATGATTTGAGTTATCTTGATGATTTGAGTAGTCTTGATGATATGTGTTGCCTTGATGATTTCGATGATTTGTGTTGTCTTGATTATCTATTACCTGTGTCAAATTTGTATCTATCTTCTTGAATCCCTTGACTTAGTGGAACCTCATTGTTATCTCCTAGCTCAGAGGGGTGGACCTTAGGGTTCCACATGGTTGGGTGGAAGAGCTTAATCCATTGGTTATTCTTGGTCATCCTGGTTCATGATCAATGTAGAAGTGTTTCCAGTTCCAGATTTTGTACTGCAACCTCTGAATTGTATTATATTTTCAAACTTGTTTAATCTTGTTGTATATTGTAAACTGATGTAATCAATCAGGAATCATGTAATCTTGTATTTGAACTTTTATAACTATTCATTTTTGCAAACGAATAATGTAATTCTGTCGTATCATAATGTATATTTCTTGTATTGTTATGATTTCATGTTTATCTGATGCAGTTATGTTCCCTAGAGGTGTTAGTTGTGCAACTTGTTTAAATATTGTAAATAGTGTAATTTTATTTAATGATTAATGCATTTACTTGCTTAAAAAAAAAATTTCGTAAATTTTGCACCTGTTAGCCTAACTCTCTAGGGTTGCATGACGAGGCATCACAAACATAATCAAACAAACTATGTGAATGTCTTTGATTAACCACCATTAGGATTTTACCTATCCTTGCACACTCAAGTCACATATTATGCACATCTTCCCAATACATAGCAATAGTCAAAGCACGTAGTAAAATCAACCAATGAACATGTAATCCAAAATTTAAAATTATCATTTCACAACATCATCATAATAATATAAACAATACATGATTAAATATGATTTAATCATTTATCAAAAAAAGTTCTGAACACATCCTCCAATATAAGCATATTGAAAATTAGGACAAGCAATAGTTAACACATGAGGGCCTTACATTTTCTCCCTAATTGGCTTGGGGTTTGTGTTAGTGCTCCAATATTTTCTTTTCTTTTTTTTCATTTTGTGTTTTTTACCCTATAAAGGATAAAATGACATCAACCATTGATCGATAAAGGATCAAACAATCAAAGAGATATTTTGGTTTTGGTAAGTGAGTCAAAGGGCACATACTTATTTATTCCTAGAAAGAATTCCAAATTGCTCTATTAGGTAGGAAATGGATGGCGAGAGAAGAAGTAGCTTTGAGAATACTTTGTGATTCCAAAAGTGTAGTACCAATAGGATGACCTTGTAATGGTGATTATTGATTGATAAAAGATTGAACAATAAAAAACAACTTCTAGGCTTGGTATATATTTTAAGAACACATGCTCATTTCTTCTTGAAGAGAAATTTGAATGATCTAATTAGGTAGGAAATGCATGTTGGGAGATGAAGAAGACTAAAAATTTTAGAACACTTTGTGACTCAAAAAGAGACCATATGGAGATAGATAACCAATCCTTCAAACATGATAGATATATATTTACAAAATATTCCTTGATCAATACAGAAAGATCATTTCCTCCACCTATATACGTTGATGATATGCATGGCCTCAATTTTTATGTTGAATTGTGTGATTAAATAAATAACCATGTTTGTAGCCAAGCCTGTGATTGATCGCGTAGTGCATAACTTGCTTTCTATAACTAAAAATAATAAACGTAAATTATTTCAAGATGAATAAATCTACCATATGATAAGAAATTAAAGTACCAATAACAAGAGGAAAAATCTTCTATCCTCCGCATTTCTTCTTCATCCTTACATGAGTTGTTGAGTGCTCCTCTAAATCCTCGTCTACTTTACCAACTTCTGCTACAACTTTTCTAGACCTTAGAAGCAATGAGAATGAGCAATAAAATGAATCATCTTGCTAATGTTGTGAGATCTTTTTTTTTTTTGTGAATTGAGGGATCTAATAGGACCCTCTCCCATAGAAAAATGAACATGAATAATAGAATCAACCAAATTGAGGAACAAAACTCTAAAAGAATAGATTACACCTACCAAGGGAGAACCTGAGAAGACAACCTTAGAACAATAACAAGATAACTAAAGAAAACCACCCCTTAACAAACCTCCTAACCCTCAAAGAAGAAAGGAATCAAACACATGATGAAATAAGTATCCTTCTCCTTAAGGAAAAAATAGCTTCCATAGTCCATTATGAACCATCACTGGTTGAATCTTGGGCTTCCGAATGTAACCTTTTTGCTTCTGATTTCTTCCTACTTTGCTTCATTTTAGGAAAAATAACAAATGGCTCCTCTCACAATGGCGATGAATACCTAAGCAATCTTTAGCTTTCTCCACTTCCCCTTTCTTACTTGTAATCATGGAAAAAACCTTGGAACTCTATTTTGGGAAGAAATTCCCATAAGGAACTCATTACTATTTATAATTTCCTCCAATGTCTTTGCTTTTGAAAACTTGCACCGCCACTATTTCTTGGGCCTACAACTTTGTTTTGGAAATACAGTATTGTAGACCATAAATGATCCTCCTTATCTTCCTACAGATATTAAGTATCCAAATTCTCTTAATCTGACAAAAGCAAAACACCTTTACTAGGTGCACATGTCTCATCATTTTCCTCTAAAGTGCGCCCTTGTGAAAACTCCAAATAATGGCTACCCACACCTACAATGCCAAAGGAAGAGGCCCCCATGTATTTCGTAGTCTCCTCCAAAGAAGCCTTTAGAGATTTAAAATAAAGATTAATTACAATATTTTCTCGATCTATCATGTGCTAACTTGGCCCCTTTTCCCTATTTCAATATTTCAGAACCCTCCTCTACTATTGAATTGAAAATGAATTGGGAAGCTTGGATGATTTGCATTCAACAATCTTATGTTTGAGTTTATTGCAAGAGAAACATTTAAACTGAAGACCCTCATAATTCAAAAATTGAGTCCAACATCCTTTGTTTGAAAGAATGCAAATAAAATGGTGCAACAGTTTGGACAAATCAATGTAAACACAAACCTTGATGAAACTGCTCTAAACACTGTCATGTTGAGGGTCACCTCCCATAGACTCACCAATTTTATCAAACATCAACTTGATAAATTTTAGTGAATTTAACACAAGAGGAAGTCTGTAGATGTGAATCCACAAAGGAATCTTCATTAATGGTCAACTTTTGGATTGAAAAAAGGTTCCCAAGGGGACTTGAAGACCCCGAGCTTGCCAAATAACATGATCCATCAAGCCAAATAAGAATCAATCATTCTTTGACTGAAAACTAATTTGGAAGAAGCCTTTAGATAATAGTGATAGAGAAGGTGATCAAGATTGCACCAAGTGAATTTAACCCAATCCATAAGTTGTTTTATGGAGGATCTTCTTTTCAAAAATCGAAAGATGAGGGATCTATAGTCTACATCCCTAGAAGTCTGATCAAAGCTTTATTATGAAAGGTGTAACTTTGTAGAACAATCTGCCATCTTCACTGAAATGTCCCCCAAAAGAAAGTTTTTCAAAACAGTGTATTCCTCATTACATGATTTGTTAAAATTACTAAGTCCTTCAACATCTACTAATGGTTCCTTTTCGATATTATCTTTACTCTGTTAAAAATTTAGATCCTCATTAAAATTCATTGTTGTCTTAACCAACACCAGGGAGAGATTTGGGAATCCAAGATGAATTCAAGACAAGCATAAAATGCTATAGCCATGAAAGGGATTAGATGAGTTTTACACTCCACATATATCTCCTTTTCACCTTCCTCAATTGCAAGCCACATGTGAACACCATTAAAACCTCAATTTTACTTTGCACATTTCTATTTGAAATGGCTTTCCCAAAACCCTAGCGTACAACATCCAAAATGCCTTTAATATTGACTTCATCCTCTCCCTTCACTTGCCTTGCCATCACCATGCTTTTGCCTTTACTTGGCATTTCTCGCTTTTAAAACTTTTTTTATATTGAATTTAAGCATGAGCCATGACAGAACCTATCCGACAAACAAGAGGAGAACAACTCAAACATTTTAATAAAAGAACTACTAAATAGAGAAACACAAATAACTAAAATCTAACAATAGACTAAAGGATTTGTGTTGGAAAAGCCAAACGTCTTGAATCTCTAGCAATTTTGGCTATCTTATCAACCAAATCTTTATGTCTCACCTTAAGAGCCTTGATTTAGGAGTGAAGATTGTTGATATGCAAAGCAAACTTGTTGTTGACTTTGAGGTATTCCTACATGACATTTGATGGGTTCACCATTTGAAGAGAGAGATTCTAGTGTAGAGTAATTGCATTTAAACTCTGTAATAATAACAACGCTAAGAGGAAATTTCCATGCATCTAAATTTCCAAAAGATTTTGATAATCATTTCTACAAAATTTTGAAACAACATTTTGAGAGATTAAATGTTAACGTGTTAATCCTCAAGGTTAACTTTTGTAATCTATTTTTCAATTTTCATAGTTATGGGCTTTTCTCAACATGCTTCACATCATAGTGGTAGGCTTTTCTCAAGATGCTTCAAATCAGCTAGCATATATTCTCACGAAAGTGCCTGGCCGAGAGAAGTTTGAGCAATTCAATATACTGTTGCAGTTCAATATACTACTTGGTTTTATGATAACCCCTTCATATTAAGGGGGGATGTTAATGTGTTAATCCTTAGGGTTAACTTTTGTAATCTATTTTTTAATTTTCATAGTTATGGGCAGTTAAATTGTTCTACCTATATAAACACATATGTAATTTTCTATTTTGAAGCAATACAATTTATCATTTTGCCCTCCTTTTCAATCTGGGCCTAAAACTAATATACTCAATAAAGCATCTTTCCAATACCACCTATGTATAAAGATGGTGATAAAAGCACCCATAATATCTTCCTAAATTATTTTAGTGTGTGGCAGAACCAAAAAGCATGTTTCAATGATTTACATTTCAAACAAAATGAGCAAGAGCAAGTGGAGGGAAGTTGCATGAACTTGAGGCAACTTCCAAGGGATAGTTTAAAATGCAACAACTTCTAGGTAGTCAATTGTGATTGTGCAATAGCTTTAGATTTCCAAAGGCAGATGCTAAGCTTCCACCATTTAGTGTAGGAGAGATTATATTTCCATTTGGTATTTAGTCTAGGAGAGATGGGCATGCATAAGAGAAGCCTATAGTAGATGGTTGTAATGTCCCCTTTTTGAGCTAAAGTGACTTAAAGTTTGGAGAATGGAAAGTCACTTAAATTCATGTATCTAACTATTTTTCCTTGGCAAAATGAAGTCGACTTTTGACTTGGAGTATTTTTATGATAATTATTGAAAAGTCAAAAATATTAAAATAATTAGCCAAGGCATGGAGCGACCCAATTAGCAAATTGAAAAAATGGAAAAACGAGAAAATTAGAGGAAAAAACAAATATAAAATAATTTATTATTAAAATATTATATTTTTCTCCCAAGTCGTCGCCCAAGAGGAAAAAAGAATAAAATATTAATATTTTTTATTTTCTCTCTCCTAGTCATCCAAAATTTGGAAAATTAAAAGAAAAGAAAATAATATTATTTTATTATGGCGGTGGACTCCAAAAATTATAAAAATATGTTTTATTTGGGCGCCCAAGTTGAGAAAAATAAAAGGAGGTGAATTGATGTCATTTTCATCAATTGAGTATTTGACATTTTTACTTCTTGGAGAGTTTCTCTTGGCTGCAACTTTGTTTTAGCATTATCTAAGGATGAAAACCCTTGGATTTTAGTGGTTTGGATGAAAACCCATCCCACTTTGAGAGATAGATTCACCTAGGATCCATTATTGAGCTTATTTGCAAGTATTTCATGGATATGGAGCTTCAAACAACTAGGGTTTCAAAGAAGAATGGATAATCAACTAGGGTTTGAAGATATTATGCATGTTGAAGGCAAAACAATTTACATCTAAGTGATATCTGATCACATTTTCATCAATAAAGGTTGAATAAGGGTTTATAGGTGGAGCGCTCATCATTTGGAGGTGTTTTTGTTGATTGGCAACACATTTTGGCATTTTGATTTTTATATCAGACCTCTACAAATTCATTACAATTGCATATCTGAGGGTTTGGAGTCATGTTTTGATGTTGCATTGATATATTTTTCATCTAGGACCTAATCGTCTCATTCCTAGACCTAACTGCCACATTTTGGAGGATTTTTGGGCATGTTTTGGCTAGGGTTTTGTAATCAAAATTGGCATCAACAACTACAGATTAGAAAATTAGTCATATAACAGTGGCATAGTCTTCATTTCATCATTGATCATCTTCACAACATACGCGACCATCAGTGGAAGACATCGCCTCATCTTGGAGAAGGGCTTTTTGGCATTGAGGATCACTTTTGTAATCATTATCAGGTTTGATTTTGTAATCAGTCATGACTGTCATGTAATCAACACCTTCCTATGTATGTGATTGATACGATTTCATCATTTGGGTATGTAATTGAAGACACATCTTTCAAATCTTCAATTTGAAACTATCTAATTCAATTTTAGTCATCTATGTTGTGTGTTTTCTATGCAAATATGTTTCTATTTTGTTATCATGTCATGGCAAAACCCTACATGCATTGAAACAATAAAAAACACAATCAAAATCAAACAAAAGCAAATTCAGAAAATCAGAACAATAGTGAGAAAAACAAGGCAGGATTGGTAGGGGTTCTTACAATGTTTTTGTGAGGAAAGAATGCTATGGGCTTGAGGCCACCACCCGTCCTTAAGGAAATTACACCAATGGATGATTGAGAGATTGAGAGAAAGAGAGCACCCACCGTAAACATCTAGCATGTTGTGTGCTGATTATTTTTCAATATTTTTGACCTCTTGATTCTTCGACAAATCTCACTGACCATTTCAATCGACCGCTTTGCACATCATCGCCCTATTCTTTATTGATGGAATTGTTGAAAACCAACTAATTGATGGATTGACCAACTATTTTAAATGTTGTTTTAAATGTGCTGGCTAGCTGATTAAGCTTTACCGAAAGAGAGGGGGGAACCAACTCTCAAATTTTGGTAATAATCACTTTATCATAATTTTTGAAGTGATATTTAGGCTTAATATTATTTCACAACTTCCATTACAGTTTGGGTAGGTACCATAATTCCTTAAATGCCTGAATACCTTTTACCTTTTAGTCTATTGTTAAGGCCTAGAGGGAGATCATTCAATTGAATTAATTTGTTCCACCAAACAAAAGAAGAAGAGGAGTTGAGAGCACAGGAGAGATTGGTCATGCCAAGTTAAAAGCTTAGACACTTTTTGCCAAGGCTTCCATATGTTGTTAAAAGGAGTAGGGCCTTAGGTTTTAAAGAAAGGTGCTAGTAGAATTTGCCTTTTTATTTTAGTGGAAAAAATATTTATTAACTAATTATGTTGTGAGCTCTGTTATTACAATTAGAGCTCTGCTATGCTTTATATGTTATTTATATGAATTTTATGTGATGAATCTCACAAAATTTAAAAATGGTAAATGTAAGTGTTGGGTGATTAGGATCAAGGACTAATGCATGGTGATTTATTTGCAAATATAGTCCTGATAATAGGTGGGAATTTAGTGGTAATGATAAGTATGACCTTGAATTGAAATGTTTATTGTAAATTTTGGGCAATTAGGTGGCAATCATGAGTAAATTAATGTGGCAAAATGGTCTGATGTAAAAGTTTATTAAATAATAGTGGGGCAATTTAACAACTATTAGACTAAATTTAGATGATTTGATGCCCCATATGGTCCATACTATTCCCCAAAAAATTGACCTTGATTTGAAATATTTGCTAATTGATGAAAATTTAGCACTAAAATAATCTACGCTACACCTTCTTCCTATTGCTGCTATTAACATTTAAAGAGATGCTGCACCCAAAACCGTAGCCACCTTTGTTGAAAATGTCTCCACATCCTTGCCCTCACCTTCAACACTTGAGCTCCCCATATAAATAACTTTACAATTTTACAAATAAAAATACAATTAAACTAAAAATTGCATATAATTTTTGGAGACTTTAAGCTTCCCAAGACCATAAATGTATGTGGGAAAGGGTGTTAAGGAGAAAGAGAAAATATCATCTTGATGAATTTATCCCCATGTATGATTATCACCAAAAGGCATATATAGGGACAAATATCACTTGGAGAGCAAAGATACTCATAGCTCAATTGAGGACAAACTCATACCATCTTCTGTGTGAAACAAATAGATGGAAGAGACCAAAAGAAGAATGGAATAAGAGGGTAAATGAGAGGGTAAATGTGCTTTGCACAACTAGAGTAATTGAGTTAGAAAAACACTTTATTTTAGAATGTGAAGTTTAAAGTGACATTTAGATCAATTACATAAATACTTGAGCTACAATATCTTAATAAGATTTGTCAAAAAAAAAGGTTGAGAAAACAAGAAAATTCATCATCAAATAAATAACAAAAAAACTAAATTTATTGAATCTACTATCCCGTAAACTATCTTCGACCTGATAAACATTAAAAATCTTATTATTCTATAATTGCAGAGGCTAATATGAATGAATGAATTTATAAATTTTAACATCCACGAGGCTAAAAATAGCCTATGGGACCACCAGCCTTGCTATTTTTGTCTTCTGCATTTCAATGCTTTTCCTATTTAAGGTGATGATGAGCTCCCCCAGCTTCTCAACAATCCGCTCATTGAATAAATTGTACCAAGAGACAACTGTCAAGCTATTAGTATATTTGTCCCTAATGTCCCTGAAAGCATCACACTCCATAATAAAGTGTTTTTTTAATTCCACTACCCTGGTAATGCAAAAAATACACACCCGTTCTTCCCATGCTTTCTTTAGGTCTTTTCCACCACCCCATTTTACATCAAAGTTGATGAGAGTTAGTTCTTAATTGAGCAATAAGAATCTTTGCTCTCCACAAAATACTAGCTCCTATCTATGCTTTTTTGATGATCACATGTGAGGTTGAATTCATCAAGATAATATTTCTTGTTTCTCCCTAACACTTTCCCCATATACGCTTGCAGAACTTATCCATAACAAAAGCCTTTACCTCTTTGCTATTTGTGGGGCAAGCACTCAAGCAGATATTCCATTTGTTCATCCATTTGCTATTTTGTTTCATCCATGTCTTCTTTCTTTCATTTATGATGTCATTGAAAACAACTTTAGGCCATCTACCTACTTCCATTTGATCAATTCTTTTTAAATACATTATGAGACGCACCATAGCAATTGCTTCAATAGGCGTTGCCTCTATTTCACTCAACATTATCTCAGAAGGAATTGAACTTTTTATTTTGAACTTGCTTGTGATCAAACGCTTTTGAATTTTCTCAATTTGTTTCCACTTTGAATCTGAAGTACTACTAGCCCACAATTCACACCCATAAAGCACAACTGGAAGCACCAAAAGCCCAAAAAGAACCTAAATAGTTTTCCAATCACATAACTCTGCCTCTCTACATCTATTTTGAAGATCATGTAATGCTTTCCATCCTCCCAAAGTTCTCTTCTTTCTACAACCCTCCCAACTAAGCTTGTTGTTGAAGTCAATCCTGAGGTATTTGTACTCAGTTACTTCTTCAAGAGTCTTGCTTTCAAAGCAGAACTTATGCTGGCTCCGCTTCCTTTTGTTGAAGAAAATCATGATTTTGGTCTTGCTAGTATTAACTTACATCCACACTGCTCTGTAAAATTGTTCAAGGGCATACAAGTGCTCTTGCAACCCGTGAGCCAATTTAGCAATCAAAATAAGGTCGTCAGCATATAAAAGAAGCTTTATTACAAGCTCTCCCAAACAGACACCATCCCCTCCTTGCAAATTTAGCCACTCTTCAAGTTTGCCAATATATAATCCAAAAAGAATAGGGGATAGTGGGTAGCCTTGCTTGACCCAATGTCACTCTTAAAACTTTCCAAAATGTTTGCTGAAGTTCTGATTTTGACTCTGACCTCTTCATAGAGCCTATGGATAACCGCTCTAAAATGCATAGGAATCCCAAGTTCTTTCATTCTACACCATAGCTTATCGCCGAGGACTGTGTCAAAAACCTTTTTGAAGTCAACAATACAACAAAATGCTTCTTCCCTTTCCCCCCAAACTTTTTCAATGATGTGTCTCAAAGTGATTCCATGATCAACCGTAGAGTGCTTAGGTCTAAAACTTGCTTGTCCTTTTGCTCGCTTTCTTTTTCTTCCCACCCACTTAGTGATTCTATTTTGACTATGTTATCAAATAGTTTCACAAACAAAAAATTGATCATTATCTTATACTTGTAAAGATTATTAATGTCACCACTCTTAAATAGAAACATGGAAGTTAGTCAAGGATAAGATCTTTTGTTTTAAGAAGCCAAGATGGATAAAATCTCACGTTTTCTAAATATCAAAGGCTAGCGGGCCGCGTGTACAGCCTCGTGCTAGACCTTGACGCACAAGCTAAAAATTGAAAATGTAAATCTTTGAAATCCTGCTCTTGTTCTTTCCACGATCATCATCTCGTATAGAAGATGATGACATTCCGACATGTTCACACGCACCTATTCCTTCCTTCAGCTGCCACACTCCGCACTTCCCCCGGATCCCCCCACCTCCTCCTTCCGCGTCCGCTTTTCTCGTTTTATTTTTCTTTCAACCCTCTTTCCCCTGCATCGTTTCTCTCTTCTTCTTCTTCTTCTTCTTCTTTCTCTCCACCACATGCACGCCTCAGGCGCGGAGTTTTGCCCTGGCGCCGTCGATTTCCTGTAATGGCTTCTTCTACCCAGGCTTTTCTACAAGAAAACAAGCCTGGATTGAAATTGGAGCAGCTTAATTGGGACAACTCCTTCGTACGCGACCTTCCTGCCGACTCCATAACAGACGGACCTCCCCGCCAGGTCATTCTTTATCCGAGATTCTCATTTAATTTTGCTCGATATGTTTGTTTTTCATTCAAATCGTTAAACCTTTAGTTTTGACGAGCTTACATGCATAAATCTTTTCATGTATCATTAAACAAGTAGTTATCCACAAGAAATTGTGAAAATATCTTGCTGCGGAAAATCTGAAATCCAAAATATAATCAGAGATAGTTTAGCAGCGGAGATTGGGCAACGGTGAAAAGTCCATCAAGCTACGAAATTAACCGCATTTGTGCAAATTAGGGCTGCGTAGCTTGACATTGACCGGGCTTGTTAAATTTGTTGATCAAAGGATATTGTCAAGCAAACGCCACAATGTAGTGAATGCTCCATAAATTACTTTCAGGCTACCTCAGGATTTCAATTACATTATTATTAAAAATATTTAGCCGATAGGCTTTTATATGTGAGCATTATAGTGCTCGGAATTGTCTCACGCCGTAAAAAAATTCAGGGCGGAAAATTTTCTAAACTCATCGGTTTATCTATCGGCGTATTCCTTCAACCTCCTATGGGTGCAAGTGCTAGTTTACATGAACTTTGCTGTTTTCTTGTTGGTAAGGGATTTCAGAGTCAGTTCTGCTAGGATTTCGAGTTGGGAGAGCTTCGCATGTACATCCTACTGCATCCTCACTACATAATTCTGTATTTACCCTTGCCTTCCGAGTCTTGCATTTATTCTGATGCCCTTTTTGGTGGCCTTTCAAGGCCTTGTTTAATGGCCACTCCACAGAAAGCCACTGTATCGTCTTTCACGGCCGGCTCAAGAGGGAAGGGTGCTGAAGGAAGCACTCAAATTCATCCAAAATTTCTATCTTGCTGCGAGCAATCCACCCCCGATATTGTCCTGGGACGTGACGCTATCGATCATATTTGCAAATGGTATGAAAAATACTCCTTAACAGGTTGTTTGTGTATTGAAACCTTTCACAAACCATTGTTGCCAAAAATGAGAAACAAAAAACGGCAAACTCAGCGGCAGCTTGATGAGAAATAATGTTTTAGAGGTTGCAAACAAGAAATGGATTTTTCATATGCTTACGCACACATAGTGAATAAAACGCTCCTTAACAGGCTATCTTGTGTGTTGAAACCCTTGATAAACCATAGTTACTAGAAATTAGAAACAAAAAAAACAGCAAACTCAGCGGCAGCTTGATGAGAAACAATGTTTCAGAGGTTGTGAATAACAAACGGATTTTTCATACACTTCACACACACATAGTAGATAGGAAAAGACTACATAAAGTGCACTCCTTTGCAGGCATGCAGAGAGATAAGGGTGTGATGCCTGTAAGAGGCTCAACCAAAAATATGCTGAAACTGCAAACATTGTTCTTATCAATGAATTGGCACATTTGGAAATATGTGTGGTCAATGTAACCTTGGTTCCCATGACATTGGTGGTGAGGTGAGTACATCCATGGGACCAAACAAGAAATCCCGAAGCCTACAACCTTTGGAATAAACTTCTTGTCCAACAGAATGTTTGAGGATTTTATGCTGTGAAGGAATATTGGCTGAGATGCGGCAGAATGGACATATGCCAATACCTCTGCAATTTCCACAGTGATGTGCAGGCGAGTTTGCCATGACAAATACTTTTTGTCAGCATCTAGATGTTCAGAAAATGTCCCTTTTGCCACAAAATCATATACCAATTTTGGAAATTTAGTTTTGAGGCAGCACTCCAACAACTTCGCTTTGTTTCTGTAATTGATTTGGGAGAGGAGGATATTTCATTGATGAAATCATCATCCTTTAAAGATCTGAAAATTTCAGACATTTTAATTCCCACAAGTTACAACCATGCTAGGCCTTCCTTAACGAACTACTGGTTCAATTGCCAAACCTATTTTTGATCCATAAACAATTCCACACACTGCTCACTAACAATGGATATTTGATCTTGTAGCCCTTCTTAAACATTAAGAATGTTATCAAGTGTGATTCAAAACACTAACATAATCCTAACATCATTTGCAATACGAAAATCAACAAGGAAACATGGAAACAATATAGGAAACATTGGAAACACATGACAATGACTTAAAACACAAGAGGCTACTCTGGAGAAACCCTGAAAGGGGAAAAACTCCAGCAAGAGTGAGTAAGTTGCTCCTCAATCCACTATGTGATGGTCAAATATACATTGTAGTAAGTTGACAACATGTTTACACAGCCTTCATCTAAACAATTTGCAAAACCTACAATGGTGTCTGCTATCTCCAAAAATCCCTTCTCCACAGTGACAGAACCTGCAAAATGAGCATTACCAAGAGGATAACAAGAGAGCTAACCCATGCGCAATGTGTACCATAGTGTATTATTGACCTCCAATGACTCTAGAGGCACCAAAATGCGTTTTCCCATGCTTGGAAGTCGAAATGAACCCTTTTAAGTTTTAACCCATCACATTCCATGCTCTGTCTGCATCGTGGCGAAATTGCTGCTTTTGCCAGGAGGCGGTTTCAAAATCATCGTGGTTGATGTGAAATTGCTGCTTTCACCATGGGAGAATTCAGTATAGCCGTGATCAAGTTGAATTTGAAATAGCCACAATTGATGTGAATTTGCTACCTGTGGAAACTATGATTTCATCAAATTACAAAAAGCTCTTGTTCCTGCTGCTTGCAAACCTGTTCTCTGTCAACCTTAAGATGCTCTAGATCATCCAAAAGTTCCAACTAACCTAGACACAAGCATTTGAACCTCTAAAACTGATGATCAGTGATCTCCTTGTGAAGGTAAGTCCTGAAATGACTCTCTGACTGATGGGAACAGCCCTGATCGTGAATGATGACCCATTTTAGGGATCAATTTTTTTTCTCTTTTTAAAATAAAATCACTATTTACCACTTCTGATTGTGTATGAGGTGATACAGGATTGGTAAGTGGCCCCTCTTGGGAACAAGAGGTCCTGGGTTCAAATCCTAAGTTTTTTATCACTTCAAAAATCAAAACCACTCAAACATTGTGCAGAGTTACCATGCCATCCAAAAGAAACTCCTTGTACACTGTGCCATAGCCACTGACCATCAGTTTCATATCTTTGAATAATTATTTGAGGCTTTTTTGAGTATTGTTGTCAAAAAAATCTTAGGGTTTCACTTCTTCCTTGGGAGTGATGTATTGCTGCAGCTGATTACCACCATATTGTTGGAAGTACTTGGCCTTTATTTGCTTTAGGTGATGCTCTTTTAGCCCACCAAAATAAGCCATCTACTTCAAAGATACTCCAACTAATTAAGAAACTGACCTTGGTATCTAGTTTGAGCATGCAATGACTGTTTTATGACCTTGCAATGTAAGCGCTGCACCCAAATACAACATGGAGCAACAATGGCCTGCATTCCATATAATTGTTGTGTACGTGTTTCGGGTTTTTTAATGTGAAATAGCCTATTGTTGCCGTTGTGTTTCCTGCAACTAGGGATGCTCCAGTCTTGGGTCAATCATAATTTATAAATTATAGTGTTAATTTGGTTGGTTTTAATATGACTATTTTTTTTTTCTTCTAATATCCCTAAACTAATGTGACGGTGTTTTTTGATAGCCCTAGTTCCCAAAATACCCTTTTTGTTCTACAAGCATTGCATTGTGACTTTTTTGTCATTGACAATGCCTATGTTAAGGTCCTAGTATGCGTAGAGTTTCTTGGTCTTCACATTCCTTAATGGAATTTTCTTGAGCAATTTGGTCCAACCATTGGTTGTGTAGTTCGTACTCATTAGGACATTTTTTTTGCTTGACTCTGAAAAGGGTGTGTGTTGAAATTGATTTAACAAAAGAACTTCATGAGGTCATCAAAATTAAAGTGGGTGATGCCCAATTTGCACAATGGTGGTTTAGAATAATTTTCCCAAATCATGTTTTTGTTGTCAAGCCATTGACCAAAACATAAAAGATTGTCCACCCATGCCATGACTTGAAGACAAGGCTGCATCCATGGCTATCATTGAGCATTGGACTGTAGTGGTTTCCAAAAATCCCATGCAAAACTAGGTCTAGAAAAATGCTAAGGCTCCCTTTCCCTTCTTGGCTAAGCCAACTCCTCAATTGTACAAGGTCATAAAATACTAGTGGTGTCACTAGCTTGCTTGCTTTAGTGCTGTTAACCATTAGGTCTATTCTTAGCTTTCCTATATCTACGATAAATGCATTGCTGTAGTTTCCTTACGTGCTGGCTTATAATCGCAGGTCTCACATAAAGCGCAACAAGGGCTTGACACCCCCATTAGAAACTCATGCGCTGAACTATTAACTCAAGCAAATAACTATTGATGCAAAATTACAGTAAAGCATTCATAGAGACAAATATGTGCACAAATATGAAGAAACTAGATTCTTCTCATTAATCTTTGCGATTACATCCAGTCCTTCATATCCATTCAATTAACGCTAAGCAAATTACTTAGTATTAAGAACATAGCTCCTTGTTGCTATAACAATGCAATGTTTTATAGGTGCTTTACCTCAGTGCTCAAACTCATGGTTAGTTAACCCCTCGCACAAATTACAACACCCTTTGCACGTTTTACAATTATGACTTACAAAATTGCGTGCATAAATTCAAATTGCTTTACAATGGTGCTAGATAGCTAACAACTTGCACAAAACATGAGAGTGGCCTTTGGTGCCAACATTCTCTTGGTGCAAAATTGTGTCGGTCCTTTGAACAAAATTACAAAACACAAGACAAAACCTAAAAACAACAAAAAGGCCTCAAAGGGCATCATTGTGTAGGAATATCTTTTTGCGACTTTTGTTGAAACATTAGTTGGAGTTTGGACTTCATTGATGCGTGCTTCCTGAACCATTGTGGCAACGTTGGACACAACTGTGAGGATTTTTTTGCTCAAAATTTGTTGCCATTGCGCATGGATGTTTTGAAAGCCATCAACCAAGAACTTGGACTCCATAATCATTGCTTTGAGAGTCGGTGCATCCCCTTCAACAAGTATTGTGCACCTTTCATTCAAACTAAGGAAAGAGTTTCAAACTTTCAAGTTCATTACCTACTCAGCCATGGTGGATAACTCTATACGGATAACTTGGACCAATGGGGGGAAAGAAGTTGCATAGGCTTTTCGCTTTTGTTCTATTTCCATGTGGTCATGTGGCGGCCAATAGCTTTCAGCTTGTTGACATTGATGTAGGTACACATGTGGTCCTGCTCAAGATGCTCTACCTATTTGCTTTCAAAGGCCAACCACACATTAATCTTAGTGGTTGGCTTGAGGATAACTTTCAAAACAACATGGATGAGACCCATGTCCTTCTCCATGCCCTTGTAGTCAAGTTGAACTACTCCAAGGGTGGCCTTGAGTTCATCATGATGTGTTGTGACATTTTTGGGGTATCGGTTGTGTTGCAACTATGATTGCTTCTTTGGCTATGTTCTTGTGAATGTTGTCTAAACTAGGGGAGGTTGGAGGAGTGGCTTGTGTGGGTAGTAGTCCTTGGAACAAAGCTTCAAGTTGGTCAATGTGTGCGACCAAGTTGTCCTTAGGGTTTGAAGGCGTGACATCTAGTAACAAGTTTGGGCGTGCACTCAAGATATCCTTGTGAATTAGGCATATCTTGTTGGTGGCATAAACCATAAAGGCTTGTGACCGAAGTCTGACATGTTCTGCTACCATTGTTTTTGCTTTAGACTTGTGCAATGCTTACATTGCTTCTTGGGCCTTTTTCTGGTGGTGGGTTGCAATAGCTTGATAATACTTTTGCTTGAGGATGGCCTATGCCAAGTTGCTATTTGTTACGTGTTGCAACAAAGTATTGGTGGTGATGAGGAATAAAGTGGCTAGGCTACCCTCCATCATAATGGATGAAGCCAATTGGAGGCACACCTACTTGCCTTCATTTTCTTTGAGAGCAAGACCCTGAGCATTGGTTGGTAAGCAAAATACTTCGGTTGGGGAAAGTTGGGCCCTAGTGAGTTGCCTAAAAGTCGTGCTAAGAGATGATCCTTCAGTAAACAAAAACTCAGGCACTTGGCTAGGAAATAAAGAAATCTAGCTTGGTGGTTGTTGGGGTGGTGGGGTGTTGGAATCAACATTATGCGTAGTGTCAGATTTTGCATGGAGCCATGCATAGATGGGGTTGGAATATGTCTAGCATGATTTGTATCAATGGGTTGGGCTAGGGTGAAGACTAGGCAACAGAGAAGGTCTCCACTAGAATTGAAGTAGGCGTATCTTGAGTGCTTACCTATTCCGTTGCTTGTTGTTGGGTGGTTTGCGTGGTTTGTGCCTTTGCTTACTATTGATGTTCTTGCTCGACTTGCCTTTTTCCCTCATGGTCCTCCTGAGATTGAATTTGGATTGTCTCAAGTTTGTTTTTCTTGCTAGGGGGATCTAGCTAGGGCCTTTCCCCTATCTTGCTTTTTGTTGCTTTGAGCAGCCACTACGGGCACTTGTCCTTGTATTGGTGTGTTGGCCACAAGTGTGACTGATATAGTGATGGGGACTCCATTTAAGATCCATTGTTGTTCGGATTCTATATAAGCTTGATCCAAAACATGACAATTGAGAGGGCTTGCGCTTCTCTTTGTGGTGCTTTCACTAGCATTCAAGTTATATTGCCTAGGAGAAATGGTGATATGCTTAAAAAATTATATCAAGAAACTCATAGACCAATGCAGGTGGAATCCGGTAGTCTATTGGGCATTTTTCAATCAGGTAGTCTACCCATTGATGCATCAAGATGTAGCGGTGTGCGATGTTGATCTACTTTGTGTTGTTGAGATAATACCAAGAAAATGCTGTATTTGTGTGCATGGTGCCATTGGCAGGGGGATGATCAATGGGATATCCGAAATACTCCAACATGTGTAAAATGAGTAGTGCACTATGGTAAAAATCTTCCTACTTATTCCAAGCATCTTGTGTGTCCTTTATCATATCATTCGCTAGAATAGTGTCAAAGTCATATTGTGTGCCATTATGACCAATTTCATAGGCAACCAATGCGCTTGGCAAAGTGAGCTCATTCATGGTAGACTTGTGTAGAATTTTCATGTCAATTAGATGGCAAGCTATTCGAATGTGCACCTCAATGATATTGCTAGCCTTCATATCTCGACCTTTGTGACCACTATCAATGAGGGTGTACACTTTTCTGTTGTCGAGCTTCTTCAATAGAGCTTCAAAATCTTGTAGAGGGGTATCTGTGTCTTGCTCGTAGTGCAACCTAGTAAACTAAAAAATGAACAAGATCGAGACCGCTATGGACTTGCCATTTTAAAATAGGATTCCTCTTTGGAATTGCCTAAGGAGGAAGCACACCAACCTATATAGTGTCCCAAAGAATGGAAACCGGCACAAGTGCATGATCTTTGTTCCGGCAAGGGCAGCGCCGTTGCCATGCCACTCAAAACGGGGAGACTATTGCCATTCCACTCAAAACTGGTCTCCCCTATATTAGGATTGACTATATCTTCCTTGAGGCCTTATGTGTTAATCTTCTGATTCTTTTTGAGAAAATGATTGGTATCGATCAACTTACATACTCTCAAGCTGCCACATATTCCTCCTTCATAACACAATCATTAGTAATCTTCATCAATTCAAACCCAACATCAACTGGCGCTGCTGCATTTGTATCTTGGTTGCCTACTGCTTCTTGTGCAGGTTGGGGTTGTTGCTCACCAACATGCTTCTTGTTTCCTAGTTTCGTAGGGCATAGGCGTACACGAAAAGTACCTAAAATGGGAATTGGCTGCAAACTCTTTCACCATCATTTGAATACCCTTGGTATGGAAAGTGGATTTTGCAACGAAAGACAAAGTTGGAGAAAATTCAGTAGAGATTTTTCTATGGAAATCCAGAATTTATGGCTTTCTTAGCAAATAATATGGATATATATGGGCAGTCATAATGGTGAGAGGTCATTAATGCAATTGATATGATTATTGGACTATTAATGCACATTGGGATTCTCCAAATCTCCCACATCTTTAAACGTCATTCCATCATAGGCGATAAAACATCCCCTATCATCTCCTTTGACAACTCGGACATATCTTAATGAACATTGTGCATGGGAACTTTATGGCAAGCTTGATTAATTGCATGCATCAACTTCTTAAGGCACGACCCTTCAAGGAACAATGTTTAACTACTTCAGCACCTCATTCCTTGTGCTCATTAAAGCATATGCTGTCCACATGGTAATGAGAATGAATAAAACTTGGTGCATTAACTTGTTGATATTATGTTCTGAGTTGGAAGTATGGTGAGAGTCTCCACCTAAATGTGCAGTGGGCTTCATGGAACATGGCATAATTGGCACTAGTGCTAACAAATGGCTTCTTTTCATGTTCAAATTTTTTAGGTTCTGCGTGCACACTCTTTATTCTTTAAATCAACTTGCATTCTTTCTTGGTGCAATGCTATGTGATGGGATCTTTGGATATACATAAGGATGGATTAATTGTCAAAGACAATCGAAAGCCATACCTTATGAAGTAGTGTAGTGTATAAGGAAGTGCATTTCACTAGATTGTGCGCTACTATTTGAAGAACTAGATTGTTATGAGATGCATGATGCAACAAACAAAACTTTAATAAAGCTATGTGCATGCGCATGTATTACAAATTTGCACAAGATTCCCTATTAGAAAAGGGTTACAAAAGTTCCTTCAAGACAAAAGGCAACTTCAAAGTGTAAACCATGTAACATCGAAATATGCCAACAACTTGTGCAAAAACTAAACTTATTGCAAAGTAACCTAAGAAAGCAAATAAACAAAAGCATTGTAGGGGTTACAAAGACCCAAAAATACAAAAGTGTGTAAAACATTGGTCAAAAGATCTTATTTTCAAAAGTAAATAGAGATCATACAATAGTGGGGTGTGATCATTCAACATAAGGTTTCAAACGGGCACCATTAACTTTTCTATTCAAAGAGTTGCCATCAAGTGTATTCAAACTAACAAAACCATTCTCCGCAATCTCTTGGATGATATAGGGACCCAACCATCAGACCTTTAGCTTGCTTGGATGCTTTTGGAAACGACTATCAAATACTAGGACCATGCTTCCTAGTTGGAAGTCACATTGTTTGATATGGCAATCATGCCATAAGTTCTACCTCTGCTTCACTCTAGAGTGCAAGGTGTCACTTTTCCTCGAGTGATTCCAATTCAATTAAGGATGCTTGGATAGAATTATTGTCATCCAAATGGGCATTTTGCGCAATGTGCAAATTGGGCATAAAAAACTCAACGTGAATGTTTCCTCCTTTGCAAATGCTAGTTCAAACGGAGGGTATTTGGTTAGTCGCTTGGAAGTGGTCTGGTATGCCAATAGTACCATGGACTCTTCAACCCAATCTTTGTGCTCAACATCATAGATTTTCAGGAGGATATTCCCTAGGATTTTGTTGAATGCCTTAATAATTCCATTTGCCTAGGGGTGGTGTGGTGTACTTCAACGATGCTTTATCATAAAAGTATGCAACACTTGGACTGTTGATGCGATGAAATTTGTCCCTTGGTCGCTTGTTAGACTTAGTGGGCAATCAAACCTTGTAATTATATGTTAAAAAATAAACTGCATTGTATTTTTAGCTGTGTGATCTCTAGTTGGTATAGCATGTTAGTGCCCATATTTTCCGGCCCTAAATTTGCCATAATTTCTGAGTTTTGGGCCCCTCTTGTTTTCCCTTTTTCCTTCATGTGTTTGCCCATGTTGAAAAATTCTCTAAGTCCTTCACATAAATCCTTTAAGTGTTTGCCTTTCGGTAGGTTCGTGAGTTCGTGAACCCGCCAAAAGCCCGAAGAAGAAAGAAGGCATGAAAGAAGAAAATCAGTCAAGGAAGAAATGTTTCGGCATTTCGGCAGGTTTGTGAACTGGCAAACGCACCGAAAAGGTTCGTGTGTTCACGTCTGGCCAGACACGCCGAAGAAGAAGAAGAAAGAAGGCATGAAAGAAGAAAATTGGTCAAGGAAGAAATGTTTCGGCATTTCGACAGGTTTGTGAATTACCTACCGAAAAGGTTCGTAGGTTCTCAAAAGGCCCAAAACACCAAAGAAGAGAAAGAAAGTGAAACGTTTTGGCAAGTTCATAAGTTCGCGAAAGACTGAATGTTTTCTTTTATTTCATTTTTAGTGGAGATTCACAAATTGATTATGAATACAAAATATGAAATTGCTCGACTCTTTGTGGATTTTTACACTCTTATTTGCAAATTTTGAATTATTTTCTTCCCAACATTTCTATACGTTTAATTCACCCAATGTTGATGAAAACAATGTGTTTAAACTACTGTGCTGATTGTGGGGTGTTTTTGTGTGGTCAAATGAACACTAATTTGTGCAACAAATCAATTCAACAACATTCTGCATGTTATTTTCCTTTGGAGATCGCACCATCTTGCGTTGGGATTGCAAATAAAGGATTTGGTGGAGATTGGTTACAAAGTTGTTTTTGTCCATTTACGGAATGATGTTTGGAAGGGCAGAAGATAAGTTTGGATTCACCTTTCTTTTCTTAGCCTTATCTCTTTTCTATTCTTTATCTCTGGTGTTAGTGTAAAATTGTAATGATAAATTTTAAATTATAAAAGGCAATAAAATGTGTCACACATGCATATGACTATTCATTTTCTTTTATAGTTTAAAAAGGAATTGAAGGCTTGCGATGGCTAATAGTGTTTTAATTTCACTAACTGAGTCTCTTATTTTGTGAATAATTTTAATATCCGCTGTATCCCTTTGAATGGACCAGCCAAAGTGCTCTTAAATTGGGAAATTTTGCTACACCTCACTATTTATTTATGAAAGACTCTTGAGGCAGCCACCCTCCAAGTAGGAGAACCTTTGACGCTTCGTAGGCTTCACGGCTTGCTGGTACGTTGGTGTGTCAAAAATCGCATCAACACATCCATCATGAGTGGGCCAATTTTTCCACACTCAAGGACTTTGTGAAAGAGACAAAGTCGGATTGGGAGACTATGGCTTAGTTTGACCCAATACTATGGTGGACTTTGCATGGACTTCATTTACTGACAACTGCACTAGCGATTCACTTTGTCACAAGTTTGTAGTTCCTCTATTGTTGAGAGGAACTAATCTACATACAACTTAACCCACTCTATCAAGAGAAATAAATTGACCTCTAGGAGAGCAAAGAAGCTTGTGGCACATGGTGCTTTGCATCTCATGGAGTGTAAGATGCTTGTGTACTAGGAGAGTCTAGCAACACATGTAGACCCAGAGGAGCCAACACAAATTGATGAGGATCAAGTTGCACAAACAAGGTTGGTTGGTGTCCATTTGGTCCAACAGTTTCAATGATGAGGAGTTTCTGCCCATGATCATGAGATATTGGCCTATTGTATTTGAATGTAATCATGATATTGAATATAATAATATATTGATATTCAGAATTTTCATTGCATTGTTAGTTCAATTGATTCATTGCGCTTACAATTTAACTTTACATAGAAGATAAATTGCAATTTCTTTTAGCTAATTTTTCAAGTACTATATTATATTTGTGCCACCGTCCCCAAATTTTGGTACATAGTCCCTTGTCCTCAAAGCCCATCCTCATGTCCCCTCATCCCCTTGTTTCAACACTCTATTGAACTATGACAATTTTGTAATTTCGATAGAAGCATGGTATCAAAAACACACAACCACAATAAGGCATGGAATCCAGCACATATTAAATCTATAGTTCACATAGAAGCATGATATTCAACCTAAACATGGTGAACACAAGCATATAATTTTTCAACATATGTCACCCACAGGGTGTGGGTGCCATAGAAAGCACCATTAATTGAAAGCATGTATAACACCAACTAGTGCCATCATCCCATTTAATAAATCCATCCATCAAAATAATCCACTCAATGCAGGTTAAAAATATCCCCACTGTAAATCAACATATATTGACATGATGTAGGCAGCACAAAGCTAATTTAAATCATTATTGCAGTAAAAATTAGTTTATTAATCACAATGATTAGATCAATTTCAAAACACATGTTTCCAAGTATAGCTTAGCATATAAAATATGCATTAGAGCCTAAGACAAGATAGTAGCAGAATGTCCATAGATAGCTTAACAGGGTCACAATAGGATTGGACTTTACGCACAACATGGATGGAGATACCCAAGCCTTCACAAAATTTTTCTAGGTACACCCTGGGGAATGAACCTCTTGGATAATCATCCTCTCTAGTTGATTCATATCATTCTAATTGTATAATTTACATGTTGCACTCCCCAGTTGCATCCCACCTTCTATGCATCCTCCTTTTGTGGCCATTCCTCTAAAGTCCATTAGATTAGTTGTAATTGGCTATGGAAAAAATTCACTAAATGAGCATGATCACGATCCTTGAGATCCCTATACTTGATGATTTAGGTATCATTGACTCACCTAGGACTTCCCTAGTCTCTCTTGCTTGATCAATCTCTAGGAGGGCAATCGGTATGGGAACAATTGCAGGTGAGCATTTAGAGGAGGTGAGATGGAGCATGAGCTATAGCCTGAGCAGGAACATTTTGAACTAGATCATAATGACCAAGTTAAGGTTAAGGATGTAGAACATGAGTTCAAGGAGGTTGGTGTGGATGATGGATTTGAGTATCATTAGAATATCACTTTGAGCTGGACCCTAGCAGTGAGGAGCATTGGGTTGTTGTGCCAAAAGTTACCAAAGAGAACCCATACAAGGCTATTAAGTGATTGATTGATTTACAAAATTAAATGGTGGAGTTGTTCATTGAGGGTAGTGTATGTGGTGAGCAGATGTGTTGGCTTGGAGAGAAAGGATACCTTTGGTGGGGAAAAGTAATAATTCATACAACTTTGCTCAAGCGGCAAGAGAGCAACATTTACATGAAGTCTGTGTTGAAACAAAATGGAACAACATAGTGGTCTCTAAGTTGAAGACAAGTCAAGCAAATCAAGTAGGGGCTATATTATTCCATTCTAATCAAACAATAGTGGATCAATTAAATCATTTGACCACTCAGGACCAACACCATTGCATTAAGGTTAGATGGAGTGAACAAAAGATACACGAGTTGCATGTTTACAAAGGGGAAATGTAGAAAGAAACCGCATCAACCAGATGAGATGGTTGTACAGCTATCACTGTAAATTATAAATGAGAAATAAGAATGGGGTCTATTTTTGAAAGCAGAAGAGTAACAAATATGAGACTTGGTGGAATGAACATGATATCGATGCACTTGAAAATTGAAGAAAGAAACTAATAGTTTGTGATAGATTGAGGATAAGATCTGCTTTGCCATGTTTCCTAGTGATTGTAATTTTGATCACATGTTAAATGAGCTGGTTGCTGCCTCATTTGAGTTTCGCTTTCATGAAAGTAATCTATGTGTGATTTGCTGCTATGCATGTTGAGTTACCTGTTTTTTGATTTGTTAACTTATTAAGCTTACTTGGATAAGCTATCATTGTGATATGCATTGAGAGATGGTTGTGTTTGCATCATTAGCTTTCATTACCATGAATTATGTTACAAACTAGGAGGATCTGGCACCTCTTAACCACATTGGGTGAGTGTACTTTTAGGGGAAGATGTGTTGATGTTTGGGGGTTAAAATAGTTAGAATAGGCAGTAAAATGTATAACTCATCCTATGTCTTGACTAACATGCATTTGGCAGACAAGTTGTAGCATGGAACTTGAACAAAATAACATTAGTATGAGTATATATAGCTTATGCAAGAGTTATATATAGTAGAAAGCCGTTGCCAAAAGTCATAACTATTCACAGCAGCACCATAATAAACTGTTTTCCAAACTCTCCTACAAAGATTGATAAAGTACATTGACCATGAAATAGGCCACAAAATAACCACTTTATTTTGGCTGTGGAGACAATGGGGAAGGTTATCTAGAAAATAACTTCTTTGAATGATGGAGCTTTGTCATTAAAGCATTTAGTTTCCAGTCCGGACTTCCCTTAGTCTTTATACATTAAGAAAATTGTTAAATTTATTCAAATGATAATCAAATAGTCTATTTTCTGGTAAGTTATATGGCAGTACCAACTAGAGGGAAACCTTCTGCTGAACTTTTGCCAGATTTAACACTGGCTTGCAGTATCAACACACCTATTAATTGAAGTATAATAGCTTCTATAAATATAATGAATAAAAAACAACTTAGGTTATTAAAGAAGATTGCTAGGTTTGTTGATCTACTAAACAAGTGTCAATAATTGACACATCATGTGCCATTTCCCACACTTTGTTAAGATACTATTTGTTTGACTGGTTCATGTTGAATTCATGTTATGCTCCAGATATAACTATCTTGAAATCTATTAAATATAATTTGGTTTTTTATGCTGGAAAAACCTATATAGTTTGAAATTCATTTTAATTACATAATTTAAACCTCAAAAAAATCTATATAGAATTCAAGAATTTGAGTTTGTATGTGCCTTTTAACTATCTCAATTATTATTACTTAGCTGTCCTGGGAAGCTGGGACTGATCTGTCTCTTCCATATGCTTTATTCATTGATTACTATAATATATGCACTCTATGCTTACTCATTGTTTGGTAAGGGTTTAGAGTGTCATAAACAGTTTCAGGCATACCAGTCTTTTGTTTCTGAAATCTTTTGTATTCCAATGTTCTTCAGTGATGTTTCATCTGCAACATATGGTATGCTTTGTGGCAGCAAGTTTGTTATACCAATGGTATACTAACTCTTAGGAGGCCTCTTGTATAAAAATAAATACTTTCTTAGGACTTCTTGACTATTTGAGTTTGGTATTGACTGCGAATAATATCAATTTTTCTTAGGAATTCTTGACCATTTGAGTTTGGTATTGATTTTGAATAGTACCAATATTGCTGTGCTGAATGGAAAGGTTTGTTTGGTTCTTATGGGTGCGTAGTACAACAGCCATGTATGACTGTTTTGTAATTTCTTGGATGGTTCTTCCTTCTCATTTTGCAATCAGTTTTTATCTCTATTTCTGCTACTAAATTTCAATTGGTCTCTATACAAATCCACAATTTCTTTCTAGATTCTAGAATAAAGATGATGCCACCTCGTTTGTCTCGGCAATTCGTTGTAGGATGTGCATTTCTTTGACTTGTTGAATTTATTGTGCAGGTTTTACATGCTTGCTATACAAAGGTTTCTCCCTCAGTTCTTGTTGATAATCCACAACTTGTTGTTTGGTCCAACTCAGTTGCCGAATTACTGAATTTAGACCCCAAAGAGTAAGGTTTGCTGGGAGGATTTTTCATTGGCAAATTCCCCCCGCCTAATGATGTCATTTTTAGCATCTATAATATCTCTGTTGAAGTAACTTAAGTGTACGTTTGTGCATCAAAATCTGCCAATCCTAATAAAAGACACACATATGACGTGAATTGGTGATAATTTTTATTACAACAGGCCTGAGTGCTAGTATTTTGATGAAGGTCTAAATGGACTTTGACATATTAGAAAGTTATGTTTTACAGCTAATATCATAATTGGTTTCATTTTGCAAATGCACACAAATGTTCTAGTGAGCTTTATGATTAGATTGAGTAGGTAGACTGAAATTGTCATTGTCAAACAATTCTAAATGAATTTGAGATGGATTTAATTACTTTTTCTACTTTTCTGGTTCTGTAAGTACATCCATGCAAATGGTGGGTTTAAGATCTCCTTTCCTACTTTCTTCAGTTATTTTGTCTTGGTTTAAGATTTCATGAACTAGGTTATAAATTATAATTGTAAATATTTGTGTAATTGTGTGCATATCGTTATGTAGAGTGGCCATTTTAGAATAATGTAGTTTTCCTTCTACTTCATTGAAGTTGTAACATGTTACACAGATTATTTGCTTTAAGACGTCTCTAGGAGGATCCATCTACCAGTTTCACTCTGTCTTTCTTGAGAATTGGTTCTTAGCTTTGCTATCATGATTTTTTTTCCAGATTGGTTATCTTGTGCAGGTAGGTGGGATGTTCTAGTTTTATGTTGATAATTTAATACCAAAGTTGTCTTCTGTCGTTGAATTTTTTTGTTGCCCCCAAGCTTGTCAATGATTTTATTTTGAATATATAATTTAAAATGTCCAAACTTGGAGGATGAGGATGTCAAGGATGTCAAGGTAGAGCAGTCAGAGGATGTTCAGGAAACTGGGGATCCAAAAATAGAGCCAATGTATTTTAAACCTAACATTCAAGGCCAAAGTATTGACTCAGTGGTGGTTCTTGAGTTAGAGATGACAAAGGTTAAACCCCAGATTAATGAACTGTCCAATGCAGAAATAATCAATGATGAAGTTGTATGAAGAAACTGTGGGCCTTGAAGAGCTATCACACTCAGAGCAAAAAAAAGATTTTGAGTTAGTTAGGACTAGAAAAAATTTTGGTCTCCAATCTTGCAAATGGAGTTGTTAAAATGGGAAAGAGAACACCAGGTATGCCCCTGTTCAAATTCAAGGGAATTTAGAGCTCAAATCAACATTCTGAATGGATGTCAAAAGCAAAATTTAAGAATGTTGGGAAAAGCAAAGGAAATTAAGAAAGTTTGGAGGGAAGCAAAAAAATAGAGAGGAGAAAAAGAGGAAGGGGAACACAATATTTTGGGTAAAGTGAAGAAGAAATATCAACTTCGAGGAATCATTAAAGGTTGCAAAAGACCAGTCATGGCAATGGTAGGGCTAAGCCCTTTACCTGCAGCAAGGGTCAAAGGATGTCATCATGATAATCATTTCTTGGAATGTGAGGGGTTTGAATTTCCTTCACAGACATAGGCTGCTAAAGCAGCTGGTGGAAGATTAAAAACAAATATGCTAGTCATATAAGAGACTAAACTTAACCAGAATTCTTTCGGAGAGATATTGAGGTCAGTATAGGAATTTTTTTTGGCAGTACTGGACTCCAATGGGGCATCTGTTTGAATTGCAATTGTCTAGAATCCAAATGCAATCGCATGCTTTCAACTAGGTGACTGTTCAAATTGGCAAACAATTAGTTTGATGAGCTGCAGAAGCATAGGAGTTTTGAATCTTTCAAACCTCTCTCGTCCTACTTCATAACAAGTAAGAGCTTGGTGTTGGCAATCTCTAAGGGATTTTAAACACATTTACCCAAATGAAAAATGGATAGTGAGAGAAGATTTCATTGCTAATTCATTCCTAGCTTAAAGGTCTTAAGGCTCTTTTGCTATGTCTCAACCTGCTGGGGAATTCAATCAGTGTGTTTTTGATCAGGAATAATGGGTGTATAACCAAAATTTGGAACATATTCCTGGTCAAAGTTTCAAACAGAAGGTTGGAAACTGACTTCTTGGCTGAAAGAATAAACAAATTTCTAATTAGTACAGACTATACTCCAGTGGATGCATTGATTGAGCCAGAAGTTCTACAAAATCTGTATTTCACCACTGTCCGATTTGCTTCTCAATAAGATATGAAGAAGAACTAGGAGGCGCCCATTCATATTTGATCTTATGCAGTTGGAGGAGGAGTCCTTGAAAGGCAAAGTTAAGGAATGGTGGAGCACAAAGGCTAATGGTTTTAATACTCTAAACTTCTAAAGTGTTTGTTGCCCCGCAGAAATTGAATATTACCAAGACAAAACTTAAAGAATGAAACAATAAGTTTAAAAATATTGAACATAGGCACAAATGGGATCCAAATTGAGTTGCAATAAGTAATAGACGTGATTTAGATTTAGGTGTTAAATCAAGAATCAAAAGGAAAAAATGAAACACTGGACAAGATGTGAACAGGACTCTGCTACAGGAGGAAATATACTGGTAGAGAAAATCCATAGTAAAGTAGCTATGAACAGTGAAAACATACGCCTCTTTATTGGTCAGCTATTGTTAGAAGTAACTTCGAAAAGATAGCAAAGATTTTTACCCCCGAAGAAGGATGTGATTAATGATCAAGAAGAAATAAGAGAAGCTGTGGTAGGATATTTCAAAAACTCACAACTGAAGATTTGATAGATAGGGAAGAAGCAAACTCAGAAATATTGGATAAAGTCCCTATGATAGTGAGTGTTGAAAATAATAAATTCATGACAAAAAGTCTCAGAGAAGACTGTGAAGCAGTTCACTTATTCCAAAGGGATAAATTACCAGGGTTTGATGGCTTTCATGGACATGAACAAGACCTATGCCAAGATAAATTGGTCCTTCTTAGATAAAATCATTCAAAAGATTGACTTCTGCAAGGATGCAAGGAATGGTAGGGTTGGATTGGCAGGTTCATAAGAACCTCCAAATTATTTGTATTGGTAAACAATGAACATCCGGTTTCATTGGTGTTTTGTGGGCTTTGTAGCAAGGAAATCCCATTTCTCCTTGCTTATTTATTAATGTGGTAGAAGCCTTCAGAAGATGGCTAAATCAGTTGAAAGTGAAAGGCAGGCTAAAAGGAGTGCCATAACTAATGGATTTCCAACAAATTTCTCATCTTCAATTTGTGGGTGACACGAGTGGTAAGAGTTGCTGCATTTTAAGAATCTCATAGTTTAAAATAAGCTATGCATCTTTATGAAAAAGCCCTTGGGAAATTAGTGAATAAAGAAAAAACTCACAAACAAGACAAATAAATTGCACTCTGCAGGGAGGTAGACGCCAATGTAGACACCCTTCTCAATGCCTCTCTCGGGGTTTCCCATTTAGATGGAAGAAACTCATCCCCTTTTGGAAGAATCTGATAGATAGAAGTTTAGAACAATGAATATATTATTCAACACCTCTATTTCACTCTTCAAGCTATGCTGTTCTACTTGATGTCAACAAGAGCGAAATCCTCAATAAAAATAAACAAAAGAATTTTCCGTGCCATGAAAGTGATGACAAATAATAAATTCCCCTTGGTGAAGAGGTAGCAGGTTTGTATGCCAAAGCTTGTGGAGGATTGGATATATAGTCAACAAGAAAATGGACTTGGCCCTTTGAGCAAAACATTCCTGGTCTACTCTATGTCGGTTCTTCCAATGCCAATAAAAGTGAAATCCTCAACAAAATAAACAAGAGATTTTCCTTTACCAAGTAAGTGATGACCAAACATAAATTCCCCTTGGTGAAGAGAGAGAAGGTTTGTATGCCAAAATCATGAGGAGGATTGGATATAAGTGTCAACAAGAAAATGAACCTGGCCCTCAGAGCACAACTCGTTAGAAGAATTCATACAGAAGGAAACTCTTTATGGAGCAGAATCGTGAGGAAGACTTATTTGGACTCCATGGCCTTGAAAAGGATCTTCATCATTCAAAATCATATCAAGGGCTCATACATATGGAATCTAATCACAAGCATCCAAAAAATGGTAAAATGTCTTCTTCGTTGGGATATTGGTAATGGGACAAGGCTCAGTTTTGGGATGGTGCCTGAATATGTTCATCTTGTCTCTCGAGCTTACAAAGTTTAAGAAACCTCTAAGTTTGGTGTTCACAAAGAATTGGTTCAAAAGTGATTCTGCCTCAACGTTGATAAATTGAGATGAAAAGATTGGAGGAATATCCTATCTTTGGAGCTAATACTTATAGCTGTTGAACTGGAAACTGTGATCACGCCTTTTCACTTTTCCAACAATGCAGACAAACAAATCTGGATGGGTTCCAAGACAGATGATTATGTGGTTAGAGAAGGATATAAGATTACCATATCATTTGAGGATGGTTAGGTGGAAGAAGTCTTAGCTAATCTGATATAATATAAATATGATGTCCCAAAGTCAAATGTTTTCTGTGGTTAGTATCTTAGAACAAGATATTAACCCAATCAAACCTCACTAAGAGGTGCTTTCAAGGCCCGTCCTCATGCTCCTTGTGCAGAAGTGTGTAAGAAATGACCAATCATATCCTGATCCAGTGTCCCTGTGCAAGTAAAATCTGTGGGAAGCTGCTGAATAAGTTCTATCATGTCTGGTTTCCCCTCTAGACTTGAAGAACTTTCTGATGGTTTGAAAAATCAGGATCAAATCTTCCCCTCTTAAGTAGATTTCATGCTGCTTCCCAACTTTGAGAGAAATAGAAGAATCTTTTCGGAAGGAAACCGAGTTATGTGATAAAATGTTTGGGAGTGTAAGAGGATTGGTTGTATCATAACCTCCTTAAAGTGGGATCAATCAATTCAAAAGACGTGGAAACCTTGGGAAAGAAGCCTTGAAGAATTTCCTGAGTAAAGGGGTGGAAAGAACAAGGAAAAAAATAGGAAGAACAGTTGGCAAGCACCCCTGATAGCAACATTGAATTTGAAATTTAGTGGGGCCTCTAAAAGAAACCTATTGTGTGACATATTGAGGGATCACAAAGGAAGGTCTTTCTAATCTATCATGAAGCCCCGGGGAACACTACAACCTTTGCCCAAGAAAAAGACAATGATGAGGTCTACTTGTAGCAAAAAAAAAGGATGGACAAGAATTATGGTGGAAGGGGGTTCAAATGTGATGATTGATGCTATCAATAAGGATGGTTGTAATTACTGGCAACTTCGAAAAATCACAATTAAAAGTAAACTATTGGGGGTTGAGACCATAGTAGCAATAATTACCAATAAATTACGATTACTCAAGACGTGTGAGATCTAGTGATCCGATTCATATTAGATTGCTGATTTTTTAATGAAGTTGGGCACAATTCCTAAGGCAACAAGAAATTGACAAAAAAATCCAATAAAATTGCTAAAAAACACTCATTTATGCTTATAAAATTTATATATTTTCATTTTGTGGCTCATTTTTACCGTCCACATATCAATTTTTCAAGAGCAGATCTAAAGTTTGATGAAGCGACATTACTTGAGATTGAAATTGAATCACATTGGATCGAATTTGATTGATTAGCACACACTTATTCTTCAATGGCTTAGGGTTTTTTCATCTAGGTAAGGCTCTAAGGTCTTCTTTAAGTAAATTAATTTTAAACCCTAATAGTGAGGGTTTCTAATGTTGAACCCTAAATGTCAAACTCTAAACATTAGGGTTTTAACATTGAACCCTAAATCTTTAGGTTTTTAATGTTAAACCTTGGGGCCTAACTAGTAGGGTTTTTAATGTTAAACCCTAATAGTTAAGTCCTATCCTTTTATTTTTGACTCTGAACTTTTTATTATGTAAAATTAACCCTAATGTTAAACTTAATGAAGATCCTAAAGTTAAACCTTTAAACACATTCTAGTCTTTATTGCAAACTTCCATAATGTCCTTTTTGTCGCGTGATCTTGTAGCGAACTGTGGAAGACATCTTGTAACAAGCTGCAAGACTCTACCATAGCATGTGGCGAAGCTCAAAATGAGTTATTTATTTAGGATGCTTGAATTTGCTTTATTGGTTCCATTGCTAACAATTAAACTATGAGCGAGTCATTATGTAATAAAGATCGTATACATTCTTCTTGCAACAAGCTATAGGATAAGAATAAAGATATTGTAGGCGACTGATTAGCTATTTATGAAAAATTTCAACAAGTAATTCATATGCCTCACCAATGTTTATTCAAAAATTGATTAATTCTATCACTATTTTTTAAGATATAATATAGGGGTTCTATTTAAGAGGGCTCCAACCCAACTAGATACAGAAAGCAAGCTACATAATAATAAATAGTTGCATGAACAACCCTGATGATGGGTGTAGCAATGAGAAATAGCATTAAGGCATACAATCATCAACCTATACAAAAAGGTTGTATAGAACCCACACTATTTTTTTTTGGAGATTTTTACAATATAATGATGCCAATGCAAGTCCTTGCACTTTCTGATCACCTAGATCCCGAGGTGAGCAAGGTGAGAGCATACAATGATTAGAAAACACACTCTAACTGAATGAATGCACTACTGAAATGTAAAGGCGGCAAGCCGACCAGAAGCATATAGGCAGTAGTGCCGACCCAAGTCCACCTCTTCGGTGGACAAGTATGTTTGAATGTAAAGCCACTGGAAGATTTCTACAAGTCTGATCAAGCCAAATTGGTTGATTGCTAAGCAGACTTTATCAATGCCAAAACGAGCTACGAAATGCAATTGGATCTAGCGGTGAATTGACCAAGACTTTAAATGTTGAAATGCACATAATTGGTGGTAAACCATCCAGTTTTACAATATGATTAGCATGATATGCAAGTACGTTCTAACGGTACTACCATCCAGAATTACAATAAATATGACAAATGCACTGCTGATAATTAAATTGGAATGAGACTAAACAACAACCTACAGAAAATAATATGCTATTAAGCAAATAACACTGCTGCAACATAGAGATAGTCCCAATAACATTTAGAAATCAAGTAACAGTTAGCTCACATGAACTGAACATTGGAACAATCTGAAACACACACCCTATGTTGATGTAGACTACTACATAGGACTGAAAAACTAATCCAAATTTGAAACTGATTACTTCTCTGCAAAATATTGAAAATCAAAATTGTAGGACCAATAAGCTCACTTGTACTACCTCATTAAAACATGTACAATCTGCTAGAACTCAACACCCATTGCTGCAGACCAAAAACATACCTGTACGACCCTCTTGGGTATTAGTATGACTCTCCTCATCAATCCAAAATGGTACAGATCATCAGAAACAAGGTACAACAGTACCTTCAACTAGTACAACTAGCACTATTCATGCTTTTTGGGCATAAAATCTAAAGCAATTCAATCTGGACTTCACACGCCCCTCATTGTATGATGTATGGCCAATAAAAAAGTCTAAAACAACATTTCAAAATGGTACGACCTCTTTACCATTGATTTTTGAACTCCAATAATTTTTACGACCACCTTTGGGAAAGGTACGACTTGCTAAAGGTCTGAAATCAGTCATAGGAAGATAGTACAGCTTAAACTACACTTCACACTATCAGCTCAACTACAAACTTCACTTTCAGCACTCAAGTGGTTCCTGGATGAAATCACACAAACCAACTAGGAGGGTTTTCGTACCTGAAATTGGACTTAGCAAAGGGTTTTCTTCCTCAGGCAAATAGGAAAAACTCACGTTCATTCACTAGAGCAAAGAAAAGAATTAGCCAGAAGAAGATGTCTCAAGACCAAACACCCTTTTATAACTTTCTCAAGAGAATGAAATAATATTTTCTCTTTTTGCTCACTTATCTCCTTGAAAATATAAAAAATATAATAAAGTGTCTTGATGACCACCTTTTTGCACCTTGAGGCTAGCAACATTTTATCTACACAACTTAAACACAACCTTTTTAAATAATTAAATATAAGTTGTCTTTTAAAAATATAATTCAAAAGCACTTCTGACAACCTAGTTTAATTATTTAATCATTTTTCCCTTATTCCACCACCCCATTAGCCTACGGGAAAAATTCGGAAAATAGGCTAACGGTTACCAACAACTAACGCTTGAGAAGGGGATGTTACAATCCTCCCTCCCCAAAATTGCTTGTCCTCAAGCAATTGCAATTCTGGATGCTCCAAAATCTGCTCTCCTTCCTAAGTAGCATCCTCAACTGGTAGATTCTTCCATTTGATCAAATACTCTTTTATGCTTCTGTTTCTCAATTTACGCTCTCTGAAATTAATAAATTTTTCAAGAATCAAAACCACTTTCCCTCCTTCCAAGGGAGGTAGCTCCACTGATGAAATAACATTATGGCCAAGTGCCTTCTTAAGGCGAGAAACATGAAACACATTATGAACCTTACTATTTTCCGGCAGCTCCAACTCATATGCCACTTCCCCAACTCTTTGTTTGACTCTGTATGGGCCATAAAAACGTGGCTTAAGCTTCTCTGCTCCACTCTTTTTGAGAGCCTCATAACCATGCAAAGGCATAAATGGGAACATACGGATGGACATGTGATAAGTGGTGGTGTAGCAATGCTCCCCCAAGTGGAGCCATCTAATCCAAGCCTTCTACTGTCCAAAAACATAGTTTTTCAAATATCTTTCCACCCATTTGTTGACAATCTCAGTTTGTCCATCAGTTTGGGGGTGGTAACGTGTGCTTGTAGTAAGCTCAGTTCCTGATAAATGAAACAACTCTTGCCAAAATAAACTTAGGAATTGGCTGTCCTATCACTTACAATATTTTTTGGCAATCTGTGAAGTCTAAACACTTCTCTAAAAAACAAATCAGCAACTTGTGGAGCTCTGAAATCTAAAGATTTTGCAAAGAAATGTGCAAACTTTGTAAGTCTATCAACAACATAGATGCAATCTTTACCTTGAACCTTTGGCAACCCGGTGATGATGTCCATTGAAATACTCTCCCATTTCTTATTTGGAATGGGCAAGGGCTGCAACAAACCAGCTGGAAAAGTGTTCTCATTTTTGTTTTGTTGACATACTACACATTTTTTGATATGCTTAAGGACATCATCCTTAGCCCCTTCCATGTGAACCTCTTCGGAATCTGCTTGTAAGCCTTAAAATACCCTTGGTGACTAGCCAAAGGAGTATCATGAACAACTCTTAAAATCTTTTCTTTCACCTTGGATTTAGGTACTAAAAAGATTCTATATTTGTATAGAATGAACTCATTAACCACTACATACTCGTTATCCTACAAATTTCTTTCCAAATTATTATGTTAGTGGCAAAGGTATTCTTGGCATATTCTAATAAAATTTGGACCTTCTAATCTGCTGTAATCTCCATCATAGAACATAATGTGGGTCTTTTGGACAACGCATCAACCACTATGTTCTTCTTCCCCTTCACATACTCAATATCAAAATCGTAAGCTTGAAGCTTACTTACCTATTTCTGCTGTCTCTATTGAGATCCCTTTGACTTAAGAAATATTTCAAGCTATTGTGATCAATTTTGACCACAAATTTGCCCCCAGCAAGATATTCCCTGAATTTGGCGAAAGCATGCATAATGGTCAACATTTTTGTGTCATAGATTGAGAATCCTCTCTCAATCCCTCTTAATTTGTTGCTTTCAAAAGTAATGGGGTGCTTCTTTTGCATTAGGACAACACCAATCCCTTCCCTAGTGGCATGACATTCAAGTTCGAAAGGAAGAAAAAAATCTGGAATGGCTAAATCAGGGCAAGAACTCATTATTTTCTTGAGCTGATCAAAAGCTTGCTGCGTTATGGTAGACCATGAGAAAGCCCCTTTCTTTGTCAAATTTGTTAATGTGGCAACCAACTGAGAAAACCCTTTCACAAACCTCCTATAGAAGCTGCGAAGACCAACAAACCCTCTGAAATGTGTTAAGGTTTTTGGTGGTGGCCAATCCAAGATGGCCTTGTTCTTTTTTTGGTCAACTCTCACTCCTTGTGAGCTGATCACATGTCCCAATTAAAGAATTTCAGTCATTTCAAATTCACATTTGGAGTCTTTTGCAACCAAAGACTGAACCTCCAAAATACCCAACACCTCATCCAAATGTCTTAAGTGTTCTTCCCAAGTTTTACTGTAGATTCGTATGTCATCAGAAAACACCAAAACAAACTTCCTTAATTGCTGATTGAAAACCTGGTTCATACAAGATTGAAATGTAGTAGGAGCATTAGTCAAGCCAAATGGCATGACTAAGAATTCGTAGTGCCCAAAATGACACCTGAAAGTTGTATTCTGGACATCCTCTTCACGAACTCTAATCTGATGGTATTCGGATCTAAGGTCTATTTTGGAAAAATAGATTGCTCCATTAACTCATCAACGAGTTCATCAATCCTAAGAATGGGATATTGGTTTTTGATGGTCTTCTTATCACGAGCTTTGTAATCAATACACATTCTCATATTCTCATCCTTCTTCTTCACCAAAACAAGTGAAGAAGCAAATCGACTTTTACTTGGTCTTATGTGTCCCATTTCAAGGAGCTCCTTTATTGCCTTCTCCATCTCTTCCTTATGCCTTCTATTATGGCGATAAGGAGTGGTAATCATTGGTTTGGCTCCTTCCTCCAATTCAATAACATGCTCAATCCCTCTATCCGACGGTCTCCCTGGAGGTATATCGCTGAAAACTTTGGTATGCTTGTCCAATAAAGATTGAACATCAACATGGTACTCTCTTTTTCCTTCCAAAGAAGTGGTAGGCATAATCAAGCATTGGGCTGCCCAATCAACTTGACCATGGTGGAACATCCTTTCCATTCACTTAGCTGAAACAACTTTTGGAGTTCCATTTGACATTCCTCTAAGCACTACCTTTTTGCCATCTAAATGGAACTTGAGCTCCATTGTTTGGAAGTTCTGAGTGATCCCACCCAAAGAATGTAGCCATTGAACTCCCAACACTGCATCAGTATCTCCAATGCTAACAACATAGAAGTCATCTTTAACTTCATAATTTCCCAACATAAGACTCATTTTGGGAATCCTTTCTTCAGTTTTCAAGCCTCTTCTTGCAACTACCCCTTAATCAATAAAATTATGCGTGGCTTCAGAATCAATAAGCATAGTAATTCTTTGGCCACAAAGAACTCCACTAATCTTGAAGGGATCATACTTAGGAGTACCTAAAAGTTTTGCTAGAGTACTTCCTGAAATATTCTTCTCTTCTTGGTCTTCTGGCATATGTTGTTCTTCTTCAACTTCAGTTTGTTGTTGCAAACTTTCAGCCTCTGATTCTTCATCAGAAACCAATTCAATATAGTGAACTTGTCCCTTTTGGAGACATCTATGACCAGGGACCCAAGGTTCTTTGCATGTGAAGCAAAGTTTCTTCCTCCTTAACTCATTCTTCGCCTCTTCATCAATTCTTGGAGGCAAACTCTTATGCTGATTAAAATTCTTTTGGGAAAGCTTCTTTGGAGGGAAAGACTTCTTCTGAAACTTGCTTTTGGGAATGAAAGATTCAAGTGCCAAGGCTGTTTTGATAGCCTCTTGAAGAGATGGAGGATCAAAATCTTTGACCAAGCCTTTGAGTGATTCTATAAGCCTTGAACAAATATCATAACTAACCTTCTCTTAGTGATGTCACGTACCATGACAAAAAGCTTTTAAAAATCAGCAATATAACTCTCAACATTTCGATATTGCTTGAGTTGTGCTCACTCTCGGAAATGCACTTCGGGGTCTTTTCTGTCAAATCTCTCAATAAGTCTTCTGCTGAACTCATCATAAGAGTCTATGAGGCTATGCCCTCGAGTAATTAGCCCATGATACCACCATTCTTTAGTTGTCCCTTCAAGATGGAGAGTTGCAAACTTTATGGCTTCATCTTCAACCATAGGTCTAAGTGACAAATAAGTGTCCAACTTTTGAATCCAAGCATGAGCTGTACAATTGTTGCTCCCATCAAATGGGGAAAGTGCCAACTTTCCTAGAGCATGCTGGTAATCCCTTTGATGTGTTTGGGGTCTATGCTCAAGCCTAGGTCCATTTTTAGATTTCTTTTGGCTTGTGAATTGGTTGAGGGATAGCTCATTCCAAATCTCCTCTGGAAGAGCTCGATACTCAATATAGCAGGTTGTAATTTCATCAATCATAGGAGCTTGAGCCTCTAGTTCAGGTACTTCTTCCTCCCTACGAAGGAAGGTGGGTTGGAAAGACTTGGTAGCAGAACCAATAACAGTTTTGGTGGAGTAGTTGTTCACTGGTTGATAATTTGCTCTTGAAGTGCTACCTTCACCATTTTGATTGCGGGGCATGTTCATATTTTGGTCCATTTTCTAAAGTAATTGTGCCATTATATCCAACATCACATCAAACTTTCTATCAGTCTTGTCATGAGGACTATCATCCATATTTGTTCTCTTGTCTCTATCTGCCATATTTTGCTCTTCTATCAAACTTCTGGAATCTCATTTTCAGCTCTAACTTCTGAAAATGATTGCTCTACTGGATTCTTCGGAAACTGAAATTGCTTTCTGAACTCTCTGATAGTATATGTTTTCTTTGTCACTAGGATGTGTGAGAAAACAAGCTTTGCATGAAAGGATTAGCTTTTGAACAAAAGGGTGGCAAGATCACCAGCTCTAATACCACTGTAAAAAACCCACACTAATTTCTTTTGAGATTTTTACAATATAATGATGCCAATGCAAGTCCTTGCACTTTCTAATTACCCAAATCCTGAGGTGGGCAAGGTGAGAGCATACAATAATTGTACAACACATTCTGACTGAATGAATGCACTATTGAAATGTAAAGGTGGCAAGCCGACCAAAAGCATACAGGTGGTAGAGCCGACCAACATCTACACCTCTTCGACGGACAAGTATGCTTGAATGCAAAGCCATTGGCAGATTCCTACAAGTTTGATCAATTCAAATTGGCTGATTGCTAAGCAGACTTGATCAATGTCAAAACGGGCTATGAAATGCAATTGGGTCTAGCGGGGAACCGACTGAGACCTTCAATGTTGAAATGCACATAACTAGTGGTAAACCATCCAGTTTTACAATATGATCAGCATGAAATGCAAGTACATTCTATTGGTACTATCATCCAAAATTATAATAAATATGACAAATGCACTGCTGATAATTATATTGGAATGAGACTAAACAACAAATTACAGAAAGTAATATGCTATTAAGCAAATAACATTGCTGCAACATAGAGATTAGTCCCAATAATATTCAGAAATCAAGTAACAATCAACTCACATGAACTAAACACCGGAAAAATCTGAAACACACCCTATGCTGATGTAGACTGCCACACAGGATTGGAAAACTAATCCAAATCTGAAACTGATCATTGTTCTCTGCAAAATATTGAAAAGCAGAATTGTACGACCAACAAGCTCACTTGTACGACCTCATTCAAACATGTATGGTCTGATAGAACTCAACACCCATTGCTGCAGACCAAAAACAAACCAGTACGACCCTCCTCTTCAAGCCAAAATGGTATGGATCATCAGAAACAAGGTACAACAGTACCTTCAATCATTACGACTAGCACTATTCATGGTTTTTGGGCATAAAATCTAAAGCGATTTAATCTGGACTTCACACGCCCTTCATTGCATGGTGTATGACCAATAAAATAGACCAAGGGTCACCAATAGCTTACGCTTGAGAAGGGGACATTACAAAGGGCTAGCAAGTCGAGATTTAACCATAACCAAAAAGAAGACAGGCATAAAACATAGAAATTTGGGCTATTCGTGGCTCCTCAACTATCAATACGAACACCCTGAGGAGGTGTTTTCCATGAATCAAAACACAACTATATACACCATTGCTGAAACTATTATCAGCTCCACCACCACCATCTTTGGGCTTGTAGCATTCTCCAAACCATGAAACTTAACACCTTCTACATGCCTAACAACTTTAATTATCTGCTTATCCTCCGACCTAGGCATAATATAGGCTTAGCCACTGGACACCTCTAAAATACCTTTATGATAGATACTACCAAATGTTTGATAACTAAACTAATATCCTTGCAGAATGCATCCAAAGAGTGAACATGTTCCATTTGCTAAGACGCAAGCATTGAGAATAGTGTATACCTCTTGCTTCACTGCTTTTCCTTTATCCTTCTACATCGACTTGTCTTGAACCTGCACCATCTCCTCATAATCATCCTCCTCCATTTCCGAACTATAAGCAACTCTTCAAAACTTTCTTTGAGCTTTGTATTCACCAGTGTCTTCTTAAGCTTTTGCTTGAAGTCTTCCAAGATAGGCTTGTGCAACCTGCCACAAAGTCATCTTACTTCGGAGATATAAGTTTCTGCATCATTCTTTTCATGCGCGTTGCCATAGATTTTAAAAAGATTTTGTTTGCTATATTGCATAGTGCTATCGATGTAAATTCTGCAAAGGTAGAGGCATTTTTCACATTTGGAATGATGGCCAAAAAAGTGCATTTGAAGTCCTTCAAGACCCATCCTCTCAAAATAGATGCATTTAAAGCTTTTGTTATATCATTGCCCATAATATCCCAAAAGGCCTGGAAGAAACTAGCTAGGAGGACATCTAGACCTGACACACTGTCTCTTTTCATAGCCATAACAACATCTTGAACTTCTAACAACGAGAAAGGAGATAATAGGTATTCATTAGCAACCTTAGTGATTAATTTTGGAATATGATCAAGATTTAAAAGAGTCTCATCCAAGCCATTATTCTCCTCTTTTAGTAGACTATAGAAGTAATCTATTGCCTCCAACCTAACATCTTCTGGCGCTGTAACACATATACCATTATCTTTTTTAATACAAGCAATTCTCTTAACCAATTTCCTTGCCTGAGAAATGCATGAAAGTATTTCGTGTTTCTATCACCTTCTTTAACCCATTTGTCGCTTGACTTTTGTTTACGATATGTCTCCTTTCTTTTTAAAATCTCTTCTTGCCTTTGCAATAACTCTTTTTATTTAGATAACAAGCCATCTTGAAGACCTTATTGAATTTTCAAGCACATCTTCCAACACCTTACGAATTCTATCTCTCTTCAAAAATATTCCCATATACATTTTTGTTCCATAGTTTCAACTTACTTTTGATGATTTTAAGTTTGAAGGCTAATCTGCTCATCATTGACTCATGAGCCACTTTGCATTCTTGTCACCAGTTTGAAATAAAAGAGTGTAATTTCAGATGCTCCAGCCACAAATTCAAATTTGAAGGGATTATCTAGTTTTTCTTATCTTCTTCCACTGCCAACCAAATAGGGAAATGGTCAGATCCTGCATCAAGCAAAACAGAAGAAACAGAGCTCCATTATTTAATAAGCCAACTAGGGGAATAAGAAACCTATCTAATCGTTACGCTACATAACAAAAGCCTCTTCTATTATTCTAGGTAAACATGCCTTGCTTTGGGATGAGATCAAATAAATTGCATTCTTGAACGAATTCTTTTAAGTCTTGGGCCAATTTCGACAAAATTTGGGAACCCCAAATTTATATCTGAGGATAGAATCTCATTGAAGTCTCCTATTACATATGACAAATCCACAAGACTGGAAATTTTTGTTTCAATTCATCCCAAACTTTTTTCTTAAAAATAGGAGAGTTGGGGACATAAATATTAAAAATATAGCTTTCATGTTTTCCTGAAAACCATGAAACAAATGGCACATCCAACACTTACCATAATCCAGAAGGTTAATCACCACTGCTTTAGGGTTCCATAACAAACCTAGACCAGCTGACGCCCCTTCGGATTTTATCATCTCACATTTGTTGGTGAAAAATCATATTTTCACTTTTACATAAGTTAATTAGGGAGATTCTTTTTCTATTTTGAGCCTCATGACATGTATCATAGGCTTTCTTTTCTCTTGTGAAATGTGTCACATGCTTTCTTTCTCCACTTTGTCTATTCTTGGACAGTGGTTGTGTATATCCTTTGTATTTATATCTGAATAATGCAAGGGGAATGTGAAGCACTAATTCATGCATTTGGCTTTTGCAATATTTTCTTGCAACTCTCTCTTGTAGAAGTTTTCCTGCAGATGATTTTGGGAATCTAACATGGTATCAGAGCCAGGCCCAGGCTAGGAGCCCCAAGCACACAAGAGGTGTGGCTTAAGGGGGGTGTTGGTGTTGGAAATAAGCCACACCCGGACCGACGATGGACTGGTCCAAGAGGGGCCAGTAATTTAGTGGTAGAGCACTCCAGCAGCGAATGGAAGGTCCTAGGTTCGAGTCCTAGTTGGTCCATGTCTCAACAACATTGCCATTTATTCCAATGTTTTGCTGCAAAATCAACAAACTCTTTCTTGGAGCATTTTGTTTCTTGAACCAAAATGATATCCAAATTTCTAAGATGCTTGTTAGGAGCATTAATGCCCCTAAAGTTCCATGAGAGAATCTTCATCACTTTAGCAAACCTCTAATCCTCCTTTGTGAACCTATTAAGAAATCATCTATAGTTGCTTGGGATCCTGCTCTTATTTCTTCATTAATCTCCTCCTTTAGAATACCTACCTCGGATTTGTGACTTTCTCTCTTTTTGGAAACATGAGAAGATGCCTCTTTCAAGTGCTTCTTACCAAAGATCACTTCATCTTTGCCATAGGAAAATTACTTTTGACTCCTGCTAGTTGAAGCGAGTCACCCTCAACATGTCTACCTTGTTTTGCTTCAAAAATTTGTTCAACTTCATGTCTCCTCTCATTGATTGTTAGAGTGGAATAAATGGAAAAGGATACATGTGCAACTACACCCATGTAACAATTTTCTTTGAATGCTTTTTATGTAGGAGGGGAATGATCCTTAGAAAAAAAATCGTTATTTCTAGCTTTGATAAAAAATTTCTCACCTACAAAGATTTTTTTATCTTCCATTGTGCATTTGTATTAACTCTCTTGTATCCTTTGATTCCCCAAACAAGGTAAAGCTATATGCCCTACCTTGTGACACTTAAAGCACCTAAACAAAACATTTTCATAATCAAGTTCTTGCATGTATATACTATCTTATGTCTTTAAGCATAAGCATTTGGGTAAGGGCAAATCCAAATCCCTTCATACCCTAATCCTAGCAAAAATTGTTTTAGATTTATTTAGAGTGTTTGAATCAATTTCCACAACCTCTCCCACCATTCATGCTATCTTCGATAGACATTTCTTGCTCCAATATTCTAATGATAGACCATAAAAGCAAATCCATACATTTTCAGAAGAGGAGAAACTAGGAGAGCTAAAAAAACCAAACTTCCATGGTGCTATCTTATTCTCCAATTTTTGAATGCCCATATTTGCTTTGCAAGAAGCCTACGTTGCTTATCTATTGTAGGAAGAATCAAAACAAAATGTCCTTTGGGTAGCAAATAAAATATTGCCTTTGACTTACATTCCAACTACACCCATTCCAATATTTCCTCTTTTGTCAGCCACTTGTCTCTATATAACCCTATTACCGCCTGAGAGACAAAAGGATATGCATTTTGCTTTACCTCCTAAGAGTCCAAATATACTTTAGGAATATATTGGTAGCAACACCTGTTACATTGCTTACTTGCCTTGTTGCAAAGGAAACATTCCGTATATCATTCTTTTGAGGCCTAGACGGCTCTTTTCCTCTTTGCAGGGGTTCTCTTTCTCGAATTAAACTCCCTCAAAATTCTTAGTAATCAGCCTTGTCTGAGATTTCCCATTATCCTTTATCTTCTACAACCATTTAGAAGCAAGAAGTCTGGCATGTAGAATCCACCATGGTAGTTCTTGCCCAAACCTTTTGCCCCTAAATCTAAAATTTCTTTTGAAAGCACTTGTTAGTCTTTTTCCTCACATTTTCCTCGAAGAGTGATCAATTCTATCAATATTATTAATTTCAAAGTTTTTTTTATGCGCCTAGTAAACTTTTTAACGTGATTGGTGACGTTGGCGCGACACGCCCTCTGGCTCCACGGTAACGCTTTTGCTCGGAGCTATGAACCGGTGAGGCCACAACACAGGGGACCTCATTGTTACATTTTGGAATAATGTGAAATATATTAATGAAAGAGATTATTACAAAGAAGAGCAGAGCTCTATATAAAGAATTTACCGAGTCTAAGAATAGACGAATAGCTAGCACAAAGCTAAAAAGCAGAAAGCAAAGAGATAAGGATAAACTAAAAGCTATTTAATAGGAAAAACTAAAGAGTGACCATTAACCTAGATATTATCTTAATACCCCCCCTTAATGGTCAATCCACTAACTAAACCAAGATGCCCCCTAAAACAGACTGCCTTCCGAGACAGATGGAGGCATAAACAGAGAATAGAACCCGAGCACGGGTGTCGAAACACAACTCCTGAGGAATCTGAAGAAGCAGAACACAAATGATGACCGTAGATCCAGCTGGTGACAAGAAGGGGCTAAGCGTTGTAGGCGCATATCCAAGAAGCCCACAAAGCTGCGAACCACGAAAAAACAGAAAACTCTCCAGAAACAGCGACTAGGCAAAAACTTTTACCAAACAAGGAAGCCGCTGAAAGCAGAAAACAAAAGCCCATTCACAGGGCTACGGAATAGGGACCCAACTCTGAGATCTTGTCAAAAAACACCGAGGATCAAAAAAGTTTGCTGCCGTTGAACTTCCGACTGCTTTTGAACCAGGATGCCATGTTTCATGTTTTTCGAGACACGAAAAGACGGATTACAAACTGATGGCATGAATATTGAAGCAGATAGACGGCACAAATTTTAAACAGAACCCTTGCATGGGTTACGAAGCACGGAAACTGAGGCACAGATCTTGAGATAAATCCCAACACGGATTTCAAAACCCAGATCTCGAGAGTAAGGAAAGCATAGATTCATAACATCTGAACACGGATTTCGAGGAAAATATTTTTGCATGTTTGCTCGTAATAGTGGGACCCACAACTGGCACTTATTTCAAAACTCGAATTTGGAGATTGCAGATGAAGAAATTCCCGGAAAATGAGATAAGTGCTTAAAACTTTCACCAAAAATTTCCGCCACAACACCAAAATGATCTCCTATAACGGAAAGAGACAAAGCGCCAAAGTCTGATACTAAGAAAAAAAAGTTTGCCGCTGAGCACGAGTCTGGAAATACTCAAAACATGACTGTAGAAAAGAAAACAAGATAGTGACCATACTGAAAGATTATCAAGACTTTAAAAACCACCGGTATATTTGCTGCGATCACAACACATACAACGACCACCCGTAGCAAAAAACATGAATCGGCAGGTAGCGGCCATGTGTCACGATCAAGAACGGAGATGAAGACTTAGCACATAACAACGACGTCTACAAACAAATCGCCAAATTCTAACTTCAAACTGCAACCACCAAGAATGCAAATCATGGTCAGAGGAAGAAACACCGAAATAGAATGCTTTCCACTGAGACGAAACGGCAAGCACAATGGTCTCAAGTAGAAGCCCACGAACACGTGATTTCCAAAAGAATCTTGCCGAACAAGAAATGCCAACAAAAGCGCCGCTGAAAAAGAACTTTTAACCAAAAAAAGATGCTTCAGATAAAATCGCGTTCAACGCAGAAATCACGACCTTCCACTGATTGCCATGAACCTAAGTTTCTGAATGGCGTCTTCAAAGAATGATTCCACAGTAACGGGTGAAAAAAAAATGCCGAAATCCTCAAATGCCGAATCAGACAGAGAAACGCAATCCTTAGATTTTTACTGCAGGAACCAAGGCGCCAAAACAGAAATCGCGGCTTTGAAATCCGCCAAACAGCCCACGCGAATCGTGGTAGATACAGAACATGCCCTTGGAAACAAAGAAAGCATGATCACAAGCGGCATCAGGAAACACGATCTTGTAAAAAACACGATTGCGGAAAATCCAAACGCGACAGCAATAGAAGATTAAGCACCAAACTTCACCTCAGACAGAAGAGACAAAACCTGCGCCACAGAACCTTTTGCGACCATCATTTTGACAAAAGAAAGATGTTGAATCTACAAAAAGGCACCAAATGTGACCGTCAGGTGACTGAACTGACTTCCAGGTTCAAAATGCGATCACCTCACATAGAAAGGCTGACGCCCTTCAGCAAATAACAGGAAATGACTGAAGCCTCCATGCAGGAACAATCGCCAGAGAAAAACTAACCAGGTTCGAAACTTTGCTCTGATACCATGTTACATTTTGGAATAATGTGAAATATATTAATGAAAGAGATTATTACAAAGAAGAGCAGAGCTCTATATAAAGAGTTTACCGAGTCTAAGAATAGACGAACAGCTAGCACAAAGCTAAAAGTAGAAAGCAAAGAGATAAGGATAAACTAAAAGCTATCTAATAGGAAAAACTAAAGAGTGACCATTAACCTAGATATTATCTTAATACTCATCCCCAAGAAAGAAGGCGTAAAGCCCGCGAGCTTGTTGGCCCAACGAAGGCGTAAAGCTTGTGAGCTCGTTGGCCCAATGGAGGTTTGAACTCTGGTGGCCGCCACAACAACCGAACGACTTAACCATCGAACCACGCCCTTAACGACATTAATTTCTAAGTTACTAATATATTTAATTTTTAAATTTTCTTACTATGTACTAAGCTTAGGGTTATCTTTAGGGATTTTTATTTATTTTTATTATGTACTAAGTTCTAACCCTAACCCTAATGGCTATTTTTTTCTTGATTTTGCAAATTCTAACAAAGTCAAATACAAATTTTGTGTCATTGAATGGGGACATTTATTGCTTCCATAGTTTGAAGACTCGTCAAGTACTCGGCTGACTCGCCAAGACTCGCGAGTCCATTTGCTCACCGTGCTGAGATGGCACTGTTAGTGTAGAAGATTATTGTTATTACTTATTAAGTAATATGTACTTCAACACTTGGCATTAAGCCATCTTAGGTGGCTATGTGGCGACTTGGAGAGTTGGTCAAACTCTTCCAAGCTATGTGGCGACTTGGAGAGTTGAACAAACTCTTCAGAGGTATGTGTCACAACCTCTTGCATATATGTAAGTATGGCAAAAAGTAAACATAAATACCCAACTGCTGTTTCAACTCAGAATTTTTCAGATTGATAAATCTGCATTAAACTTTTCATACATACCAAGATTTGCATACATTCCACACCCAGTTGGGCAGCTACATGAAGCCAAATGCACATGAATTATTGCCTTTGTAGCTACGAACCTGGGACTGGTTAAGATGTGCTGTTTGCACCTTCAAACACAAAGGGACAGCGACCAAAATGACTCCAATAAGGGCGGTTAGCACTCAGAATGAAAGTACTACAACAACAATATAAATTGTGCCACCTCTTTTAAACCCTCATGCTTTGCTAATCTCTTGTATAGCTGCGCTCACTCCAGGAATAGCTGTGGTTGACTTTATAGAAGGCTGCAACTTGTAGATAGACCCTCCTTAATACTTTGATAGTGGCTGGAACAATTTAGGAGCTGCGGTTTACATATAGATGAGCTGCGACTCCTCCTTGATGTAGTCCTTGTAAAATATGGAATGACTGAAACAATATAAGCAAGCTCTGGGAAAATAGGATTTAAACCCGCAACAAACTTCTCATAAAATCTTCAATAAACACTCCACCAAATCTCCATAAAACTCTTTGTCAAAACAAATTTATATTTGCTTGCAAATCACATAAATTTGACAATCAAAACCCCTCATGGAAGCAAATACAAAACCTGTAAATAATTATATATCTTTCTGCACAAACCCTTCAAACATGCACACCTAGAATATCTCCACAAAATAATAACCAAACCCTATAGAATACAAATGGCACATGCATTCAGCACAAAGGCAATCTCTGTATGGAATTGCTCCAATCTTCTGCATTCAGCACAAGTGTGATTTCTGTGTGAAATCACCACAACTAGCTAGGGGGGATCTTTCACCTCTGAAACCAGTGATTCACAAGAGGTTTTTCGTCCTCAAGGAATTTGGGGAACAACAGTTCACTCCCTGAACAAGGCAACATCCAAACAAATTATCAATTCATCAACAACCCTCCAAATGAGCTCCAACGCCCTTTTATAATCTTCTGAAGAGAATATTAAATTGCCCTTTTAATTTGCCTCCATAACTCCCTTTTTGAAAATATTAAATTAACATATACTTTTTGTAGCACATCCCCTTCATATTTCACCTCAAAGTAATAATTCTTTTCCTCTCCAAAAGACCTTTTTGAAATAATAATAATATTTCATATGCAAGGTTCCCTTTTCTAGGTGTCCATCTTTTAAAACACTTAATTACCTTTCCAATGAGCTATTACACTAAGTTGTCCTTTTAATATTTCCAAACATTAGACAACTTTAGTGAATTAATTAAATAATTACTCTATAGCTCACCCAAGTTGCGTAAAGCACTGAAACCGATCGGAATCAAAATATGATCACACTGAGATGATATTGAAGATGTAAGATGATGATTGGAGCCAACCGGGTGACTTACTAAAAATAGACACTCTCTCCAAGAAGTTTGGAGAAGACACCAAAAGCTGGAAATCACTTCTGAAATTGTCATAAGGGTCTTCAAAGACCTCACTGCCCTCAACAATCATCATTGCAAAACACAAGCTAAATGCTCGAAGAACCTTGGAGTTCCCTCAAAACACACCAAACTGCTTGGTCAAAACTTGGAAACTAGACAAAAGCTCACAAATCAAAATTGCTAAAAATGGGGACATTACACCTATTGTCACATAAGAAGCGAAAGCAATAGGGTGGTGGATTGTTCGGCAAACCTGAGAATTGAACAATTTGTGAATATAGGACCTTAAATTGTCACCACAGTCCCCCCCTCTTCTATCTCCATCCTAGACAATTTGAATTAAAGGACCTACTTCAATATTTCTTTTCCTCTCCTTAATTGTCTTTCTATATTTCATGCATTGGTCACTATGTTCGGCAAGATATAATTCCATTAACTCTCCTTGCCATTTCATAATAGGTTAAAATTAAATTAAATGACACTGCCACCTTTTCTCCAATGAGAGTGACATATTTTTATCTCTTTTCACTTCTCATCACAATGTTAGTCTGAGAGTGGGAGTGTGGAAGCTCTGCACTGTTCTCTCATGGTATGGGTTCTTCTCTTTTCTCCCGATTTATCTTGTTTCTCTTTGTGGTTTTAGCCTGTGATAGTTGTATTCTTTCTTTTTTCCTTCACTTTTGGGATTCTATTTGTCCTCTCAGATTTTGTTGTGGTATCTTGGTCTCTTTTTCTTTCTTTGTGCTTGCCTCTTTACTTCAGAATGTTTGTGTTTTGGAAATCATGTGGCACTCTTCTCAGGATCTTCAGAAGCTCCTCAGGTGATTTTTTCATTCTTGGAAAGTATCTGTGGTCTTGATGTGAGTATCTTGAGCTAGTGTTAAGACAATGGAGAATTTACATAATGTTTGTTTTAGGAAGGGATAAATTGGATCCCTATGCATCTTCCTCCTCCTCTAGCAATGCATTCATTCTGTTCTGTGCTAGTTTAGGGGTTATCTTGGTTGATTGGGGGTTTCATACAACCTCTAGGCTGTTTAATCATATAGTTGAGAGAAATGTGATAAGAATTATAAGTCCTTTCCTTCTCTCATAGTTTTCTGCAAGCTTCATTCGATATCTTCTTCCTGCCTCTAGTAATGTATTCATTCTGTTCTGTGCTAGTTTAGGAGTTATCTTGGTTGATTGGGGTTTTCCTCTAATCACTATGCTGTTTAATCATATAATTGAGAGAAATATGATAAGAATTAGAAGCGCCTTCCTTTTCTCATTATTTTCTGCAGGCTTAATTTGATGCAAACTGTGACACTGCATGCCCTTGTGATAATCATTTGGAAAAGGAATATTTTGGGGTGCAAATGTCCTGGATTAAATTTGGCTCCCCTCAAAGCCCATACTCATCACCATTGACGTGATGATTGTTTTTGTCCTATTGTCTTGTATGATTTTTTTGGTCAGTTTGGGGATAAAGTTTGAATGGCTGCTCCAATGGATGTGATGGTAAAAAGTCAGTGAGTGTGAGGGAAGAGTTTGGATGCTGTCATAGCCTTAGGTTAGTAAAAGGAAAGGAACCATCTAAAAATATAGTCAGAGGGCAGAGTGAGAAGATGAATCACTCCTACTCATTAAATAGGCTCCACTTGGCTTATCTTAGGTTAACTGATGATTTGAAACTCAAACAATTGATGGATATGACGGAGTTCTAATTTATAACAGCACTAGATTAAATGCAAAGAAAGCCATTGAATACTGGAAATGGGTCGACTGATGGCATCAAAGATGAAATTTTCTGAAATGGAAACAACTAACTTGCTTAAAGCCCAATTATCAGCAAGAATAAGAGTTCCTCTTTGGATTGTGTCCTGCAAGCTGTGAATGACCTTGGTCAATCCACGCCTCAATTGAATGTGATGAAGATGGCCCATCTGATTGGAGTACACACTGTGTTGTTAAGTGCAAGGAACAACCTTCCAAGAGAAAATGTGGGAACTACAGAATGCTAAAGCAAACGAGAAGATAATTCAAGGTTAGAAGTTGCAATTGGTGATAGGTTGAAGATTAATTTTAAGAAGTATGAGATCGAGAATGAGAATGATGATGGATTTGCAATTGTGCTGAAAGGTTGAAAGTTAGATTGTGAGGAACCTGTGAATGGCCTAGATGAGGAAACCACCCCCTGTTCTTGATTCTAGTGAGAAGGGCAACTGCTAGTTGGGGACCTTTATGTGGGCTATTACAACCTATGTTGCACTTTGAGAGATCAATGAGTGACATAGTTGAAAGCCTATCAGTCTCCAGGAGAAGCCTTATCCATGTTTTTTCTCCCTTTGCAAATATGTATGGAACTTGGATGAGCATGAGCAGGTAGGTTGGCAGCCACACTTTGCCTCAGTTAAGTTGGAGTATATAAGAGGATGGAATGAGAACAACTTGTACCCTAGTTTCTTGGCATGGCAGTTTTGTGCATTCTAAGCTTTCATGGGGTCTGCTTGGTCCAATTATCTTCAGATGCTGCAATGCCAATATTGACAATACTAGAATGATAGTTCTATGGTTGGTAGAGCCTCCCTTTGGCAGTCAACGGACTTCAGAAATTGAGTAGATGATAGATTTTGCTAGTTTGTAACTTAGATATGAACATGTTTCTAGGTGCGAAAATGGTATTTTGAAATGAATATGAAGAAAATGAACTTTTATTTTTTGATTCTTTGCATTTTTCTTTTAAACTTCTGGTTTATTATAATCTTGCATTCGTAATCTAGTCTTGATCATATATGTGGAGTTGGCGATTCCTCTTTTGATTTACCTTGCCTAAAAGAAGTCCAAGCTGATCGCTGGCAGGTCAGCTTAGATGTTCTAGTACTTACAACCATTTATTCAAGTCCTTTTTGCAGCCTTCTTTTAGTTGTAGATGGGATAAATTAAACATGATTGATATAGAATATATGTAATTTTCTTAATTAAGTATTTTTGATCAACATTCACAAAAGGAGGAGCTTTGAGAGGAAGACGAAAAGTCATCCTCCATTAACGTTCTTGGAAGCGTTGTTCTTCACTAAGATGGAGTCCAATTAATATTTATTGTCATTTTTGGTTTATTTTGTTTGATTTCCATCTCTGAATTTGTTGCTTTTGTTGTAATATTGTGATTGGATTGGTTAATTTTGCGATAAGTTTAATGTGTCTTTTTAGTTTGTTTGGTTTCTTAGTGGGTCTTGCAAATCTTTTCTCATATCCCGTGCATTTGAATTTATTGTTTTCTCCACTAAGTTTGTTAATTTGGAGTACGATAAGATCCCTTCAGTGTCATGCTAGCCATAGCTATATTTAATAGAATCTGCAATAAATGCTGGTCAGGACAGTGATAATAAATGTGTTGAGAATGGAATTGGCAATAAAAAATTTGACAATGGTTTCAAAAATGACAAGAAATCTTACAAAGCAGCCCTTAAAGTTGACGAGTAAGAGGTTATTCCAGATTCTACAGAGTTTGAAGTTAGTAATGGAGGTAGCAATGGAAGGAACTGCAACATTGAGAATGAAGAATCCGGAGGAGAAAACAGTAAGGTGTCTTCTAGTCCTAGAATACTGCTTATTAAGCCCAATTCTGATATGATTGAGGCAGTTAAAAAAGAAGAGGAGAGGCTTAAAAACATTGCAGTGTTCTTTGTTCATTTAGATAACCGTTTTCTCCCATCTAGAAATTTTTTTGATGAATGGATTGTAAATGTTTGGGGCAGACTGATGGGAATTTATGTTTCTTTCCGTAGCATGATTCAAAAGGGCCCATTCATAGTTTTTTTCAAAAATCACAGTATGCAAACTAGGGTTTTAAAAAAGAGCTTTGGAATATGGGTCAATCAGTTTTCAGGATAATTTTTCCGCTTGATTCCACCCCTTGTGAGGTTCTTGCTAATTCAGCCCGAGGTGGTTAGATATAAAAAAATCTTCCCTCCCAAACTATGGGCTTTCATTCCTTAGGCCCTTACACCTTTGGGAAATGTATTGCCGGTTGAAGAAACAATGTCTACCCTTCCTCATATTAATGCCAAAATATTAATCTCTCTTAAACCCATCGTTGACATTCTTGATGGGATATGTTTCAAATTGGATGATAAACAGATTCATTGTGAATTAGAAACTTTGGGAGGGTTGAATTCATGTTTTCTTTGCAAGAAAGGTGGTCACCAAAGAAGGAACTGTCCAATTTTTTTTTTCAAGAACTCCAATAAACCTATGGTGGATGTCTCTCTAGCCTTCAATGAAGAGTCATAAAATGGAAGAAGGAATAAGGGAAATCCCCCCCGCCGAGGTTAAGGATTCTTTAACTGAAAATTTTGAATCTAATAAAGTAATATTGATGAAAATGAGTTGGTTTCCATGGAATTTATTCCTACAATAACAGTAGATTCTCAACTAGGAGAAGATTATATTGTTATTCCAGCAACTGACTCCTTGCTCTGAAGGATAGGAGCCTGTTATAATGGTCCAAATTGAATGCTTGTAAAAGAAATGCCCAAGAGCTTGTACTTGATAAATTGAAAAACTAGTCTCAAGTTAGTAATTTGAATGCTACTCCCAGTGCCCTCCAGACTTTGCATAATGATGAATTTGGGGCCTCCAAAGATATTGCTCATACAATTTTTATGGGGAAATTAAAAAAACAAAAAACTATCTTGGATTGTGTTAATCCTCTATTCCAGGAGGATGTAATTGTGTAGGACAGTGTTGTGACTGATACTGGGGGTGATATGTGTGAAGAAGGAAAGAAAAGGAAACAGTTGTGACCTAATCACACGTCACCCCATTACAAATGGGGACCCACCCTTTTTGCAACTTTGAGCTTGTAGAATCCTTAGGAAGTGTTGTCAAACCTAGTCTCTTCCATGAAATGAAGAATGCGCCTCTCTGGAGCGGCATGAAACAAGTCAAGTGAGTTAATTTCCTTGCAAATGAGAAATTAGGAAGGTCATCCATCAAACAAGGTGCAATTGAAAATACTTAAGCATGTCCCTGAGATATCGAAAATTGACTGTCTGATGTCCTGAAGTCTAATTGTCTTGAAATCCTAAAAACTAAGTCTGAAATCTGGTGGATCCTCAAAAATCTAGAATATGCATGTTAAATCTCATGGATCCAAGACCTATCTCAAACATCCTGGAAGTATACTTCAAAATATTTAAAGTATAATATTACTTAAATATATTTTGAAATATACTTGATTTCGGGCACTGAAAAATGGCTAAGTATGGAAATTTTCTTCTCCATGAGTGGAATCCGCCCATGCTTAGGAAATTTCCTCACCCATAGTGGAATCCGCCCTTGCTCAGGAAATTTCCTCATCCACAGTGGAATCCACCCATGCTCAGGAAATTTCCTCACCCATAGTGGAATCCGCCCTCACAAGAGAAATTTCTTTAGCATTCATGATATGTGCCCTGTCTTAAAAAAATTTCCTTATCCTTCATCAAATGCGCTCCTTTGGAAGAAATTTTTTACCCTTTGTCATATGCGCCCACCTTAGAGGGGATTTCTTTGAAACTTCACAGATGCGCCCAAGCTTGAGAAATTTCTCTAGCACCTAAGATATTCGCTTAACCTGAGAAATTTCTTCACCACCTCTCAGATGTGCCATTCACTATGCAATTTCCTTCAACATGCATGAGGTGTGTGTCCTAAGAATTTCTTCATCAACAATCACATGCCCTTCATTTGGAGAAATTTCTCCATGATCCCTCATGAGCACCCAACTTAGGAATTTCCTTAGCACCTGGCATGTGCGCCCTAAGTGAGAATTTCTTTAACACTTGAGAAATGCGCCCTCCTCTTGGAAATTTCTTCTGACCCTATCATGTGCGCCCTCCTCTTGGAAATTTCTCTAACCACTAGGAAATGCACTCTATCCTTGTGAAATTTCTTTGACACTTGCCACATGCGCCCAACCACAAGGAATTACCTTACACAGTCAAGTGCGCTCAAACATAGAGTAGGTCGGCCATGAAAAGATAAAAAGCAAAGTTAAAACCTGAAAATAAGGCCTTCATTGCATAAAACTTGCATGTTAGGAATTCGTAATGAAATGTTGTTGATAATCAGATGCCTTTGCATTGATAGACGTTTCTCTTGTGTAGGTAATGGATGGAAAATGGCGAGAACTTGCACTTGAAGGTTCAGAGCATGGAAGAAGTGTTGCTCAAGGTCAACAAGAGGAACCCAACACCAAGGTCATCATTGGAGGTGGTCCATTGCATGACACCACTTCATCATCCAGAAGCTCAGATCCAAGAATCCAAGAGTCTAGTTCCACATTCAAGCTCTGGAGCCATCCACTTCAATCCTTAAGTCTACTCCAAGAATTCGCACCCAAGGTCTACTTCTGGCACCATTTAGAGTCAGAGTCTTGCACGAATCCTGCACAAAACAAGCACAAGAGCTTCATGAGATGAGCAAATGAGCGAGTACATCAAAAGTCATGAATTACATGAAGACAACATCAAGAAATTCCCAAAATTTCCAAGTTTTCAGGTTCGAAAGCTGCCAAGTTCCAAAGGTGAAAATCCTAGTTCGAACACTATTTCACAAAAGATGACATAATTTGGGAAAATGTTCTGAGTAGTGTGAACATATTGAAAATCAAACCGGTTTGCTTGAAGATGTCGAGGTGGCATGTCCACGTCACCTGTCCAAGTTCAATACATGTACATCAAGAAGAGGTCAAAGAGGGCACCCATGTGGCAGATGCTCTAAAGATTCCATTGGGAAATGTACCTTCGTTGCCTCTCTTTTGGGCGGTTATGCTTTGTTGTCATCATCTGGGCCATTGGTTTGCAAATTAATCCTGGTCGTTCATGTAATCTTTGAGCCTATATAGGGCCCATTTCTCTCATTTGAAAAGGTTAAGACCTTTTAGATTAGAAGTTGTTAGCTCGCAAGAGTAGGAGTAGATTAGAGGAGACTTTGAAATCATTGAAGAGACACATGAAATTGTTGTAATCATACACTTCAAAATTAATACAAGCTCATTGTTGGTTTGCATGGTGATCTTGTGGTTTTGGAATGTTAGCATGATTTCTAATTTCTTGGATGTGATGGAGAAATGTTTCCAAGTAGTTTAATAATAGATTAGAAGTTCATTGATGTAATGAGTATATGCAAAGATATTTGATGAATTCCTCTTGGTTCATACTTTTTGTGAATTGTCGAAGGCAATTCACTTTGCAAAGTTAGCCTGAACCTCCATTTGCTTTAGTTCGATTGTGAATACTTGTTCAAATTGTGCCAGCTGTGGGTGTTTGGGCGTGTGTTTGCAATATGAAAATCACTGGGTTACCTTAGAAGATTGCACCTGCTTCGTGTAGTTGTTGGTTCTCATGGCAAAGCAGAGTCAAGTTTTGTGAGGAGTTTGTCTATCTTGGCATGTTTCATTATTTCTTTGTCCTTAGAGTAGCTTTCTCAACCCTTGCCTTTTTTCCTTTCTTTCATAGCCGGTTTGAAGAAGTTCTATTCCATAAAGAAGGAGAATAGTATATTCAAGTGAAGTAAGGAGTCAATTCAGCGTAAGTCCTTTGTGATTACCAGCATTATCACATCAACTACTAAGTCTATCCATTGCAAGTCAAGACCTGACATATCATGAACCTTGGAGTTGTCTCATTGGATCGCATTGTTTAGCCTTTGAGAGTTTTTGTTCAAGAGAGGATAGAATACTTAGTATTTTATTTTGAGTTTGCATGTGCATAAAAAACACATCAACATAAACAACTTGAACAATCTGAGGCTAACCAGAAAAGTAACAAAAGGGGTAAGGAAGAAAAATTACCCAAATGCTTTGATATATTGAATAAAAATGAGAGGTCCTCGCCATCCACACCTACTTGTAAATGAATTTAAGATGTATTAGTTGGAATGTCAAAGGGTTGGAATCCTCAATAGGAAATACATCCTAAGATCCTTTGTAATAATAGGCCAAAATTTGTTTTTTTACTCCTTTAGGGGACTAAAGCTGTGGGTTTCTAGCTTTTGAATGTAACCTCAAATTTTTTTGGTAAAATTCCAAATTTTATTCTACAAATCATACCAAGGGGAAAGGTGGGGCTGCTATCTTAGTTGCCTCTGAATGGGTTCTTTTCATTAGTGAATATGGCTGCTCTCCCTATAATAGGATGTGTTGTGACCTAATCACACATCGCCCCATTGCAAATGGGGACCCCCCCTTTTTTTTTGGCTCCGATGCTTTGTATTGAGTCTTGGATGATGTCTTAGATTTATTTTATGATGAAGTCAGTAGTGTTTGAGTCCTATATTCCTCGATGTCCTGATATCTTGATCCTGATGTTATGAGATCCTGAAAATGACTAAGTCTGATATCCTGAAAATCCTGAAAATTGGCTAAGTCTGAAATCTGGTGGATACCTCAAAATCTAGAATCTGCATGTTGAATCTGGTGGATCCAAGACCTATCTCAAACATCCTGAAAGGTATATAGAAAAATATTTAATAAATATATTTTTCAATATACCTCACCTTGGGGACTTATAGTTTTAGGCACATTTTCCCACTTGCAAAGACTCAAAGGGCGCCTAAGGTGGAGACTTATATGTGCGCCTAGAGGAAAATCAACGTTGAACCACTTCAAACTATGGCGCCTTGATTGAAACTGAAGTAATAAACCCTTAAACATCAAAAAATTTGACAAAGGAATGATTCAAGAGTCTAGGCGCCTTTTCATGTTCAAATGATCATTAAATTGCGCCTTAGGTTGAAGTGAATGAGTTTAGGCGCCATTCCTTGTTGCTTTTGTCATTTTGGGCGCCTTGATGTGAGATGAGGTCTAAATCAATGATAAATAGCGCCTAAGGATGATCTAGTCTCACAAGGGTGTAAACAAGTTCAAAGAATAAGCCAAGTTCAAGTAAGGCGCCTTTTTTTGCCTAAACTATCCATTTTGGGCGCCTAGGAGGAAGGAGATTCAACGTCATGAATCTAGGCGCCTTTTAACATCAAAACAACCACAAAGTGCGCCTATCAATGAAACAAGTTTGAAATCATGAACTTTTGCGCCTAGAAGCAAGGAGGTTTCCTGAGAGCTCAAACATGAGATGAAACCCTTAAATGCCAAGAATTAGCTCCCAAATAACCTAGGCACACCTTACCACTAGAAGCAACTCAAAATGGCGCCTAGAGTTGAATGTGACTATCTCAAGGAACCAAGGCGCCAATTCACATCTACATGGCCTTCAAAGTGTGCCTTAGGTTGAAGTAAACATCTTAGGCGCCATTTCACTCCTAAATGACACCATTTGAGCGCCTAAGCAAAACATGATTGAATCTTTGATTTTTTAGAGGGTACTTGAGTGTCTGGAACCCCTCATGAGCATGCCAAGTGATTTGAATCATTAAAAGTTCAAGTAAATAAGCTTAGCATACTAAGGCACCGTTTCCTACTCAGAACATTCACTTTGGCGCCTTACATGAAGGAAGCAATGAAATTTTGAAATCTAGCATGAGTGGATCTCTTGGAGGCTTAGAAGAGTGATTGAAAGTCTTAGAAAGCCAAGGAGTTAAGTCAAAGATACCTAGGTGCTCATTCATGTCTATATAAACTAGATCTAGTGCCTTGCTCATAGAAGCATGATTCATTATCACCTAAATGGGCGCCTAGGATGGAAAGTCTTTAAAACGTCTTAAACATGAAGTTGAAGTCATTAGAGCTTGTGCAACAAGCATGAAGTGTTTTAGGCACACTTTTCAATTCATTTTTCCTTAGATATGCGCCTAACTTGGAGTAAACTCTCATTCACTTGAACGCGCTAATTCACATCCACATGACCTTTAAAAGGCGCCTAGCAATTGTAAATTCTTAAAAACACCTCAAATTGTGCTTTAAAGTGTCAAGAAGCAAGCTAAGAACTAAGGCGCCAATTCACACCCTGAGCATCAACAATGTGCGCCTTAGAGCATTGTCAATCCCTCATGTATGTTAGGCGCCATTTCTTGTGATTTTGGTCATTATATGCACCTAGGAAGGAGAAATGAGTTTGGGCGCCTTGCAAAAAGAGGACTAGAAGTCATCAAATTAGGTGTTACCTTGAAGTAGAAGTCCTCTAAACACCTATATATTAAGTTGAAATCATTAAATTGTCAAAGAAATCACCTAAGTCTTCTAGGCGCATCTTGTCACCAAAATAACCTCAAATTGCGCTTTGAAGATGAGTATGATGGTCTCAAGGAAGCTAGGCGCATTTTCTTGCTTCTACATGTCATTTTTGGCGCCTAGAGGATATGAAACTTGAAAGTAACTCTTGAAACTTTCAGAATAGGCGCTCCAATGAAGAAGTCCCAGAGGAAGCCAAGCATAAGTTTGAAATGATGAAAGACTAAGAAATAAACTAAGTTCATCAAGGCGCACTTTTCATCAATATCAAACCATTTTAGCACCTAGGAGGAGCCTACATAGGATGACACCTTTGATCAGGGTTCCTTGAAGAAGAAAACCATTCTAAGACGTTCACAATTGGTTGGCATCATTTAAGGCCAAAAGAGTTTAGGCGCACTTTGCTCCTCCTTACACTTATATGTGCGCCTAGACTAGAGAAAGGTTTATTTAGATGTTTAAAGGTGATTCTTTCATGTTATGAAGTTTTTATCAAGTGATTGATAATGTTTCTTTGTTGTGTTGCAGGAGCATTGATCGAGCTAAGCATCTGGAGTCACCTTCAAAGAGTAAAGTGAAGTTGGAAGGCAATCACTATTAAGAAGGAGAAGAGTCATCATGTAGCTGCTCCAGAGGATTGCATCAAGTGTACTACTTCATCTTCATCATCATCGCATTATCAAGCAAAGACATACATCCATTCACCTTCAAGTTCTCCCAATCTTCAAGTATCAAAAGAGTCTCCTACTTCATGTCATCATCATCATCTACTCTTACATGAAGGAAGCATCATCATCATCATATACACTACTCCATATGAAGAAGCAAGGAAGATCATTCCTACATCTTGCAAAAGAAGAATCACAGTGTTAAACAAATGAGCAACATCTATCATACATATCCAGTTTGCAAGAAGATGAACAAGGCAAGGTCAATGAGATACATCCCAAATATACAAATTCATTCAAGCAATCACATCGAAGACATCACACAAGATGATGCAATTTGGGAATATGCTAAGGTGGCACCTACGTGGCCGATATACATCATCATTCAATCATAATCAGCCACATCATATGTCTAGGTTCAATGTACCTGTTACAAGCAAGAAGCCAAAGGGGACGTCCATGTGGAAGATGCTCTAAAGATTCCATCTTATCCTTATCTTCTTGGAAAACGTGCCTTCATTGACTCTCTCATTGACTAAAAATAGCAAGTTGTTGTAACTACCTGCTGAGATGACATGATCTAGACCCTTGGCTACGTGAAATTATTAATTCTGCTAAAAAACCCCATGTCTTGTGGCAGTCAAAGAGGAGGAATTGTGTGGAGGCCGACGGCGGCGGAGGTGAGGTGTTGGCGGCAGAGGAGAGTGGAGGCCGCAGGGTAGAGAGACCGGCGGCGGTCATGGAACGACAGACGGGTTTGGTGAGGTCTGCGCAGGGGGGGCATAGCCCGCGGGGAAGGGAAAGGTGTGGGAAGTTTGGGGAGGGGGGCGAAGCCCCCACCCACATCCCACTGATCCTAGCCCTTCATTGTAATTCTGGACCTCTATATAAAGGCTTTGTTGCCTCATTTGTAAAATCATTAGAGAGTAGATCATCAGATATAGTTAGCTAGTAGTAGAATAGTAGAGTAGAAGAGACTCGAAATTCTCTGAGAGTACTTGAAGTTGTTGTAAATATTTCTCAAGATTAATGCAAAGACATTGGAGCTTGTTTGGTGTTAAGTGTTGTCTTGTGAAATGACATGGTTTCTTGTACCTTGATGAAGTGGAGAGATGTTTCTAAGTAGATTAGAAGTAGATTAACAGCTCTTTGATGTGATATATGTTTGTATTGAATATTTGATCAACTCCTAGCTCATGCTTTTGACATTCATTGTTGGTGAAGTGTTGTGTAAAGCTAGTCTGAGCTTCATTTATTTGCTTGAGTTCGATTGTGGATGCTTGTTTAAGCTGCGCCGTTCAATGGGTGTTTATATAAGCCCTCATGATTTGAAAATCTTTCGCTATCCTTAGGAGATTGCACCAACTCCATGTAGTTGTAGGCACCCTTGGCGAAGTGGAGTTAGGTTAATCAAGGAGTTTGTCTATTCTTGCATCATCATTGCCTCATTGACCTTAGATTAGCCTTTCTGAACCCTTATCTTTTGCCTTTTCTTTATTATTGATACATCATCCACACTGAAAGGAGAAATAAGCTAAGTGAAGTATGAAGAAGTCTGCGTAAGTCCCTTTGTGATTATCAGCAAGATCACATGTATTCATTGAGTTTATCCACCATAAGTTATAAAAAAGGAACCTTGGAGTTGCTTCATTGGATCACACAATTTAGCCTTTGAAGAGCTTTATTCAAGAGAGAGTGGGATACTCAGTGTTTTACTCTATTGTTGACCTGTCTAAAAACAATCATCGACAGGATGGTTTGTGTAATTTTGAATAAAGAAGACTTCAAATATGGTATCTGCTCTATGTATGTTCCAAATAATTATAGAGAGAGAAGTCAGTTATGGAAATGGATCAACACCTCACTCTTGAATGTTCCTTAGATTATGGCAAGATACTTTAATATGGTTGAGTATAAAGAGAATAAAATTGGAGGAACCTCGTTATCTTGGAAAGGGAATGATTTATACTATTGGGCCAAGGCTAAAAGATTCCTAAATTTAATGGGTCCCCCTAAAATAATAAAGTTAACTATAAGGGTATATGGTACACTTGGTGCATTAATTGAAATTCTAGTAAAAGGCCGCCTCTGCTAAGTCAAACCAATGGAAGGAGTTCTTTTTGAGTAAAGTTGTCAAGGGCCAAACAATTTATCATAATTATGCACAAACTTGTGATAGTACCTTGTCAAGCCTAAGAAACCTCACAAACTTTTGAGGGACATAGGGTGTGACCAATCTTGCATTGCAACAATCTTCGTTAAGTCAACCTGGACACGGGTGAAACAATATGGCCCAAGTACTCCACCTATTGGACTCCAAAAGCTTACTTAGAGTGTTTGGCAAAGATATAATGCTTTTGTAGAATTTTGACGAAGATGAGCACTCCTGATGTGACTATAGATAAGTATACCATCAAAGAAAACCAAGATGAATTTGTGTAAGCAGCCACGAAACATTGTGTTCATGAGGCTTTGAAAAGTGGAGGGGCATTGGATAATCCAAAGGGCATGATCAAAACTTCATAATGGCCTTCATGGGTTTGGAAGATAGTTTTAGGAATATCAACTTCTTTGACCCGGATTTGATGATAGCCTAAATGAAGATCTAGCTTAGTGAAAAATTGAGCCCCTGAAAGCTCATCCAACAAATCATCAATAACATGGATAGGAAATTTATCTTTGATGGTTAATTTATTGAGCTCTTGAAAAATCAAGGTACATCCACCAATCCCCATCTTTCTTAGGAACCATAACTATAGATAGGAGAGGAATAAGGATTGATACTAGGCCAGATGATACTAGCCTCTTGGAGTTCTTGCACCATCTTCTCAATTACATTCTTCTATTCAAAAAGGTATCGATGGGGCCAAATATTAGGAGGAAGGCTACCAGGAATGAGAGGAATGGAATGGTCATGTGACCTTGGAGGGGGTAGGCCCTTTGGTTCCTCAAAGAGTCGTTGATACTTAGCAAGGAGGCCCTAGAAAAGGATAAGGAGAAAGAGTTTGAGCCTCAAGAGAGTGAAATTGGGCCAGAACACTAGAACACCCTTTTTTTAACACCCTTTTTTTAACAATTTTTTTATACAATGGGAGTTGACCATCTGAACATTACTTGCCTTCAATCTTTGTAATGTATACTCTCGACCATCACGATGGAATCTGAGCCAAAGTTGGGAGTAGTCACAAGTGATCAGGCCTAAGGTTTGTAACCATTGGACCCCTAATACCACATCTGCACCCCCTAAGGAAAGAGCAAACATATTTGTTGTCAATTGACAATCACCCATTGTAAGCTTGATATTGCGGCACTTGCATAGTATTACCATTGGCCACCATAATTTGAAAATTATTGTAGGCATAGACATAGCAATGGAGTTGGTCAACTAGTTTCTTGCTGATAAAGTTATGAGTGCTACCACCATCAGTTAGAAACTTAGAACCACTATCTTTTGTCTTTTGATATAGCCAATGACCTTAAGCATTTGAGGGAAAGAGAAACCTACCAAAGCATGAATAGAAATATGGGCATCAAGAGTTGATTCTTGTTTTGGAGAAACTGTAATGTTCTACCCCAATTTTTTTTTCAGATTTTCCAACGCTAATGGCAGTGTTAGCACATGAAATGCAATTATCGAATTAAGTAAACACTTGCACACCTTTTGATCACCAAGTTCCCAAGACGGGCGAGGTGAGAGCATACACATGCTTCAACTTAAAAAATACAATACTCGGCAATAAATCAAATACAACTTCCGCTTATTCAGTGGGCATCCACTTTTTCAGTGGGGATACACCACTTATTCAGTGGGAGAATGAACTTAGGAAACAAGGCACTTCCGCTTATTCAGCGAGAAGCCGACACTAAAACTACTTATTCAGTCCACACAGGTGGTCATACCATCCAGGGGTTACAATAAAAGATTGCAACAAATTAAATGTTCTCAATGAAAGGTATAGGCTGCAAATTCATTCATTAACCCTGATTTCCACTTGTTTGAACTGCTGCAACAAGTTAGTTCATAGAAATGATATGAATGATGAAAGAAAACACATGCTATCTGTGCAAATAGAACACCAAAATATACCAAACAAGGAACTATGAAGGAAACACTGATTGAAGCCCTTTCTGTCACTGCTGTAGCACTGTTGCAGGTTTGAAACTTCTATACAACAATGAATAAACTCATCAATAGTCCTAGATCATGGCTTTCCCCACCTCCAAACTCATGGCAATGAGTTCTACCCACAAGGATGCCTCCCAAATGATAGTCTAATGCCTCCAAAACAAGGCGATTTCCCCTCTTAGTTCACACGCCTCCCTCTGTGCTGGTACGGCCTGCCAAAAGGGACAATGAAACTACACAAAACTCCCCACAATATTGATTAATGATGGCGCCCAGGTATGGAAGAAATTATCAATAAAGATTTGGAGGAAATAAGCAATCAGAAATTAATCAAAACTCCCATGCCAAGGTTGGAAATGTACGGCCTGTAGATAGGCGAACTGCATTCATGGCTCATCAACTTCAATACATTCATCAAATCCTTTCAAAATGCACTGCAAAAACTTAACAGGAATAATAGCATCAAATAACCAAACCAAAAACTTCAGAAAACATCAAATTCCATGGAGCTCTGTGTGATTCCTGGTTGAAATCACCTTGAACCAGCTAGGGTGGATCTCTCACCACCGAAATTGATCTTCTTCTAGAGGGTTGACATCCTCAAGAAGAGAAGGAAGAACACGTAGGTTCAATCCAGCAGCATAACGGTATCAAATCAATAGCATAAAGAAAACAATGAGCTCTCAACCTCCATATAAATGCACTTTGTAAGTTACACAAGAAAATAATTATTTCTTGGAAATAATTACCTTTTACTCTCCAACTTAATTATTTCTCTTTTCCCAACTTGAGCGCTCACTTTTAAGTGCCTAAATAATTAAAACATCTTTTCCCCTTTCAAATGAGCTATAACACTTAGGCACTTTCTAATTATTTCCATCCTTAGAAGAAAAAGTGCAAATAATAATAAAATAGCTCATTAATACACCCAACTTTATGAAAAATCCCAAACATCATCAAACTGCAAAATAAACTATACCAACGTACTCTAGGGAGTTTGGGATGAAGAATGATCCCATTCGGGTGACTTTCTAAAAATAGATTGCTTCTCCAAGAAGTTTGGAGAGCAATCCGGGAAGCCGAAAAAACTTCTCAAAGCTACACTGCAATTCTGAACCTCAACTGAACACAATGCCATCAACTAAAATAAAAAAACAACTGAACCAGTGATCTCCACAACTAAGGAGCCCCTTACCATACCACATAGCCTATCGAAACTCAAGGAAATAGGCTATCGGACCCACAATTGGTTAGGCTTGAGAAGGGGACATTACAGTAACCAACTCGTCTTTTGTATTTGAAATTCTTTGAGTCACTAGGCACTGTGGTAGAGTTAATGAGATATAGGCATTGCTCATGAAATTTGTGGCCATTTTCCCATTTTTATCACAATTGTAACATAGTCCCTAGGCCTTTTTCTCCATTATCTCTTCACAAGAGAGTTTGTGAATTATGAGGGGCTTAGTTCCTTTGTCTGATGTCTTCTTTTTTAGTTTTGAAAGAAGAGGAGGAGTTGGCTAGTTTCCGTTGCGTTGCTAACTTGTCTTTCACAAGTCGTGCCAAAGACAAAACATCACGATAGGACTCTGGTTTACACAGGAGAACCTCTACTTGAATATCCTCCTTGAGACCATTGATGAAACAATTACGAAAAAATGATAGATACAAGCCACATGTTTGGTTAGCCAATTTCTTAAACTCACTCTGATTATCTATCACTAAATGTGTTTGGCGGAGTTTAGTGAGGGTACCAACAGAGTCATCATAAGCACTAGGGCCAAAACGGATGAGAGCTTCCTTGCGAAATTTGGACTAGGCAAGCAATGGGTTAGTCCTATCCAACCACCAATAGAATTGAAGGGCTTCCTTCTCCAAGTGAAAATTTGCAAGAGAGAGCTTTTGATCATGGGGAATTTGATAGAATTCAAAATATTGATCAACTTTGCCCAACCAAGTAGGGAAATCTATATCAATCACATTTAGGAAGGTCGAGTTTAGTGGGATGGATAGGGCCACTTTGATTGTGGAAGAAGGAATTGACTGTAGGAGAGAAAGGTTGGCCTTTGTCTATAATTGAGAGGAGCCATTCCATTTTGTGGGAAAGTTGAGAGATCTTATCTTTGACGTTGCTGAACCTTGACTTCCGTGTGTATGGTATCAAGGTGGTCATTGAGAGTGCACCATGAGCTCTAGTGGATCCAATTGGTCTTGAGAGCAACGACCTGCCACCATAGGGTAGAGATGGACCTAAAAAAATATGGTATATTGATCATCTTAGAGAGACGAGCACAATGGGATAATCCATCGCAAGGGTAAAATTTTGGCCCCTAGATTTTTTTCTGGTAATGTTATAGCTAGGGATTTTTTAAATTTTTAGATCCATGTGGGTGAGAAATGCAGTCGGTTTCTTCGTTTTTTCGCTCGATATAGTGTTATATGTTTAAGATTAACTGCTCAGCTAGATTGTATAGTTGCAAACTCGCAGTTTGGAGAAATTTGAAGAACTAGGCAAGATACTATGCTAATAACTATACATCTAGAAGAATATGGAAGATGGTCTATGCTGCAATGAAAAGACTAATAATTGTAGAATAGATTACAAGTACTCAACTGCTAGGAAAAATCTAATGCGATTGTATATGGGGCAAACAACACACAAGTGGGAATACAGAGGGAGAGCACTAAAGGGAGTGTCTGGTCTATGAACTCACCAATATACTGATCTTGTTTGTAAATAGTGTCAGTGCAATATTTTAGAGTGTTTACGGAGGGTTAGGACAATATCCGTAACCCACTATTTTGTCTCGGAGGTATGTCGTGAGTAACTTCATGGGGGTAACTGCTTACCAATGCATCATAATATATCGACAATCGAAGGTTACCTAGGGTTAGGTTGCAAAAAATCCTAGGGGGTCTTCCAATATACCTATGGGTATGTGGAAGCTCGCAACCACATATAGAGGTTGTTTGAGGCCTAGGTATTGGAGCTAAAATACTCCTCACTTCATTAGACCCTTTATGGGGAAATCCAATTTAGCCAAAAACAACTCTTTTGAGGATATTTGAAAACCCTTGGCACAGGTTTTCTAACCTAAAGAGAAAATAAACTACTTGCAAGGGAAAACAATTGGCAAAAATACGGGTAACAAATTTAGTGCGATTGCAGATGTACCTGTTGATGTGTTTTTCTTGCACATGCAAACTCAGAATAAATTACTAAGGTAATCTATCCTCTCTTGAACAAAGATACCCAAAAGCTAAACAATGTGATCTAGTGGGTTATCTCCAAGGTTCTAGTACGTTGGTTCTCAACTTGCTCATAGGATAACCTCAGTTGGTATGATGTGATATTGCTGTTTCCTCAAAGGGACTTACGTAGACTTCTTCTTGCTTCACTCAGCTTATTTCTAATTTCAGTGTGGATGATGTATGTACTATGCCTCAATAGGCTGATGTAACAAAGGTTATAACCCAATGATAAAGAAAAGGAAAAAAGATAAAGGTTTAGAGAAACTAATCTAAGGTCAATGAGGCAATGATGATGCATGAATAGACAAACTCCTCAATAAACCTAACTCCACTTCGCCAAGAATGCCTACAACTACATGGAGTAGGTGCAATCTCCTAAGGTTAGCGAATGGTTTTCAAATCATGAAAGCTCATATAAGCACCCATTGGACGACGCAGCTCAAACAAGCATCCACAATCAAACTTAAGCAAATTATGATGAAGCTCAAACTAGCTTTACACAACACTCCACCAGCGATGGATATCAAAAGCATGAGCTAGGAGTTGATCAAATATTCAATACATACATGCATTACATCAATGAGCTACTATTACTCTACTTCAAATCTACTTAGAATCATCTCTCCATTTCATCAAGATACAAGAAACCATGTTATTCCACAAGACAACACTTAGCACCAAGCTCCAATGCTCCAATGTCATTGCATTAATCTTGAGAAATATATACAACAATTTTCAAGTACTCTCAGAGAATTTCGAGAGTCTCTTCCTACTCTACTCCTCTACTCTACTGGGAACTCTCTCTACTGCTAACTAACTAACTATGAACTAACTATTACAAATGAGGCAACAAGGCCTTTATATAGTTTTCCATAATACAACCGACGACCAAGATTGATTTGTGAATGGACGGCCCAGATCTTTACAACAAGGCAACTATGCCTAATTTTTTAGTATTTTCATATATAGCAAACATATTTTGTACATAGAAAAGAAGGAATGGCGGCACGCTTCCCAAGGTGATAAAGATGATGAGTTGGAAGACCTTTCCCTTGGAGCGCCCTTATCCTCTTGTTTGTGCATGCAGGTACAATGTACTTAGACAAGGATGATGTGGCAACATTTGATTGGTGAGGATGATGCGCATGCACGTAGGTGCCACCTCAGCAACTCTTATGGATTCCAACAGTTTATTCAATTTGCTTTTGGGCATATTCCCAAATTGCATCATTTGTGCGATGTCTTCGAATGTGATTGCTTTGATGAACTTGAATGTTTGGGAATGTATCCTTGCTGATTTTGCCTTGTGTCTTTTGTAAGTCGGATGTGTACGATACATGTTGCTCATTTGCCTAACTCTGCGATACTTCTTCTCCTTATAGGATATATGTTGATCTTCTTTGAATGCTCTTTCATAGAGAGTAGTGTAGATAATGATGCTTTTTTCATAACATGGAGTAGGAGACTTCTCTCAGAGACTTGAAGATGGAAGAGCTTGAAGTTTGATGTATGAATGTCCTCTATGATGCAGATGATGAAGTGTACTAGCATGATGAACTTGAAGTGATCTCTTGCTAGGAATGAATCCTTTTATAATGTTTATCCTCTTGCTTGATGATTGATGCTTGAAGATGGTTCCAGGTGCCTTGCTCCTTGTATGACTCTTTAGCTCCATCAATTCTCCTGCAACACAAACCAAGAAACATATCAATCCATTGATAGGCATTTTGACCTCATAGCACAAAGAAATCATTTTGAACATTTATTAGCCTTTCTAAACCTACGCACACATTTAAGCCTGTGGAGATGCAAAAGTGCGCCTTCATCAAACTAGCCTTATATTTTCCATTTCTATGATTTCAAACAATTGGAAATGTCTTAGAATGTTTCTCTTTCTCAAGGCGCTCACTTCCTGATGTGAATTCATATGCTTTTCTTGAGGCGCAAATTTAGAGCTGTAGAGAGGTGAAAGTGCGCCTAGCATACTTAGTGCAATTTCATGATCTCAAACCCTTGTTGATGCTTAAAGATGTTCATTTTGACAAAGTAAAGACCCTTCATCATTGACTCCTGCTCTTGTACTTGAGGCGCAATTTTAGGGTTGAAGAAGTGGAAAAGTGCACCTAGGTAACTTAGGCTTGTTTTTGGCATTCTATGGTTTCAAACACTTGTTTAAATTCTCAGGAGACCACTTCATCCCTAGGCGCCAACTCTCATGATTACATGCACTTTGCTTCCAAGGTGCCAAAATTGGTTTGAAGAGATGCCAAATTGCGCCTCATCTTGGAGATAGTAAACTTGTTCAATCTATGGTTTCAACTCAGTGTATAGGTGTCCAGAGGGCTTATTGCTTCAAGGTGACATCAATCTTCATAGTTTCAAGCCCCCTTTTTGCAAGGCGCACATTGATGACTCTCTGGGTATGAAATTGCGTCCTGATGCAAATAGGTCTTCACTTCATTTTTTATGCATTCAAATTATTGTGTATGTTCATGAAGATCTTATCAAACCAAAATACTCTCAAAATTTATAGATTCAAGCACCTTTCTTCTTAGGCGCAAAAGTGAACCTGTACAGAGGCTAAAGTGCGCCTAGCTATGAGATGTGCAATTAGTGGACTTAGTCAATCTTGGAACTCAAGGGAAGGTTATATCTCTTAAGGCGCCATCTTCTATGGGTTTAGGCATTCATTTCATGTCAAGGCGCCAAAAGGTGACTCCACATATGCAAAATTGCGCCTAACATTAAGAAGGGTGGACTTCAAGTTCTTTTGGATTCATGTCATCAGAGATAGTTAAAGGAGCTCAATTCCACTAAGGCGCCACTAACATAGATAGCTTCAATCCAAGTTTATCAAAGGCACAGAAGGATGACTCTACAGGTGATGAGATGCGCATAGGTATCTAAGCATGGCTCTCGAAAAATTTCTAAGTTTGGAGTCGTTAAACCACCATTTAAGCACAAATTAATGATTATCAATGATAATTTTGCAAGATTTCCCGTTAGGCGCACATTTGGGTATCTATAGAGGCTTGAATGCGCCTCACCTTCCTTGTGAGTTTTTCCAAAATTTTCTAAGTTTTGAACACTTCATGTTGATCCTCAGGCGCAAAATTGGGTCTCTGGATGCTGCTTCTCTTCCTCCAAGCCTAGGCACACTTTTGTGATTCTTCAGGAGTGAACTTGTGCCTCGACTCTAGGGTCATTTCCTTGTAAATTTTCCAATGTTCAAAGCATTTTGGAGGATCAAAACATCCATTTCTATTAAGGCGCCAAGGTTTGGAATGATTATAACGATGAAAACCTCCTAAATTGAGGCGCACTTTGCTCATAGTCAGACCGAAAATTTGACACACTCCAGGAGATTATGGCTTCCAGCACGAAGCTATAGATTCAAACACCACTGTCTTCATCATGAAATAAACCTAAGACATCATCCAAGACTCAAGGCAAAGCACCGGAGCTCAAAAACAGGGGGTCCCCATTTGCAATGGGGTGATGTTGTGCAAACGTCACAACAGTACCCACTTTTTGATCACCAAGATCCCTCTAGGGTGAGGTGAGAGCATACGGTGGATAGATACAAACGGCCCTAAATTGGAAAAACTGATTGCTGAAATGGCCCTGGAAAGAGCTTTGATACCACTTGTAATGAAACTGCAAGACAAAATATGTTGAACACAGAAATATTGCAAAAATGAGAGAAAGAAGATTGCTTTATTATCTTCGTAGTGGCACTTCGAGGGGGCAACCTCCAATAGAGCATATACTCCAATTACAAATATTCCGAGATGCCTTTCAATTGAGAAGTCATTACAATATATAGAGTTTTGCCAAAGGCAACTACTACCATCCTATGCATGTGGGATAATTACTTTATTCTAACAACTAGTGGGATGACTTACAAAGTATATGCATCCCTTTATTAAAGCTACCTAAGGGCGACTTAGAAAGCATATGCGCCCAACTGCGACTAGCTAAGAGAAAGTAGAATGGTGTACATAACAACATGTCTTCTTCAATGAAAGCGTTTAGATATGCTGCAAGGACCACAAAGGAAAATACTCTTCGTAGAGGACTTGATTAAAGATAACTTTACAGCCCAGGCCTCAATTTCTGCAGGACTGTTTCATTGATAAAGAAAGAAAGAGAGAAATAATCTATATTAACGTCCACCTTTTCAGTGGAAAGAAAGAAATAAATTATATTAATGTCCACAAGTGGCCAAGAAGGTCATTTGAAATTACGTCCAGTACCAATAGAACATGTTTTTATAAGGTTAATAAAGCTATGTTTGTTTTTCCCATATGGGACTTTATGTTCAGAAATATGAGACTAATACCTTTTAATTAGGACAGAAGCCATGATACTTTTGTAGAGTTAGGTTTTATCTTAGATTAATGTAAGCCTTTCTCCAATAATCTGTCTTGGATTGGTCGGATACTGTACTGGTAGCCTTTCTCCAATATTCTCTCGTGAATTCAGTTAACTGGCTGTAAGCTATAAGAAACCAATGATTACATTAGCTATAGATATTTCTGATGTATTCTTAAGGTTCTTAATTCAAAATAAAATCTTACAGGTTTCTTTGTTGTTTTCAATTGACTTTGCCTTGAGTATTTTTGGCATTCATATACTCATTGTTATAACCATTTAATGATTGCAGGTTTGAAAGACCGGATTTTCCTCTCATATTTTCGGGAGTATCACTCTTGAAGGGAAGGTAAGAATATAATTTTTTTTTTATCGGTGAAGTATGTGTAATAAACAGCATCAGTATCATTTTGGTCAGGTAAATTGTTCCTAGTTGAATGCATATTATATGGTAGAATAAAATTAATTGAATGAAATCAATAAGTGTTTGGATAGATATTGAGCAATCTGTATTTAACTCAATAAATGCTATTTTAAGTTGTAAAGCTTTTGGAAAAAACCTTGTCAAAGTTTTGCATCAATGTTTCGGATCACACTCTATGATCCATCATCATTAGGGAGAAACAATTGATAAGAGGAATGCAAGATTAGTTTGATAAAGAGTGCTTGTAATGCCATGAAGAGGTGAGGTGGGGTCACACGGAAAACATGATTTCAAATTAGAATTAAAATTTAAATTGTAATAAAGATTAAAAATAAAAATTAGTACAAATTTCATTAGTTTTTAGTTTTGGAGAGAAAATGGATCTGCTAGGGTTTGTGATGTTTTTTGATTCTAGTGAGCCTGCTTTGTTTCTTTGATTTCTACATTTCACTTTCTTTTGGGTCTTCTTTATGGTTCGAGGTAGGCTTGTTCAGGAATACAGTGACAGAATTTGGCTCATCCATTTTGGAGAAAGAGATTGATGTAGTTTTTGTGGCGGGCAGTAAGGGGAAGATCAATTAAACCAAGAGAGGTTTGAATCAATGCATGTCAGCCCTTGAAGAATCTCCAATCATCAATACTTATGTATTGCAATTCTAAAAGAATGTTTCTACCTTGTATGGTAGGAGTTTGATCTGTAGATTCCTTGGTGCCTAGCTATCCTTGGAATATCTGTACTTCTGGACTAGGAAGAATTGGAAAATTAAAGGAGAATATGAACTGCCGCACTGTGTTCCTGTGCAAAGGGATATTTCCTCTCTATGTTCGCTGATGAATTAGATAGGGATGATGTCTTTGGAGGTGGGTTGTATTTCTATAAGAATGCCAGTCTTTTAATGAAACATTGGCATGTGAGTTTTAACCCATAGTGGAAATTCCCACTATGGCATCAGTTTGGATCCACACATATGCCCTTCCCCAAGAGCTTTGGTCCGCTTATGTATTTGAGATGATTTCTAGGTTTTTGGGGGTGGGAATTGATATCTCAGGCCATTTCATGGTAAGAGCCTCTCTATTTATGCTTGAAAAAGTATCACCTTGAAATCTAGAGAAATTCAAATGGATTTGAGCTTTAGGTTATGAAAGCCTGTCGTTCAAGTGTTGGAGATGCCACAAGTGTGGTCATCTCATAAGAGAATGCCTAAGTCTTAAGGAAAAAGCTCACTGAGGAAAAAATCAAGAGGAGCCTAGTAAAGAAATTGAGGGTTTATCAAATCTAAGAAAAAAACATACTGCTAGGAACAACAATACATAAACTAAAAGGAAAAAGGGAGGGGAATTGGTGTTCACAACTTAGGACGGGGCAGAATTTGTCAAGGAAAATCAGTTTCAGAATATAGATATGGATGAAAATAAAGGTATGATGGTAGTGTACAATTTTAAAAGATCAGGAGAAGCTTCTAGAGGACCTCAAAGCGGATCAAAAAGAACTAGATTTTGGGAAGGGAGTTAATAGGTTAGGCCCTCTCCGAAATTCCTCCTCTACGAGTGTTGAACAAGAGAAAGTTAAGAATTAGTAGGAGGTCCTAGAAGGATCTAGCTTTGAGTAGGAAGGCAATGGAGAATCCTCATTTTGAAGATGAACAAAGAAAAGGAAGGGGATTTTGGAAGCAACAAGGCAGGCAAGTTGATGTAATGTCCCCAATCGGACAACTGTAGGAAACAAGCAATATTTTTGTGATTTTTGAAAATAAATGTAACCAAACAGCAAGAACCAGATTCTATTCACAATTTGAAAACCCTTAATTTGTTGATATCAATCAACAATTGCAACATTCAATATCAAATCTTGCTGATTTATGTCATGATAAACCCTAGGATGTTAGATGAAGCCAAATCTGATATAGGACAGCCTAAGTTGGGCAACGATAAAATTCGAATCAAGTTTTGCAAGGGAAAAAATTTCGTGATTAAATTTGCCTTATATAATTTGATTTTTAAAAAAAATAGATGTAATATATGTTGGCAACATAGTCAAGAGACACTACTGATAGAATGTTGTCATTGATGCCAACAAGGCAAAGAGATTCCACCAACAAGGCAAAGAGACTTTACTCCGGTAGATCAATTTGGTTTGACAACAAGGCATAAAAGGATTTTGGTCCAGAAGCCTAAAATGACTAAGTATGGGCAGTATACAGAGTAAGTGACAAACATTGGGTCAGTATGCCTCCACAGTTGAAGATCATTACATGCGGTTCAGATATGTTAATCATTGCTATTTGGTGATGATATGTTCTAGTGTTCAAGTCCTAACTTCCTCCGGAAGTCATATGGCGAAATGCCGAAGTCTAGGTGAACAGAGTTAAGAAAGGAACAATGCACAACACCAAAGTAAAACTGTAAAAGGGTTCGCATTCCTCCACTGTTACATATTTTGTCTTGTGGTTCTGAGGCAACAAAGATACTAATGATGACTACCTAAATCTAGAGTTATAGCTTCTGAAGTTCCTTTGATCACTTTCTACAAGTTGTTCTTCTTCATCGGCTTACAGTCTGACAATGTTTCACAGTGACTGAGTGACAGTTCATAGATCCGCATTTGTCTGTAGTGAATATTATGGTCTGCGGTTCTAAAGGTATGCTAAGAGGTCCATAATGAATGTTGGATGTGATTCTCAGAGTCTCATATGGTTTGTACTGGAAGTTATGGTATGACAGTCAAGCTAGTTGTGTGTGCACTTAACAGTTAAGCCGACAGGCATGTTAGATCTATATGCGATGAAGATATATTGTTTGAACAATCAATCTAAGTGGTTGAATGATTGATGCCGACCTATATGAAGACTATTGTATGTTTGGGTCCGCATTGTTGTTTGTGCACAAGATCAAGCCGACAAGGTATAACACTCGTATACATGTTTCATGTTTGGCTTGCCGACCTAATTGTGAGATGAATCTTGTTGCGGATATATATACTCGATGGATTTCGGTGTTGGAGGTATGGATAAGTGCGAATAAAGTACGAATAAAATGTGTTCGCGATCTAAGGCAGTTCTGTGATCAGAAAAAGATAATAAAAGTAGAAGGGCAGAGCATATGTGAAGCAGAGTAGAAAAAGCAGGGCAGACATTATGAAGACATTTGAGTCTGCATACTGAGCTATTAATGGAATTGCACTTCAGCATTCTGTAGATACATTTGCAGCAGTCATCTCTTGGCAGTGAGCCAATCCTTCTTCTATCTTCTCTTCTATTTTCTTGGCAGTGAGCACTTCTTTGGACAGTGAGTCCTTGGGTAGTGAGCCCTAAGGCAGTGAGCCTTCATGTAATTCGGTATTGTTATCATAATATATTGTGAGCTAACACTCACCGTGGTTTTTCCCTTTTTGGGTTTTCCACGTAAAAATCCTGTTGTCTATGTGTTATGTCTTTATGGTTGCTGTTCTTATGTTTATTCTGCTTTCATGTTATTGAATTTGGTAATTAGATTAATGGACATGTAAAGAAGTGGTTTTGTGGATTACTGATTCACCCCCCCTCTCAGTATTCTTTGTATTCAACAATATATCCACAAAGTTATCAAAATAGTTTAACATTGCTAAATAGATTTGAAATCTTTATGAAAAGATGACACATTTATAAACCATTATAAAAAACTTATCAAAGTTAAACCATAAAAAACATATGAAATCATGATTGCGAAGATTTTTTTTGGTCAAAAAGAGAAAATCAAGAGTCAAGACTCTAGAAACAAAATGATATCATAAATAATAAATTTTATTTAGAAAATAAATAAAAAATACTAAATTAAATTTTATTTAAAAAACTTATAAGTATTTAAAAAATGTAAAACAAAAATATATATTAAATTTTTATTTTTTATTTAAAAACAAAATAAAAATATTATAAATGATAATTTTTTTAAAAAAATATATAAATAAAAATATATTAAATTTCATTTAAAAAACAAAAAAACCTAAAACCTAATCTAATGGCGGAGGGCCTACCTTTGCCGCCTGCAACAGAGACAAACATCCAAGTTTGATGCAGTTTGGAACTTTGGCCGCCACTCCTAGCCCGTGACTGGACTCTTCAAGGTTCGCCCCTCGCCACCCAAATACCTTTAGTCATGACTCCCTCACGATACAACAAGACTGGAAGTCACGACTCACCCTCCGGGCCTCCACTTCCAGTCACGTCTCGACTCGACTCACACTCCACTTGCAATCACGTCTCGCAGGCCTAGGAAGTAGTGATGAAATATAATGTCACAGGTGTTCCCTTTAAAGTGAAAAACGAGAAAAAAGCTCTAAAAAACGTTTATTATAAATATATCTTATTAAAAAAATCACACCCTTTGTACAAAGATCAAGCGAATTTCAAAGAATTTTTTATAATGTTTTGAAGTCCGCTGAATTTCGAACTTCATAGCAGAAATTCGGTGAACCTTGTGACAAAGAGGACAAACAATGCAATCTCCCAATATGTTTTATTGAATAGTACAACCATTGAAAATTGCTTACAACATTGAATGATGATGCCTGCAAATGTGTAACCAACAAGTAGAGAGTGGTGGCTGATGTAGGAATGGTATGGTGGCGGTTGGGAGGTGTATGACCTGCTATACGGTGGCTGGGATGGCAAAATCAGCGAATGAAGTGTGGATCGACTGCCAAACAAGTGATTCTACTGGAAAACAATGTTGATAATGATGTTTGGTGGCTGGAACAACAATATTTGATCAATATTAATCCTCCAAATGACGGTGCTATGCTGGTCAGCGATGTACAAGGGCTGGAATGATGCAATCAGCAGCTGATATGACTGTCACAATGTTGGAAATGATAGATTTTTCCCTCCCAAAGGTGGTGCTCAAGTTGTATGACTGAAAATCAGAATTATGATGTTGTTACAGCAACAAATTCTCCATGGCTAGGGCTGGAAACCTGCAAACAATGTCAAATTTGATCCAAACCCTCCAAAGATTGTTGGAGCAGCAGCTAGGGTTTGCCAAAATGGTGTCAGCTTCTTAGATCTAGCGAATGATGATGCAAATCTGCTCATAAAAATTCTGAAATTGTTGTAGAAACCTCCCAAAATGATGTCGGAACACCGTAGCGACACTGTAGCAGCAATATATAACCCTCCAAAGGATGAAATCTTAAACAAATCATTGTAGCGACACTATAGCAAGCTGAAAAGTGTCTTCAAATCCTCAACAAATCAGCACAAGTGTGGTCCTTGGATGGAATCACCCAAAATGGGAAACAAGGGCTTTTGTCCTTGATCCATATAAGGTGGATGTGTCGTGAATGCGTGGGCCATTACTAGAGTCCACAATCTTTGTCATATCCATGTCTATTTCTTGCGGCAAGTTGAATAATAGTTGCTACTATGGTTGTGTTTGTCCTCATCTTCTCTAATTTCTTCTGATTTGTCAGTGCAAGGGCTGCCTGCATCTCTCGTTCTATCTCAGTCATGGCACTAGGACATGCTTTGACATCACAACAAGAAACACGTGCAAGGTGGTACTTGAGGCAATTGATCCTTTTAGAAACCTTCTTCCCACAGTAGTTGCAAATAATAGTCCTCGAGGTTGGTTCCAGTGTGCCACATTTCCAAGCGACATCCTTGTGACTTTTGTCAATAGGTGTGCTTCCACTTCTTAATGTTGATGCCATTGTATGCTAACTTGCTAACTACCTATTAGCATTTCAATTTGTCTGTTGCCAAACAACACAAAATAGAACAACACATATGATAGAAACATTCTTCAAATTGTAGGGGGAAGCTCCCTAAGACCTAACCAAACCTAAAACTAACCCTAAACTAAAACTAGAAACATATTTTATGTATGCACAATATACAAGATTTGAATGGGGGGTTTTGCATGACTGTAAATTACTAATTTACCATGTTTTTGTCCTAGATGCAAGTGCCAAGGAAGAAACACATCACTTGTCTAATTTTAAACTTAACTTTTAATAGGCGCCAATCCATGCTAGTTATGCCACTAACAAACCATGCTTGGGGAATTAGGAATGGCAGGGACTTAAACAAAATGCAAAACTTCAGCCTTTTGTCCTTGACATGACTTCATAATGGATATGTCATGTTTTGAACTTTGGCGAAACTTAAAGGTGGCATTGCCACTCACAAAACACACCTTTCTTAACTGATTTTCAAGTGTTTTTGGCACAGATCACTAAAGGGTTTGCCACATTGGGCATTGATTTCTCTTGGCATAGCCAAGCTAAAAGCATTCCTGTAACACAATTTCTTGGTTTGGTAGAGATTCATAATGCATTTGCCACTTCAAGGAGCTTTGGTGGAGTTTTGCCTTGACATTGCCACATTGAAATAGTGCCAAGTTTGATTGATTACTTCCTCTCTCTCTTGGGTGCGCTTTGTGAATGCCATTGCTGCCTTTAGGTGCGGTTTTGCAAGGGACAAGACATCAAGTTTGGGTGCCAACCTTTGGCAATTCAAACATTCAATCCTTGGGTGGAATAACTTAAAACACTTTGCCACCTTTCCTTTATGAGCAAGTGAAAGATTGAGGTGGCTTTGCCACTTGAAATGTGTGCCACTTTGAGGCTTGTCTTTGCCATCCTTTTTGGGTGTGAATCTGTGCCAGCTTTGCCACTCAAATGGTGTTGGAGGAGTTTACTTAATCACTTGCCAATCTCATCAATTTCAGCCCCAAGTCTTAGCCATTTCCAATGTTTCCACTACCACAGCCACCATTAGTAGGAACCTCTTCATCTTTAACTCATAATAGTCCAACCTTGAGCAATTTGCAAGAATTGTTAGTTGAAAAACTGGACCATGATTGGACAACCTTGCAACTTGACTGAGGAAAAACATAGTTGACATTGATTAGCTTAACAAGGATGGCCTGATTAATGACAACAAATGGACCAGAGGCAATAGAAAAACTAAGTTTTGTATGGGTACAACAAGTGCAAACCAAATATGCATAAAATCAGAAAAATAATTTTTTATGCAGCATTTTCAGTACTAAAATACAACGTTTAAAATTAAAAATAGTGATTTGAACCTGAAACATAAACTGCATAGGCTACACTATTAAAAAATCAATGTTTTTGTTGAAAACATAAAATAAAATTAACATAAAATGGTTTGCGTTGTAAACATAAATGAATAGCATTAATTATTGAAGCAAAGTAACATTTTTTATATCATAATTTGATAAACCCTAACTAGAAAAAAATCAGCATTTTCATTCATAAACAATAACTTAAATAGCATTAAAATTGATGAAAACTGAATCCAATGCTTTCAAAAAATGCTTAATAACCTAAATCTAATATTTAGGAAATAAATTAGATTTTTGCAATGCTTAGAAAAAAATATCTTACTTGGAATCCTAAAATTACAAAAATTTGTTCCTTAAATACACTTCAAACTTTTTTGAATTCACTCAAACAAATTTGCAAATGCTATGTGAGGAAATGGCATGGTCGATTTTTCTTAAAAAGACCAAAAATTTGCGTTTTTTAGTGTTTTTCTGCATTTTCCCATGTTCCATAGATTGGTTGCATCCAGCAAGTCTGTGGTAGAATTGCCGAGTACTTGCAGCACAGACTTGCAAAAACTTGACTCAAAATAACGATGATTTCATGGTCAATTTACTCAGCTTGGAATAAATCACAAGAGTAATGAGTACGGGGCGAGTTTTAAATCTATGGTGCAACCTTCCTTGGCGAACAAAGGATCTTGGTTCTGCAATATTTTGATCTCAATGTATGGCAAGAAGATAAAATGTGGTGGTCATTTTGTTCCACCGCTCAACAAGAATTGTCTGCACCTATTTGAAGAAAATTTCCTTAGGATCTTGCTCTCTCATTTATGATAGTCTTCATCCTGTCAATCATTGAGTTGATGTTGTGATATACCTCTTCCAAGCATGGCTTATGCATGTCAGTAAAATAGATCATACAAGATGGGCTCGGTGAAATTAAAAACATTTGACATGATCCCACCAAGTGTCATCTAACATCATCAGCTCAACATTCCTTTCCCTCTCATTATTGAATTGCCTCCATATAGACCAAAGTTGGCTGATGACAATGCTAGAAAGTGCCTCTTGCACTTTCATAATTCGTCTCAAGTCAATTGTGTTGGAGGCGAATTGGGTCTAGAAACCTATTCGAAAATAAAAATCAATAAATAAAAAATAGAGAAGAAAACATATTCAAATTAAAAAAAGAATTACTAGAGTGAAATAAAATTGTATTGTTTCACTTATCTTCAATAGCTCCAATTTAGAGAATGATTTGAATATGCCTTGCAAAATGTGGTGGTTGGTGAGGAGCATTTGTATCTCTTCGGTCTTGGCATACACTTATTTGATCCAATCAATTTTTTTGCCCAACTTTTGTAGCATTAGGTTAAGTGAGCATATAGCACAAGGTGTCCAAAAGATGTGTGATTAGCATGCTTCTACCAACAAACCATCCACCCTACATATTTTTGCATTGTCTGTTGTGACTTGGACAAAGTTTTTAGACCTCACTTCCTTGATGGCCCATATGAGTATGTTAGTAATAAATTGTGCATCCTTCACCTATCCCTCACATCCATGGCTTTCGAAAACATTGCTCCATTAAGGGACATTGCAATCACATTGATCAAGGGCTAATCTTGGCATCTTTCCATCCATTAGAAATGATGAACACCCCTATCTCAATCCATAAATCTGTATTGGGATGTAATAAATCTTCTACAAGTTTCACCTCCTTTGCTAATAGATGTTGCTAATAAGCCCATTAATTTTTTTACCATTTCTTGCCAATATGGTGATTGAACAACATTGAAAGAAAAACCCATTTGCACAGATGCATCTTGAAATGTGTTGATTGCAATCTCACATGATTCATTTTGAAACGCCTTTTCCAATGGCCCCTTCATTCTCTAATGTGTAGTGGGCTTTTCTTCATTTGTGGCAAAAAATGAGTGGCTCTCTACCACATCTTTAGCAATATCATGCGATGGGGAAATAGGGGGCCTCATTGATCGAGATCCTCTCTTTGCCAAAGGATGACCTGCTCTGAGGGCAATTGCTTCCTTTGCTTGCTCCTACTCTTAAATATATTCCAACACTCTAGATGTTGACACATGTGCATCCATCTTGCTTGGGCCAGATCTAATGCACATACTAGGAATATCACACAAACAGGCTTTCACCCAAACCATATAAGCTTGTATGTTTGAAACCACTCACAACAAATCCAAACATGTGCCCCAGCCCTTGGAAACTTGGTCTATCATGTCAACATATTTCACTAGAGTGAATTTGGGTCTATTTTGAAGCGAGGTTGGTCCACAGAGCTAGAATTGGCTGCCCATTGTAATCTCTATGGCAACAAGTTTGAAAAACAACACATTCCATGTAAAGATACGACCTCCAGCAAAAACCTTCAACAAACAAAAGATACGACCTCCAGGAAAAAACAGAGAGCCCAGGCCGTATGGCCATCCGTATGTTGTACGGATATTACAGAGAGCACAAGGAGAATGAAAAAAATTTCAAAAACAGGATTCCCGCTCGAATGGCTGTGATACCATGTAATGAAATAAATCAGAATGATATATTATTTACAAAAGAGCAATGCTCTTAAATAGAGTTACCAACAGATGTTTCTAAAATACAAAATACAGATGTTTCTAAATTAGATTAAAGCTAATCTAAGCAGCAGAATAGAAACAAACTAAATATGTTACAAAGATGACCATTAATATAAACTATCTAATTTTATTTTAATATTCCAATCAAATGAAAACTAAAAAATATAGAGCTTGACTCATTTAAACATAAAAGAATTAAAAAAACAAACAAAAAAAAACAAGAGTGTTTGTTCATAGAAGAAAGAGTGAAGAAAAGAATCGAAAAAAATTAACTCCAATCCAAGAATCTTCTCTCTATGATCTCCTTAGCAATGAATGGGGGCTCTTGCATATGCGTAGTGTTGTGACCAAATCACACATCGCCCTATTCGGAATAGGCCCCCCCCCCCCCCCACCCCCCTTATGATCTTAGGTTAGATGGAGCTTTCTGAGTCTTGTTGTTGATCTTGCTTTGAGTAGTAAGGGGGATTGATCATGTGATTTCTTGTCTTTTGACCCTTTTCAAGGTATGGTAAGCCTTCAAGGATTCTAGGATCATCCTTTAAAATAGTCTAGCCTTTCAACAATCTAGAGGATTTTAAACCCTTCAACCGGAACTTCGATCTAGAAGCTTTCAACCTTGATCCATTGCACAAAAGTTAGAGGAATTCAAAACGTTGATCCAGTGCGCCAAAGGGAAAGAAGAGGTAAGAGATTTCAAAAGTCCAAATCGCCAACTTAAAAGGATTCTAAAGTGCTATCCAGTGTGCCAACATTAAGGATGATTTCGAAACGTTGAACCAAAGCGCCCAGGTTGTATGAGAAGAGTTTCGAGTTTCAAGTGCCATTCTGAGAGGAATTCTCCTTCTTGATCTAATGCGCCAACAAGAGAGTTGTATCAAAGCTTCAAAGTGGATTTAAAACACGTCATCCAATGCGAAAATCCAGAAGAAATCACATTCTCTATCTGATGCACTACACAAAGGAGATCTAGAAAGTGTCATCCAAGGCGAAAATCTAGAGGATTTAGACATGTTGATCCAATGCGAAAATCTTAGACTTCCAACCACTGCGATCACTTCAAAGAGAATCCAAGGTCAAGTCTCAGAGCGAATTTCAGAGGAAATCAAAGCTCTCATCCAAAGCGCTAACATTAAGGATGATTTCGAACAAAGCGCCTAAGAAGGAGGTGATTCTTTTCAAGTTTCAAGGCAAATTCCAGAGACTTTCAAGGAGAATTTAAATCATCCAACCATTCCGCCACATATGAATGGGAGTTTGTAAAAGTCCAGGGGGAAATCGAGATCTTTTGATCCTTGTTTAGTGCGTCAAACGAGGGGTATGAGGGGAGGATTTAAAGGTTTAGCGCCATCTTTGGTCCTTGTTTTGTGCGCCTCTTTGAATTTAAAAGTTTAGCACCACATCAAAGCGGGGTTCTAAAGGATCCTTCACCTCTTAACCAAAGCGCCAATCTAGAAGATCGTCGAAACCTTGACCGGTGCGCTCAAACCAAGGGATTTCGCAAGTGTCATCCGGTGCGCGAACAAGGAGGATTCAAAATGTCTTAACTAATGCGGCAAAAGGTAATTCTATGTAGGAATACACACAACACTGAGAGGGGGGGTGAATCAGTGTTGTTAACAATTTTAACACTTTTTACTACTTTTGATTAATCTAATTTCACAATTTAGAATTCTTCAGAAGGAACAAAGTAAATATGCAGAGTATCAACACACAGATTTGACACAAGAAATTTCCCGAGTGGAAAACCCTCCTGGGGTATAAAAACCACTCAACTGCCTCACTGGCTTAACACAAAATTCAGATTACAATTGTCTCACTGACATTACAATTCTGCCTCACTGGCAAATTTTATCTCTCTACATGTCTCACTGACATCATCAACATTCAATGAAAAATTATAACTCAGGGGATTTCCCTGTTTCAATAAAACAAAACCTTATTTCTCCCTTTTAAGACAAACAAAATAAATTCTTTGCAATCAACCTTTAACTGTCTTCAACACCTACAGTCAATCAATTTTGATCTTCAATATATTTCATACCTCTGCAAAAACAATCTCAAACTAATTCACCATTTTTGAGCTTTCTCTCTCTGCAAAACTGAACAATTTATCTTCTCTGAAAAATTATAGTCTTTAATCACCTTCACTTTCTTTGACACCTTCACTTTCTCTGAACAAACATTAATCCATCATGATCATTGAAGAATTCCATTCATTTTGAATCAACATTCTTTCAAACTCTCAACATAAATCCCTGAAAAATGATTCTCCATTCCTGCAAAAATTACATTTCAAAACAACAATTCCATTCTCCAAAAACTTCTTCAAAAATTCTCACCCATTATCTCTCATCTGCAACTCTTTATATCTGTCATACCAAAAATCTCTTTTTGCAAAAATGATTTCAATCAAAAAACAAAAATCTTCAAAAACCGGTTCAACTTCAACATTATTTTTCTTCTCAAACTTATCATCTTCTCTGTAAAAAAAAAACAAAACAAGAAAAATGAAACTCCTTCGAAGATATTCTGCCTTTTCATCTTCTTGTCAATTAGAAACCTTCTAAAATTTTACTCTTTCCTTCACAAAAAAAAAACTTCAGTGACCCTTGAAATTCGGTGAGATAGGTCCAATAAAAAATAGCTTTATTGCCTTTTTAACAAAGGAGGACGTCAACTTTAACAGCTCAGACTGACCGTTTGACAAAACTTTCCATTTAAAAACTGACCCTCCGATTTGCGCGGCCCGCCATCTGTTATTCAAACTTTAGCCGTTGATCGGCTTTTTCCCGCGGAGCACAATGTAGACCTAACCGGCAACCGGGCATCCTAACCAACGGGGCCGGTAAACTCACGACCCGATACCCTTTACATTGTCACTTAAGTGACGATGACCTCCTCGACCGGTCACTATGAAATTAAAACATAAAGTGCATAGAGTTATGACGGGCAATAAGGTAATGAAGAATAAGTGTTGAACACAAAGTTTATGACTTGTTAAGTGTTAAGAAAAACATATTTGCCACTTCCATTTTTCTAAACCTCAACATATGTAAACACCTCAACACATATTTAAACCTCAACATTGTAAACCAAACTTCAACTGATCTGCCACTATCATGAAGTTAATATGATGCAAGTTAAATGAAGTTAATATGATGCATATTAACTTTTATCAAATGACACAAGCCCTTGCCCTGATAATATGCACTGAATGTCATCCACTGAAATGACTAAGTCAAAACAACTTCACACAAGATCAACACTGATGTCATTGATGTCATTACCATGAAGAACCACTGAAATGACTAAGTCACAGAACAACTTCACACAAGATCAACATTGATGTCACTGATGTCATTACCATGAAGGACCATTGAAAGATCAAAACTGAGAGATCTAACAACCATTGTCACTGATGTAGACCATATCACTGAACTGAAAACCATATTACCGAACTGAAAACCATATCACTGAAATCATTGCCATTGATGAAGACTATGTCACTGATGAAGACCATTTTGGCATCAATGAAAACCACCATCATTTTGTCATCAATGAAAAGACAATATACTCAACTGTGAAATGTGCTACAAAACTCCCCCTTTGTCTTTGACATTGATGGCAAAACCATAACTGATTTCTCCCCCTTTTTGACATAAAAATGTCAAAGGCAAAAAAAATAACACCACAATCAATAGATTCCTGTTCTTGTAAATACAATCCTCTGAAAAAATTTGTCAAAACCAACACTTTACTTCAAACTGATCAAATGTACAATACTATAACACTACCAACCACAAAAATATGTACAAAAACTATATACAGGCTATGTACAAATGAGATTCAGGACATTAAAATAATCTAGAAAACAACTCCCCCTGAATCTAATATCTCTGTAACTTACTGAAGAGAGACAAGAGACAGAACTCCCAGTCTCTGTCTCAGAGTTTCAAATGTCTCCTTTGGCAAAGGCTTTGTGAAGATGTCAGCCAATTGATCACTTGTATGCACATATTCCAAAGCAACTTCATTTTCAATCACTTTTTCCCTTAGAAAATGATATCTAATAGCAATATGTTTAGTTCTTGAATGCATTATAGGATTCTTTGACATATTGATAGAACTTGTGTTATCACAAAGAATAGACACAGGCTTTTTAACCTCAACCTTAATATCAAGAAGTGATTGTACCATCCAAAGTACCTGTGTACAACATGATGAAGCAGCAATGTACTCAGCTTCAGCTGTAGATAGAGAAACACAATCTTGTTTCTTACTATGCCATGCAACCAATCTGCCACCCAGAAAGAAAGCTGCCCCACTTGTGCTTTTTCTATCATTAGGACACCCTGCCCAATCTGCATCTGTATAGGCAAGAAGTGTAAAATCATTGTGTCTAGGATACCATAAACCAAAATCAAGTGTACCCTTAATATATCTAAAGATTCTTTTAACAGCATTCAAATGTGATTGTTTAGGACAAGCTTGAAATCTTGCAACCAAACAAACAGCCTGCATAATATCAGGCCTAGAAGCAGTGAGATATAAAAGACTCCCAATCATAGATCTATACAGAGACTGTTCCACTTCAGGTGATTCATCATTTTTACTTAGCTTATGCCCTGTCTCCATAGGAGTACCCAAAGGTTTGCAATCATCCATTTGAAACCTCTTTAACATCTCTTTGGCATATTTATTTTGTGAGATGAATATTCCCTTTTCAAGCTGAGATACCTGAAGACCAAGAAAGAAAGACAATTCTCCCAACATAGACATTTCAAATTCTGATTTCATGATGTTAGGAAATGAATGACTCATATCATCATTGTTACTACCAAAAATGATATCATCTACATAAATTTCAACAACCAGAATATCCTCACCTTTGATTAAATAGTACAAATTACTATCCACACCTCCTTTTGTGAACCCCTGTTCCCGCAGAAACTTATCCAGTCTATAATACCAAGCCCTTGGAGCTTGCTTTAAACCATATAAAGCCTTTTTCAACCTGTAAACATGATTTGAATTATCTTTATTCACAAAACCTTCTGGTTGTTCCATGTAGACTTCTTCTTCAAGATCTCCATTTAGAAATGCTGATTTTACATCCATTTGGTAAACTTTGAAATTTTTATAAACTGAAAAAGCTAAAAGCATTCTTATAGCTTCTAATCTAGCAACAGGAGCAAATGTTTCTTCAAAGTCAATACCTTCAATTTGTGAATACCCTTTGCAAACCAGTCTGGCTTTGTTTCTAACAACTTTACCTTTATCATCAAGCTTATTCCTAAACACCCATTTTGATCCAATGACATTCTTACCTTCTGGTCTTGGAACAAGTTCCCATGTTTTGTTCTTTTCTATTTGACTTAACTCCTCTTCCATGGCATTAACCCATGCTTCATCTTTGCTGGCCTCAACATAATTCTTTGGTTCCATTTCAGATATCAAACACACATGTGCTTGATTATGTGCAGCAGCTTGCTTTCCTCTTCTTGTTAACACACCACTGTCCTTATCCCCAATGATCAACTCATGAGGATGATCTCTTTGAAATGCCTTTGAAAGAGTCTTTGTCTTAACATCAACAGATTTTTCAGGATCTTCTTCCTCTTCCTGAATTTCTTCTTCCTTTTGTGAATGGTGATCAACTTCAATGTCATGAATCAACTGCATACAGGGCTGCAAATCCTCATCCACCTTAACATTAGTACTTTCAATTATTCTTTTGAGCCTATTGTTAAAACATTTATATGCCTTGCTATGTGTAGAATAACCAAGAAAAATGCCTTCATCACATCTAGACTCAAAACCACATAAGCTATCATTATCTTTCTTGATGTAACACTTACTTCCAAAAATTTTGAAATACCCAACATTAGCTGACTTACCATACCACAGTTCATAAGGAGTATAATTTGACTTTACCCTTAATTGAACTCTGTTCAGAGTATATACAGCTGTATGAACAGCTTCTCTCCAATAGACATTAGGCAGATTTGCATCATGTAGTAAGGTTCTTGCCATTTCTTTTACAGTCCTGTTCTTCCTTTCAGCTACTCCATTTTGCTGTGGAGTTCTAGGAGTGGAGAATTGCCTTCTTATCCCATGTTTTTCACAATACTCCTCAAATTCCTTTGAAGTGTACTCTCCTCCATTGTCTGACCTTAGACATTTTAGCTTGAAATCAGATTCCTTTTCAACCATCTTCTTGAAGATTTTGAATCTATCAAATGCCTCTGATTTATGCCTTAAGAATGTTACCCATGTCATTCTTGAAAAGTCATCAATGAAAAGCATAAAATACTTTTCTCCTCCCAGAGCTTTAGTCCTTGTAGGACCACACAAATCTGAATGTACCAGCTGCAGAGGTTTTGAAGTAAAATACTCCTTAGGCTTGAAACTAACTTTGGTTTGCTTACCCAGCTGACACTCTTTGCATATAGTATTACTTGGTTTTGAAATATGAGGCATATTTCTGACATTGTGATTCTTGCTAATTCTCACAAGATTGTCAAAATTCACATGACCAAGTCTTCTGTGCCATAACCAGCTTTCCTCAATTTGACCCATGAAACAGATATGACTATCAACACTTTTAGTTTCTAAGTTATGAAGATTGTAGATGTTACCACTAGTCCTTAGACCTGCTGCAATAACTTTACCTGATTTCTTTTTAATCTCACATCCATGTGCATCAAAAACCACATTAAAACCATTGTCACATATTTGACTGACACTTAACAAGTTGTGCTTCAGTCCTTCTACAAAATACACATCATGTAGTGGTGTTTCTTCATCAAGAAGAATTGTACCTTTACCTTTGATCATAATGCAATCATTATTTCCAAACATAACAGAACCTTCATTAATGTCTTCAAACTTAACAAATTTTTCTTTGTCTCCTGTCATGTGATTGGAACAGCCACTGTCAATCACCCACTGTTCCTTCTTTCTGGCATGAAAAGCAGCTTGTGCAATCATAACATTAATGCTCTTATTGATTACCTTAGGTTTCCAAACAAGCAACTTCTTTTCAGAACTTGAAGAAGACAAACCTGTAACAGTATTCCTTATAGTTTGCTGCATTTGCAAAGAAGGTCTACAAAATTTGGCAATATGCCCAAAATTTTTACAATTGTGACACTTCAAACTTCTTAAAAACATGAATGGATTCCTTTGAAATAAATGCATTTCTCTTCTGACTCCAAATCTGCATTCACTGGCTTTATGTCCAAACCTGTTGCAACAAAAACAATATCCAGTAAAGTGAGCATTATACCTGAAAGTATCACTTCTATTGTAGTTTGTTGTCCTTATGATTGATTTGCCATTTGTACTAGCCTTTTGTGAACATTGTCCCTCTTCAAATCCAAGACCTGATTTATCCTTGAATCCTTTTTGTTTATCAAGAAGATCATCTAGTTTATCACTGCTTCTGCACATATCAAGTCTTCTTCTCAGATCAACAATTTCAGCTTCAAGTGTATGACATTCCTTGTCCTTGTTATTCAACTCTTTATCTTTATCAACAATAATTTTCTTACTTTCTTCAAGAGAAAGAATTAGATCAGTAATTTGTTTCTCATAACAAGTTAACTTGTTATTCATGATATCATTTTCTTTTTGAAACTGACTTCTTTGTGCAATGATTTCCTTCTTAAGTTTCTTGACTTGACTTAATGCACACATCAATTCTCCTTCAAAATCAACAACAGCTTCACAACTGTTTGATTGTTCCTCACACTTTTCATTTTGAACTTCATTTAGAATAGCCATAAATAAAGTCTGTGCATTTTCATCAAGAAAATCATCTGAATCACTTTCAGACATATCAACATTTTTTGTGAATAAACTTCTCTTCTTTCTGAAATTATTTTTCCTTATAGAAACAAACTGTTTCTTTTTAAATTGCTTCTTATTTTCATCTTCATCACTATCTAGGTCTTTGTAAGGACACTGAGCTGCATAGTGTCCAATCTTTCCACATTCAAAACATTTGAATGGAAGCTTACCTTTGTTCTTACCAACAGATCCCTTCTTCAACTTGCTTGCAAGAGATATTTCTTGATCATCATCCAAATCATCTGAATCAGAAATCTCCTTTTCTTTTCTGACTGATTTGAAAGTAGCTTCTTTGCTTGAAGGTATGTCATTGCTAATTCTCATCTCATAGGCTGTGAAAGTACCATGAAGTTCATCAAAGGTAACTTTGCTTAAGTCTCTTTCTTCTACTGCAGACACTTTGGATTCATATTTAGGATTTAAAGTCCTTAAGACTTTTGTAACAACTGTCTTCTCTTCCAATGTATCACCAAGTCCTCTGATAGCATTTACAATTTCTTGGACCCTTAGAAGATATTCTGCCACTTTCTCATCATCACTCATTCTGAGACTTTCAAATTTTGCTCTGTAGGATTGCAGTTTTGCTTCTTTGATTTTATCATCTCCTTGATAGATATTAGACAATTTGTCCCATATTTCCTTGGCTGTTTTACACTCCATGATTTTTACAAGTATGTCATTTGTAAGACCACAACATAATGCATTTTTAGCCTTAGCATTATTTTCATATGCCCTTTTCTCATCAGCTGTGCTAGGAGGATTTGTAGCAGTATATCCAGTAACAATAGCATCATACACATCATACCCCAGAGATGACAAATATGACTCCATCCTGAATTTCCAAAAAGCATAGTTAGAGCCATCAAACATAGGTGCCTTATAATTTGAGTAACCTTCTTGACTTGCCATGATAAGTATTCCAGAAATATGATCTACCCAAGCTGATTAAGCTTTGACAGGGTACCAGGCTCTGATACCATTCTAGAGGAATTCGAAATCCTTGACCGATCCGCCTCAAACAAGGAGATTCTAAAAGTCTTTACCTAGCGCGCCAGCTCAAGAGGATCTCAAATACTTGGAGTAATGAGCCCAAAGCAAAGATAACAAGAAGAAATTGAATTCCTTAACCAAGCGCCCAATGAAGGAGGAATCGAAATCCTTGAACTAACGCGCCACTTCCCAGAGGATCCTTCACCCCCCAACCAACGTGCTACCTTCAGGGGAAATTAAAAGTGTGAACTGCCGCGCCCAAATAGGAGGAGATTGAAAGCCTTAACCGCTCCGCCACAAGCAAAACAAGAGGATTTCAAGAGTATGAACCGGCGCGCCGAATAAGAAGATTTCGAGGTGCTATCTAGCATAACAAACGGAAGGAAATTGAAGTTTTAACTATCCCGCGCCAATCCTAACGGATCCCAAATGAATAAACCAATGCATCAAAGGCAAAACATCCTAGCGGATTCCAAATGTCCCAACCGCCGTGCCAACTTCATAGTAGTCTTTAGAGGATCTTGGAAGTCCTATCTACCGCGCCAAGCAAAATGAGTTTCATTCAAGAAGAAATCTAACTATCACTCGAGCATCAAGAAGATCTCAACATCATTAACCAACCCGCAAATTCAAAGGGATTTCGCAAGTGGAACTGGCACGCTAAGAAAAGATACAAGATGATTTCAAATACTTTGAGCGCCGCGACAAGGAAGATGTCAAATGCATGAGCTGATCCGTTAAAAAGGCAAAATTTAAGAGGATTTTAAATATGTCAACCATCGCGCTGGGATAAAATGGCAAGTTTGAAGTGTTAAAGCGCAAAATTTCGAAATCCTTAATCTAGTGAGGAAGAACTCGACTATTTCAACCGGTGCACTAGTCTTCGAGGGGGTGCGAATTCGATGTAAGGTGTATGCCTGTCATAATTCAGGAAGAAACCAAAAGTGTTATCCACCGCGCCCTTAGATGAATTCGTTATCCTTAACTCCTCCTTCACCAAGAGGATCTCAATACCCCAAATTAATGCACTTGGAGAAAATTACAACATTAACCACTTCATCCTAGGATTTTCTTTAAGTTTATGTTAGTTGGTGGAAGGTTTCTTTATTGTTTGTGGTGAAATCTATAAGTTCACACCATTTGTAGTTTGTGGCTTGCAAATTGCAGTGTATGGTTAGTCTGAACAAAACTAAAATTCAATTTGATCTTTATGTTTGTTGAATTCTTCATGAGCATAAGTGATTTAAACATCTTGTAAAACCCTAGAAGATTGCATCAATCTTGTGTAGTTGTCTGTCTTGGTGAAGCAAGATTTGGTTTGATTTCACCAAACAGTAAGTATCCTTACATCTAGGATTAGATTAGTGTTTCTAAACCCTTCATCTTTTGTTCTTTTTATCCATTCAGTTAGAGTTAGGACCAAGAACATCATTGCCAAATCGTACGCCATAAGTTGTAGTTGTTAGATACTCCAGTGTTTGCCTTCATAATCATTGAATCAACAGATTGTTCGAACAATTGCGTAAGTCCCTTTGTGTTTAACAGCAAAATCATACTTAGTCACTGAGCTATCCCTTACAAAATCATCAGAAAGGAACCTTGGAGTTATCTTGTTTGATCACTTCGTTCAGCATTCAAGAGGCTTTGCTCAAGAGGGAGTCAGATACTTTGTATTTCACTCTAATTGTTAACTTGTCCAAAAAACAAACATCAACACGTAGGAATAGCAATCCAACTTCTTTGAAACCTTCAATGATCAATCTTCAGCTCTATATGTGCAATGACAAGCAAGAATGAAAGTAAGGCAAGTGTGTTTTGTTTTGCAAAATGAGGTAAATGTGTTTGTTTTTGTGTTTGAAGTTGTTTTGAGGTCTAACTTAGGGTTTAGGTTTAGGTTTTTAGGTTCATTGGTCAACTTATGAGGACCAAAACGCAAAAAGAATAAAAGAAGTAGAAAAAATTAAAACATGCCACGGGTTTGCTTTAGGCTTGGGCTTTGGAGCCCAAGTTTGGTTAGGTACGTCCAAGGATTTACTCATCCAAATTCAAGCACCAAAGCTCACACACTGCCCACACCCACAATGGATTGGACTGCAAACTTGGCTTGGGAGCGAATTGAATATGGAGGTTTTCTTTAAGAACAAATTGGTAACATAGTTAAATACAAATTCATATGTAAGAAACACAAAGATAAGAAAGGGGCTTAAATTTCTTAGCTGAGACTTTAACTCCAATATTATCTTGTTCCGTTTTGTATTATTATGAAAACCTGGAAAGCATTGAAAAAGGATAACTTGAACTTGCAATTAAATATTTGTAGGTGACATGCTCAAGCTATCAATTTCTCTTGATTATGTACCCCACCACTTGGAATAGCCATGTATATGCAATTTGGTAACATCTTGATATTTAGCCAACTTCAAACAATCAAGTAATAAACAAACTTGATTGAGATCCTAGGGAGGCTTTTGGGGACAACACCCTAAATTGTGGAAATTTATATGTGTTTTTAGTGGAAGCAATTTTGACAAAGAGTCAATAATGATCAAAGATAGATGTGCAAGAAAGATGTAATATAATTGAAACAACAAACTGTATATTCTCGTGTTTTGTACATGACATTTTTGAGAGAGATGTATGACTGTTTATTTTCTAACCATGTCTATGCAATGAATCTATAAATAACTTTGTGTCTAAATGCTATGTGCAGATCTCTAGATCTATGTTTTGTTTGCCCTACTTTGTGTATGTTATAGATGTATATGTTACATTACAAGAATGTAGGTTACACCAAGGTGATTACAAAATGGTTGAGGTTCAAGTAAAATGACGAAGGATTGCATTCCTGTAGGTGTGATGGTGGTCTCCCACATATATGTTGTGTGGACAGGTGTGCAAATGTGGCGTAGGCAATGGAAATGTGGTCTAACATGGCATGCCTAGGCACAAAGATTCAACAAGGTTTGTTAATCACGTAGAAGGTGCGGGTGTTGCATGCCAACTTCTGATGGTCCGGTCAAGTTGTTGCACTATATGGCACCAATCTTTTGGCATGGAGTTGTGAGGTTGTGGTATCCTTGGTGATGCTGCAACATTTGAAGGTGTTGGTGAAGTGTGGCATGGTGAGGAGCTGCCCAAAATGCGTAACAATGCGAGGGTGAGTGCATTACATGATTTGACATAGATTGTTCACCCTTTATTCATAAGCAATGGCCTTTGTTGCGTTTGTTATGAACATTGGAAATTGAGTACTGAGTTGTTGAAGGTTGTGCAAGTGAGCATGATTGGCATATTGTCTTTCCTTGACCATTTGAAACAACTCGATGTGTACCATGCCAAGTATGTTTAGTGGTAGCCTCAATGAAATGTTACATTAAAAAAAATGAGGGTTACATCAAAATGGTTGAGGTTCAATTAATGATCAAAGGGCCACCTTCCTGTAGGTGTCATGGTGGTCTCCCAGATAGAGCTTGTGTGGACAAATGTATAAATATGTCACAGGCAATGGAAATGCAGTTTGACATCGAATGACGAGGTGCGAATAATCATGGAGAAGCTGTAGGTGTTGTGCATCAACTTTTGATGGTCTAATCAAGTTGTGCAAGGATTGTGGAGTTGCACTAGATGGTGCCAATCTTTTTGTTTGGAGTTGTGAGGTTGAGGCATCCTTGGTGATGTTGCAACATTTGTAGGTGTTGTAGGTGTGGCATGGTGAGGACTTTTGTAGCATACCTGATAGTGCGAGGGTGAGTGTGTGGCATGGCGAGGACTTTTGTAGCATACCTAATAGTGCGAGGGTGAGTGTGTGGCATGGCACGACTTGGTGTGGAACATACACCTTTTTTTTGAAGTGATAGTCTCCATTGAGTTTGTTATTAACATTGGAAATTGAGTATTGAGTTGTTGAAGGTTGTATGACTTAGCCTAATTGGCATATTGTCTTGCCTTGACCTCTTGAAGCAACTTGATGTGAGCCATGTCAAGTACATTTAGTGATAACCTCAATGAAATGGTCTACTGGTGCTGAATGTAGATGTTCAAGATGCAACCTTGAAGGACGTTGAGTGACAATATGGCTTAAGAAAGAGATGCATGGTATGGCTTAAGAAGTTCTTATTGAATACTGGATGAAGACCTAGAATGATGGTAGATCAAGAAAAATGTGTTGTTTCTAATTGCATGCAATACAATATTAGAACCATAGTGCAATGGCTTGATCTTTTGGTGTGGATTCTTGAAGCACTCCTTCTGAAGATGCAACCAGACTTTCTCACCAACCTTGAACTCATGAGGAGTGGAGCGAGTGTCCTAGCATTATTTGTATTTCTATTTGCTGATGTGACAGAGTCTGCTGAACCTGCTGGTGAACATGTTGGAAGTGCTGTAGAAAATAAAGATTCCTTTGCAGAATTTTTTGTGCATTGTGGAAATGCGTTTGCTATTTTATACATAATATTTTCTTCATTGTACTAGACTGGCTAGTTTTGGTTGAATAAGAAGCATACGTATTTCAATAAGATTGTGATTGGATAGCATAAACATCTTCTTGCTATATAGGCAAATCGGCATACGGAAACTAATGCAAAGATTTAGAATGGTTGTAACTATACTGTCCCATGTATTTGTTTTAACTCACATCACAAAATCCAGTCCCTCAGGAGTGTTGATACATAGTTCTTTCATGGTGTAGGTGGATTTTCTCTCTCTTCGTTGAATAGCTAGGTCATACTGTTCATGATCAATCTTGGTAATGCATCATTTCAGGATGCCATTGGTACTTTGTGATTTTTCTATAAATCCTGTAAGGTTGAGTTTCAACTGGTTGCAGGTCATATGCAAAGGTGTCTATCCACTTTGTGTTTGCAGTTAAATATTCAGAGAGGCTTCACATAACAAGGCTTTAGCCTATATAGTCCAGAATAGAGGTCTTTGCCACATAAATACTCTACTAACAAAGGAGCTGATACATCATATTGGAGATGATGAAGATTGGTTAATCTATTCTATAAATTCATAATCCAGTGGGTATATTAAAATATTTTGAAGGATTTGACAGATTGTATCTGGAGGCATGTCTAAAATGTTCTTAATTTCTGTTACAGCGTAGAGAGCATGTGCTTTTGTCTTTTCCATGTATTTTCCTTTATTTTCAAGATAATTTTTTTACTTGATTTTTCTGTTGTCTGCAGTGTTCCTTATGCACAGTGTTATGGAGGTCATCAGTTTGGAATGTGGGCTGGCCAACTTGGTGATGGTCGGGCCATAACACTTGGAGAAGTTTTAAATTACCAAGGGGAGCGGTGGGAACTTCAGTTGAAAGGTGCTGGTAAAACTCCTTATAGTCGTTTTGCTGATGGCCTTGCAGTTCTTCGGAGCAGCATTCGTGAATTTCTATGCAGTGAAGCCATGGATGCTCTTGGTATTCCAACAACTCGTGCTCTTTGTCTTGTAACTACAGGCAAAAGCGTGACTCGCGATATGTTTTATGAGTATGTTGTGGAAATTGCATTTTTCAAACATGCAAGCTGATTAATTTCTTTTTTTGATAACAAAAATATAATCAACTAATTGTACCCAGGCTAATTCATGTACAAACAAATATACATCACCAAAATCAAATGCTGATTATCATTATTTTATGTTTATCTATAGTGGTAATCCAAAAGAAGAACCGGGAGCTATTGTTTGCCGCGTTGCTCAATCTTTCCTACGATTTGGATCTTATCAGATTCATGCACTAAGAGGCGAGGAAGATGTGCATATCGTTCGTACATTGTTAGACTACACCATACAACATCACTTTCCACATTTAAATAGCCTCTCAAGCAAAGGCGAGGACTTTTCTTTGAAGCCAGAAGGGCTTGAAAAGCCTGCTGTTGACTTGACAACTAACAAATATGCAGGTAGTCATACTATTCTTTCTTTATACTTAAAACTGTGTGTGGGGCATTTTTATTGTGTACCTATTCATGGAGGCTAATATTACTGATTTAGTGTTCTAGAGTTTGTATTAATTTCTTAGGACTAACCTATTATGTTATATAAATCAGGGAGCAAAGGTCAAGGCAATATATATCTGGAGAAATGTATTTAATTAGTTCAAATCATATGTGAAAGATAGGCAACACTCTAAAATTGCTGAACATAGACATGAGCCAGGACTTAAATGTAAAGAAACCTCAGCTAGAAAAAAAATACTCTTCTTAGCAGCCAAGAATTCTGGAAGGTCCTTTCTTCAATGTAGAAGAAGAAACAATTTAAATACTCGATCTGTAGAATTTTTAGTCTTTTATGAGGTGATTTGTAACTCTAGTTGGTTGCCAGTTGTATTTCTTAAACCCTTTAGTGAGGTAGAGGGACATTTCAAAGCATTGAAATGTCCCAAGATAATTTTATTGTGCATAAAGATTGTTAATCCATAACCTAAGTTGGCCTCAAGGCGAAGGGTTGTGTAATCTAAATTGGAGGTCATAGGTTTGAATCCAAAAGAGAGTAGGGTTGTACATCTCATTTGAACAATATATAAGGTAAATGGAAAAACAATCCTTTTGTGGAATGCATGGGGGAGGGGTTTCTCATTCCCTAAATTGGTGTCTTGCTTGATGGGTGACCTAAAGAATCACCTTTACCTTTACCATCCTATAGAGACATATCATACCCGGGCAGTAATTACTGTCAGTCAACCTTTATTTAAAGAAAGCGTTTCAGGATTTCAAAAATTACTAATTTAATTAACTCTTTGTTGTAGTTATTTGGACTATAAATAGGAACCAATCATCTTATTGTGATGGGATTCGCTCCTGTTCCTATCGAAAACCCTAATGAATTTGCATATGTGGTTATGGTCTCACACTCTAAGTGAGCACTTACCAACTCTGTGGGTATGCAACATGTTGATCCTGGGAGCTTTGGGTTGGCCAAGGGGTTGTGGCCCTCGATATGCCTAACCATATGGGTATGTAGTCAAATAGACGAGATGTTGGGGTTCACGTATAGAGGAAGCAAAATGTTCTTTCTCCTGTGGAGGTAGTCCCTTGCGTAGATGCGGATGATAGAGTGAAGGATGTGTCTGTGTCCGTGGTAATTGTGCATGAGGTTTTAGATGGAGCGCAAAAGTTTGCGGTTGGGTCATTAGTTGGTTTGGGGCCTTTGGTCCAAAATGGTGGCTATGCGTCTACCTACTTAGAAGTTGTCAATGGTGAGAAAGCGAAAGAACTACTTGTATTGATGGGCACATCAAAGGGTAGGATACTTTTCTCTTTTGTTAAAGCTCTATAATGAAGGAAAGGAGGCTCAAGATAGACATTAAAAGTAGTAGAGAGGACCCTGCTCTTGGAACTGGGCAATGAAGTTATAGAAGTTGAGCATTACTTAGAAATGGCTTTGATATGTAGATTCAACAATCTACGGCCTAGTCTACCCGAGTTACATCAATGGGTAACTAATACTTGGGAACCCTTTCTTGCAAAAACTATTGTGATTTATCCTTATGTGTAGGTATTCTTCATTATAGCTTGTGAATTTGTAGCAGATAGAGACTATATTTTGGTAAAGGGTCCGTGGGCTTATAGAAACTTGTCTTTTTGTAAAATACTAGTTCTCGGGTTTTAAGCCTTTAATAGAAAATTTCAAGACAGTTCTAGTTTGGGCAAGTGTAATATGCTATCCCAATTTTTTTTCAAATTTGTACAATAATATCACAATGTTAGCACAATAATGCAACCAAATAGAATACCTCAACACTTTCTGATCACCAAGTTCCCAGGATGGGTGAGGTGAGAGCATACAGTGCTTTGGCTTACAATCAAATGCTTTGCAAATAAACTAATACAATCATCCGCTAAATAGCGGCCATCTGCTCTTTCAACAGGCATCCACTTGTGCAGTGGGAATACTTCACTTATTCAGTGGGTGATTGAATTAAGAAAGATAAACAATATTTTTTCTCCACATTGGCGGTAAACCATCCAGGGGTCATATAGTGTTTGCAACAATTAAGAATTACAATGGTATAAATTGCTAACTATACCAAATACCCCTGACTTGCTCAAAGTTTCACTGCTACAACCAGTTAGAGTACATAACCAAATGGTGACATGAAATAAGCAACATAAAATCTTAGAATCCACCGTTAACCAACCAATATGAAGAGTATGGAAGAATAGAGAGCAAAGATTGGAAAGATAGTGTCCTGGTATTGCTGTAGCTGTTCACAAGTCTGGAAACCCACAAGGCAGCCCCTCACAAATCTGATTTGCTGCTGTATGACAGCACAGGTAGGCCAAAGTCAATAGGGTATATGACAATCCTCAAAACCCTCAATTTCAATAACACTGTAAGAAGAATCAAGGTGCCAATCAGGAATAAGACTGAGCCCACATTAGCCTCAGTGAACCTCATAAAGAATAAACCTTGCTTGACTGATATGTATGGCCTGTCTGTTATGTACGGCCTGATGGAAGTGTATGGCCTGCATTATATGCTCAAAAATCTGCAATTCTCTCAATGATTTAATCAACATTACTACCCCAGAAGGGTACTTACTACCACCACTAAAATCTTAACATACACAAGACTACCATGTCAAACAGACTCCCACATGAGGTACGGACCAGTCAGGTACGGCTACAAACACTTTTCAGCATACACTAAATATCTCTTATAAAAAGATACACCAATGATGAGTTTTTTCTCAGCAAAGACTGAATAACACATTTACCACTTGATGCATCCCAAGCTATATTCAAAATCACTTCCAACATGCAGAATTGTATGGCCATGCAAGGAGTACGGACAGTGCCAAAACCCCACAATCCTGCCAACCGGTTCTCAAAATGCATTCAAGAAGGGTCGCCCAAATCTGATTGTTTGATTCTGAGTCATGGCAATAGCAGATCATTCAAACTCCACAGCAAATAAAGCTTAATAGGAGGTACGGCCCCAGCTAGAGATAACAGTAGCAATTCTCAAACAAACTCTCCAAAAATGATTGAAATAAACACATGCAAGAAGAGTAATCACTTTAGAATAGAATAAACCAAGTGAGCACAATGTCAAACCATGTATGAGCTTGCTCCAAAATCCACCATCAGCACAAAGGTGATTCTTGTATGAAATCACACTTAATCTACAAGAGGGTTTTGTCCTCAAGAGAATATGGAAGAACTCACAGAGTCTGCAACAATATCAAATCCCAAAAAGCCCCTCCAAATGAGCTCTCATTCTCTTTATAAAGGCACTTTAGGAGTCACAAAAAAAATGAATTATTTCTTTGAAAATAATAGCTTTTTTCCCTGCAACTTAAATAAAATCTTTTTTATCCACTTAAGTGCTCACTTTTAAGTGCCTAAATAAAAAAATATATTTTCCCCTTTCCAATGAGCTATAACACTTAAACGCTTTTTAATTATTTTCACCCTTAGGAACTTCAGTGAAAATGATAGCCCTTAGGAACTTAAGTGAAAATAATAGTTAAAATAGCTCATTAAATATTACTTTTTGCAGAAAATCTCAAAACTTCATCCAACTGCCAAATAAATTGAACCAATATGCTCTGTAAGGTTTGGGATGTGAAACGATGCCTTCCGGGTGACTTTCCAAAAATAGACGGCTCCTCCAAGAATCTTGGAGAGAAATTCGGGAGCTTGTTCAAACTTCTGAAACCATCACTGTAACCCTGGACATCCACTGAGCTCAATGCCATAGAAAAATAATCCATTTCCAAAAGGGAAAACCATTTTTATAATTAATATTATACTAAGTTGCAATAATTAATCACAACCTTAGGCAACGTTAGTGAAATATTAATTAATTATTTGAATAATAGTCCCAAGCCATATAAAGCAATAGAAATGCACTGATTAAACAACTTCGACCATCCCTTGGTGAAATTGAAGACTTGAGACACACAATTGTTTTGCAGACGTAACCATGACCACTCCAAGAACATTGGAGTTCTCCCAAATATGCCGGATAGTCTCCGAGAGACTAGGAGCAAGCATAATGCACACAAAAATCTATGCGCCAAAAAAGGGACATTATAGTCGTCCCCGCTCAAGATTGCTTGTCCTCAAGCAATACATTTCATCCAATTGGAATAATTGTATGAACAACAATAATATCCCTTGATCCCAAATCAATCTCGAGAATGCTCCACACCACTTCTGCTGCGCTACTTTGATGTAACTGGAAATTGCACGTGGCATTCTGCATACAACTCTGAAACATTCTTTTAGTCACATCTTTTTGGATCCCAATCATCTGTAACATCACTAACCTTGAGAGTGCAAGAGTTAGCATCCTTCAACAAATCATCAATACAATTTATCAAACTTGAAATTTCAACTGGGAACCAAAATATGAAATGTTCCTCCAAGGAAGAACATAAATCAGCTTGAACACAAGCTGAAAGTAATTTCGAACAGCCGTGAATCCCCTTGTTTTCACCATCCAAAAGAGCAATATTAGCTGAAACACTTGTCCTTTTCAACTGAACCCTTCTGTCACCTTCCCACAAAGAGCTAAAAACAACAAAAAGATCAATCTCATGGCTGCAAAAATCTGAAATAATCTCCTCAAAATCTGATTTCAGTTATTTTATAATGGGACAGCCACAACAAAACTGAAATCGTCTAAAAACAACAAGAGATTTAGGCCATCTACAACCAAAATATATCAAGGTCATGACCAAAATTTCTCTCCAATCCATCATTATGTATGCAAATGAACACTTATGATGGTTGATTGGATGAAAGACAACAGCTTCATGACAGAAATTTGACTCCGCAATCATCCATGAAACATTCTTACCAACACCACTATCCTCCATAGAATCCTGAGAATAAACTCTATTATGAAAGTAAGCTACCATTGAACTTAGCTCATTGCATACTTGGACTTCAACAACTGATGATGTCTTCAAGTTGGTGAAGCCTTTGTGCAAATTAACATCCCATGAATGCACTGCACGCGGATCCCATATCCTATTACTATCCTCCTCCATGTTACTAACATCAAATTGGTCCTCATCATTCAACATGAGGAGTGGATTGTCCTGAGTTAACCCAACTTCCATCATAGAAAGAGAATTATCAAAGGATTGGAAGTTTTTTTCACCTCCATGTTCAGATAAATCATCAATTTGCTCCAACTCAGCATCTGCATACTTAGGAGGCTGTGCTAAGTCAAAACCTTCTTGGAACAATTCAAGCTCTTCAGTCAACAACTTGATTTCATCTACTCTAGCAACTCTATCTTGCTCCCTTTTGCAACTTCTAAGAGAGCCATTTGGGTACTCTCTAAAGAATTTATAGTTGTTTTAAGCTTAGATGTAAGCTTATCAACTTTAGCCTCTCATCTTTTCAATGCATCACAGGGCCGACTAGCAAACTCACGAACATGATTTCTATTAGAGAGCAGGTTCAAATAATCTGATTTCAATGTTTCTAAAGCCTTTTTGACTACACACCAAACTTCAAGTGAAGATCTTTTTTCCATGCCCATTTGTCTCCTTTCAACTTGTGCCCTCCACGTGATCTTTAACAAACCTATGTATGCTATCCAAGTGTGTTAAAGATTGAACAATCTTATCTTCGGTGACTAACAATTGATTCTGAAAATCCAATGTTGAACCAGCAATAGAAGTTGATTGAAATCTTCTGACAAACTCCCCATCAACATGCTCATCAACTGACTCTTCTGAAAAGACACTTTGTTCTTCAATTTGCATGGGTTCTGATATTTCCTCTTCTCTGTCACTATGATCAAATGATATGACAACATCAAATTCAAACATTGAATCATCACCAATGGCTGATTTAAAGTCTTCATCAGCGTATTCTTCATCTAGGATGTTTGAGGAGTCAGGCTGCTCTTCACTTTGCATGGGAAATTCGCACTCATAATTAAAACTACATCCACAAGAATGGTGAAGATGATCTCCATTAGGTGTTGTTCTGAAATTTCAGCAGCATCAACTTTTGCAACCTTTGTAAATTCCCCTTTTCCCATATCCTCATCAAGACACTCTACTACAATGCTCTCAGGTTCGCTTGCAAAGTCTCCTTCTAACAATCTATCAATCATTCTTAGCTCATTCTTTAATGTAGTGACATCTTCAAGGTCTTCATCAAATGAAGGGCTTGCAAAGTCCAACACTTCTGGCTCATTAACTTCATTAAAGCAAAGCTCAACTTCACTAATTTTTGCTGTAGTCTTCCCCAATTCAGCTAGCTCCTCTATGCATGCCTCTTGATTTGTCACTTGTCTTCATTATACAGAGGCTCAGACTTATTTTTTCCAGCTATCAGGGCTTCATCGTCTCCTTTTTTCTATTCCACAACATCCTGAAAGAAAGAACATGTGGCGAAGCTTACTAGTTCATCTTCTTTGTTCTTGCATCGGTGGTTAGGCTCCCAAGAATCTTTGCATAGAAAACAAAGATTTCTTCTCTCGAGTTCATTCTTGTTGTCATCTTTCTTCCTCGAAATGGGAGAGTTCTTGTTCTGTTGACTGGAAGGTGATGTCTTGGAATAGTTTTTGGTCTTTTCCATTGGAGTAGGTAACTTGGGCTTCCTTAAGGACAATTTCTTCTTCTCCTCTTCCTTGTCCTTCGAATGTATTCTATAAGGCCCTTTTTGTCAGGATCCCCCTCCTTGCTTATTTCCAAAAAAACATCCCATGAGATTTGATGCTTAAAATCATCTGATCGACTTTGGTACTCATCAATAATTTTTGTGGCCTCTCGATCATACTTCCTTCGATCCAACTTCTCTTGAATTGTTTTTGCTAATTCATCCTAACTTTGTCTAAGAGAATCAATCAAGTCATCTGTCTCAATTCTTCTCCTCATGAGAGATGCCATGATCTCACCTTCATTGATCAAAATCTTTCACTGCCAAACACTGAATACACATGCAAGTGCTGATCGCACACATGCAAGGCTGAAAACTTGACTCACACTTGAAGATCTGCAAAGAATGAGTAGCAACCCAAACAGGCTGGCAAGATCACTAGCTCTGATACCACTGTAATATGCTACCCCAAAATTTTTTCAAATTTGTACAATGATATCACAATGTTAGCACAATAATGCAACCAAATATAATACCTCCACACTATCTGATCACCAAGTTCCCAGAGGTGAGAGCATACAGTGCTTTGGCTTACAATCAAATGCTTTGCAAATAAACTAATAGAATCATCCGCTAAATAGCATACATCTGCTCTTTCAGCAGACATCCACTTGTGCAGTGGGAATACTCCACTTATTTACTGGGTGATTGAATTAAGAAAGATAAACAATATTTTTTCTCCACACTGGCAGTAAACCATCCATGGGTCATATAGTGTTTGCAACAATTAAGAATTACAATGGTATAAATTGCTAACTATACCAAATACCCCTGACTTGCTCAAAGTTTCATTGCTACAACTAGTTAGAGTACATAGCCAAATGGTGACATGAAATAAGCAACATAATGTAATGTCCCGATCCATTGGCCAACTGGAGAAGATTTGAACCTCCTTCAAAGGAATATAGGTAATCAAATTATAGTTTAAATTAAAGATTTAAACTAGTTTATTCAAACAGGCCGACTTTCATTATGACGCCAAGATTTGAAGTTTAAACTAAAATATAAACCTGTTCTTATGAGCCGACCCTATTGATAAAACGCTCCATTCAGTTTCATATGTGTGGTGTGATTGGTTATAGGGGTGCGATTCATTATATGACAGCAGCGATTTATTAATTGTGCAGCGATTACAAATAAGCAATCTGTTTATAAGGAGAAAGAATTATATTTTAGAAGACAACGATCAATAATTGTGGGAGGTAGCGATTATATACACTAAATGATATAAGTAATACGATCCCATATTAGATTATAAAAATATAAAATAACTTTAAGGTAGGTATGGGCCGATCCCATATTGGCACCACCCCTTTTGAAGTTTAATCTCATATAAACAAATGTATTTATAAGTGGCCGACTACATAAATTGTCCAACTCACGTTTCAAAAGGATGCGCTTATGAGTAAAACAAACAATATTAGTAATAAAGAGGCACCTCCCTTAGTGAAATATGACTATTCTCCTAAAGTTGTCCCTTCTCATAAGAGGTGCATCTCTTGGGAAAATAATATGGTAAAAGAGGAACAAAGAGTATCAAGAGAGGGATATATACAGATCTGCCATCAATATATATATATATATATATATATATATATATATATATAAGAGGCATTGAATTGAGATATTTGGGGTAGGACAAATGAGGTTGAACACTCCTGTAAATTCACATCTATATGGCAATTTTTGTATGTGAAAAAGTTTGCCTTTACATATTATTGATTAGATCAGAAATAAAAGGACGTGATTGGTAGATGATAAAATTTGGTGCCATGTATTAGTTTTACAAGACAATACAATTTTGAGATGCATATGATGTATTCTTGTTATGTACAAATATCATCTGATGTAACTGACTAGCTCTGGCGAGTTGCGATCTTTGGAAACTATGGTCTAGCACCTCTACCTGCACTGGTACCTGTCCTCCACACTCAAGAAGCTTGGTTGTGACCTTGTCTATAATCCATCTACTTTTGGAGCAACCACTCATGGTTTAATTCTAGGAATTGGCACCTGCATCTTGATGCTCCTTTAGTGCAAGGAATCATGGTATCACTACTCACAAGTAATGGTGACCCATTGCAGTTGTCATGCTGTTTCCCAAGTTTTTTCAAAAAATGGTTCTGAATTTTTTTTTATATTGATACCTATCTCCTTTTTGGTTCCTTTTAACACTAAGCAAACAAAGACAGACCACAGCTAAACTGAGAAACTGTCAATTTGGGTTTAGGGTTAGGGAACTTTTTCTTTTAAAAGTTCTACTTTGAATAGATTTATTTTACAAATTAAAATTTGAACCCTAATGAATTTTTTTTCTCTTTTTTTTGATTTATTCATTTATGAGAGTTTAGTTAAAATCACAGAGCTGCCCATAAAATAGTAACCATGTTCCAAGATGGTACAGCTCATCATTTTAGGGCCAGCCTTTTGTATTTTACATACTCTCTTTGGTATATGTGAAATAGTTTTCTTCAAAACCCCAAGGCATAATTTTTATATTTTTTCAAAACCCTATGCATTTTTTTTTGTATTATGTTTATTTTTATATCCCACTACATTGACATGAAATAACAAAAACAGTTGTTTTCTCTGTATTTATGAATATTACATATTTTTTTAGTTTCCCAAGTTTTTGCTGAGTTTTCCCAGTTTCAAGTTGGGTAGTTAAAATCCATTTATAGTTTTGTCACATAGTGTCAATGGAATGCTACTATGCAAGGAACAACTAACATATTGAGAGAATCATCAATCAATGCTCTACTCGTCTACAAATAAACTGGTGATCTATGTAAGAAATATCTGAAGCAAATGTTGTTTCCTTCAATTGATGTAATGACATCAAATCTTGCATTTTCTCTATACTTTTCTACACATGCATTGGGGTATTTAACTCATTCGGTAGTAGAATGTTGTTTTTCTCATGTTGATAGAAACTAGTTACTCTAGAAAGAACTTGGACAAAACAATACTGTGTCTTTTGAAAAAAGAAAATGGCTTTTACTGATTCAGCGTTTACTCTACCTACCATGAATGAGCTCAATAATATATGAAAACAATATTAATAATAACATATAAAATGAAATATTGAATAAACAGACAATTGTGTATCATGTGTAACACAGTTGTATGAATAATGAATTCATAGTTGTATTTTTTGTTATTATTTACCCACAATGTCTTCTTCTTTAGATAATCATGTTCTCTAGCATTAAGGATATATGCCCAGCTCTCAAGAGCTTTAGGGAGTAATGAGGACCTTGCAGGAAACAATGAAACTATTCACGTTGTTAATGAACTAAAATAAAGATGAGTTCATAGATTTAGCTACTTTGTTGTATTCCTTGAAACATTATTCCTGCATCATATGCAGTAGAACTTATTTGATTTAATGGTTGTATTGTCTGGTTGTCACAGCCTGGTTTTGTGAGGTGGCAGAGCGCACAGCAGTTTTAATTGCAAAGTGGCAAGGTGTTGGGTTCACGCATGGTGTAATGAACACTGACAACATGAGCATTCTTGGTCTTACCATTGATTATGGTCCATTTGGATTTTTAGATGCTTTTGATCCCAAGTATACTCCAAATACAACAGACTTGCCTGGGAGGAGGTACTGTTTTGCAAACCAGCCAGATGTTGGGATGTGGAATCTTGCACAGCTAGGAAGCACTTTGTCTACTGCAAACCTCATTAATGATGAGGAGGTTAAATATGTCATGGCAAAGTATTATTTCTCCTCAAGCTTATATTAGAATTTCAAGTACTATGTTAATATATGATTGAATGCAGCAATTGGTACTATTTTGGTATATTGAACTTGTTAGAAGCTGAGTAGTTTGACTTCTGCTGGTGTTAAAACTGAGCTGTTACAGGTACGGTTCTAGATTTATGGATGAATATCAGTCTGTTATGACCAAAAAGCTTGGCCTCGCAAAATACAACAAGGACCTTATCAGCAAGCTTCTCACCAACATGGCAATCGATAAAGTGGATTACACAATTTGTTTCCGTGCGCTTTCCAATATTAAAACAATCCATGACTTGCCGGATGATGAACTTATTAGCCCATTAAAAGCTGTTCTGCTTGACATTAGTAAGGAGCGGAAGAAAGCCTGGATTGATTGGTCACAACAATATATACATGAGGTATACTCAACATTACAAAACATACTGTAACTCTTCTCAAATGCTAAGATAATTGTGACTTGCATGCTGACCCATTGCATGTCTTCTGGCAGCTTGCCTCATCTGGGATACCTGATGAAGAAAGGAAAATATCAATGGATTCTGTAAACCCAAAGTTTGTTTTGCGGAACTATTTATGCCAGAGTGCCATTGATGCTGCAGAGCAGGGGGATTTTACAGAAGTGCGTAGGCTATTGGAAGTGATGCAGAAGCCCTATGATGAACAATTAGGCAGGGAAAAATATGCACGACTGCCACCTACATGGGCTTATCGTCCAGGTGTTTGTATGCTATCCTGCTCGTCTTGATTTACAACTTCAACCATTCTGCAAATTTTTGGGAAATTTGTTTCTAGATGTTTGTAAATTGTTCTATCTGAACTGTACAGATAATTTATAATGACTTTGAATTGTAATAAATAGTTTCTCTTATCTTAGTGTGGTGGTAAGTTTTACCAAGCACTTCCATCTGTTCATTCATTTTCATGTACTCTTTCTGGTTTAGATTCTAGTCCTTAGTAGTTTCTGAAGTGGTTGGAAATTTTAAAGAAAATGTATTCTTTGTAAGATGATCCCAAAAATATGTTTGAGAGAGCATTAAGAGAAATGTGTGTGTTCTGATTAATTGATAGTTTTTGACTTAGGTTCTCTTAATATACACCTATGTGTGGATACTGGATACACATGCGCATGTATATGTTCTATTTTATAGAATTGCACTGTATATATTGTATACAAATAATTTTTTTTGTTTTTAAGTTTTACATAGAACTTCCTTCTAGGATAAAAACTACGTTACTGGTTCATGCCTTGCAGGCCCTGGATCTGGGTTCGGTTCAAACCTAAGTTTGGATTCCAGGTCGATTTGGCTTGGGATTCTGCCAGGGTGCTGCATTTGGTCTCTGGGTTCTGGACGAACCTGGGTAAACAGAGACTGAATTTCACAGTATTTTGCAGAATCCAAAACGAATCCACTGGATTTTGACAATTTAAAAAAAAATTATTTTATTTTTTTATGTCCATTTTGGGCAAATCTGTTCTTTTTCTCACTCAAGTCTGCAAGAAACTGGTTTAGTGCCGCTCAAGAAACACATTTGTTTCATCAGCCTGTAGCTCATTGGAGCAAAACAGGCACTTGTTTAATGCCACTCATCAGCCATGTCGGGGTACTCTTCACTTGGAAAAACCCTGTGTGGATGTCCTTTCTTGGCCGAGCATACCAGTCATACAAATGTCATCCTCCATTGTCCATGGTCTGCTGTCGTCAGAGTTTTCCTTGCCCAGTGCCGCATTTTTTGGCAATCTTTGTTTTGGAGGAATATAAAAATAATAAAAGTGAATCTTTCTTTCAATCCATAATATTGTGAAGGTTCGAAATTTAAAATAGATAAAGGACTCTATTATTAAATTGTGAAGGGTTTATTTTCTCTGACTTACTAAATTGATGATAAGGGTTATTTATTTATTTATTAAGGAAACAACTTTTATGGTTTACTATTTGAATATAGATGCTTGGAGGATATAATGGGAAATGGGATAAAGGCGAAGTAAGTATATAAGGGATTTTTGTTGAATCTGCGAACCAAACCTGTGAACCCAAACAACTGGTAACTTAGGGTAAAAACATTAAGATATGTTTGTTGGGAGATTTTCTCCACTCAATGAACAACAGAATAAGTATCTCTGATAATCTGCAGTTTAATTCATATACCAATTCTCACATCTTGTTTTGCAATTTTGAGTAAACTTGTCAAAATATTGTAGGCATTACATCATGAATTAAGGGCGGGCATTGTGTTAACTGTTAAGTGTAGAAACACTTGTTATGCAATGGATGATTACTTCTAGCTTTTGAGGTTAGAATTGTTGGGTACATTTGGGTGTCAGACAGTTGACCAACATACGCTGCCTCTACATTTATGTTCAATACTCATGAAGGTAGCTCTCTTGTATTCTTCAAGTCGTATTGTACATATCTGGAGAATGTACAATATTGTTGATGGTAGTGGGAATCGATGCCCATCTCTATCCTATGTTCTGTGAGTTTGTTCTATCCTTGTTCTATAATCTATTGTTGTTTCTATTATAGTTTCTGTCTGTGAAATTGAATGGTTTCTATTATATTGAGTTGATTCTTCTACAGAATAGATTTTGTCATGCTCCCTATGCTACATATCTGAAAGTGTTGTTGAAGTCTAGTTCAAAGATAGAAAGATTCTGTAGCTGCTGTAATGGATTTTAGTAGTCTTTCAGATATAAACGAAAAGTAACACGAATAATAAATTGTTACACACGGGCAGTAGAAATAAGACTGGGACAAAAAGTAATTATTTAAATTCTCCAGTTGAATGTTTTCTGCAGAGATCGCCATTCCTTGTGTAGAACATTAATTTGACTCTAGAAGCATTGCATATATTGAATATGAAAATAATTCATAGATGCTGACTGAAGTGCATCTTTCATATTGCGAGAATATGTCAAGTACAAACATTACTTTTTTGTTAAGTTTTTTTCTTATAGATCGCAGGGGTATCACTAACATCCTTAGATTGCTAACACACAAATGGCCAAAACAATGGAGAGTGGCGAAGCGGGTGAGGAAGTGAGCGGGAAATAATTTGAATTTGCAAACTGGGAATCTCTGAAGGTGGACTAGAATGTGGATTCCCAGCAGGATGGACGGCGTCAAAAGGTGGACCTCCTCTCAATGGAGGTCGACAGGGAGGGAATTGAGAGTCTTGTGGGGCTAGAACCCAAGGTGGATTGTGGGGTTCCCAAAGGATCTAGGCTTGATTTGGATCCATCTCACAGGTTGCATGATTCTCACAAGATCCTTCAACATGAGTCTCTAGGGATCATGCTTGGATGTCTCTATTCAAGAATTAGTCTCTCTAGTGCAAGGAGAAAGGGGCTTGTTCTAATCCTTCTGTTTCCCTCATCACGGGTCTGTTGGTAAACAGATTTGTCACCGCGAAATAACCTTTGAAAATGACTCGTTGCCCTTAGAGCGGTGACTAAATTGTCCCAACAGTTTGAGAGATTGCGGCAGAGCAACGATCTTCCTCTGTGTTTGAGAGGGGCAGCTCCCTCGTATGATGTATTTTTAGAATTTTGATTGTGCTTTTAACCACAAAGCACTTAAGGAAAGGAAAAACTCAAAATAAGAACAAAAATATTCAAAGTGAATATACAAACGCTAAGAGAGGTTATCAGAAACTCCTTAAATTGAAATGACTTCACTATAGAAAGAAGACTACACATTGGCATTCCATAATGAAGAAATATTTATGCAAACATCTAATTCAAGATACCAAGAATTGGATGTATTTAAAACAAATGTTTCTCATAAGCCATATCCACGAACATCACAAAATTTGTTACCAATTCAAAACGTATGAAATGATCAATAACAAAAATAGAATTCACTTCAAGAAACATTTCCAAAATGATTTCTATTAGCTTTGTGGGAATGTACAAATCCAAATCTTCGAGATTAACTTATGAAAATTCCAAGTCCAATGCTAATGACCAAAGACAAAGATCAAGATACTAAGACCCAAAGTCTCGCGATCAAAAAGCCCTTTTTACAACGTGAAGTCTAGTATATATAGACTTCTCCTCATAACAACCTAATAACCAACTTGTAACTACTTCATAACTACCTTTTTGTAATACAATAATTAAAAAATAAGCTTTATTTTAGTTAGATTTTACTTAACTTTCTAGAAACAAAGCTTATTTTCTAACTTTTGAATTACAATAAGTGACATGAGTCACTTTTACAAAAAGGTAACTTGAGATGTATAACTCAAAAGGTAAACCAAGTTATTGGTTTGTTAAGGCGAGCACCGTCTCTTGTTGCCAATCATGAATCACATGCTCACCAATAATTTAGTCTTCAATAAAACACATTCCAACTGCATCTGCTCTATTTTCATGCTGGTGATGATTCCATAGACTCAATGATTTCCTTTTCACTGCAATCTTCCTTTGATACTTTGCATCTATGACCATGACTCTATTTTGCAACATTTTTCTTCCTCTCATTTTCTTCAAAATTATAGTGTCAATCTTCTCCATGAGAGTGCTACGAAGAGATGTATTATTGCTCGTATGCTCAACATGACACCAGTGATTCCAATCTCAAGATTAAATGCCGCCACCAAAGTTGTAGTTTCTTGGCCATGATAATTTCCATAAAGAAAATGACCCACATAACATCCTCAAACAATTGATGGTATCAAATAGAAAGATTAATTTGTTAAATTGATGGCACCATGTTGGAATCACAATTTATTGACCACCAACATCCTTGTAATGATTTAGCATATTCTTCTTAAATTCTTCTTGATTGCTCCATAGTGATGTTGCCTGGCTATTCAACGGGGAGTCATTATTTGGTTCTCTTTAAAAGGCTCTGAATAGACAAAAGTACACTTCGAGCATCATATGTTGATGACCATTTATCCTAGGAGGACATGTTATCAGCCTCTGGAAATGCTAAAACTCCAAGATCACCACTCATCATCAATACCATCAGTTCAGACTGTAACCTTTGTAAAGATAACACCAAATGGTGGCTGCAGACTATGAGGTAGGATTGTTGCCAATGAAAGTAGCACTTCTAATCCATGATTTTGAATTCCAGTGACACATAAGGGTGGCGTAATGTTAAACTCCAAAACACTTGCATGGTTTGATATACTTCCAGTCTTTCCACATATGCAATGTATTATTCTTCTTCTACGTTTTCCATTCCTACATAGGTCGATAAGAAGCTGATACTTTGTATATTCTTCATTGTTTTATTCTTCTATTTTTGTCTCACTGGTGACACAACTGCAATCATAGCATTTTTATCCAAGAAAAACCCTATCAAGTAGAGTAGCACCCATGCATACAAATGCCTCATCTTCAAGTTATCATTAACTATTTTTGCATTGTTGTAATGACCACCAATAGGATTTGTTGTGCAGCTACATCATAAACATGTCGTGTGGTAGTTGCAGATCTAAACGCTCTATCAAATGCATACGTTGGATTGTATTCATTTCAAAGAGTTGTACCTCCGTGTACATACCAATCTATTTCATCTCCCTTCTTATCCAAATCATAAGCAATTGTTGCAGCAGTGGGCTTATTGATGATACAAGCAACATTCAACCAAACAATCACACCTTCATCCTTAGTTGCTTGACGTTGTGCATCGTTAAAGTAAGTAGGTGCAGTGATAACATCCTTTATCTTCTTGCCAAGAAAGGTCTCTGTAATATTTTTAACAAAACAATTTTGTGCATTCCCTATAAATCATTTCATTCCATGAGACCACGATTCGTTGAGGCATACAGTCAGGCAGTTCACATGTGTGATGTCTACAACTGCAATATTCAATAGATGTCAAAACCCTATTCTATGGTTCTCCATCGAGCACAGACCAAGAAGATGCTGGCAAAGGATTGTGGAATTTAGCTTTACACCTGAAGATTGCATTTGCTAGAAAGTTTTTGCTGCCTTTTCAACTAATCGAGTTTGTGTTACTACAATCATGGCATATTCCTTTGAAAACCTCTTGTTAAACATTTCTTATGCCTTGTGCATGCTTTCACAATTTACTCTTTTGTCTACCATGGCGGTTTCAAGTCATGGAAATTGAATTTTCACCAGCCAATTGCATTTGCTTAGAAAGCTTCTAAAGGCTTATCCATAAATCCATTTTGTAAACATTTTGCGATCATTGCAGTCCACAAAGCCATTTCTTTGAGACGGTATATGAAATGGTTCGAATGCCTTGTCTAGGTATTCTTTATACTTTGATGGATATGTATACTCTATTCCAAGGATCTTTCTTTTGGCTCAGGCAGAGAGGAAGTAAGCAAAGATTGTTGAACTCGGCTTTTTACCAGCTAATCGCATTTTCTTGTAGATTTTCTGCATCTTTGTCAATAGAACTCTTTCGCAAATATCCTAAAATCAATGTTGTCCACGAGATAACATTTCTTTGAGCCATTTTGTCAAGTGTTTCGCGTGCTTTGCATATGTTTCCACATTTTGCACCGATGTCCAACAGAACATTTCGAACTATAATATATGCCAAAATTTCATGTTCTATTATGCTTTAACAATGCGGCAGAGAGGAATGTTGGCAAAAGGTTTGGAGTTTTACATCTGCTAGAATCCTTCTAAAACCTTGTCTATTCTTTCATCTTTTGCATGCATGCCTTCGAGGGTAATTGTAACAGCATCATCTGATAAAATCCTTCACATTGTGTCTTGATGGATGCCACGAACTTATTTTAAAGCCGTCATCTTTACACAAGTCGTGGAGATGTTGTGAATGTTCTAAGAAATCTTCTTGCACTACTAACACCAGGTTATGGAAGCCATTATCCTCAACTTCTCACATAGTAACAACTCAAAAATAAGTTCCAGTAGTTATTGTATGTCACTTTTAAGTGTTCATAACCGTTTTAAAATTCACGTTTCTCCCCCTTTTCGCTTGCATGGTGTGAGCTAAAGAGATAAAATCACTTTTCTAACAATAAAAACGACTTGTAAGCTACCAGTTAATATTGCATGCTGGCTAAAGAAAGTGATTTTGAAGTCGTTCCCTCGATTGTAGGAGATTTTAGTGGATATGAAGGAGTGGAGTTATTCTTCTTTGTGAAAAGTGAAAATGGATTTCTTTTCATTTATCTCTCCAAACTTGTAAAATTATGCCTTTTGGTTTTGGTTAGCCAAAAGTAAAAGTGCACGCGAACTTAGCCGAATTCAAAAATTGACGCAAACTTAGCGGAAAGTGAAAGTTGATGCGAGGTTTGCGAAAAGCGAAAGTTGACGCGAGGTTTGCGAAAAGCGAAAGTTGACGCAAAGTTAGCAGAAAGTGAAAGTTGACGCAAGGTTTGCGAAAAGTAAAAGTTGACACAAAGTTAGTGGAAAGTGAAAGTTGACGCTAACGCGAGGTTTGCGAAAAGCAAAAGTTGACGCCAACTTTCTTTTGAATAAACTTTCACTTGACTTTAAGAAAAATAATCTTGACATCTTCTAAGTCGCTTCAATTTAGGTTTTGACTTGAATTAATTTCTTCTTTTCCGTGGCTTGCCTAAATTTGTGGCGATTTAGAAACTCAGATCCATGCATGTGAAAAATACATCTTCTTCAGAATGATTTTACGGACCGCTTCCAAGACTTCGGCTAAAACATGTGAAAATTCGCTCCTCCAAATTGGCAAATGACTTAACACTTCAAGAGAATCTGTGACTAGAGATAACTCAACATAAGGATTTGATGCAAAAGTTTAAAAATTGACAAGTTGAAAACGAGGCCAACAGGGTCCTAAACAAAGTGAGATTTGCATTCAAGTCTTTGATGTTATTTTAGAAAGAGGGGTCTCTAAAATAGAAACTTCCTTAATCGATAGATTCATTGGGCCCCGACTTAATGTGGATTCGGTGAGATCCTAGTCTAAGAAACAATGGCATATCAAAGGCAACTAGATGTTGCAACAATGGCCAAAGGTTTCTTCGCTTTCTCCTTTTCTTGCGAGGACTTTTGTAATGTCCTCATGTGGGGTCCATGGTTTTTGGAAAGGCAAATTTGGTCCTCAGAAAGTGGTCCTCGGGTTTTGATCCTTTTAAAGAATTGTTCAATGTTGCCCTAATCTGGGTCAAATTGCCTAGGCTACCCATGGAGTTTTGGGAAGAGGAGTTTGTTTAAGGTATTGTTAGTGCCTTTGGCCAACTCTTAGCAATAGACAATGTGACTAAATCCAGAAAGCGCATGGTGTTTGCTAGAATATGTGTTTGTATAGAAGATCATTCCCTTCATAGATATCCATATCTTCGAAGTTGGGTGTTTGGAAGTAGCCGTTGGAGTTTGAAAAATCTCCCATGGGAAGCTATAAATCCAAGAAGTTAGGCCACTGGGTGAAAGATTGCCCTCTGAGTAAGGCTTCTATGAAGGTTGGGTAGGGTAAATCGAATTTTGATGCTAGGAAGATCATGGAATGGGAGAAGCAATCCATCTTTGAAAGTGATTTTAAAGAACCAATCTCAAAAAGGGAATTCAAGGAACCCTTGCTTCATGAAGAGGACATTGAGTACGTCTAGGAGGCCTTAGAAAGTTTATCTTTTGAGGAGTCACCACATGAGAAGAAGAGCTTGTAGGAAACACTAGTGGAGGAGTTGGAAAGAGAGGAGGCAAGTCTTCTAATAAATAGCGCAAATTTGAATATTGAAGATGTTCCTAACCTAGAGAGTGGAATAGAGGCTTACCTTGATGTTGATGGGATGTTGTAGGAGCATAGCCTACATCAACAAGTGGAGGAAAGGGCTGTTATGTCCAGGGTTGATGGGACTCCACTAAATTCGTGTAAGGAGAATGGAGTTAACTCTACCCTTGAGACATAAGGGTTCACTTTAGTCTCAAACTTAGCCAAGGCGAATAGAATCAAGTCTAAATTGGAAGTGGGGGAGACTATAAGCCCTCTTGCTGAAGGTTTGTCGAAGGAAAGAAAAAAGTTTGAAGGAGGCTCTCTATTTGCTGGGAATCTCAAAGATAGTAGAAAAAAATTAGATTTGCCATCTAGGCAAACAAGGAGCAGGAAAATAGTTGATTGTGGGTCTGATCACAAGAACAAGGGTAGAATTAGCTTTAAGGACTGTCAAGAGAGAAGCGAGAAAGGATGTGGCAAATGCGAACTAGCACTCTTATTGACTTGTGCAATAAGGGTACACCAAAACTTTAAAAAAAATTTCCATGGAATGTAAGAGGGTTGAACAACCCTCATAAGCACGACCTTCTAGCTATACTATAGCCAGACAAAATAGACGAGATATGCTTATCTAGGAGACCAAAATGCCAGTGGAGAGAGTGAATAAAATCAAGAACAAACTCTACAAGAATAGTGGTTGTGTGGGAGTGGATGTTGGTGGTGCTTAAACTGGAGTTGTGACCTTGTGGAATCCCTCAATCCTTGATGGTACTTTGTTGTTCACGGACCCCAATCATATTGATGTTCTTTTTCATCATAAGATAGATAACTCTTCATGAATAATATCCAATATTTATGCTCCAAATTCTAGGAATGCAAGAAAGAATCTTTTGTCTCATCTTGTGGCTTTGATGCAGGAGCATCCAGGTCCAAAGGCAATCCTGCATCGCCCAAAAACATTTCAGGTTTTGTTCTCAGTTTCAATTCAGTTTTGTTGTGGTTTAGTTCCTATTGTGTTGGTTTGGTAAATGGCTTCAAGAGAAATCTCAGATTCAAAATTGGTCAAGTTCAAGGCATTATCTTGTAGAAAGGCCCAATGGGTACTTGTAGTTACAATTTGGTGAAATTTGGAGCAGATTTGTTTAAGTTTTCTATAGGTTCAAGAATCCGCTGATTAGCCAAAATTCACATGTACTAAACATTTTTGATAAGATTTGAAGTTCAAGAACTTATCACTTTGTCGGAAATTTCATTCACTTAACATTTTTGGCGAAATTCCAAGTTCAAGAATTCTTTTCGTCAACGGAGCATGCCACTCTTTTTTCTTGGCAATTTGCTAAGTTCAAGAACTTTGTTTTTTTCACTGACAGAGCTTATCGCTCTTCTTTTTCGGCAATATTCGAAGTTCATGAACCTTGTCGGGCGTCGAAAGGTATTTAAGGGAAACTTAAAGTGTGGGCATAAAGTGTTTCGACGATATACGGAGTTTAGGAACGTCTCTTCGTGCCGAAAGGGCTTGCCAAAGCTTTGCTTCAACAACTATCTTAGTTTGTGAACTTTGTCTTTGGGCGAAAAGTGTTTCGGGAAGCCTTTTACTAAACATGTTTCGGCGGATGTCTAAGTTCCTGAACCAAGGAAAATGTTGACGAAGAGTTTGTAGGTTCAATGAAATGCCGATTCGATGAAAGGCCTTGTAATGGAGAGTTTGAAGGTTCCATAAATTGTCGATTCGGTGATGAATTGCAAAGTTCATAGAAGTGACAATTCGTCGAAATACATGAAGAGGAGGAAGTTCAAGGGTTTGACAAGAAGCCAATTTGTCGAAAGTCATGGATTCAGTGATCATTTTAGTTCTTGAACTACTTAAGGGCCCAAAACGTCATTTAATCGGTGATGATTTAGTTTTGAAGCGGTTATGCTTGCGAACCGATCCAACTTCTCCTAGCCTGAAGTATATAAAGGAGTTGTAGTATTTTGTGGGGTGCTTTTGGTCGGTCCGTTGTTGGTTTGAAGAAGAAAGGATTGCAGGAAAAAGAGGGAGGACATGGTATTGATTGACAGGGAAGGCATGGAGAGCTAAGAGGTCGCTAGTATCAAGGGAATATAGCAGAGTTTAGAATAAGTCAAGAAAAAAAAACCCATAGCTTGGAGGGGTATTGTAATGTGAAATGGCTAGATGTTAAGCCTTGTAAGATAATCCATACATGTAATGTGTTTGTTGTAGATTTTGTTTAGAAAATGGTAATCAAGTTTAAGTTCAATAAAATCATTATGAGTTGTTGTTTGTATCTTTTGATTTCCATTGTGCGGAGTGTTATATTGGCTACATGATCAAGTTATTTGAAAAGACCCCTTGGTCATGAATGTGTCAAGCTTTCAGAAAGAAACACACAAATGTTAAATGGTTGGTTATGGGGGGTTTTAACTCTCCATTAAAGGATAATGAAAACATAGGAGAATCTCAAACTCCTTTGAAAAGCAAAGCTGACATTATTAACCAAAATGCTTTGATGGACTTGGATCTTGAAAGTGTTGAATTTACCTGGTCAAATCAAAGGGTGGGCTCTTCGCTTATGTAGGTAAGGCTAGATCATACCCTTATATCGCCTAATTGGCTAAGTGTCTATTTCTGCACTCTATCAGCTCTAACCAAAATTGGTTTTGGTCTTTCTCCTATTATGCTTAATGTTGATAAGATGGAAAAAAGAAAAGGGCTCCCCTTCCACTTTGAAAATATGTGGACCCAACACCCACAGTTAGTGGATAAAATTGTTGAGTGGTGGAATATAAGAGCAGATCGATCTACAATGTTTTGGGTGACTAAGGAATTGAATACTGTAAATTTTAATATCAAAAGATGGATACAAAATTCTTTTGTTAACATTAAAAAAAAAATGAAAAAATGAAATCAAGGCCTAGTTAGATTTGGTGTAGAAGGATATTCAAGGTATGGGTATGAATCAAGAGCTTATGTCAAAGAAAAAAGATCTTCTATGTGAACTCCACTCTTTTATTGCTAAAGAAGAAGATTACTAGAGGCAAAGATCCATGACCATTTGGATAAGGGAGGGTGATCGGAATACCAATTTTTTCCACATGACCACCTTAAAGCATTGTGTTGTCAACAAAATTAAAGAGATTCAGGTGGATAATGACCGTTTTGTGGAGGAACCTTCTATATGGGAGAAAGTTGTTGATTTCTTCAGTAATCTTCCCAGGAAACAATGCATTAGATTCACAACTTCAATAAGACTTATTGAAACTCATCCCTAGAACTGTTGATGCCCAAGATAATATGGAATTGTTGAGCCCTTAACATGAGAAGTAAAAACCATTTTCAACAAAGTATAGTTCAAAACATGTATGACATGATGGTTGACAAAAGATGCATGGCAGAAATTTTAAGGACAAAGTACATTGAGAATGGTGATAGTCTTTGGGTCATAAATAGCAACCTCCAGTGATAAAGAGATAATGTACCTCTCATAGAACATTGAAGAGGAAGGTTATAACATGACAATATTTCAATGTGCAAGAGTGACAATCAAATAAGAAAGATCATGCATGAATGACAAAATATTACATAGCATTTGATGGCAATGTGAAAAGTGGCAGAGGTTATAGTAAAAAAGATGATAGAGCCTAGAAGGTTTGAGACAATGAAAGAAGAAAGAGATCATGATAAAGATGTTTGTAAAATTAAACCTGATGAAAGTCAGTTACAAGAACTTGACAGGAAGATGAGAAGAATCCAAAGAAGTCCTTGCCTAAAGAGTATGCTTGTATATTTGCATTTGACAAGTGTTGGCAAAAGCAAAAGATATTGATAGTGGAAAGTTGGATGGTTGTGTTGATACTTATATTCGACTTCATAGTAAAGGAGTTTCTATTGATGAAATGATGCCATAGAAGACAGTGGATGGAAATATGATGAACATCCTTTTACCATTAATGAAAAAGGGGGAAAGTTATAGAAAGATGGAGAGTTACAACAAGAAAGAGGTATAAGAAAAAGAAAAATGACGACATTAATGTCAAGGAGTATTACAGATAGGGGGAGATTCTTTGTGAAGAATTGAAGACATTTTTTCATCTTATAAGATACATAGTGAATGAAGGATAACAAAGCAAGTTTCTAATTTGTCAAACAACTTTTGACATAGAGACAAAAGGAGGAGCCTTACAGACAAGGGGAGCATCATAGAAAAGAAGAGAAGCATGTTAACTTCCCTTTGCTATTGATGTCAAACGGGGAGAGATAGAGTAAGGGGGAGAAATGCAAAAAAGAGAGGATTATGTTTGTGTTGCCATCAATGACAAAGAGGGAGATTGTTGGACATGTTGTCATTGATGTCAAGAAGGTAGTCATGATTGTTATCATGAATGCACATACGAGAGTATAAGAGATGGTTGTCATTGATGTCAACATAACAATATGATTGAACGCAAGGCAATATCTTTGAAAGAGACCATTGGCAAGATCATTGTTAGTGATGCCAACTACATAGACAAGTTGGTTATCATTGATGCCAAGAATGCAAGGAGTACAAGACAATGTTTGACGCTCAAGACAAAGACAAAGATGAATACCTCGAGAGAGGAGCAACAATTATCATATTGAAGAAGTTAATTGTATTGTTTAAATTAAAGATTTAAACAATATCCTTATGATGAAGTAAAGCAATCAAGTTTTGGATTAGACAACAACAAATTTAAAGAAGACATTGTTTATTATGTGAAAGCGAATACGTGTTACGAAGAGCAGATTACATTCTACAACAATGAATATATGATATTGAAAGAGATTGAGACAAGATTGTTGTCATTAATGTCAAAAATGAATAAAGAGGTTGTTAGATTATTGTCTTTGATGTCAAAGAGTTGAAGTTTTAAAGAGTTGAATATTGTTTAAAATCAAAGATTTAAACAATCCTTTTGCTGGTCAACCCATATACTATTGGCGCCAAGAATGAAATTCAAATCTTAATTCCTTTGAGGTGGCTGACCACACAAGTGTTTCAAAAAAGAAATAAATGTATCATATTTAAATGATACATGGAGCAGTTAACATACACTAACATCCAACGATTTGTGAATAAGACAAAACATCTTATATTTAGTGGTATGTAAGTGGTACGATTTACATGTCAAAAGATATGATTCAAAAACAAGAGGAATTGCGATTAGTAAAGGAAGACAAGTGATCAACATTAAGGAGATGCAATTCAATATTAAAGTGATGCGATTCCCTTTTGGCATAAATTATATTCTGAAGAGCAACGATTTTATTTGGGAAAGGACAACGATTTGTTTGAAGAGTAATGTGTCTAATGAAAGGTTGTGTAAGTGGATGGTGTTGCAAATATGTGCCTATGATGTGTTGTCATTGATGCCAACATATCCCTTTGTCAGAAATAGGGGAAATAGTGTAGATCAGTGAAGTAGATTGCTTCGCATTTCCAGTAAGATGAAGATCAGAGTCTGCGGATTAAACGGTTTGTAGAGGATGGTTTGTAGTTGCTCCAGTCAAGATTTGAGAGGCCCACATGAAGTATTGATGAAGTTATGGCCATCTAAGTAGAACCAGGTTTTTCAGTTGTTCAGAGGAAACAAAGTGACAATAAGTTGGTCTGGATTGCTCCGCATTGAAATATTACGGTTTGCGGTTCTAGAGGCATGTTTGGGATGTTGATGTGTAATCTCAACTCAAGTGGTTCATGGTTTGGAGGTCCGCAAGCAATCTTTCTAATGTGACAGTCATAGCAGTTAGTGTTCTTGTGTTACGGTATGAAGATGCAAGTGATTCTGGTGATTTGAAGTGGTGCGGTTGTTCCTGATGATTTCATTGTGCTTGTGGAGGTCTCTGGATCGTGTATCTAGTATGTTGGTGGTCTGCATTGAGATTTAAGCTTGTGGCTGAAGATTTCTTCTTGAGTGTTGTTGTTCATTCCAGTTTTGGCCAACCAGATGCTTTGTGCATGTTGCAGATGATCTAAGAGAGGTTCTATGAAGCATGGCGTGCTGTTTAAGGAAGATTCAAGTCCCAGCTATGTTTGGCTGACAGTACAATGATCCGCATTGAGTCAAGCCGACCTTGATGTTCATTCCAAGGTTGATGAAGCGTATAAATACTTGTGGACAAGTTGTGGAAAGTTGTCCTTGTGCGAAAATGATAAAATCCTAAGAAAGGCACAGAGGCAGAGCAGAGAAGAGGAGCAGAAGAACAAGAGCACTAAAGGATGAAGAGACAGTGAAGAAGTGTTTGGGGGCAGAGCATAAGTTTTGTGATTTTTTAATGGGACTAAACCAGACATGAAGAAGATGCTATTTCTCAGTTCATTCTTTCTGTATTAAACATAAAATCCTGTAGGCAGTGAGCCTCCTTGAGTACTGAGCTCTGGGCAGTGCACCCGAAGGCAAGTGCCTTCCCATTTCTTTTAAGTACTTTTAACAGGATTAAAAGCAGAAAAGGTTAGAATTGTGGGACAACTGATTCACCCTCCCCCCTCTCACTTGTCCGACCTAATTCCAACAATTGGTATCAGAGACGGTTCCCCTAAAAGAAGCTTGATCGCTTGAGGAGATCCAAGATGCCGACTTACAAGAAGGACAATCTGAAATTTGATGGAACAAATTACTCCCTTTGGAAGATGCACATGCAGTGTCATTTGCAATGTATGGGTGATGCCTATTGGTTGATAACTAAGGATGGGTATAAGATTTCGAAGAAAGGCCCTTCAACTATAGACAAACTCAAGGAAGCTGAATACAACATTCGAGCTAAAGAAGCATTGTTGAGTGCCCTGACTAATACAGAAATGACAAATGTCCTGGAATTATAAACTGCTCATGAAATATGGAAAAAGTTGGAAACTCTGTATGAAGGTGATAAATATGTCAAATGTGCCAAGCTACAGAGCCTGAAGGGTAGATAAGAAATGTTGATGATGAGTGAAGATGAAAACATTACTTCCTACATGTAGAAGGTGAATGAACTTGTGAGCGGTATCAGGAGTGCTGGTGGAATATTGGAAGAATCAGAGATTGTTGCCAAAGTGCTCAGATCCTTACCTGCGGCATACAAGCATAAAGTTGCTACCATTGAAGAGATTAGGACTGTGACAACTGTTACAAGGGATCAGTTGGTTGGTAAGCTTTCAGCATTTGAAATGAGTGAGTTTGGTGATTCTCTTCCTAAATATGAAATTGCATTTAAGGCCAGTATTTTCGAAAAGCAAAGATATGATCCAGGTGAAAGCTTTTCAAAAAGTTAACCAGCTATCAGAAGGCAAATAAGGAACTTGAAGAAGATGAAACCGAGTTTGATGAACTTGAAGCCCTTATTGCCAAGATGATCCGATAAGTATGAAGGAAAGTTGCCTTTCAAATGTTTTGCTTGTAATAAGATTGGTCATTTTGCCTCAAGGTGTCCGAAGAGGGTTTCAAAGCCAAACCCTAACAGATCAAGAGCTCAGAAGAAATGTTACTATGTCCAAGAAGCTGAAGAAGGCGCCATTGATGATGAATCTGATATGGGAAGTAACTCAGGAAATGAATGGGTGTTCATTGCCATCAAAGAAGAAGATCCGGTGTCTACTGAATCTACTAACTGTGTGAATGTGGAAAGTGCCTTGGCTGCTCAGATTGAAGAAAAGGATGAATGGGTGATTGACAGTGGATGTTCTTATCATATGACTGGTGATAAAAGTAAGTTCATAAGTTTGGAAAGATATGAAAGTGGAATTGTGAAGTTTGGAGACAATTCAGCTGGTAGAATTCATGGCAGAGGATCCATCTCTTTTGATGGTAAGAATAACACTAATGATGTTCTATATGTAGAAGGATTGAAGCATAATCTTCTCAGTGTTGGACAGTTGGTTGACAAAGGATATGATCTCCGATTCAAGGATGGAAAATGCAAAATCTTAGCAAGCTCCGAAACTGTGATTGCATCAAGTACACAAACTAAAGGTAACATCTTTCATTTAAGTGGTACTGGAAAAAGTTGTTTGATTGCTCAAATTGATCAGAGTTGGTTATGGCATAGAAGAATGTGTCATGTAAACTTTGATAACATTGTCAAGATAAGTACTACTCAGGCTATGAGAGATCTTCCAAAGCTTATGAAACCTGTAAATAGCATATGCAAGGAATGTCAGTTGGGCAAATAGATCAGAACTACATTCAAAAGTAAGGAACAATCTTCAAGTGGATTATTGGAACTTTTGCACACTGATTTGTGTGGTCCTAACAAAGTTAGGAGTCTGCAAGGAGACATGTACTTTATGTTGCTGATTGATGACTACTCTCGGATGATGTGGGTCAATTTCTTAAGAGAGAAATCAGAGGCTCTTGACAGATTCAAGGTGTTCAAGGCTATGGTGGAGAATGAGATTAGTGTAAAGATAAAATGTCTGAGATCTGACGGAGGTGGAGAGTTTACCTCTGATGAGTTCAATGCATTTTGTGAAAAACATGGAATAAGAAGACAATTATCTGCCCCTAGAACTCCTCAGTAGAATGGAGTTGTGGAAAGGAAGAGCCAGACTATTCAAGAGGCTGCTAGAACCATGATGATGGAGGCAAATCTACCACATGCCTATTGGAAAGAGGCTGTGAGTACTGCTATCTACACTCTCAACCGGGTGCAGATCAAAGGTAATACTGGTAAAACACCTTATGAATTATGGTTTGGTAATGCACCTACTGTGAAATACTTCAGAGTTTTTGGTAGTAAATGCTATATCAAAAGAGATGAGGATCTAGGCAAAAGAAGCGATAAAGGAATATTTTCGGGTTATTCTAACCATAGCAAGGCATACCGATGCTTTAACAAGAGATTGAAAAGGATTGTTGAAAGTACTAATGTTAGAGTTGATGAAAGAAAGGAGAGACCTTCCAGGTCTTGTGGATATGAATCTGATGATGAAAGTCTAAATGAAGTCCAAACTCAACCTCAGATCCAGACTGGTCTGGAGAACCCATTGACTCAAGAAGTTAGTGAAAATGTTGGACAAGCTCAAGAATCAGAAATTCAAGAAACTCCCAGAACCCCCAGGTATGTAAGGTTGAATCATTCTGAAGATCAAATCATAGGAGACAAGAATAAAGGTGTTCAAACTAGAAGAAGAATTGTTGAAGATCAAGTGGAGTATTGTTTGATTTCAAATATTGAACCAAAAACAGTGAATGCAACTTGTAATGATGAAAATTGGGTAAAAACAATGGAAGAAGAATTAATGCAAATTGAAAAGAATCATACTTGGGATCTTGTTCTTAGACCTAAAAACAAAAATGTGATTAGAACTAAATGGGTCTTCTGGAATAATTGAATGAAAATGGTGAAGTTGTGAGAAACAAAGGAAGATTGGTATGCAAAGGATATTCTCAAGTAGAGGGAATTGCTTTTGAAGAAACATTTGCTTCGGTGGTAAGAATTGAAGTAGTCAGATTATTTCTTGCATTTGCTACTTTCAAAGATTTCAAAGTTTACCAGATGGATGTCAAGTCAACATTCCTGAATGGAGAGTTAGAGGAAGAAGTCTACATTGAGCAACCAAAAGGATTCCAATTGTTTGATCAAGAAGATATGGTCTACAGATTGAGTAAAGCTTTGTATGGACTTAAACAAGCCCCAAAAGCCTGCTGTGCAAGATTAGATAAGTATCTGCTAAAGCTAGGATTTAGCAAAGGCACAACTGACAGCAATCTTTATTTCAAGATTGATCATGAGCACATCTTGATTGTTGAGGTATTTGTTGATGATATCATTTTTGGTGGAAATGGAAGCATGTATAAGAAATCTGCTGATCAAATGCAAAGTGAATTTGAGATGTCCATGTTTGGTGAAATGAATTTCTTCTTAGGTCTGCAAATCACTCAATTAGATAAAGGTATCTTCATATCTCAGTCTAAGTATGTGAGAGAATTGTTGAAAAAGTTTGGAATGGAAGATTCAAAACTAGTGAGTACACCTATGGTAACCGGATGCAAGTTGAGTAAAGATGATGTTTCCCCCAAGGCATATCAGAAAAGGTATAGATCAATGATTGGAGGTCTGTTCTATCTGACTCAAACTAGACCTAATATTATGAATGCAGTTGGACTTGTTGCTAGATTTCAAGCTAATCCTAGAGAATCCCATGTTGTAGCAGTCAAAAGAATTTTTAGATATCTAAAGGGGACATCTGATTATGGCTTATGGTATCCCAAGGATAATGACTTCACTCTTCATGCATATACAGATGCTGACTGGGCAGAGGATGTGGATGACAGGAAAAGTACTAGTGGTGGTGCATTCTTCTTGGGAAGGAGATTGGTTTCTTGGTTGAGCAAAAAGTAGGAGGCAATATCTTTGTCTACTGCAGAGGCAGAGTATATAGCAGTTGCAAGCAATTATACTCAAGTTTTGTGGATGAAACAAATAGTGAAGGATATCAGAATTATGTTTGAAGATCCTGTTACAATCTTCTGTGATAATTCAAGTGTAATAAACATCTCCAAGAATCCGGTATTGCATTCAAAGACAAAGCACATATCCATCAAGTTTCACTTCTTGAGAGAGAAGGTAAATGAGAATGAAGTCAGATTGGAGTTTGTTTCTTCAAAGGATCAAATTGCGGATATATTCACCAAGCCTCTACCTAAGGATACTTTTGAGTATCTCAGAGGGAAGCTAGGCGTTATTACCCCTCCTGTTCAGAACTAAGATGCACTAGTGTGCATCAGTCCGGTGGAATTCACAGTCATACCTTGTGATCCGGATTGATGTTAAGGAGATACTACCCAGGGGGAGTAGTTAGTATGCAAATTTTGGAGATCAGTCTGAAACAAAAAGGGGGAGAAAAGATTGCAAATATGTGCCATTTGCCATTGATGTCAAAGGGGGAGAGAAGTCATGCGAAAAACTAGTTGCTGATGAAAGGGGGAGCAGTGAAGAAAGTGGTTGCAGAAGTGATAAGAGAAAGGGGGAGAAATCCTTGTCTTGATGGTTGAATCAGTTTTTCACATCATATGTTGCCATCAATGACAAAGAGGGAGATTGTTGCAAATATGTGCCTATGATGTGTTGTCATTGATGTCAACATATGCCTTTGTCACAAACAGGGGAAACATTGTAGATCAATGAAGTAGATTGCTCCGCATTTCCAGTAAGATGAAGTTAGAGTCTGCGAATTAAAGGGTTTGTAGAGGATGGTCTGTAGTTGCTCTAGTAAAGATTTGAGAGGTCCGCATGAAGTAGTGACGAAGTTATGGCCATCTGAGTAGAACTGATTTTTTCAATTGTTCAGAGAAAACAAAGTGACAATAAGTTGGTCCGGATTGCTCTGCATTGAAATATTATGGTCTGCGGTTCTAGAGGCATGTTTGGGATGTTGATGTGTATCCTCAACTCAAGTGGTTCGTGGTTTGGAGGTCTGCAAGCAATCTTTCTAGTGTGACAGTCATGGTAGTCAATGTTCTTGAGTTCCGATACGAAGATGCAAGTGATTCTAGAGATCTAAAGTGGTGTGGTTGTTCCTAATGATTTCATTGTGCTTGTGGAGGTCTCTGGATCGTGTATCTACTGTGTTGGTGGTCCGCATTGAGATTTGAGCTTGTGGTTGAAGATTTCTTCTTGAGTGTTGCTGTTCATTCCAGTTTTGGCTGACCGGATGCTTTGTGCATGTTGCGGATGATCTAAGAGAGGTTCTATGAAGCGTGGCGTGCTGTTTAAGGAAGATTCAAGTCCCAGCTATGTTTGGCCAACAGTACAGTGATCCGCATTGAGTCAAGCTAACCTTGATGTTCATTCCAAGGTTGATGAAGCGTATAAATACTTGTGGACGAGTTGTGGAAAGTTGTCCTTGTGCAAAAATGATAAAATCCTAAGAAAGGCACAGAGGCAGAGCAGAGAAGAGGAGCAGAAGAACAAGAGCAGTAAAGGATGAAGAGATAGTGAAGAAGTGTTTGGGGGCAGAGCAAAAGTTTTGTGAACTTTCAATGGGACTAAACCAGGCATGAAGAAGATGCTATTTCTCAATTCATTCTTTCTGTATTAAACATAAAATCTTGTAGGCAGTGAACATCCTTGAGCAGTGAGCTCTGGGTAGTGCGCCCGAAGGCAAGTTCCTTCCCATTTCTTTTAAGTACTTTTAACAAGATTAAAAGCATAAAAGGTTAGAATTGTGGGACAACTGATTCACCCCCCCTCTCAGTTGTCCGACCTAATTCCAACAGATGGATCACCTCTTTTAAGGAGATATAATAAGAGTGAGGAAATAGAGATCATTCAAATGATGAAGCATTTATGAGTGAGTATAAAAGACATATTTGTGCAAGATATAAGGGAGAGATCTATACATATATAAAAGAAGTCTATGCAGAGATAGAAAAAAAGCTAGTGCATATATAGAGGAGAAATTTGTGAAAGAGAAGGCAAAGATTCACAAGAAGATATTGATCCTGTTCTATAGAAGGTTGGTGCCTTGAAAAGAGATTGGTGTCTCTTACTTAGTTGGTGCTCAGTTGTGAGGATTGATGTCTTCAGTGGGTGTTAGAATCCGAAAAGAATAATAACCCAGAAAACTAGTACAAACGAATAGATATTAAATTGTGAAATCAAATGATACAAGATCAAAATAACAACATAGAGTTAGTCTTCACGAGAGTAATGCAAATGCTAGAAATAGAATAGCATTATGAGGATGGGAAAGAAAAACATGTCTGATACAAGCTAGGTAGCATGTTTATATAGACAAGGGAGAGGGAGGAGGTGGTGACACTGATCAATAGGAAGCAACCATCTATCGAACTATAGATAGCAAAGTATCTTCCCAAGATAGCTAATGGATGCTGACTTGTAGGAAGGTGACACCTCATAACCCACTCACCTAATTAAACATGCTTTATGAACCTAAACAAGATTAATAAAATGTGTAGGAAAAACTTAGGAATAAAAGAAAAATAAATAACCGAACTAGGAAATAAAAACCTACACTAACACACCTTCTTAAGCACAACATAGGTGGGTAAAAGGATGGGTCCTGGTAAATCAAATACATAAAATCCCGCCCCAAAGAGAAGAAGCCCCCAAAAAAGAGAGAAGAGACCCCCCTAGAGTAGAGAGAGGACTCTGTAGAGGATGAAGCCCCAGAAGATGAAGCTTCCCGCACCCCCAACAAAGCTTGCAAATGAAGGAACTTGCTCTCAGTGAAGGGTTTGGTGAAGGTATCAGCAACCTGCTCGGAAGTCAGACAGTAGTGAAGGTCGATGACATGGCCATGGATGAGCTCCTAGATGTAGTGCATGTGGATCTCAATGTGTTTGGTCCATTGATGATGGACCAGATTCTGTGAGATCTAAATGAAACTCTAGTTGTCACAAAATATGATTGATGGTCGTCTGATCTAGATACCAAAGTCAGTGAGAAGATTCTGAAGCCAAAAGGCCTTAGTGGCGGCATTCATAGTCCCCCGATACTCGGCCTCAGTAGAAGATAGAGCAATGGCAGACTGCTTCTTGCTCAACCAACAAACTAAACTGGAACCAAGTGAAAAGTTGTAACTTGAAGTGGACTTGTGATCCTAAGAATCGCCTGCCCAATTTGAATTTGTGTAGCCCACCAAGTCAAGATCAATGCCTACTGCTAGTGAATCCCAAACTATGAGTACCCTGATTGTAGTGAAGGATCCACTTGGCTGCTTTCCAGTGCAGCTCATGGGGCTCTTGCATGAATCAAGAAACCATGCCTACAACATATGAAATGTCGGGTCTCGTATGAGTCAGATAAATGAGACTCCCAACAATCTGTCGGTACAAAGTGCCATCAACAAATGGAGAACACTGAGCCTCAAGTTTGACTCCAAAAAGGAAGGGAGTCGAGCAGGCTTATAGTCAGCCATACAGAACCGCAAGAGAAAATCTAGAGCATTCTTGGATTGTGTGATGGTGATCTCAAAAGTAGACTAGTAGATCTCAATTTTGAGAAAGTAATGCAACAAGCCCAAGTCAGTCATCAAAAACCTGTCATGAAGGGTAGATTTGATTACTCCAAAGGCGGATGAAGAACTCCTTGTGATCAGCAAGTCATCAACGTACATAACCAGAAATAAGAGTGAATCATCTTACTGCAAAATGTAGACATTGGGACACCGAGTGAACCCAACTATCAGAAGGAAGGAGTCCATCTTGGCATACTAGGCCCGAGGAGCCTATTTGAGGCCATAGAGAGACTACCGAAGGCAGTACACAAGTGAAGAATCCTGAATGAACCCCTGTGGCTACTCCATGTAGATCTCCTGCTGAAGGTCATCGTGAAGAAAATCACTCTTCACATCCATCTGGTGTACTTCCCAATGATTGGCTGCAGCAATGGCAAGAACAACTCGGATGGAGTTCATTCTAGCAACTGGTGCAAAAGTCTCAAAGTAGTCAAACCCATGAACTTGGGAGAATCCTTTGGCGACCAGGTGAGCCTTGTGCTTATCAATTGACCCATCTGCTACAAATTTTGTCTGATAGATCCACTTACATCGAACAAGTTTACTTCCTTATGAAGAGGGGCAAGATCCCAAGTGTGGTTCCTCATTAAGGAACTATACTCCTGCTGCATAGTTGTATCCCACTCAGGAATACCAGAAGACTCTTGAAAGGACTGTGGATTAGAGGCTCGAGCAATGAAGACATGCAGAGCATCCTGAAGTTGTGAACGAGTCTGCTTGGTGTCTAATGGATCCCCAACCCAATTGCCTGCAGACTGCAAGGTTTGTCTAGCCCAAAGTGGACCAGAAGTTGGAGAATGTGGAATAGAATCATCACCCTCTAAATGATGACTAGGAGAGGAAGGAGGTGAATCCTCTGAATCACTCTCAGCAGTAGAAGTGGAGGTAGAAGACTCCTCATCATCAAGAATCTGCTCAAGTGAATCTGACTCATCAGAAGATTTGTCATGCAGCCCAAGTGACTCCAATGTCAAAGTGGAAGGAGGTGGAGAAGTGATAGCAGTTGAGCTCGAAGAGCCCTCCTCAAACTGAACACTCCTCTCAATGAGCAGCTCGTGTGTAGTAGGGTGGAGCAACCGATAGCCCTTCACACCATCAGGATAGCCTACAAATATGTAAGGTCTGCTCTGCGGATCCAATGCCATACATTTCTCTGCAGGAATGTGGATCCATGCAGGAGAACCAAAAACTCAAAAGTGCTTAATTGATGGTTTCTGACTGCTCCAAGCTTCAAAAGGAGTGACTCCCTTCAATTCTCGATGAGAAACACGATTCTGAATATAACAAGCACAATTAATGGCCTTTGCCCAATACTATGTTGCAAGAGATCTCGAGTGAATCATGTGCAGTTTGCCATTTCCTTCAAGGACCTCTTCTTCTGTTCTACTGAGAATTGTATGGAAGTGAATGTTGCAAATCAATCGTCTTTGAAGTGCAAAACCGCTTAAAATGATGGTTGACATATTCACCACCATTGTCAAAGCGCAAAACTTTGATGGCTTTCTCGAACTGCTTCTCTACAAAAGCCTTGAAGTCCTAAAAGTGATCAAATACCTTAGAGCTATGTTTGAAAAAGTACACCCATATAGCGAGAAAAGTCATCAATTAAGGTTAGAGCATATCTGGCTTTGTTGAAGGATGGATGAGGATATGGTGTAGCCAAATCACTGTGAACTAACTCCAGTATCTGTGAAGCTCTACATGCCTTACCTTTGTTAAATTTTTCCTTAAGATGCTTACCAAGAATGCAACCTTGGAAAACACCACCTGAAAACTGAATTGAAGGCAAACTTGTGACCATGCTCTATTGGTTGAGCTATTGCAAGTAGTGGAAGTTAAGGTGGCCAAACCGCTCATGCCATAACTTACATCATCAGAATGAGTGAGCAAAACAGTTGGAGGATCAGGAACAAAGTGAGAAAACAGATAGAGTTGTGACTGATGATCTACTCTCTTAATTGCAACTGTAGAACCACTGTGCAACTCATGAATTGTTACACCCTGTGTGTTTCTAACTATTTACTATTTACCTTGACTGGTTAATTTGCTTGATTAAATGAATGGTTTATGAATATTTGCATTAATGCGTATTTTGAATCTTGAATTGAATATATTGAAAGATTGAATAATGCAATGTGATGTATTATAAGTGATTCTAGTTATAAAATGTATAAAACATATGATTATACTGTGATTGGCTAACTACTGTTGTGATGATGTAAGCTGAATGTAGGAATAGGTTGCTCCTCTAGAAATGAGGGGAAGTATCACTCAAGAGGACTTGGTCTGGTAATCCTCAGAGAAGCCTAAACTAAGCAAGCACACACCACTATCTTACTTGGTCTAGGTTAAGTCAAGTCTGTGTGGGTAAAGGTAAGTAATCTGTGGTAATGATCTTGAATGCTTATTTAGATATGATTTTATGAGTGTTTTGAATGAGGAATGTGATTTAATCTGAGTGTCGATTGAAGTCTTCTTTGATAAAGTTTCGAATTGCAAACGACAAGGTATAAACGTGAAATGAATATATACACATATGTAGATAAATGTCCACGATAAACTGATACATATGAGAAAATACGTGCATGAGTATATGTAGGTAGACATATCTACGCATGCTCATTAACGTATTACTCATAAGCATAAGAGTATCGATTGGACAGGGGATATCTATATGTATGTGTGTATATGTGTATTTCATACACATACGTCGTCGGTGGATATGTGGGTTAATGAGTTTTATGTTGTTTTCAAGTAATGATAATATACATATTAATATATATGTAAATATAGTACGTATATATATGTGTGTGTGTGTGTGTGTAGACATTAATGGGAACATATGTATATATATCTATTAATATATATTTGCATATATATATATATATATAATAGTTTATGGTATACATAAACATATGTAGTTGATGGAATATGCAAATATGAATATGTGAATTCTACTATCAAATGTTATTTTAAAAATAGCTTATAAGGATATATATGTTAATTTCTCTTAAACGCTGCTTTGATAGCATAGCACGTAGCATTATAACCAATATGAATGTTAAACAAAGCGCATAGTTGGTAAGACTATGGTGCAGCATGTTTGCTATGAATATGGTGTTGGAAAGGCAGCGCATACGGGTAAATTGTTTTGGAATTAAAGCACATAAAGTGCAGTATAATGTGAATAAAGCGCTTGATAACTGATTTCCAACGTGAGAATATTTGACCTGTTCTATCCAAACTGCCAACATGAGAATAGGGGGGCGTGGTGTTTGAGTGGCACCACGATTGAATGGTGCAAACCAAATAGGAGTTTTGAATCTACAATATGAATTCCTTGCCTTTGTGAATTTGGTGGTTGTCCACTTATGTGTTCTATGTCCAATGATTTTTACTGCCACTTTGAATTCTTTTTACTGAGTCAAATTTCTGAGTGGGAGTTGTGGCGAATCTGTGAGCTTGTTTGTAGCCTTGGCATGCTCAGATTTTTGTATAAATAGAAGAGCTCTTCTATTCATTTGGACACAATTTTCCATCGAACTGCTTTATGTTGTTCTGCTGCAATTCTCTGAGTCTAGTGTTTTGATTGTGCATTGTTATTTTAGTCTTGATTTTGTGAGGGAAATTAGTAAGAAGTAAAGAGGGGGAATTGAGTTGATCTTGGAGGAGATATTCATCAAGCTTGAGGAATTAAAAGCAAGGAATCCAATTGAACTATTGGAGCATAGCATTAACAGACATGCTAATTTCTTCTCCATTGTGCATTTTATGTTTGAAAAGATTATGTCCTTGATTGTTTGTTTGGAAATATGTTTGGGTTGCTTTTCTTTATCGAATTGGATATTTTCTTATATGTTTAGTGAGAGGTATATATATCTAGTATGGGAAATATTATATATTGAATGTAGGAATAATCTCCATAGTAGAGATTAGTATCTATATTGGAATTATGCACTATATTAAGATAAATATGAATAGTTATTGCTACATTATGAAAATTTAAGTTATGGAAACTATGTACTACAACTTGTATCACTTTGGTAGAAGTGTCATAGTAAACTTGGAATTGTTATGTGAGGTTAATCCTAGGATTAGTTGATCCATGGGTAAGGGAGTAACATTTGTATAGAGAATGATGTCATACCAAATCGAGCTAGGAAGATGGGTGAACGTGTGACGTCCATTCCGAATTAGGGATGATGAATAATTTGGCCAAAGTAGTGTAAGTAGCCACTGTTTACACTGTCAATTCACTGTGATCTAAGTTTACATACTAGAAAGGATAATCATACTTGTAGGTTGAAGCCACAGTATGATAGTTCTAGTTATGTAGTCCACACAACATCATGCTTAGAATACGCTAATCTTTGAGGTTACCATACCAATCCCTTCGTCGAAGGGTAGGGCCATTTAGCAGTTTGGTAAATGTGTGGGGGACCGCAATTAGTCCGTGGTTGGTGGAAAAGCGCTTGAGTGATGCTTCTCCTCATGCAGTTGGCGGCCAGGATTTGATGAAGAACATCATAACCATTTGTATCTCTACTTTCAATTAGTTCTTGGAAACATGTTTGTAACTTTGTATGCATCTTATGGAATTTTGTAAATGAGAAATATTCAATACTTGGAATGTTGAAATGTAATTTGATAATGCAATGGTAAAGTTTGAAATATGTTTCGAATGTGTATCATATCATTTTAAAAGAAACAAAAATTTTAATGCTCATATTGTTGGTATTTAGAACTATTTACTTTTGGGTTAAATTGAGTAAAATTTAAATTGGTAGAACTCTGGGCATATTACACATGGTATAGAGCTACCAGGTTCAGCTCTAGAACCTATGTGCTCACTATGCTTTCCCATCCAACATTATGAGAGTCTAATGTTTGGAATTCTTGTGCTAGCATGGTGTGTCTCGAAATGACTGCAAGGAAGTCAGTTCTTGGAAACAAACACTACCTAAAGGCCAAGAAGGAGAGAGAAGCCATTTTTCGTACCATTGAGGGAACATATGATGACAATGACATATGGTTAAGTGACACAGAGACATTGAGTCATGCCCTCACTCAAATTAGTGAAGAGAAAAGAAAGATGATAGAGGCCTTCAACTTCAACCGTCTACCTTCTTTTGCAAGTAAAGGACTCACTTTCTGATCACCCAGATCCCAGAATGGGCAAGGTGAGAGCATACAATGTTTGGCTACCAAAAAACTATGCAATCTAAAATCTATACTTCATTTGCTATGGCGGGCATCCACATAATGTGGGGATTCACCACTTTTAGTGGGTAAAGAAACAAAAAAAATTACAATGCCATCCACTTATTCGGCGGAAATATTCCACTTTTCCAGTGGGTGAGAAAATAAAGAAATATTCATTCTCCACACTGGCAGTAAACCATCCAGGGGCCTTTAATGTGAAATTGATTACAATGGAAGTTTAAAATACTCAATCTAAACTGAACAATATCACCATAAATTAGACTAGATGAGCAATTTCCCATGAGATAATTAATAAGGAACCATACCCTACATTGTGATTGACAAACAAAACATCAAGTAGCTGATATTGATTGCCTTTTCTAATGTAAACTGACTGAGGCACTGATTTCTAACTCTGCTGGTAGATATGGACATGTACGGTAGTCATAAAGATGGTATGAAATCACAATGATGCAAACACTCAATTGATCCACTTGAAACCACAGCCAAACTGATTGGACTGACCAAATTAAAGATTCTGAGTAGTTTATAGGTTGCAAACACTAACATATAACCAACAACAATAAATTTCTCTAAGCCTAGACCGTACAGCCTGTGCAAGTACAGGCATTCATGGAAATTTCAAAACTGCATTAAATTCCTTCAAACTACTTCCAACAATGGCGTTTGGGCAGGCAGAAATGTATGCAATCAACAAAGGTTTCCAAGACTTCATCAAACACTTACCACATGCATCAATTCAAAACTGCATTGTACAGCCTGAATATAGTACGGCACCCATAGAAAATTAAAAACTTCACCAAAATCTATAAATCAACTCTTAAAAGAGGCGTCTAGTGGAAACAAACTAGATGCAAACATCATAAACTTCATTAACAATAGATATAAATTTTCATGAACATCTCTCCACTACAGCAGTGTACGGCCTGGGATGTATGACCAATGCAAGGAAATAATAATCTTTGCAGAAACACTCCAAAAATCATAACAATATTCATAGGTAAACATCATACTTCACTCCAAAACAAATCACAATAATAAACTTCACAAAAACTCTAAAATCCATTAAGCACCATGTGATTCCTTGAGTGGAAATCATCAACTACCAGCTAGGGTGGATATCTCACCACCAAAACTAATCATCCTCGAGTGGGTTTTCATCCACAAGAAGGCACAATTGATATCTGGTTCCAATCCAGAAGCATAACATTATCAATTCCAAGCATAAGCTCCAAATGAGCCTCCCTCTCTTTTTAAAGGCACCTAGGAGTTACAAAAAGATCATTTCTTGAAAATAAAGCCTTTTTCTCCTCCAACTTATAAAATAAGTCTATTTTTAAGTTATGTGCACACATTAAAGTGATTAGGGAAATAAAAATAAAACATTTCCCCCTTTCCCCTCAAGACATAACATTAAGTCACTTTAAATAATCACACCTTATACTTTAGTGCACAATAAATAAATAAAGTAACCTGTTTAATTATCAAATTAAATAAACCTTATAACTCCAATTTTGATAAATAACTTGAACTAAAAGATCAACCACAAATGATCCCATATCATCCACTAGCCCATCGAGATCATGAAATAGGCTAATGGCCCCAACACTTACTAGGCTCGGAAAGGGGACATTACAGTCCTCCCTCCCAAAAATTGCTTGTCCCCAAGCAATTGCAATACAGGATGCTGCAAGATGTGTTCTCCTTCCCATGTTGCATCCTCAAGAGGAAGATCTCTCCATTTGATTAGATACTCCTTAATAGTCTTCTTCCTCAACACCCGCTCTCTCTGATCAAGAATGGCCTTAGGTATTAGTTCAAGTCTTCCTTCATCATCAATAGGTGGCAACACTGATGATGGCACAACATTTTGTCCAAGAGCATTTTTAAGGCGAGAGACATGGAAGATGTTATGTATTTTTCTATGCTCAGGCAATTCCAGCTCATAAGCAACCTCTCCATGCCTACCAGTGATCTTAAATGGCCCATAAAATTGAGGCTTCAATTTTTTAGCCCCACTCTTTTTGATGGAAGACTGTTTGTAAGGCTGAAATCTGACATATACCATGTCCCCCACTTCAAAAACTCTTTCTATACATTGCTGATCAGCATATAACTTCTGTTGATTTTGAGCTAATCTGATATTTTCCTTCAAGGATTTCAGCAAATCCTGGTTGTCCTGCAAAAACTCTTTAACTCTAGGAACTTGACTGTCACCAAACAACATATCAGTGAATCTAGGAGCTTCATATCCATACAATACCATGAATGGAGAAATTTTTATTGGCATGTGATAAGAAGAGTTGTAACAATACTCACCAACGTGTAACCATCATACCCATGCCTTTTGCTGGCCCGAGGCATAGTTCCCAAGGTAACCTTCAAGCCACTTGTTAACTATCTTAGATTGTCCACCCGTTTGGGGATGGTAACCAGTGCTTGGAGTTAATTCTGTGCCACACAATCTAAATAGTTCCTTCCAAAACAAGCTTAGGAACTTGCTATCACGATTACTAACAATGCTTCTTGGAAACCCATGAAGTTTGACCACTTCTCTAAAAAACAATTCAGCCACCTGAACTGTTGTAAATCCTGTACAAACAACATAAAAGTGAGCAAACTTTGTCAATCTATCAACAACCACAAAGATACTATCCTTCCTTTGAACCTTGGTAAGGCCTGTAATGAAATCCATAGCCAAACTTTCCCACTTTTGATTGGGAATGGGAAGTGGTTGGAGTAGACCAGCAGGATAAGTGTTCTCATATTTGTTATGTTGGCATACAAAACACTCTTTGATATGTTTACAAACCTCTTCTTTCAACCCCTTCCAAGTAAATCTCTCTCATCTTTTTATATGTTTTGAATATGCCTTGGTGACCAGCCAACGGTGAATCATGAAAAGCTTTCAAAATGAGAGATTTAACCTTGGAATTTGGAACCAAATAGACTCTTTTTTTGTATAAAATCAGACCACCATTCACCTCATATTTATCATCTTTGAAGGTTCCATCCACAACACTTGATGCAAAGGAGTCCTTGGCATATTCGAGGATGATTTGTTCTTTCCAATCAGCAATCAACTCCACAATAGAATGTAAATATGGCCTTCTTGACAAAGCATCAACCACAACATTCTTTTTTCCTTTGCAATATACAATGTCAAAATCAAAAGATTGCAACTTACTTACCCATCTCTGTTGCCTTTCATTCAAATCTTTTTGATTCATGAAGTATCTCAAACTGTTATGATCTGTTTTGACAATAAACTTACCTCCCACTAGATATTGATGAAACTTGACTAAGGCATGCATTATGGCAAGCATTTCTTTATCATAAATAGAATAATTTATTTCAGCACCCCTTAATTTTCAACTTTCAAAACAAATAGGATGCTTGTCTTGCATCAAAACAACCCCAATCCCTTCTCCAGAAGCATCACATTCCAATTCAAAGGGCTTAGAAAAATCTTGTAATGCAAGAACAGGGCTGCTACAAATGAGTTGTTTGAACCGATCAAAGGCTTCTTGGGCTGACTAAGACAATTTGAAGGCTCCCTTCTTTGTAAGATCGGTGAGAGGAGCTGCAACTTGTGAAAAACCTTTCACAAATATTCTATAAAAGTCACTTAAACCAAAAAAACATTTCAATTGAGTAAGGTTTGTAGGTGGAGGCCACTCTAAAATGGCTTTACCTTTTTCTTTGTCCATGCTAACTCCCTTGGCACTGATAACATGGCCTAAATATAAAATCTCTGTTAGGCCAAACTCACACTTGGCTTCTTTGGAAAATAAGGAATTAGCCTCCAGAATACCAAGTACCTCATCTATATGCTGCAAATGCTCTTTTCATGTCTTACTGTAGATGAGTATGTCATAAAAAAAAGAGCAAAAACTTCTGGATCTGCTCGCTGAAAATTTTGTTCATGCAAGATTGAAATGTTGCAAGGGCATTTGTCAAGCCAAAAGGCATGACTAAGAATTTGAAATGCCCATAATGGCACCTAAAGGCATTTTTTTCAATGTCCGTCTCCCTCATTATTATCCGGTGATAACCAGATCTCAAGTCTATTTTTGAAAAATAGACAGCTCCATGAAGTTCATCCAATAGTTCATTAATTCTTGGTATTGGATATCTATTCTTTATAGTCCTCTTGTTAAGCTCCCTATAATCAATACACAAACGAAGAGTACCATCTTTCTTTTTAACCAGGACTACTGATGAAGCAAAAGGGCTTTTGCTTGGTCTAATAAAACCCATAGCCAACAACTCTTTTAGCGTCCTCTCTATTTCATCTTTGAATCTTTTTAGCTGACTGTATGGAGTTGTGCTGACTGGTTTTGCTCCATCTTCAAGCTCTGTAATATGTTCAATGCCTCTATCAGGAGGCCTTCCAGGAGGTAGATCACTAAAGACTTTACTATGATTACTCAACAAGTCTTGAATTTTAGGATGATAAGATCTTTTTTCCTCCTTAGTGGGGGTGCGCATAATCACACATTGAGCAGCCCACTCAATCTGATCATGACGGAACAACCTTTCCATTCTTTTTGTAGTCACTACCCTTGGTCCTCCAGTGGATATTCCTCTTAATACAACCTTCTTGCCATTATGATCAAACTTTAATTTCAATGTTTGCAGATTTAAATTCATATCTCCCAATGATTTCAGCCACTGAATACCAAGATAAACAATAGTATCATTGATACTAATCACATAGAAATCATCTACAACTTTATGATTGCCAATTTGCATGGAAAGTTGAGGTAATCTTCTATTACATGATAGTGTAAATCCATCAGCCACAACAACTTTGAAACCTTCAAACTCCTCGGGTTTCAATTGCCTTCTAGCAACAACTCCCTCATCGATGAAGTTGTGCGATGCACCGGTGTCAATGAGAGCAATGATTCTTTGGCCACCAAGTACCCCACGAACCTTGAAAGGATCATTCCTTTGGTTCCCAAATAATTGAGAAAATGTTACTTCATTTTTCATGTTTGCCTCTACCTCTTCTAGGTCATCAACATCTTCATTTTCACTTGATTCATCTTGCTGATCTGATTTTTCTGATTCTGATTTAGCAGTGACATATGTGTCCATTTGTTGTGCTTTCCCTTTTTCAAAGCATTTATGCCCAGGAGCCCAAGGTTCCTTACATGTGAAGCATAATTTTTTCCTTATAAGTTCATTTCTGACTTCATCATCCAACTTAGGGAAAGATGACTTGGGCTGATTCGATTCTTTCTTGAATGGTCTGTTGTCTTTCCTTGATGGGAATGGCTTAGAATAAAACTTGCTTCTTGGTGTAGTGAACTCCATATTCCTTTCTTTCTTGATGGCTTCGTGTAATGAGTTATGCTCTAAAGCCTTAACCAAACCGCTTAATGGCTCCATCAAACCTTCAATAAAGAGATATGTCAATCTTGCCTCTGAAATTTCAGTCACCATAATAGAAATCCTTTGAAATTCAGAAATGTAGGCATCTACAAAATCTTTTTGTCTTACTTGAGCCAACTGTCTAAAGTGACTTTTAGGTTCATACTTGTCAAATCTATCAATTAATCTCTAGGTGAAATCAGCATAGGAAGTAATCAGGCTATGACCTTGAGTGATCATACCGTGTGTCCACCATTCATGTGCATCTACTTCTAGGTGGGCAACTGCAAATTTGATAGAATCCAACTCCAACATATGATTCAAGCACAAATAATTGTCCATCTTTTGCACCCAAGACCTGGCTGTGCATTTAGATGAACCATCAAAAGACGGTATAGGCACTTTCCCAAGCTTCTTTTGCACATCCTGATTTTGAATCCGGGGTCTATTCCGATACGTGATTTGACAGAATTCATTGAAGGACATGAGATTTTGAAAATCATCACCATAAGACTCCCATTCTCATCGATAATCATCAAATATTTCTGTGACAAACTGTTGTCCTCCAACAGGATTTTGTTGCTGACCCAAAAACACATGCATCATAGGTCTAGAAGATGAGGTCCTCGATGCATGAGTGGCATTGTGTGGTTGACCAGCATTATGGGAATTGCTAGCCTCTTCACGATCTCCATCATTACCTCTATTGTTGTGAGGTGTCTCTCCTCCCATATTCTGACTTACTAACTGAGCCAACAGTTTGTTCATCTATTGATTGCTTCTGACAATATCTTGTTGGCCTCTAGCAAGATCATTCAATATGTCTCTCATACTGGGCTCCTCTGGTTGCCTTTCACCCATATTGTTTCCTTCCTCTAGTTCTGGATCAAACTGAGGATACCTTCTCCTTCTAGAGGTGATGAACTCAGTGTCTTCTAGATTCATCAATTGAGTATGCAACTAAACTAAGATTCACTATAGATTGATCTATAGAAGAACACAAGCTGGCAGGAGTGACCATCTCTGATACCATTGTAACAATCTACCCCTATTTTTTTTTCAAATTGAAATACAATGATAGACAATATCAACATGAAAATAGCATAAGACAACTAAAGGTCTCACACTTTCTGATCACCCAGATCCCAGAATGGGCAAGGTGAGAGCATATAGTGTTTGGCTACCAATAAACTATGCAATCTAAAATCTATACTTCATCCGCTGTGGCGGGCATCCACATTATTTAGGGATTCACCACTTTCAGTGGGTAAAGAAACAAAGAAAATTACAATGCCATCCACTTATTCAGTGGGAATACTCCACCTTTCCAGTGGGTGAGAAAATAAAGAAAGATTCATTCTCCACATGGGCGGTAAACCATCCAGGGGCCTTTAATGTGAAATTGATTACAATAGAAGTTTAAAATACTCAATCTAAACATGAACAATATCACCATAAATTAGACTAGATGAGCAATTTCCCATGAGATCATTAATAAGGAACCATACCCTGCATTGTGATAGACAAACAAAACATCAAGTAGATGATATTGATTGCTTTTTCTGATGTAAACTGACTAAGGCACTGATTTCTAACTCTGTTGGTAGATATGGACATGTACGACAGCCATAAAGATGGTCTAAAATCACAATGATGCAAACACTCCACTGATCCACTTGAAACCACAACCAAACTGATTGCATTGACCAAATTAAAGATTCTGAGCAGTTTATAGGCTGCAAACACTAACATATAACCAACAACAAGAAAAAGGGGGAAAGTTACAGAAAGATGGAGAGTTACAACAAGAAAGAGGTATAAGAAAAAGAAAAATGACGACATTAATGTCAAGGAGTATTACAGATAGGGGGAGATTCTTTGTGAAGAATTGAAGACATTTTTTCATCTTATAAGATACATAGTGAATGAAGGATAACAAAGCAAGTTCCTAATTTGTCAAACAACTTTTGACATAGAGACAAAAGGAGGAGCCTTACAGACAAGGGGAGCATCATAGAAAAGAAGAGAAGCATGTTAACTTCCCTTTGCTATTGATGTCAAACGGGGAGAGATAGAGTAAGGGGGAGAAATGCAAAAAAGAGAGGATTATGTTTGTGTTGCCATCAATGACAAAGAGGGAGATTGTTGGACATGTTGTCATTGATGTCAAGAAGGTAGTCATGATTGTTATTATGAATGCACATACGAGAGTATAAGAGATGGTTGTCATTGATGTCAACATAACAATATGATTGAACGCAAGGCAATATCTTTGAAAGAGACCATTGGCAAGATCATTGTTAGTGATGCCAACTACATAGACAAGTTGGTTATCATTGATGCCAAGAATGCAAGGAGTACAAGACAATGTTTGACGCTCAAGACAAAGACAAAGATGAATACCTCGAGAGAGGAGCAACAATTATCATATTGAAGAAGTTAATTGTATTGTTTAAATTAAAGATTTAAACAATATCCTTATGATGAAGTAAAGCAATCAAGTTTTGGATTAGACAACAACAAATTTAAAGAAGACATTGTTTATTATGTGAAAGCGAATACGTGTTACGAAGAGCAGATTACATTCTACAACAATGAATATATGATATTGAAAGAGATTGAGACAAGATTGTTGTCATTAATGTCAAAAATGAATATCCTTTTACCATTAATGAATAGACCAAGTAGGATAGTGGTGTGTGCTTGCTCAGTTTAGGATTCTCTAAGGTTTACCAGACCAAATCCTTCTCCTGAGTGATACTTCCCCTCATTTCTAGAGGAGCAACCTGTTCCTGCATTCAGTATACATCATCACAATAGTAGTTAGCCAATCACAATATAATCATATGCTTTGTACATTTTATAACTAGAATCACTTATAATACATCACATTTCATCATTCATTATTTCAACATATTCCATTCAATATTCACAATACACATTAATACAAAGATTCATAAACCATTCATTTATTCAAGCAAATTAACCAGTTAAGGTAAATAGTAAATAGTTAGAAACACATGGGGTGTAACATATTCCCCCCTTGTGAATCATCGTCCTCAATGATTTTTAAGTATCAAGTATGACCATAACATAAACAAGACATAAAAAGTATCATATCACATAACACATTGTTCTTAAGAGTTTTCAAAATTTAGAAAAACTTGTGGAAACTCTTGCTTCATCTCAGCATAATCTTCCCAAGTGGCAGAATCTTCTACATATTGATCCCATTAGACGTTACATTGCAAAACCTCAGCGAGAAAACATATAGAGTTGTGACTGATGATTCGCTCTCCCAACTGCAACTGTAGAACCACTATGCAATTCATGAATCTCCACTAAATCAGGAGTGAACTCAACCCACTTCCCTGAACTTGTGTGAGTGATCTGATATACTGATAGGAGATTAGTTGATAATGAGGGCACACATAGAACATCATGGAATGTGCTATCCCCCACATAAACAGACCCTCTCCCGCACACCTCAACATGAGTGTCATCACCCATCAAAATAGAAGGCATAGTACACGGCTCCAAAGATGCAAGTTTGTCCTTAGATGAAGCCATGTGGTACGAAGCACCTGAATCAAGAACTCAAGTGGATTGTTGTGAAGCAACTACTACAAGGGCCTTGCCCTTTCCTTTCCCCTTGTTGTTTTCTTTTGCTTTGTTAGACTCCTCATTTGAATTTTGTTTGATAGAATGAGGGACACTGATATTATTCTTCTCAAGAATGTGTGTCAAATGATCAATTTGTTTCTTGAAACACTTATGTTCATCATGACCAGGTCTTTTACAATAGGCACATTGGACCTTCTCTTTTTCAGGCTTGTCACCTTTGAAAGATTGAGTCTCATTACTTGCTTTTGAAGCAACAAGTATCTGATCCTTCTTCTCCTTGCTATTCTTTTGTTTCTTATCTTTATTGCTACTACTTTTTCCTTTTTGTTCTTTTGTGCCTTGGTTAGCAGCTCGGGCATGTGACTTAGAGGATTTTAGATTGCCCATTTGGATTAGCTTATCCTGGTCCCGTGTGAGAGAGATAACAAAGTCATCCAAAGATGGCATAGTGAACTGTGTCCCAAGTGCACCCTTAGTAGCATAGAAGGTAGAAACAAATACAAAATATTCTAAACTTAGCTTAGAGAGAATACTAAGAATTAGTTTTTCATCTTTTTTTTCAATTTCACGTTGTTGTAACTACAACCTTAGTGATTTCAATTTTGTAAAAATATCCTGAATTGTGATGAAGTTGCTCGGACTTAAACTAATTAGTTCAATTTTCCAACATGTGACCCCTCATTGAATCTTGTGTGCCAAATAGTGTTTCCAACTTTGTCTAGATTTCATTTGGTGCATTCAAAGACTCAATGTGAAAGAGCAAATCAGGAGAAATAGATAAACACAATGTTCCATAGGCCTCATCACATTTGTTAAACCACTTAGGCTTATCTTCATCTTTAGTAGGTTCAATTTCAAGTCCCATTGTTATCCTATGTAGTCCATCTTTCCTTAAGTAGATTTTCATCTGTGATTTCCACTCAAAGTAGTTGTAAGGATTTAAGATTGGTACTGTTGTTTGATCCATGATGAGGAAATGTAGAAAATAAATGTTGGAAAGAAGAGAACACACAGAGGAAACACCCCCCTCTTTTCACTCAATCAAAGAACCCCCCTAAGAAAATATGATCTGGCACTTTGTAATTTAGTGTGTTTACAACTGCACTGATAAGAAATACTTAGTGGTCTTGATCTCAATGCATTATAAAATCCTCAAATTAGGTGTATGTTGAAATTACAATACTGGAATTGAGCCAAGTGAAACTAGCAACACCACTGCAACCTAATCGAAAAATCATGCACTTTAAAAAAAATCACCTTGATACGAGGTCGTATGAGAAAGTTATGAGCCTCCAAAGTTCACAAAATGAGAACTGTGTAGTGTCACCTGTGAGAATTTGCAGTTTCTAAAAAAAACCATGCACCAGAATCAAGAATCATCTACACCACCGCGAAGAGCGTAGAAACATAGCCAAAAAAATAAAATTTAGGAAACAGAGCCAGAATGACCTAGAATGGGGCCTCGGAAGTTTGCCTTCAAAAGTGAAAACTTCAATGGAGAGGGGTTTGTTTGCAAGAAAATATCCTTTGCCAAATTTAGCGGAACTATTGCCAGAGTAGGAGTTGCCAAGTGTGGAGTCTGCCAGATAAATTTAAGCCTTTGCCAAGTTTAGGAAAGTGCCAAAAAATTCCACCAAATATGGCGGTGTTGCCAAATATACCGCCAAAAATAGGAGATCCTCCGACTAAATTTAGTTATCTCCAAAATCAATAGATTTCAAAATAGACTAATTTGGCACAAATGCCAAAATTCCAGGCACAAAGGCCGAGGTGTAAGTATAGGGGCTGGATTAAAAATTTGAAACAAGCCTAATAATAAAAAAAAATTGAAGGCCTTAAGGCTAAACTTTACCAAGTCCAATGGGCGAACAAAGGTGGGTCAGGGGCCAAGGGCCACATTCGAGCCCACTCTTAGGGAGGCGTGGCCTCTTAGAGGTCTGCGAGCTTGCTAAGGGAGGTCAAAGCCTTCTATAAGGCTAAGGCCCCTTTAGCATAGGCTGAGGCCTATGAAATGCAAGGAGCACTCAGCGCTTAAAGTGCACAAAAATGATTATTTTAAAAATAATAATAATTTTTTTGAAATTTTACAAAATTTTGATTAAAAATTGTGACGAACTATGTGTTGTGAGGCCAAAATGGCTTCCAACAATTTTTTTTTTTGTTGGGTGCTGCCATAATAATGGGTTACACTTTCTGGGACATCCTAATTTTTGTTGAAATCACATATTTTTAGATAATATAATGATTTAAGCCTTGAAAGGTTCCATTTAAAGGATTTTAATTGAAGAGGGTTACACCTATGCGCTTATCAAATCAGCGCTAAAGAAACTTTAATACACACACACATATACATATCCTTATAAGCTATTTTTAAAATATCATTTGTTATTAGAATTCTCATATTCATATTTGTGCATTCCATCATCTACATATGTTTACGTATACCATAAACGATTATATGTGTGTGTGTGTGTGTGAATGCAATATATATATATATATATATACGCGCTATACACACACACACGCACACACACACATATATATTATCGTTACTTGAAAACAACATAGAACTCATTAACTCATATATCCACCGATGACATATGTGTACGAAATCCGCATATACACACATACATATAGATATCCCTCGTCCAATTGATACTCTTATGCCCATGAGCAATATGTTCATGAGCATGCGTAGATACGTCTACCTACGTATACTCATGCACGTATTTTCTCATATGTATGAGTTTATCGTGGACATGTATCTACATATGTGTATATATTTATTTTACATTTATACCTTGTCGTTTGTAATTCCAAACTTTATCAAAAAAGACTTCAATCGACACTCACACTAAATCACATTCCTTATTCAAAACACTCATAAAATCATAACCAAATAAGCATTCAAGATCATTACCACAGATTACTTACCTTTACCCACATAGACTCGACATAACCTAGACCAAGTAGGATAGTGGTGTGTGCTTGCTCAATTTAGGCTTCTCTAAGGTTTACCAGACCAAGTCCTTCTTCTGAGTGATACTTCCCCTCGTTTCTGGAGGAGCAACCTATTCCTGCATTCAGTTTACATCATCACAATAGTAGTTAGTTGATCACAATATAATCATATGCTTTGTACATTTCATAACTAGAGTCACTTATAATACATCGCATTGCATCATTCAATATTTCAACATATTCCATTCAAGATTCACAATACACATTAATGCAAAGATTCATAAACCATTCATTTATTCAAGCAAATTAACCAATTAAGGTAAATAGTAAATAGTTAGAAACACATGGGGTGTAACATATTACCCCCTTGTGAATCATCGTCCTTGATGATTTTTAAGTATCAAATATGACCATAACATAAACAAGACATAAAAAGTATCATATCACATAACACATTGTTCTCAAGAGTTTTCAAAATTCAGAAAAACTTGTGAAAACTCCTGCTTCATCTCAGCATAATCTTCCCAAGTGGCAAAATCTTCTGCATACTGATCCCATTGCAGAACCTCAATGAGAAAACAAATAGAGTTGTGACTGATGATTCACTCTCCCAATTGCAACTGTAGAACCACTGTGCAACTCATGAATCTCCACTAAATCAGGAGTGAACTCAACCCGCTTGCCTGAACCTGTGTGAGTGATCTGATATACTGATAGGAGATTAGTTCATAATGAGGGCACACAAAGAACATCATGGAATGTGCTATCCCCCACATAAACAGACCCTCTCCCACACACCTCAACATGAGTGTCATCACCCATCAAAATAGAAAGCATAGTACACGGCTCCAAAGATGCAAGTTTGTCCTTAGATGAAGCCATGTGGTGCGAAGCACCCGAATCAAACTATTATATATACATTAATGGGAATGTATGTATATATATATTAATATATATGCATTTCTATACATATATATAATAGTTTACAGTATATGTAAACATATGTAGTTGATGGAATATGCAAATATGAATATGTGAATTCTAATATCAAATGATATTTTAAACATAGTTTATAAGGATATATATTTTAAAATTGTTTGGGAATTAAAGCACATAAAGTGCAGTATAATGTGAATATGGGCAACACTCCATAAAGCACTTGATAACTGATTTCAAACGTGAGAATATTGTTGGATTCAGGACAGACAACTAAGAGGGGGGGTGAATCAGTTGTCTAAAACTTGTTTACAATTCAAACACTTAAATCCACTTTGTTATTTAATAGCATATCAATTAGTCACTCATGAAAGCATAGAGCATAAAAACTAGAGCAGATACACATCAACACATGAGACACCAAGATTTTGACGTGGAAAACCCGGTCAAGGGAAAACCACGGGGTGATTAACCCAAGGATTATTCTATGTTAGAAGAATAAGAAAAATAGATGGCACATGCCAATTAGGGCTCACTGCCCGAGCACACTACTCACAAGAGGCACACTGCCTACAAGAGACACACTGTCTACAAAATAACAAGTATCACAAACTTGAACTGGAGATTGACATCTTTACCATGTCTGGATCAGTTCCATTTAAGCCCAAAGACTCCTGCTATGCCTTTCGCTCTTCTTCTTCGCTATGCCACACTCATCCGCACACTCCACACTTTGGAATGACTTCACAATCCTTTATTTATACAAGGCATTGACTTAGGAACAATCATCTAAGTCGGCAAACACTTTTAGATCATCCGGAAGACGTGTAATACATCCGGTCAGCCTGTCTCAGGAAGAACATCAACATCCGGTGGTTTTTACATCAAATCCAAACTCTAACTTCAATGCGGACCGCCAATAAGAATTGTACATGATCCAAAGATCACCAAAACCTTTCCTGAGTCACCAAGAACATCTGCACTTTATCAGCTTACTGGAATTCTTCTCTTCTTCATCTGGAACTTCAAGAACATAGTCTGTCATCACTGTCACAATGAAAAAGGTGCTTCTGGACCTCCAAACCATGAACAAATCTAGTTGTCACTTCACACAAACTTCTTCAACACTCCCTCCAATCCGCAGAATGAGATAATGCAATTTCGGAGCTCACCGGACCAATCTGTGACACTCTGTCACCACTGAACATCTGCCGGAACCGGTTCTACTAGAGCAGTCATAACTTCTTCAAATCGTTATGCGGACCTTTGAAAACTTGACTGAATCATCTCAAGACTCATATCTACAAACCCTTTAAACCACATCCTCTGATCTTCATCTTATCATGGACTTTTACCTTAATGTCATCACTGTTCTTCACTGTTCCTAATTGAGACTAATTTCCTCAATATCCTCAGCACACAGCTCATCCAATCCTTCTCATTAATGCAATATGAGTATGTTGACATCAATGACAACATTGGTTATCCTCATACTTGCAACAATCTCCCCCTTTGTCATTGATGGCAACATATGATGTGAAAAACCATCAAGACAATAACTTCTCCTTTCTGTCACAGTTCCCCCTATCAGCAACAACTCTTCACATGTCTTCTCTTTGTTTATTGCTCCCCCTTTGATCATCAACCACTTGTTTTTCACATGTCTTCTCTCCCCCTTTGACATCAATGGCAAAGGGCTCATACTTGCAATTTTAACACATCAGATTCATACCAGCTGCTCCCCCTAAGTAACAGCTCCCCATCACCAATCCGGATCACAAGATATGACTGTGATATCCACCAGACTGATGCACATCAGTGCATCCTAGTTCATCACCGGAGGGGCAATAACCCCTAACTTCTCCTTGAGAAACTCAAAAGAGTCCTTGGGAAGAGGTTTAGTAAAGATATCTGTGATCTGATCCTTAGAGGGCACAAACTCCAATCTAACTTCATCCTTGTTCACTTGCTCTCTCAGAAAGTGAAACTTGATAGATATATGCTTAGTCTTAGAATGCAACACTAGATTCTTAGAAATATTTATTGCACTTGAATTATCACAAAAAATTGTGATAGGCTCCTCATACTCTACTTTAATATCTCTTAGCATCTGCTTCATCCATAAAACTTGAGTGCAACTACCTGCTGCTGCAATGTATTATGCTTCAGTTGTAGATAGAGATATTGCCTCTTGTTTCTTGCTTAGCCAAGAAACCAATCTCTTTCCCAAAAAAAAGGCTCCACCACTGGTACTCATCTGGTCATCCACATCTCCTGCCCAATCTGCATCTGTATATGCATGAAGAGAGAAATCATGATCTCTAGGATACCACAAACCATACTCAGCTGTCCCTCTTAGATATCTAAAAATTCTATTGATTGCCATGACATGAGATTCTCTGGGATCAGCCTAGAATCTAGCAACAAGACCAACAGCCTGCGTTATATTTGGTCTAGTTTGAGTGAGATACAACAATCCTCTAATCATTGATCTGTACTTTGTCTGGTCTACTTTAGGAGAGTCATCATCTTTACTCAGCTTACATCCGGTTGCCATGGGAGTGTTCATTGGCTTTGAATCTTCCATCCCAAATTTCCTCAACAATTCTTTCACATATTTGGTCTGAGAAATAAAGATTCCTTTCTTTGATTGAGAAATTTGCAGACCCAAGAAGAAATTCATTTCACTAAGCATTGACATCTCAAACTCACTTTTCATTTGATTTGCAAAAGTTTTACACACACTGTCTCTTCCTCCAAAGATGATATCATCAACAAATACTTCAACAATCAAGATGTTTTCATGGTCAATTTTGAAATATAAGTTACTGTCAGCAGTACCTTTGTTGAAACCAATCTTTCATACCATGCTCTTGGGGCTTGCTTTAGTCCATACAGTGCCTTCTTTAATTTGCAAACCATATCATTATCCTCAGATAATTGAAATCCATCTGGTTGTTCAATGTACACTTCTTCTTCTAAGTCACCATTTAGGAAGGCAGATTTGACATCCATCTGATACACCTTGAAATCCTTGAAGGCAACAAATGCAAGAAATAATCTGACTGCTTCAATTCTTGCCACCGGAGCAAAGGTTTCTTCAAAATCAATTCCTTCTATTTGAGAGTAGCCTTTGCAGACCAATCTGGCTTTATTTATGATTACTTCACCAACTTTATTTAGTTTGTTCTGGAAGACCCATTTGGTTCCAATCACATTCTTGTTTCTAGGTCTGGAAACAAGATCCCAAGTGTGATTTTTCTCAATTTGCATCAACTCTTCCTCCATTGCTTTGGTCTAGTTTTCATCATTGCAGGCTTCATTTATTGTCTTAGGTTCAATCTTTGAAATCAGACAATATTCATCTGAATCTTGAGCAATTTTCCTTCTAGTTTGCACACCTTTGCTTTTGTCACCTATGATCTGATCTTCAGAGTGGTTCAATCTTACATACCTTGGAACTTTGGGAGTTTCTTGCACATCTGTTTCTTGATCAGGGTCATGCAGACCTATCTCTTCTTCCTGATTTACCGGATCAGTCTGAATCTGACTTTTAGAAGAGGATTGAGCTCCTTGAACCAAAGCACCATTCTAATCATCTTCATCATATTCATAAAACCTTGAGGGTTTCTCAATTCCTTCATCAACCTTCACATTTGTACTTTCTATCATCTTTCTCAGTCTCTTATTGTAACATTGGTATGCTTTGCTTTGAGTGGAGTAACCCAAGAAAATTCCTTCATCACTTCTAGCATCAAACTTTCCTAGATATTCATCTCTTTTAATGTAACATTTGCTACCAAATACTCTGAAATATTTCACAATAGGGGTGATGCCAAACCAAAGTTCATAAGGAGTCTTACCGGTATTCCTTCTAATTTGAACTCGATTGAGAGTATAGATTGCAGTGCTGATAGCTTCTCTCCAAAACATCTGGGGAACATTTGCTTCCATCATCATTGTCCTGGATGGTCCGGTTCTTTCTCTCTACTACTCCATTTTGCTGTGGAGTCCTAGGAGCAAACAACTATCTCTTTATACCATGCTTCTCACAAAAATCTATGAATTCACCGGATGTGAATTCACCACCTCTATCAGACCTCAGACATTTCAGTTTTAATCCAGTTTGATTCTCTACCATAGCCTTGAAGATTTTGAACTTCTCAAAAGCTTCTGATTTCTCTTTCAAGAAGGTAACCCACATCATCCGGGAATGGTCATCAATCAGTAACATGAAATATCTATCACCTTGCATACTCTTGATTCTTATCAGACCACATAGATCAGTATGAACTAATTTCAATAATCCGGTAGAGGACTGATCCTTGCTTTTGAATGAGACTCTGCTCTGTTTACCTAGCTGACATTCTTTATACAAACTATTTGTAGGTTTTACCAATTTTGGAAGATCTCTTACAGCCTGAGTATTGCTTATCTTGATGATGTTATCAAAATTTACATGACACATCCTTCTATGCCATAACCAACTCTGATCAACTTGAACAAACAGACAACTTTCATTAGTACCAACTAGATGAAAGATATTACCTTTTGTTTGAGTACCAGATGCAATCTCAGTTTCAGAGTTTTCAAAGATCCCGCATTTTCCATTCTTGAACCGGAGATCATAACCTTTGTCCACCAACTGTCCAACACTTAGAAGATTGTGCTTCAATCCTTCAACATGCAGTACATTACTGGTTTTGTTCTTTCCATCAAAAGAAATAGTTCCCCTACCTCTGATTCTACCAGCAAAATTATCACCAAACTTTACTATTCCTCCTTCATACCTTTCCAAATCTAAGAACTTGTTTTTGTCACCTGTCATATGGTGAGAGCATCCACTGTCAATAACCCAATCATCCTTTTCTTCAACTTGGGCAGCCAAAGCTCTTTCTACAACCTTCTGATTGACATATTTAGAGGACATTAGATCTTCTTCCTTGATGGCAATAAACACCCATTCATTTCCGGATTTGTTTCCTATCTCTGATTCATCATCTGTTACTCCTTCATTATCATCTTCTTCATGAACATAATAACAATTCTTTTGGAACCTTTGTCTGTTAGAATTTGACCTTGTAAATCTTTTCGGACATGTTGAGGCAAAATGACCAATCTTATTGCAGTTGAAGCACTTAAAGGGTAATTTTCCTTCATACTTATCGGATCCTCTTGGTAGTCTCTTTGCAATGAGGGCTTCAAGTTGAGCTATTTCTGCTTCTTCCACTTCCATGTCTTTTCTTGCTTGATCATACCATGACAGTTTCCTTGAAGAGTTTTCTCCCAAATTAAATCTTTGTTTACCTTTCACAGAGGCACTAGCTTTGAATGCATATTCAGTCTTGGGGGGATCATCTCCAAACTCGGTCATTTCAAATGCAGCCAGTTTGCCAGCCAATTGGTCTCTTGTGATAGTTGTATGGGCTTGAATTCATCAATGGCAACAACCTTGATTTTGTAGGCAGCAGGAAGGGATCTGAGAATCTTGCCAACAATCTCATTTTCATCCAAGACTCCACCAGCATTTCTGATTCCACAAACCAACTCATTTACTCTTGGCATGAAAGTGGTAATATTTTCATCATTTGTCATCTTCAGTCTTTCAAATTTCCCTTTTAGACTCTGTAACCTTGCACATTTGACATATTGATCTCCTTCATGCAAAAGTTCCAATTTAATCCAGATCTCATAGGCTGTTGGTAGGTCAATAACATTTGAGAGCTCTGAGTCAGTTAATGTGCTTAGAAGAGCCTCTCTGGTCTGTAGATTGTTTTCAGCATTTGTGATTTCATTTAGGGTTGTCAGACCACCTTGTGGAGGTACATATGCTTTTGTGACCATGGACCAGTACACCATTCCCATACACTGTAGGTGACATTTCATGCGACCTTTCCAAAGAGAAAAGTTGGTTCCATCAAACTTCGGGCTATCCTTCTTGTATCTCCTCAAGCAGTTAAGCTCCTTTTAGAGGAACTTGGCTCTGATACCAATTGTTGGATTCAGGACAGATAACTGAGAGGGGGGTGAATCAGTTGTCCAAAACTTGTTTACAATTCAAACACTAAAATCCACTTTGTTATTTAATAGCATATCAATTAGTCACTCATGAAAGCATAAAGCATAAACACCAGAGCAGATACACATCAACACATGAGACACCAAGATTTTGACGTAGAAAACCCAGTCAAGGGAAAAACCACAGGGTGATTAACCCAAGGATTATTCTCTGTTAGAAGAATAAGAAAAATAGATGGCACATGCCAATTAGGGCTCACTGCCCGAGCACACTGCTCATAAGAGGCACACTGCCTACAAGAGACACACTGTCTACAAAATAACAAGTATCACAAACTTGAATTGGAGATTGACATCTTTACTATGTCTGGATCAGTTCCATTTAAGCCCAAAGACTCCTTCTTTGCCTTTCACTCTTCTTCTTCGCTATGCCACACTCATCCGCACACTCCACACTTTGGAATGACTTCACAATCCTTTATTTATACAAGGCATCGACTTAGGAACAATCATCTAAGTCAGAAACACTTTTAGATCATCTGGAAGACGTGTAATACATCCGGTTGGCCTGTCTCAAGAAGAACATCAACATCCAGTGGTTTTTACATCAAATCCAAACTCTAACTTCAATGCGGACCGCCAATAAGAATTGTACACGATCCAAAGATCACCAAAACCTTTCTTGAGTCACCAAGAACATCCGCACTTTATCAGCTTACTAGAATTCTTCTCTTCTTCATCCGGAACTTCAAGAACACAGTCTGTCATCACTGTTACAATAAAAAAGGTGCTTCCGGACCTCCAAACCATGAACAAATCTAGTTGTCACTTCACACGGACTTCTTCAACACTCCCTCCAATCCGCAGAATGAGATAATGCAATTCCGGAGCTCACCGGACCAATCTGTGACACTCTGTCACCACTGAACATCTGCCGGAACCGGTTCTACTAGAGCATTCATAACTTCTTCAGATCATTATACAAACCTCTGAAAACTTGACTGAATCATCTCAAGACTCATATCTGCAAACCCTTTAAACCGCATCCTCTGATCTTCATCTTATCGTGGACTTTTACCTTAATGTCATCACTGTTCTTCACTGTTCCTGATTGAGACTAATTTCCTCAATATCCTCAGCACACAGCTCATCCATCCTTCTCATTAATGCAATATGAGTATGTTGACATCAATGACAACACTGGTTATCCTCATACTTGCAACATATATTTGACCTGTTCTATCCAAACTGCCAGCATGAGAATAGGGGGCGTGGTGTTTGAGTGGCGCCACGATTGAATGGTGCAAACCAAATAGGATTTTGAATATGCATTATGAATTCCTTGCATTTCTGAATTTGGTTGTTGTCCACTTATGTGTTTTATGTGCAATGATTTTTGCTTCCACTTTGAATTCTTTTAACTGAGTCAAATTTCTGAGTGGGAGTTATGGCGAATGTGGGAGCTTGTTTGTAGCCTTGACATGCTTAGATTTTTGTATAAATAGAGGAGATCTTCCATTCATTTGGACACAATTTTCCATCGAACTGCTTTATATTGTTTTGCTGCAATTTTTTGAGTCTAGTGTTTTGATTGTGCATTGTTATTTTGGTCTTGATTTTGTGAGGGAAATTAGTAAGAAGTAAAGAGGGGGAATTGAGTTGATCTTGGAGGAGATATTCAACAAGCTTGAGGAATTAAGAGCAAGGAATCCAATTGAACTATTGGAGCATAGCATTAACAGACATGCTAATTTCTTCTCCATTGTGCATTTTATGTTTGAAAAGATTATGTCCTTGATTGTTTGTTTGGAAATAAGTTTGGGTTGCTTTTCTTTATTGAATTGGATATTTTCTTATATATGTTTAGTGAGAGGTATATATATCTAGTATGGGAAATATTATATATTGAATGTAGGAATAATCTCCATAGTAGAGATTAGTATCTATATTGGAATTATGCACTATATTAAGATAAATATGAATAGTTATTGCTACGTTATGAAAGGTTAAGTTATGGAAACTATGTACTTCAACTTGTATCACTTTGGTAGAAGTTTTATACTAAACTTGGAATTGTTATGTGAGGTTAATCTTGGGATTAGTTGATCCATGGGTAAGGGAGTAACATTTGTATAGAGAATGATGTCATACCAAATCAAGCTAGGAAGATGGGTGAACATGTGACATCCATTCTGAATTAGGGATGATGAATAATTTGGCCAAAGTAGTGTAAGTAGCCACTGTTTACACCGTCAGTTTACTGTGATCTAAGTTTACATACTAGGCAGGGATAATCATACTTGTAGGTTGGAGCCACAGTATGACAGTTCTAGTTATGTAGTCCACATAACATTATGCTCATAATAGGCTAATATTTGAGGTTACCATACCAATCCCTTTGTTGAAGGGTAGGGTTGTTTATCAGTTTCCTAAATGTGCGGGGGATCGCAATTAGTCTGTGGTTGGTAGAAAAGCGCTTGAGTGATGCTTCTCCTCATGTAGTTGGCGGCCAGGATTTGATGAAGAACATCGAAACCATTTGTATCTCTACTTTCAATTAGTTCTTGGAAACATGTTTGTAACTTTGTATCCATCTTATGGAATTTTGTAAATGAGAAATATTCAACACTTGGAATGTTGAAATGTAATTTGATAATGCAATGGTAAAGTTTGAAATATGTTTCAAATGTGCATCATATCATTTTAAAATAAAGAAAATTTTTATTGCTCATATTGTTGGTACTTAGAACTATTTACTTTTGGGTTAAATTGAGTAAAATTTAAATTGGTAGAACTCTGGGCATGTTACACATGGTATAGAGCTACTAGGTTGAACTCTAGAACCTATGTGCTCACTATGCTTTCCCATCCAACATTATGAGAGTCTAATGTTTGGAATTCTTGTGCTAAGATGGTGCGTCTTGAAATGACTGCAAGGAAGTCAGTTCTTGGGAATGAACACTACCTAAAGGCCAAGAAGGAGAGCGACACCATTTTTCGTACCATTGAGGGAATAGATGATGACAATGACATATGGTTAAGTGACACAGAGACATTGAGTCATGCCCTCACTCAAATTAGTCAAGAGAAAAGAAGCATGAGATAGGCTATCAACTTCAACCGTCTACCTTCTGTCACTGTAACAATCTACCCCTAATTTTTTTTTAAATTGAAATACAATGATAGACAATATCAACATGAAAATAGCATAAGCCAACTAAAGGACTCACACTTTATGATCACCCAGATCCCAGAATGGGCAAGGTGAGAACATACAGTGTTTGGCTACCAAAAAACTATGCAATCTAAAATCTATACTTCATCCATTGCGGTGGGCATCCACATAATGTGGGGATTCACCACTTTCGGTGGGTAAAGAAACAAAGAAAATTATAATGCCATCCACTTATTTAGTGCGAATACTCCACTTTTCCAGTGGGTGAGAAAATAAAGAAAGATTCATTCTCCACACTGTCGATAAACCATCCAGGGGCCTTTAATGTGAAATTGATTACAATGGAAGTTTAAAATACTCAATCTAAACATGAACAATATCACCATAAATTAGACTAGATGAGCAATTTCCCATGAGATCATTAATAAGGAACCATACCCTGCATTGTGATTGACAAACAAAACATCAAGTAGCTAATATTGATTGCTTTTTCTGATGTAAACTGACTGAGGCATTGATTTCTAACTCTGCTGGCAGATATGGACATGTACGACAGTCATAAAGATCGTCTGAAATCATAATGATGCAAACACTCAATTGATCCACTTGAAACCACAACCAAACTGATTGCACTAACCAAATTAAAGATTCTGAGTAGTTTATAGGCTACAAACACTAACATATAACCAATAGCAATAAATTCCTCTTAGCCTGGACCGTACGGCCTGTGCAAGTACGGGCATTCATGGAAATTTCAAAACTGCATTAAATTCCTTCATACTACTTCCAACAATGGCGTTTGGATAGGCAGAAATGTATACAATCAACAAAGGTTTCCAAGACTTCATCAAACACTTTCCACATGCATCGATTCAAAACTGCATTGTACGACCTGAATATGGTACGACACCCATAGAAAATTAACAACTTCACCAAAATCTATAAATCAACTCTTAAAAGAGGCGTCTAGTGGAAACAAACAAGATGCAAACATCATAAACTTCATTAACAATAGATATAAATTTTCATGAACATCTCTCCACTACAACAGTGTACGCCCTGGGATGTACAAACAATGCAAGGAAACAATAATCTTCACACAAACACTCCACAAATCATAACAATATTCATAGGTAAACATCATACTTCACTCCAAAATAGATCACAATAATAAACTTCACAAAAACACCAAAATCCATTAAGCACCATGTGATTCCCTAAGTAGAAATCATCAAATACCAGCTAGGGTGGATATCTCACCATCGAAACTGATCATCCTCAAGTGGGTTTTCGTCCACAAGAAGGCACAATTGATCTCTAGTTCCAATCCAGTAGCATAACATTATTGATTCCAAGCATAAGTTCCAAATGAGCCTCCCTCTCTTTTTAAAGGCACCTGAGAGTTACAAAAAGATCATTTCTTGAAAATAGAGCCTTTTTCTCCTACAATTTATAAAATAAGTCTATTTCCAAGTTATGTGCACACATTAAAGTGACTAGGGAAATAAAAATAAAATATTCCCCCCTTTCCCCTCAAGACATAACATTAAGTCACTTTAAATAATCCCACCTTATACTTTAGTGCACAAAAAATAAATAAACCTTCTTAATTATCAAATTAAATAAACCTTATAACTCTAATTTTGATAATTAAACTGAACCAAAAGATCAACCACAAATGATCCCATATCATCCACTATCCCATCGGGATCATGAAATAGGCTAATGGCCCCAACACTGACTAGGCTCGGAAAGGGGACATTACAGTCACTCCAACCAAGTTGGAATCCTTATCACTATCTAGGGATATGCCCTCAGAGTGTAGTATGAGTCCCATCATATTGTTTAGAGATCCTCGTGTCCTTCCTTTGGTGGAAGTGTTTGTAATTTCCTCAAGTAACGATTCAGAGGAGTATGTTCCCCAAAATTATGTGTTGAATGATAAGTCTGAGGGTTACTATCCATATGATGATAATCGTGAACCAGAATCTGAGGGATACACTCCACTCAATTATGTATCTAAGTGAGAATCCGATGGATACTCTCCTTTAGAAATAGATCAATGAATGAAGATATGAATAATAAGTCGGTCAGGTCCAAACCTATCTATGCCAGCTTTGCCTATCTTAATAGTCATTCTATGTAAACCTAAGGATATTTAAATCCTTATTTGATATTAATAAAAGAAAGTGTTTTTATCAAAAACTTGTGTATATGTACTCTTTTACAACAAATGCTTTAAATATGAATAAATGATTCTATTTGAAATGTTTAATGTTTTAAGAATGTTAGGTAAACATTCGTAGAATCTAATCTTAATGGAAACCTTCAAGTATAAACTTTCTTGAAAAGAATGGTTCGTACAAGAACTTATCTTGGAGGAATTGAAGAAATAGGGCAAGGATCGAAAACATTGATGCTAAGTTGGAATGAATCTTAGCAATATTAGACAAGACAAGAAAGAGAGTAGGAAACTTGGAACAAAAGAAAAAGGAAAAGAAAGAGTGGGAAAAGAAGTACCTATCAATAAAGACGTTCCTATTATTAGTGAAGTCCCTAATAGTGAGAATGAAGGAGAGAATTCTCGTGACCACACACAAGCTAGTGAGCATGAGAATGAAAGATCACAATCACAATCTCAACTTCAATCACGATCTGAAGGAACCAAGAGGAGTAGAATGGTGAAAGAGCTATCCTGAGACATGAGGAAAATTACACCTCCTAAGTTCGAAGGAAGTACCAGTGGAGACGTAGCTGAGGCTTGGCTCACTAAAATGGAAAAGTACTCCGAGATTAGAAACTACACTGAAGTTACCAAAGCAGTTTGGGGAGATTTTTAGTTGTCAGGTGAAGCATCTAATTGGTGGATGAGTAAGAAGAGAGAGCTAGGATTTAGTTCTATTGAGCTCACCTAGACTGAATTTGTTGAAATATTATGAAAACATTGGTTACCCCAACTTTTCTATGACCAGAAGCTCTCAGATTTTCAGAATTCCAAGCAAGGAGATTCTTTGGTCAATGAATATTGGGAAAAGTTTACACGTCTTTTGAGATATGTACCCTTGTATCAAGTTGATGAGTGGATCTGTATTAGGATGTTCATCATGGGATTGAATAATCAGATAGGTGGGGAGGTAGATATGCATGGTCCTACCACTATGGATCTTGTATATGAAAAGGCTCTTAAGCAAGAGCAAAAGCTTAAGTCTATCTCCAATTGTCGTGAGAAGAATAGAAAGAGGTTTAAATGGTCTCAAACCAATCAAGCTTCTAGGAAGCCAAATGAGGCACAAGGGTTTCCAAAGTATGGGTTGAACTTCCTAGTTTCTCTATGGAAGTTAATTTGTACGTAGCTCCTTTAGGGTCTCATGATGTCATCTTAGGGATGAATTGGTTATGGAGACATAGAGCTAAGGTTGATTGTCATGCTAAAATAGTAGAATGCCTAGATGATCTTGGGAATTGGGTATCTTTCCAAGGGATGCCTAGAGAAGTTAGGCTACAACAAATATCAGTTGTGCAAATGCATAGAGCAAAGAAGAAGGGTTTTCAACTCTTTGCAGTTAAAATAGAAAAACTTGAGGAATACAAAGAGTTTATTAATCAAGATGATGTGGCATATTTTAGACCACAAGATCTCCAATAAGCTGAGGATGGAGAGATGGAGGATGCAGAAAAGACAGATATGGAGAAATACCCTATCCTAAGAGATTTTGCGGATGTATTTCTAGAAGAACTGCCTGGATTGCCTCCAAAGAGAGTGTTCGACTTCTCCATTGACATAATTCCAAGGTCAGAACCTATATCCAAAGTACCATATAGGATGACAACAACAGAATTGGAGTTAAAATCACAACTTGAAGAATTGTTATCCAAGGGATTAATAAGACCTGGTGTTTCAGCTTGGGGAGCACCAGTGATCTTCGTAAAGAAGAAAGATGGGATACTGTGTTTATGTATAGATTATCGGTTGCTCAACAAAACGAATAAAGAATAAGTATCCATTGCCACGTATCGATGATCTCTTTGATTAGATGCGGGCTGCAACCGTGTTTTCAAAGATTGATCTAAGGTCAGGTTATCACCAGTTAAGGATCAAGGATGAAGACATTTCCAAGACTGCTTTCACAACAAGGTACAACCATTATGAGTTCACATTCTTACCATTTGGGTTAACTGTTTAGGGAAAAATTGGATTTGTCAATGTTCTAATTGTTTAGATGTTTAAATCCACCTCTCCACTATACATTGAAGGATCTAGGGTTGAGTGGTGAGCACTATCATACCCTAGGTCACTTGCAGATGTAGGGAAACTTGGATTAGGGAATTTAATTATTAATTTTCTTTATCTTATGTCCAATTAACCATTAAAACCCTAATTATGCAAATACGACAACAAATTTATGAAAGACGGAAAAAGCTATTGCAGATAGGAGTAAAATGCCAAATTACAGAATACCTATTTTCGGGGTTTCGAAGTGGAATAGTCGGGGACACTGGAGCAGGCGCCCAAGTCCAAGGTGCTAGTTTCTTTGCGGGATCTAGATCTCCTTCCAACACTGATCAGCCTCATAACTTTATTTTTCTGAAACTCAGATGTGGAGGACACTAGAGTGACTGCCCTAGTCCTGGAAGTGCTCTTTTGTCCTACTTTTCTTCAAATCCTGAATCCTTGATGCCTGCCAATCCTTCCTGCAACTCCACTTTTTCCAAATGCAACACTTGTAACCTTCAATCACAAGACTTGATTTGGAGGTTGTGGTGTTTAGAGGCTTGCCTCAGTCAAGCCTCGGAGGACACTTAAGTCTCTGAACACCGTTGTCAGATAAAGAGTGTGTGCCCTTGTGAGGCAGAGGCAAAAACCAAAGGAATCAATGATGAAAACACAATATTATGTCACCTTGTAGTGAAGCTCTCATGGGAGGAAGATGCTCTTCATGCCATGAGGAAATTGATGCTCAAATTTACAAATATCAACACACAAAACACACAAGTCTGCTCTTGCAACATAATAGAAAGCCTTGAATCACCTTGAATCTAGTTTACAAATGAATGCCTAAGCATGCTTATATATGCAACTACAAGCACTCTCACCGAGATTTTCATAATTCAAACTTACCGTGTCTGCAAAGGACCCAAGTAACGGTCATAAACCGACACCCAGAAATTGGGGCTGCCCCAAAATAGGGTAGGACTAGGGCACGGGTGCCCAAGTCCTCCCCCCTATTTTGGGTAGGGTAAAGCTCAAGGGGTCCTCCTAGGTCCACTTTTCCATAAAACCTAGGTCTCATTCCATTGGGATGCCAAAATATGAACTAAGATGTCCTAAATGCATGCTAAAGACCTGGGAGCTAAACCTTATGAGCAAAAACCACACAAGGGGACATTTTTTGACGTTACATTTAGCCCCCACTTTAATGTATGTATAAACGTAAGGCCAATACATGCATTAAAGTACGGTCACAAACACAGAAAACACACCAAGCACAGAGAAGACATGCCAATCACATAGAAAATAGTAACAGGCATGCAAAACACAGAGAAGACAGTTACAGTCACACAGAACACGGAGAAGATAGTAAATACATAGAAGACACATTAATGCATGGAAGACAGACATGATTCTTTTCTTTTTTTTTTTCCTTATATGTATGAAATGCAAATGCAAGTACTAGAAAGTAAACAAATCTCCCATAATACATGATGCACTCATCGCGCAGGTCTTTGTATATATAGGGCAACACACATGCAAGATACACAAACCCTCCCAAAATGCAAGAAGCACTACCTGAGGGCGCTGGTCTCTACATATGGGGCAACAAACATGCCACACAAAACAAGCACACCAAAACACACACACTTGAAGACACAGAGAAAACACGGCAGACAAGCAATGTTGTGTACCTATTTCTAGGTCCAACACCATCTCAAGCACATTACAGGCATACTCCGATGATTGGGCTTCGCCACAACAATCACCAAAGACATGTTTAAGGGTTGAGTTAGTCACAGAACCGCTCACCACCTCCGCAGAGGACTTTTGAAAATGCAACCCCACCCGCGTCATAGAGATGCCTTACAGTGAAAAGGAAGCATGGCATACCACCCCACCCACGTCATGGAGACGCCTTATAGTGAAAAGGAGGTATGAGCTCGAAAGTATACAACCCCACCTGCATCACGGAGATACCTTACGGTGAAAAGGAGGTATATGCAATAGATATATAGATTGATTGCAAACAAACTTAGGATGCAGGAAGTACTCATCGTACTAACCTACACCTAAGGACAAGCACATTGCTAACATCTATAACAGACAGCTTACCTTATATATGCCCCCACCTTAAGGTGGTTTATATCAGGTATCGATATCAATCACGTTAAGGTAGGAATAAAACACACAAGGGAACGCCAATTTTCGCAAAGCCCATGCCCCCCGGAGGTGACATGTACTTTACGATCGCTAAATGTTCCCACAAACACATCCCTGCAAGAAACATGTTAGTGTCTACATCATGATAAACAACAACATCAATGCATATGATTAACCACACAAAGAACCAAGGTTATACAACGAGTTCAGAGTTTGAGGATAATCGTGGGGCTATATCATGAAGCTCTCCGAATCGAGTACCACCAAGGCCAGATTCAAAGACAACAAAGGTGCATAGAGCAGCAATATTGTTAAGGTTTGTAAATGCGATAGAAACATCATCAAATTCACTACACGGAAAGCACGAGTGCTTCCACTAGCCAAGTGTTGGATAAGATATACAACCCCATCGTCATATTAGGAACTAAGTCCATTTTTTTATTGCTCTCGAAAGGGACACTAGGTCTGCATCAGTATAAATGTTTGTCATCATCCGCCGGCTAGGTGGAAACACTAGAGGAAGGGAAACAATAAATAAGAGAGGAGAAACAAGTGTCTTCGGGACAGTCATGTAGGAGGGTGCCCCCAGGTCACCAACTGTGACGCTATGTCCGCGAGACACAACACACAACAATGAAATCAGAGAGAGGCAATATAGAAGAATGATGATACAAATACAAGAAGGTCACAACAGAGGCGGTCTCCTGGTATCCTGAACCTTACGAGAGAATCTGAGGTCATCCCAGGAGGCCTAAACAACACATAACACATCACGGGGGAAGCACATCACAAGAAAGATAACGAGTTAGAGATACTTACTTGTTAGGGTACCACCGTTAAGAACATACACATTTAGGATACCTCTTATGTTGTTTTAATATTGTATTAACATTAAGTTTAGGATGACAAGAGTCTTTCTTTTCTTTAAAAGGATTATATCCAATGCCACTTGAGTAATGTGTTGAAGTAGATTCTATAGGTACTCTAATTCCTTGTTGATTTACACCACATCCCTTACCCACATAGTCATTATGTTTGTATGAAATTTGAAATCCATGACCATATAGAGAGTCCAGTTCCTTAGAAGAAGGTGAGGCCTCGTAGGTATCATAATTTGTATTATAAGTGAGGGTATTGTTTTTATTTTCTACCAAGGGGATTTTAGGTTTCTTAGGTGCTTCAAAAGATTGCTTAGGTGAGATCGATGCCACTTTTGATGTGTCAAGGCTATTAATTTTATATTCCCCTATACTGCAATGATTAAAATCCAATGAACCCCAATCATCACCAACAAGTGCATTCGATGGTTGAGAGTCTTGCACAACATTATTCATGGCTAGAGGCATTGATGAACCAGCTCGTAAAGTGTTTAAGCTCATATGATTGTAAATTGTTTTTTTTTTCAATGTGTATACAGTTATTTGGTTCAGGATCAGCATGAATAGTATGAACTTTACCTTTGAATATAAATTTGATTGAACGATGCAAGGTGGAAGGAACTACCCCCAATACATGAATCCAAGGTCTACCAAGAATCATGTTGTAAGATAAAGAACAAGGTATGACATGAATCAGGGTGGGCACAAGCACAGATCTTACTTGTATAGGTAGAGTTATAGTGCCCATGGATTGTCATCCAACATTATCAAAGCCATGAATTCTAATGCCATTTGGTGTGATTTGTGATGTGTCAACCTTGATTTTGCCTAGTAGGTCAATGCTACAAACATTAAGAGCCGATCCATTGTCAATCATAACTCATTTTACCAATGTTTTATTTATTATGATAAAGATCATAAGAGGATCATATTGGTTTTGAACTTCAATTGATGGTAGTTCCTATGGTTGAAAGAGAATATCTTCTTTTGTCGCATGCATAATATCCAATACGGCTGCTACATCATTAGGCTTAGCAGTAGCTGGGACAATCACCTTTTGCAAAGCTTCTTAGAGCATTCCATGGTATGTAGGTGATGTTTGTATTAAATCCCAAAGAGAGATCTTAGCCGGAGTAGCACGAAGCTGTTTGACAAGATCATACTCTTGACCACTTTTATGAGTAAGATGAGGTGGTTGAGAGAGCATAGGTTGAGAACATGGAAGAGAGACAGACACATGCGGTGCTTGGTTACTTTCTTGTTATTACAGGTGTTGTATGTGTGAGAAATCACATTGTGGTGTGGTTGTTGTAACACACTTTGAACACCTTGGACCGTAATCGCCAGTTTTAAGCAAGAGGGTGCACTAAGTGCCCCTCAGACAATCATTTTAGGAATATTGTTATGAAGTCTATTAATGATTATTGAATTGACATTGTTTCCCTCTTGATTGCACCCAATATCCATCCCCAAAGGATTTAATGTGAGAGACATTTTCTCATCCACTAATGCTACATCTTGGCCAGGGAGAGCAGTGGGATGAAAGGAAGGTACATTAGCAGCATCATCATACTCTGTGGCAGAAAAGGGCTTTTCACTCTCATCTTTCTCATGAGTATTCCTAGAGATGAATTTGGTTAAATCTTCTAATATCAAAGGATATGCTCCTATGAGTAAAGTGAAGCTACTAAAATCATGTGTATAACAAGGTAATTGCAACTCATATGTAGAACATATAGAAGCATCAATACCACTGATATAAGCTATGTGTTCTAGAACATGAGGATTCTCATTAGCGAAATTAGCAAAATTTTCAAAATCTAGGATATGCTCATGTAAAGTTTTTAGAGATGAATAACATGAAGATGCCATAATGAGGTGCAAAATCAGATTTTAAAAGTTTTTCAAATTTGATGCAAAAGACAAGTGCAAAACTATATGCAAAATGACCTAAAATGCTTGATTTTTTGTACTTTTTCAATGCCAATGAATGAAACAAAGGATGTTGTAAGGATTTTGATCAAGGGAAGAAATTTATATGTCTGATATCAGTCCAAAAAATTAAAATTATCCTTCTCAACACACTCTTGATGTGATTTTAAGTTAATGCCAAGTCGAAATATAGTGAAAATATGTCAAAATAGACACTTTTTTCACCAAAACTCAATGCAAAAGAGCATAACAAAGGGTGTTGTGAGGAAAATTATTATGGAAAGTAAATAATATCAGTAATAAAAGTCACTTGATGCAAAAATATCTAACACAACATGCTTTTAGTGCCACTTAAGGTAAAACCCTAGTGAAAATATAGCAAAAATAAGCTATTTTTCACGGTTTTTCAACTCCAAGATCTAGAAACAGGGGTGTTGTAATGAATTTTAGGAGGTGTAGAAAATAATATAAATAATATTAGTCACCTCAATCCATAAAATTGCTCACAACACGCTTGGAGTGCAAACTAGGTCAAACCCTAGGGCAAAAATAGTCAAAATGTGTAGTTTTTCACCAAATTTTCACTACAAGAGCCCGTTAAAAGGGTGTTGTGAATGTTTTTATGAGGGAAAGCAAATGATTAACCTGATAACAGAAAATTAATTCCAAAATACCTTTCACAACACGCCTATGGTGCAAGTTTATAAAGTCAATAAGGCCAAATTTAGTGAAAATTGTTGTTTTCAAAGCCCTAGGTTTGAGATCTTGGGACAAAATGCTATGTGAATGTTTTGGAGTCTAATTTATGATTAAATTGACTACTCTCAGATCTAAAACTAATTTTCAAGCTTGAACATGTAAAATGCCCATGCAAATTTAATGAAAATGCATCAAAATTGCTAGTTTTTGTTGAAATTTTCTATGCAAAAATGCAAATATTTTAAATCTAAATTCAAATTTACACTAAAATGAAAGACTATAGACAAATGTTAATTTCAATGAGCCTCTAAAATTAGTAGAAAAATATGAGAAAAATATTTTGCCTACTAACCCTAGATTTTGGAATTACTAGGTTATATAAAATTGTCAAAATTTCCACAAAACCCTAGCAATTAAATGATGAAAATGCAATGCAAATTTCTGAATTTTTAGATTTTTCTGTAGTTTATATTAGAACTGATGCAAAAATCATGAATTAGGAAAATTTATAAAGAATCGATGCAATTTAGTAAGCCAAACAATGCAAATTTTTTAAAATTTTCACAATGCAATAAAATGAATGACTATATGAATGAATGAATGAAATCCAAATATGAAGACACACACTCAACAAGTTGCAATTTAAGTCCAAAAACATGGGTTCACCAAAATGTTTAGAGGAAAATTGGATTTGTCAATGTTCTAATTGTTTAGATGTTTAAATCTGCCTCTCCACTATACATTGAAGGATCTAGGGTCGAGTGGCGAGCATTATCATATCCTAGGTGACTTGCAGATGTAGAGAAACTTGGATTAGGGAATTTAATTATTAATTTTCCTTCTCTTATGTCCAATTAACCATTAAAACCTTAATTATGCAAATACGACAACAAATTCATGAAAGACGGAAAAAGCTCTTGCAGACAGGAGTAAAATGCCAAATTACAGAATACCTACTTTCGAGGTTCCAAAGTGGAACAGTTGGGGACACTGGAGTGGGCGCCCAAGTCCAAGGTGCCAGTTTCTTTTCGGGATCTAGATCTCCTTCCGACACTGATCAACCCTGTAACTTTTCTTTTCTGAAACTCAGATGCGGAGGACACTAGAGCGAACGCCCTAGTCCTGGAAGTACTCCTTTGTCCTGCTTTTCTTCAGATCCTGAATCCTTGATGCCTGTCAATCCTTCCTGCAACTCCACTTTTTCTAAATGCGACACCTGTAACCTACAATCACAAGACATGATTTGGGGGTTGTGGTGTTTAGAGGCTTGCCTCAGTCAAGCCTCGGGGGACACTTAAGTCTCTGAACACCGTTGTCAGATAAAGAGTGTGTGCCCTTGTAAGGCAGAGGCAAAAACCAAAGGAATCAATGATGAAAACACAATATTATGTCACCTTGTAGTGAATCTCTCATGGGAGGAAGATGATCTTCATGCCATGAGGAAATTGATGCTCAAATCTATAAATATCAACACACAAAACACACAAGTCTGCTCTTGCAACACAATAGAAAGCCTTGAATCACCTTGAGAATGCCTAAAGTTCACAATGATCATCTAATTGAATCTAGTTTACAAATGAATGCCTAAGCATGCTTATATATGCAACTACAAGCACTCTCGCTGAGATTTTCGTAATGCAAACTTACCGTGTCGGCAAAGGACCCAAGTAACGGTCATAAACCGACACCCAGAAATTGGGGCTGCCCCAAAATAGGGCAGGACTAGGGCTAGGGCGCCCAAGTCCCCCTATTTTGGGCAGGGTAAAGCTCAAGGGGTCCTCCTAGGTCCACTTTGCCATGAAACCTAGGTCTCATTCCATCGGGATACCAAAATATGAACTAAGATGTCCTAAATGCATGCTAAAGACCTGGGAGCTAAACCTTATGAGGGAAAAGCCCCCAAGGTGAACTTTTCTGACGTTACATTAACAAATGCACTTGCAACATTCATGAACCTTATGAATAGCATGTTTAGAGATTGTTTGGATAAATTTGTGTTGGTCTTCTTGGATGATATTCTAATTTATTCCAAGAACAAAGAGGAGCATCTTCAACACTTAGAAATGGTACTCCAACAGTTAAGAGAGCATAAGCTATATGGAAAACTTTCCAAGTGTACCTTCTTTTAGAAGGAAGTACAATATATAGGTCATGTGATTTCAGCAGAAGGAATTGCATTTGATCCAGCTAAGATAAAAGCAGTACTTGAGTGGCCAGTGCCAAAGAATGTTCCTGAAGTTAGAAGTTTTATGGGTTTGGCTGGGTATTATCATAAGTTTGTACAAAACTTTTCTAGAATAGCTTTGCCTATCACTTCTTTGTAGAGGAAAGGGAAAAAGTTTGAATGGTCTGAAAAATGTCAAGAGGCATTTGATCTATTGAAAGAGAAGTTGACCACGGCTCCAATATTGAAAGTGCCAGATCCAGATGGTAACTTTGTTGTTATCATAGATGCATCAAGTGAAGGTTTGGGTGGAGTGTTAATGCAGGAAGGGCAAGTCATAGCCTATGAATCAAGAAAGCTAAAACCTTATGAACAAAATTATGCTTCGCATGATTTGGAGTTAGCAACAGTGGTTCATGCATTACAGATGTGGAGACACTACCTATTGGGAAAACCCTTTTAATTAAAAACAAACCATCATGGTTTGAAGTATCTATTTACTCAACCCAATCTGAATGCAAGACAAAGAAGGTGGTTAGAACTGATATTAGACTATGATTTCAACATTAGCTATATCAAGGGAAAAGAGAATAGAGTTGCTAATGCTTTAAGTTGAAGAAGCCATATATCTTTAATGGTATCTATCCAAACCAACTTCAAAAGTCAAGTATTGTAAGGATCCAAGGGTGATGAGTTCTATGATCAAGTCAAGCAAGCACTCTCAGATAATTTGCAAGATAAAAGGTATGAACATTTTTACTTTGAACCCAATGGGTTATTAAGGTATAAAGGAAGAATTTATGTAACTGATTCTGGTGAGTTAAGGAATTTGGTATGGAAGGAAGTACATAATGCACCATACTCAGGACATCCTGGTGTTACTAAGATGTTAGCATATGTGAAGCCATTATATTTCTGGAGGGGAATGAAAGGGTATGTCGCAAGATTTGTGGCAACTTGTTTAGAATGTCAGAGTAAAGACGGAACATCATCATCCTGTAGGTTTACTATATCCCCATGATGTACCAAAAAGTAAGTGGTAAGTTATTAGTATAGATTTTGTGCAAGGTCTTCCAATGTCGAGGAATAAGCACAATTCCATTCTAGTAGTTGTAGACAAGATTACAAAAGTGACGCATTTCATACTAGGTAATCTAACAGATGGAGCTCCTATAACAGCTCAGAAATTTATTCAAGAGGTTTTTAGATTGCATGGAATTCCTGAAAAGATTATTTCTGACAGGGATGCTCGTGTAACTTCTAGATTTTGGCAAACCTTGTTTTCTTCACTTGCAACTCATCTAAACATAAGTTCACCTTACCATCCGGAAATAGATGGGCAAACAAAAAGAGTAAATCAAGTGTTAGAAGATCTTCTAAGGATGTATTGCATGGATCAACAATACAAATAGGAGGATTACATACCTTTGGTTGAGTTTGCATACAATAACTCCTATCACTCTAAAGATGGCTCTGTTTGAAGCATTGTATGGCAGAAAATGTCAGACTCCTATAAGTTGGGATAAGCTCGAAGAGTCTTGGCCTAGAAATTCTATCAGATATGGAAGAGAAAGTCAAGATTATCAAGCAGAGACAAGCAGAAGCTAATGATAGACAGAAGAGCTATGTAGATGCCAAACGGATTCCTAGGAATTTCTCTATTGGGGATAAGGTTTTGTTGAGAGTAAAACCCCATAAGAGTTCTATGAAGTTTGGAAAGTTGACCAAACTGGCTCTGCGCTATGTAGGTTCATTTGAGGTCCTTGAGGAAGTTAATCTTGTTGCATATAGAATTGCTTTACCACTAGCTCTTGGTAGGATGCATAATGTCTTTCATGTCTCGTATCTTAAGAAGTATGTTCCAGGGGATAACCATGTTATTGATTGGAATGCTTTACAGGTACAGGACCAAGGAGTGGTAACAATCGAGCCTCTCAAGGTGCTCGAAATGTGTAAGCTTCACTTGTGTAATAGAGGTTCTGCAATGCAAGGTCCAATGGGATTAGTATGCAGAAGATTATGCCACTTGGAAAGATTATGCTGAGATGAAGCAAAAGTTTCTGCAAGATTTTCTGAATTTTGATAACTCTTGAGAACAGTGTGTTATGTGATATGATATTTTTTATGTCTTGTTTATGTTATGATCATACTTAATACTTAAAAATCATTGGGAATTATGATTCACAAGGGGGGAATATGTTACACCCCATGTGTTTCTAACTATATACTATTTACCTTGACTGGTTAATTTGCTTGAATAAATGAATGGTTTATGAATCTTTGCATTAATGTATATTTTGAATCTTGAATTGAATACATTGAATGATTGAATGATGCAATGTGATGTATTATAAGTGATTCTAGTTATGAAATGTATAAAGCATATGATTATATTGTGATCGGATAACTACTATTGTGATGATGTAAGTTGAATGCAGGAACACGTTGCTCCTCTGAAAATGAGGGGAAGTATCACTCAGTAGAAGGACTTGGTCTGGTAATCCTTAGAGAAGCCTAAACTAAGCAAGCACACACCACTATCCTACTTGGTCTAGGTTAAGTCAAGTCCGTGTGGGTAAAGGTAAGTAATCTATGCTGATGATCTTGAATGCTTATTGGGATATGATTTTATGAGTATTTTGAAAGAAGAATGTGATTTAGTCTCAGTGTCGATTGAAGTCTTCTTTGATAAAGTTTGGAATTGCAAATGACAAGGTATAAACGTGAAATGAATATATACACATATGTAGATACATGTCCATAATAAACTCATACATATGAGAAAATACGTGCATGCGTATACATAGGTAGACGTATCTATGCATAATCATGAACGTATTGCTCATATGCATAAGATTATTGATTGGATGAGGGATATCTATATGTATGTGTGTATATGTGTATTTCATACACATACATCGTCGGTGGATATGTGGGTTAATGATTTTTATGTTGTTTTCAAGTAACGATAATATATATACATATATATATATATATATATATTTATGTGTGTAGTACGTGTGTGTGTGTATATATACATTAATGGGAATGTATGTATATATATTAATATATATATTTGCATTTATATACATATATATAATAGTTTACGGTATACGTAAACATATGTAGTTGATGGAATATGCAAGTATGAATATGCGAATTCTAATATCAAATGATATTTTAAAAATAGTTTATAAGGATATATATGTTAATTTCTCTTAAGCGCTTCTTTGATAGCATAGCACATAGCATTGTAACCAATGTGAATGTTAAACAAAGCGCATAGTTGGTAAGACTATGGCGCAACATGTTTGCTATGAATATGGCACTGGAAAGGCAGTGCATACGGGTAAATTGTTTGGGAATTAAAGCACATAAAGTGCAGTATAATGTAAATATGGGTAGTGCTCCATAAAGCGCTTGATAACTGATTTTCAACGTGAGAATTTTTGACCTATTCTATCCAAACTTCCAGTATGAGAATAGGGGGGCATGGTGTTTGAGTGGTGCCATAGGAGTCTTGAATCTGCATTATGAATTCCTTGCATTTCTGAATTTGATTCTTGTTGTCCACTTATGTGTTCTATGTGCAACGATTTCTACTGCCACTTTGAATTCTTTTTACTGAGTCAAATTTCTGAGTGGGAGTTGTGGCAAATTTGGGAGCTTGTTTATAGCCTTGGCATTCTCAAATTTTTGTATAAATAGAGGAGCTCTTTCATTCATTTGGACACACAATTTTCCATCGAACTGCTTTATGCTATTCTGCTTCAATTTTCTGAGTCTAGTGTTTTGATTGTGCATTGTTATTTTGTTCTTCACTTTGTGAGGGAAATTACTAATAAGTAAAGAGGGGGAATTGAGTTGATCTTGGAGGAGATATTCAGCAAGCTTGAGGAATTAAGAGCAAGGAATCCAGTTGAACTACTGGAGCATAGCATTAATAGGCATGCTAATTTCTTCTCTATTGTGCATTTTATATTTGAAAAGATTATATGTCCTTGATTGTTTGTTTGGAAATAAGTTTGGGTTGCATTTATTTATTGAATTGGATATTTTCTTATATGTTCTGTGAGAGGTATATATATCTAGTATGGGAAATATTATATATTGAATGAAGCAATAATCTCCATAGTAGAGATTAGTATCTATAGTGGAATTATGCCCTATATTAAGATAAATATGAATAGTTATTGCTACGTTATGAAAGGTTAATTTATGGAAACTATGTGCTACAACTTGTATTACTTTGGTAGAAGTGTCATAGTAAACTTGGAATTGTTATGTGAGGTTAATCTTGGGATTAGTTGATCCATGGGTAAGGGAGTAACCTTTGTATAGAGAATGATGTCATACCAAATCGAGATAAGAAGATGGGTGAACATGTGACGTGCATTCTGAATTAGGGGTGATGAATACTTTGGCCAAAGTAGTGTAAGTAGTCATTGTTTACACTGTCAGTTCATTGTGATCTAGGTTTACATACTAGGCAGGGATAATCATACTTGTAGGTTGGAACCAGAATATGACAGTTTTAGTTATGTAGGACACAACATCATGCTCAAAATAGGCTAATCTTTGAGGTTACCATACCAATCCCTTCGTCGAAGGGTAGGGACATTTGCCAATTTGGTAAATGTGCGGGGGACCACAGTTAGTCTATGGTTGGCAGAAAAGTGTTCAAGTGATGCTTCTCCTCATGCAGTTGGCAGCTAGAATTTGATGAAGAACATCGGAACCATTTGTATCTCTACTTTAAGTTGGTTCTTGGAAATATGTTTGTAACTTTGTATCCATCTTATGGAATTTTGTAAATGAGGAATATTCAATCCTTGGAATGTTGAAACTTAGTTTGATTATGCAATGGTAAAGTTTAAAATATGTTTCAAATGTGCATCATATCATTTTAAAAGAAATAAAAACTTTATTGCTCATATTGTTGGTATGAAGAACTATTTACTTTTGGGTTAAATTTAGTAAAATTTAAATTGGTAGAACTTTGGGCATGTTACACGTGTGTAACATGCCCATAGTTCTACCAACTATTTTTTACTAATTTTAACCCAACAGTAAATAGTTTATGATACCAAAAATATGAGCAATAAAATTTTCCTTTCTTTTAAAATGATATGATGCACATTTGAAACATATTTCAAACTTTACTATTGCATAATCAAATTACATTTCAACATTACAAGTATTGAATATTTCTCATTTACAAAATTTCATAAGATGGATACAAGGTTACAAACAAGTTTCAAAGAGATAAATTGAAAGTAGAGATACAAATGGTTCTGATGTCCTTTATCAAATCCTGTTTACTAACTGCATGAGGAGAAGCATCACTTAAGCACTTTTCTGCCAACCACAGACTAACTATGGTCCCCCGCACATTTACCAAATTGGTAAACGGCCCAACCTTTGACAAAGGGATTGGTATGGTAACCTCAAAGATTAGCCTATTCTGAGCATGATGTTGTGTCCTACATAACTAGAACTATCATATTGTGGCTCCAACCTACAAGTATGATTATCCCTGCCTAGTATGTAAACCTGGATTACAGTGCATTGATAGTGTAAACAGTGGCTACTTACACTACTTTGGCTAAAGTATTCATCACCCCTAATTCGGAATGGACGTCATATGTTCACCCATCTTCCTAGCTCGATTTGGTATGGAATCATTCTCTATATAAAGGTTACTCCCTTACCCATGGATCACCTAATCCCAAGATTAACTCCACTTAACAATTTCAAGTTTACTATGACAATTCTACCAAAGTAATACAAGTTTTAATACATAGTTTCCACAACTTAACCTTTCATAATGTAGCAATAACTATTCATACTTATCTTATTATAGTGCATAATTCCAATATAGATACTAATCTCTACTATGGAGATTAATCATAAATACATAATATTTCCCATACTAGATATATACCTCTCACAGAACATTTAAGAAAATATCCAATTCGATAAAGAAAAGCAACCCAAACTTGTTTCCAAACAAACAATCAAGAACTTATAATCTTTTCAAACATAAAATGCACAACAGAGAAGACATTAACATGCCTGTTAATGCTATGCTCCAATAGTTCAACTAGATTCCTTGCTCTTAATTCCCCAAGCTCGGTGAATATCTCCTCCAAGATCAACTCAATTCCCCCTCTTTACTTCTTACTAATTTCCCTCACAAAGTCAAGACCAAAATAACAATGCACACTCAAACACTAAACTCAAAAAATTACAGCAGAACAGCATAAGGAACTTCGACGAAAAATTGTGTACAAATGAATTGAAAGAGCTCCTCTATTTATAAAAAAATCTAAGCATGCCAAGGCTACAAACAAGCTCCCAGATTTTCCATAACTCCCACTCTAAAATTTGACTCAGTATAAAGAATTTGAGGTGGCAACAGAAAATATTGCACAACAAACACATAAGTGGACAACAAGAACCAAATTCAAAAATGCAAGGAATTCATAATGCAGATTCATGACTCCTATTTGGTTTGCACCATTCAATCATGGCACCACTCAAACACTAGGCCCCTTATTCTCATGCTGGTAGTTTGGATAGAACATGTCAAAGCATCACGTTGGAAGTCAGTTACCAAGTGCCTTATGGAGTGTTGCCATATTCACATTATACTACACTTTATGTGCTTTAATTCCCCAAACATATACATGTATGCATTGCCTTTCCAACACCATATTCATAGCAAACATGCTACACAATAGTCTTATAGACTATGCGCTAAGTATAACATTTACATTGGTTACACCTATGCACTTATCAAATCAGCGCTAAAGAAACTTTAACACACACACACACAAATATACATATCCTTATAAGCTATATTTAAAATATCATTTGATATTACAATTCTCGTATTCATATTTGCGCATTCCATCATCTACATATGTTTACGTATACCGTAAACAATTTTATATATACACACACACACATATATATTATCGTTACTTGAAAACAACATAAAACTCATTAACTCATATATCCACCGATGACATATGTGTAGGAAATTAACATATACACACATACATATAGATATCACTTGTCCAATCGATACTCTTATGCCCACGAGCAATATGTTCATGAGCATGCGTAGATACGTCTACCTACGTACTCATGCACGTATTTTCTCATATGTATGAGTTTATTGTGTACATGTATCTACATATGTGTATATATTCATTTTACATTTATACCTTGTTGTTTGTAATTCCAAACTTTATTAAAGAAGACTTCAATCGACACTCAAACTAAATCACATTCCTTATTCAAAACACTCATAAAATCATAACCAAATAAGCATTTAAGATCATTACCACAGATTACTTACCTTTACCCACATAGACTCGACATAACCTAGAGCAAGTAAGATAGTGATGTGTGCTTTCTTAGTTTAGGCTTCTCTAAGGTTTACCAAACCAAGTCCTTCTCCTAAGTGATATTTCCCCTCGTTTCTGGAGGAGCAACCTGTTCTTGCATTCAGTTTACATCATCACAACAGTAGTTAGCCGATCACAATATAATCATATGCTTTGTACATTTTATAACTAGAATCACTTATAATACATCACATTTCATCATTCAATATTTCAACATATTCCATTCAAGATTCACAATACACATTAATGCAAAGATTCATAAACCATTCATTTATTCAAGCAAATTAACCAATTAAGGTAAATAGTAAATAGTTAGAAACACACTGAGTGTAACATATTCCCCCCTTGTGAATCATTGTCCTCAATGATTTTTAAATATCAAGTATGACCATAACATAAACAAGACATAAAAAGTATCATATCACATAACACATTGTTCTCAAGAGTTTTCAAAATTTAGAAAAACTTGTGGAAACTCCTGCTTCATCTCAGCATAATCTTCCCAAGTGGCAGAATCTTCTACATACTGATCCCATTAGACCTTACATTGCAAAACCTCAGTGAGAATATGGATAGAGTTGTCACTGATGATTTGCTCTCCCAACTACAACTATAGAACCACTGTAGAACTCATGAATCTCCACTAAATTAGGAGTGAACTCAATTCGCTTGCCTGTACCTGTGTGAGTGATCTGATATACTAATAGGAGATTAGTTGATAATGAGGGCACACAAATAACATCATGGAATGTGCTATCCCCCACATAAACAGACCCTCTCCCACACACCTCAACAGGAGTGTCATCACCCATCAAAATAGAAGGCATAGTACACGGCTCCAAAGATGCAAGTTTGTCCTTAGATGAATCCATGTGGTGCGAAGCACCCGAATCAAGAACTCAAGTGGATTTTTGTGAAGCAACTACTACAAGGGTCTTTCCCTTTCCTTTCCCCTTGTTGTTTTCTTTTGCTTTGTTAGACTCCTTATTTGAATTCCATTTGATAGACTCAGGAAAACTGATATTATTCTTCTCAAGAATGTGTGTCAAATGATCAATTTGTTTCTTCAAACACTTATGTTCATCATGGCCAGGTCTTTTACAATAGGCACATTGTACCTTCTCTTTCTTAGGCTTTTCACTTTTGAAAGATTGAGTCTCATTAGTTGCTTTTGAAGCAACAAGTATCTGATCCTTCTTCTCCTTGCTATTCTTTTGTTTCTTATCCATATTGTTACTATTTTTTCCTTTCTGTTCTTTTGTGCCTTGGTTGGCAGCTAGGGCATGTGACTTAGAGGATTTTAGAGTGCCCATCTGGATTAGCTTATCCTGGTCCCGTGTGAGAGAGATAGCAAAGTCATCCAAAGATGGCATAGTGAACTGTGTCCCAAGTGCACCCTTAGTAGCATAAAAGGTAGAAACAAATACAAAATATTCTGAACTTAGCTTAGAGAGAATACTAAGAATTAGTTTTTCATCTTTCTTTTCAATTTCACATTGTTGCAACTACAACCTTAGTGATTTCAATTTTGTAAAAATATTTTGAATTGTGTTGAAGTTGCTCAGACTTAAACTAATTAGTTCATTTTCCAACATGTGACCCCTCATTGAATCTTGTGTGCCAAATAGTGTTTCCAACTTTGTCTAGATTTCATTTGGTGCATTCAAAGACTCAATGTGAAAGAGCAAATCAGGAGAAATAGATAAACAAAATGTTCCATGGGCCTCATCACATTTGTTAAACCACTTAGTCTTATCTTCATATTTAGCAGGTTCAGTTTCAAGTCCCATTGTTATCCTATGTAGTCCATCTTTCCTTAAGTAGATTGTCATCCGTGATTTCCACTCAAAGTAGTTGTAAGGAGTTAAGATTGGTACTGTTGTTTGATCCATGATGAAGAAATGCAGAAAAGAAATGTTGGAAAGAAGAGAACACACAGAGGAAACATCCCCCTCTTTTCACTCAATCAAAGAACCCCCCCAAGAAAATATGATATGGCACTTTGTAATTTAGTGCGTTTACAACTGCACTGATAAGAAATACTTAGTGGTCTTGATCTCAATGCATTACAAAATCTTTAAATTAGGTGTATGCTGAAAGTACAATACTGGAATTGAGCCAAGTGAAACTAGTAACACCCACTGCAACCTACTCGAAAAATCATGCACTTTCAAAAAAAATCACCTTGATACGAGGTTGTATGAGAAAGTTATGAGCCTCTGAATTTCCCAAAATAAGAACTATGTATTGTCACCTGTGAGAATCTGTAATTTCTGAAATAAAAAAAAACCACGCACCAGAATCAAGAATCATCTGCACTACCCCGAAGAGCGTGGAAAAATAGCCAAAATAAAAAAAAAATTCAGGAAACGAAGCCAGAATGACCTAGAATGGGGCCTCGGAAGTTTGCCTTCAAAAGTGCAAACTCCAATGGAGAGGGGTTTGTTTGCAAGAAAATCTCCTCTACCAAATTTAGTGGAACTACTGCCAGAATAGGATTTGCCAAGTGTGGAGTCTGCCAGATAAATTTAGGCCTTTGCCAAGTTTAGGAAAGTGCCAAAAAATTCCACCAAATATGGCGGTGTTGCCAAATATACCGCCAAAAATAGGAGATCCTCCAACTAAATTTAGTTATCTCCAAAATCAGTAGATTTCAAAATAGACTAATTTGGCACAAATGCCAAACTTCCAGGCACAAAGGCCGAGGCGTAACTATAGGGGTGGATTAAAAATTTGAAACAAGCCTAATAATAAAAAAAAATTGAAGGCCTTAGGGCTGAATTTTACCAAGTCCAATGGGGCGAACAAAGGTGGATCGGGGGCCAAGGGCCACACCCGAGCCCACTCGTAGGGAGGCATGGCCTCTTAGACGTCCGCGAGCTTGCTAAGGGAGGTCGAAGCCTTCTATAAGGCTAAGGCCCCTTTAGCATAGGTTGAGGCCTATGAAATGCAAGGAGCACTCAGCGCTTAAAGTGCACAAAAATGATTATTTTAAAAATAATAATATTTTTTTTGAAATTTTACAAAATTTGGATTACAAAACTATGACGAACTACTTGTTGTGAGGCCAAAATGGCTTCCAACAATTTTTTTTTGTTAGGTGCTGCCACAATAATGGGTTACACTTTCTGGGACATCTTATTTTTGTTGAAATCACATATTTTTAGATAGTATAATGATTTAAGCCTTGAAAGGTTCCATTTAAAGGATTTTAATTGAAGAGGGTTTAATCAAACCCCCTTAGATTCAAACCCCCTTGGATAGAACCCCACTAGTTTTAAACCATACCTATAATGGAGTCTCCTCTACACCTATCAAAATGCTGATAAAAACCACTTTTGATTTACCTTTTGGGGGATCAAATGAATTCATTTAAAATTTATGTTTTGTAAGTATGTAGTCCTTATTATAAGCTTCCCAAAAAGTATAATTTTAAATATTTTAATTTAATTATTATATTTATTTTTTATTTCTTGTGAATGTAGGTTTTTCAATGAATATCAAGGTCTTTGTTTCACACATACGAAAAAATAGGAAAATAGAGAAAAAAAATTCTAAAAAATACATCTCCTCTAGGTATTGATGTCCTTATTCCAATAAAATAAATTGAGTTCTGATACATACAAAAAAAGTTATGTTGGACAGAATACGCCTATGTCTAAATTATAATTGGTTTGACTTCAAAACTTAATTAAAAAAATATTCAACAAAACATTATGAAATTAAATGCATCCTCTAGATATCGGTGTTACCAATCTAAATTCAAAAGAATCGGAATTTTATCCTTTGTAGAAAAAAAAAGTTATGTGCAACAAAATGCACATCACTTTAAAAAAATGTTGTTTACTATTAAAAACTAGTTATCAAAGGAGATGCAAAAAATTTTACAATTTAACTCCAAATTTTTTTAAAAGTATATATTTAGAATCTATACACAAAATCTCACAAATCACTAGTTCGCATCATCTTCAAATTCCTAATGGTTTAGTGGCTATAGGTGTCAGAAAGTGAAGATTTAGTTCAAAATGTTGATTTCAATGTCAAGTTTGGCCAAAAAGTGTAACCCATTATTGTGGGATGTGTTAAACTTAGGGCACACAACTGAGAGGGGGGGTGAATCAGTTGTCCAAAATTTTCTCCCAATTACACACTTAAATCCTCTTAGTGATTAGCAGTACATCAATCATGAAGCATAATGTATTTAGATAAAAAGCAGAAACACATCAACACATAAAACACCAAGATTTTGACGTGGAAAACCCAGTTAAGGGAAAAACCACAGGGTGATTAACCCAAGATTGTATTCTCAGTTAGAAGAATAGAAAGAACAAAATGGCACATGCCAATTACCAATTAGGGCTCACTGCCCTAGCACACTGCTCACAAGAGGCCCACTGCCTACAAGAGACACACTGTCTACAAAAGAATAAGTATCACATAATTAAACTGGAAAATAGCATCTTCACCATGCTTGAGTCAGTTCCATTTAAGCCCAAAACTTCTGCTCTGCCTTTCGCTCTCCTCCTTGCAACCACACACTCTTCTACTCAAGACACAATTTGAAATGACTTTACAATCCCTTATTTATACAAGGTATTAACTTAGGAAGAATCATCTAAGTCAGCAAACATCTACAAGAACATTCGCAAGATGTATAATACATCCGGTCGGCTAGTCTTAGGAAGAACATCATCATCCAAAGGTTTTTTCTTCAATTGCTAGCTCCAAATCCAATGCAGACCACCAACACGAGATGGACACGATCCAAAGACATCCATAAGCTTTCCTGAATCACCAAAAATATCCGTACCTCATCTGCATACCGAAATCCTTCTCTCCTTCATCTGGAACCTCAAGAACACAATCTATCACCACTGTCACAAAAGAATGGATGTTTCCAGACCTTCAACCTATGAACCAAACTAGTTAACACTTCACAAGGACTTCCTCAACACTCCCTAAAATCTACAGAATAGGATAATGCTATTCCGGATCACATCGGACTTGTCTATATCACTCTGTCACCACTGAACACCAACCGGAACCGGTTCAACTTGAACAACCATAACTTCTTCAGATCTTCATATGGACCTCTAAAATCTTTACTGGACCACCTTAAGACACATATCTACAAGCCCTTTAAACCGCATCTTCTGATCCTCATCTTATCTTGGACTTTTACCTTACTGTCTTTACTGTTCTTCACTGTTCCTGATTGAGACTAATTTTCTCAATATCCTCAGCACATAGCTCATCCAATCATTATCATTAATGCGACAGGAGTATGTTGACATCAATGACAACACCGGTTAGGCCCATACTTGCAACAATCTTCCCCTTTGTCATTGATGGCAACATATGATGTGAAAAACTGTTTTGACCATCAAGACAAGAACTTCTCCTTACTGTCACAACTCCCCCTATCAGTAACAACCATTCACATGTCTTCTCTCCCTTTACTGCTCCCCCTTTGATCAGCAACCACTTATTTTTCACATGTCTTCTCTCCCCCTTTGACATCAATGGCAAAGGGCACATACTTGCAATTTCACCACTTCAGAATCATACTAGCTGCTCCCCTTGAGTAGCAGCTCCCCATCATCAATCTGGATCACAAGATATGACTGTGATATCCACCGGACTGATGCACATCAGTGCACCTTAGTTCATCACCGGAGGGGCAATAACCCCTAACTTCTCCCTGAGATACTCAAAAGAGTCCTTAGGTAGAGGTTTAGTAAAGATATCTGCAATCTAATCCTTAGAAGGCACAAACTCCAATCTGACTTCATGCTTGTGCACTTGCTCTCTTAGAAAGTGAAACTTGATAGATATATGCTTAGTCTTTGAATGCAACACCGGATTCTTAGATATATTTATTGCACTTGAATTATCATAGAAGATTGTGATAGGCTCCTCATATTCCATTCTTATGTCTCTTAGCATTTGCTTCATCCACAAAACCTGAGTGCAACTACGTACTGCTGCAATATATTCTGCTTTAGTTGTGGATAGAGATATTGCCTCTTGTTTCTTGCTTAGCCAAGAAACCAATCTCTTCCCCAAAAAGAATGCTCCACCACTAGTACTCTTCCGGTCATCCACATCTCCTGCCCAATCAGCATCTGTATATGCATGAAGAGAGAAATCATGGTCTCTAGGATACCATAGACCATACTCAACTGTCCCTTTTAGATATCTAAAAATCCTCTTGATTGCCATGACATGAGATTCTCTAGGATCAGCCTGAAATCTAGCAACAAGACCAACAGCCTGCATAATGTCTGGTCTAGTTTGAGTGAGATACAATAGTCCTCCAATCATTGACCTATACTTTGTCTGATCAACCTTAAGAGAATCATAATCTTTGCTCAATTTACATCTAGTTGCCATGGGAGTGTTCATTGGTTTTGAGTCTTCCATCCCAAATTTCTTCAACAATTCTTTCACATATTTGGTCTGAGAAATGAAGATTCCTTTCTTTGTTTGAGTGATTTGTAGACCTAAGAAGAAATTCATTTCACCAAGCATAGACATCTCAAACTCACTTTTCATTTGATTTGCAAAAGTTTTACACATACTATCTCTTCCTCCAAAAATGATATCATCAACAAATACTTCAACAATTAAGATATTTTTATGATCAATTTTGAAGTACAAATTACTGTCAGCAGTACCTTCGTTGAAACCAATCTTCAAAAGATGTTTATCCAATCTTTCATACCATGCTCTTGGAGCTTGCTTCAGTCCATACAGTGCCTTCTTTAACTTACAGACCATATTACCATGATCAGACAATTGAAATCCATCCAGTTGCTCAATGTACACTTCTTCTTCCAAGTCACCATTTAGGAAGGCAGACTTGACATCCATCTGATATGCTTTGAAATCTTTGAAGGCAGCAAATGCAAGAAATAATCTAACTGCTTCAATTCTTACCACTAGAGCAAAATTTTCTTCAAAATCAACTCCTATTTGAGAATAGCCCTTGCAGACCAATCTGGCATTATTTTTGATTACTTCACCAACTTCATTTAGTTTGTTCCGGAAGACCCATTTGGTTCCAATCACATTTTTGTTTCTAGGTCTGGGAACAAGATCCCAAGTGTAATTTTTTGTCAATTTGCATCAACTCTTCCTCCATTTCTTCGGTTTAGTTTTCATCATTGCAGGCTTCATTTATTGTCTTAGGTTCAATCTTTGAAATCAGACAATACTCATCTGAATTTTGAGCAATTCTCCTTCTAGTTTGCACACCTTTTTTTTTGTCACCTATGATCTGATCTTTAGAGTGGTTCAGTCTTACATACCTTGGAACTTTGGGAGTTTCTTGCACTTCTGCTTCTTGATCAGGCTCATTCAGACTTAACTCTTCTTCCTGATTTACCGGATCAGTTTGAATCTGACTTTCAGAAGAGGTTTGGGCTCCTTGAATCAAAACACCATTCTGATCATCTTCATCATATCCATAAAACCTTGAGGGTTTCTCAATTCCCTCATCAACCTTCACATTTGTACTTTCTATTATCTTTCTCAGTCTCTTGTTATAACACCGGTATGCTTTGGTTTGAGTAGAGTAACCCAAGAATATTCCTTCATCACTTCTAGCATCAAACTTTCCTAGATCTTCATCTCTTTTAATGTAACATTTGCTACCAAAAACTCTGATATACCTCATAGTATGAGTGATGCCAAACCAAAGTTCATAAGGAGTCTTATCGGTATTGCTTCTGATTTGAACTCGATTGAGAGTATAGACTACAGTGCTGACAGCTTCTCTCCAATAGATCTGAGGAATATTTACTTCCATCATCATAGTCCTAGAAGCTTCCTGGATGGTCCGGTTCTTTCTTTCCACTACTCCATTCTGTTGTGGAGTCCTAGGAGCAGACAATTGTCTCTGTATTCCATGTTTCTCACAGAACTATAAGAACTCATCGGATGTGAATTCCCCACCTCTATCAGACCTCAGACATTTCAGTTTTAATCCAGTTTCATTCTCTACCATAGCCTTGAATATTTTGAATTTCTCAAGAGCTTCTAATTTCTCTTTCAGAAAGGTTACCCACATCATCCGGGAATAGTCATCAATTAGTAACATGAAGTATCTATAACCTTGCACACTCCTGGTTCTTGCCGGACCACAAAGATCAGTATGAACTAAGTCCAATAATCCGGTAGAAGACAATTCCTTACTCTTGAATGTGACTCTACTCAACTTGCCCAACTGACATTTTTTACACAAGCTATTTGTAGGTTTCACCAGTTTTAGAAGATCTCTTACAGCTTGAGTATTGCTTATCTTGATGATATTATCAAAATTCACATGACACATTCTCCTATGCCATAACCAACTCTGATCAACTTGAGCAAATAAGCAACTTTTACCAGTACCAACCAAGTGGAAGATATTACCTTTAGTTTGGGTGCCGGATGCAATCTCTGTTCCGGAACTTTCAAAGATCTTGCATTTTCCATTCTTGAACCGGAGATCATAGCCTTTGTCCACCAACTATCCAACACTAAGAAGATTGTGCTTCAAACCTTCAACATATAGTACATTACCGGTTTTGTTCCTTCCATCAAAAGAAATAGTTCATCTTCCTCTGATTCTACCAGCAGAGTTATCACCAAACTTTACCACTCCTCCTTCATATCTTTCCAAATCTATGAACTTATTTTTGTCACCTGTCATATGGTGAGAGAAACCATTGTCAATGACCCAATCATCCTTTTCTTCAATTTGAGCAGCCAGAGCTCTTTCTACAACTTTATGATTGACAAATTCAGAGGATATTGGTTCTTCTTCCTTGATGGCAATAAACACCCAATCACTTCTGGATTTGTTTCCTGTCTCTGATTCATCATCTGTTACTCCTTCATTATTATCTTCTTCATGAACATAGTAGCAATTCTTTTGGAACCTTGATCTGTTAGGATTTGGCCTTAAAAATCTTTCCGGACACCTTGAGGCAAAATGACCAATCTTATTGCAATTAAAACACTTAAAAGGTAATTTTCCTTCATACTTATCGGATCCTCTTGGCAGTCTCTTTGCAATGAGGGCTTCAAGTTGAGTAGTTTCTACTTCTTCTTCTTCCATGTCTTTTCTTGCTTTTTCATACCATGACAGTTTCCTTGATGAGTTCTCTCCTGAATCAAACCTTTGTTTACCTTTTATAGAGGCACTAGCTTTGAATGCAGATTCAGTCTTGGGGGGTTCATCTCCAAACTTGGTCATTTCAAATGCGACCAATTTGCCAGCTAATTGATCTCTTGTGACAGTTGTATGGGCTCTGAATTCTTCAATGGCAGCAACCTTGATTTTATAAGAGGCAGGAAGGGATCTGAGAATTTTGCCAACAATCTCATCTTCATCCAAGACTCCACCAGCATTTCTAATTCCACAAACAATCTCATTTACCCTTGGCATAAAAGTAGTGATATTTTCATCATCTCTCATCTTTAGATTTTCAAATTTCCCTTTTAGACTATGTAACCTTGCACATTTAACATAATTGTCTCCTTCATGCAAAAGTTCCAGTTTTTACCAAATCTCAAAAGCAGTTGGTAGGTCAACAACATTTGAGAGCTCTGAATCAGATAATGCGCTTAGAAGAGCTTCTATAGTCCTCAGATTGTTTTCAGCATCTGTAATTTCATTTGCGGCTTTCGGACCACCCTGTGGAGGTGTATATTGTGTTGTAGCCATGGTCCAGTATGCCATTTTCATACATTGCAGGTGACATTTCATGCGACCTTTCCAAAGATTAAAATTGGTTCCATCAAACTTCGGACTATCCTTCTTGTAAGATGACATCCTGGATCACCTCAAGCGGTTAAACTCTTTTTAGAGGAACTTGGCTCTAATACCAATTGTTAGACTTAGGGCACACAACTGAGAGGGGGGGTGAATCAGTTGTCCAAAACTTTCTCCCAATTACACACTTAAATCCTCTTAGTGATTAGCAGTATATCAACCATGAAGCATAATGTATTTAGATAAAAAGCAGAAACATATCAACACATAAGACACCAAGATTTTGACGTGGAAAACCCGGTTAAGGGAAAAACCACAGGGTGATTAACCCAAGATTTTATTATCTGTTAGAAGAATAGAAAGAACAAAATGGCACATGCCAATTAGGGCTCACTGCCTAAGCACACTGCTCACAAGAGGCCCACTGCCTACAAGAGACACACTGTCTACAAAAGAATAAGTATCACATACTTGAACTGGAAAATAGCATCTTCACCATGCTTGTGTCAGTTCCATTTAAGCCCAAAACTTCTGCTCTGCCTTTCGCTCTCCTCCTTGCAACCACACACTCTTCTACTCAAGACACACTTTGAAATGACTTTACAATCCCTTATTTATACAAGGTATCAACTTAGGAACAATCATCTAAGTCGGCAAACATCTACAAGAACATCTGCAAGATGTATAATACATCCAGTCGGCTAGTCTCAGGAAGAACATCATCATCCAAAGGTTTTTTCTTCAATTGCGAGCTCCAACTCTAATGCAGACCACCAACACAAGCTGGACACGATCCAAAGACCTCCACAAGCTTTCCTGAATCACCAAGAACATCCGCACCTCATCTGCATACCAAAATCCTTCTCTCCTTCATCTAGAACCTCAAGAACATAGTCTGTCACCATTGTCACAAAAGAATGGATACTTCCGGACCTTCAACCTATGAACCAAACTAGTTAACACTTCACAAGGACTTCCTCAACACTCCCTAAAATCTGCAGAATAGGATAATGCTATTCCGGATCACACCGGACCTGTTTGTATCACTCTGTCACCACTGAAAACCAGGCGGAACCGGTTCAACTTGAATAGCCATAACTTCTTCAGATCTTCATGCGGACCTCTGAAATCTTTACTGGACCACCTTAAGACACATATCTACAAACCCTTTAAACCGCATCTTCTGATCCTCATCTTATCTTGGACTTTTACCTTACTGTCTTTATTGTTCTTCACTGTTCCTGATTAAGACTAATTTTCTCAATATCCTTAGCACACAGCTCATCCAATCCTTATCATTAATGCGACAGGAGTATGTTGACATCAATGACAACACTAGTTAGGCCCATACTTGCAATAGGATGACCCTGCCTTTTTGTCTCTCGACAGCAAAACTGGGCAAATTTTATATCAAAATTCTTCTACGAGTCCTTCTGGATGCAATGGCAGGGTCCTTTTGGCCTGAAAATGCGTTGAACAGAAGATAACCTCTAGATTTGAGCTTAAAACCCCCATTCTGTAACTGTGTCAAACAATCTCCGATTTCAGTGAAATGAAAGCCAATTTTGACTTTCTTGAGCCTCATGGACGCGTAGGAACAACCAAAAATGCTGCTAGTATAACTAGAAATGTTGTAATCACCCAAATCTAACAAAACACATGCAAAACCCAAAGGTTAAAAAGTTTCCATCAAACTTTTCTGATTCTCCAGATCATCCGAAGATGCAAGAGAAGAGCATACTAGGTTTTTGGAAAAACTTGCAACAAGTTTATTAGCCCCCCCTTAAATCTCTCAAATAAGGAAAGTACAATCTATTATGCACTAAAAAACCTCTCATACCATGTTAGAATCTGAAAAGATTAATAACCCAGAAAACTAGTGCAAACGAATATATATTAAATTGTGAAATCAAATGATACAAGATCAAAATAACAACACAGAGTTAGTCTCCACAACAGTAATACAAATGCTAGAAGCAGAATAGCATTATGAGGATGCAAAAGAAAAGATGCATGATACAAGCTCGATAGCATGTTTATATAGATAAGGGAGAGGGAGGAGGTGGCAACACCGACCAGTAGGAAGCAACCATCTATCTGACTAAAGATAGCAAAGTATCTTCCTAAGATAACTAATGGATGCTCACTTGTAGGAAGGTGACACCTCATAACCCACTCACTTAATTAAACATGCTTTATGAACCTAAGCAAGATTAATAAAAGGTGTAGGAAAAACCTAGGAATAAAGGGAAAATAAATAACCTAACTAGGAAATAAAAACCTACACTAACAGTGGGTTGGTGCTCACAAATTATACAAGTAGGGATTGGTGTCTCTAGCCAGTTGGTCTTCACAAAGTGTACAAGTGGGGATTTGTGTCTCCAGTTGGTTGGTGCTCACAAAGTGTGCAAGAGGGGATTGGAATCTCTTGTAGGTTGGTACCGATTCACCTCCCCCCATCTCAGTATAATTGTGTGCTCATCAAATACAATTGTTACGGGGGAAGCATCTGTGGAAAAGGCAAAGGAGCTTAACCAAATTCTTTCTTTCTATGAGAGAGATTCAAGTCAAAAAATCAACCTTCCAGAAAGCACCATTTTCTTCATCAATACTCCTATGGTGAGACAAAAAAAGAGTGCTTCAATTTTGTGTTTTAACATGTTGCACTACCAATTCAAAATCTCCCAAAATTTTCAAACATTTAATTCCATGCTTATGAGCAACGTTCAAACCTAACAAGAGAGATTCATAATTCTACAATGTTGTTGGTGCACTGGAGGTTGAGCGTAAAGGTAAGCCTGAAATGTTCACCATCAGGTGATATTAGAACCACACCTGCACCTGATTTATCCTTAGAAAATGCACCGACAAAATGCATTGTCCACAAATCATTAACACTACAAATAGGAGCAGTAGAAGGGGAAGGTAGCACATTAATGCTATGATCATCCTCATTACAAAACCCCATGAAATGATCAATTTTAGTGTCAAAGAAATTAGCCTCGTCATCATGTGTTTTGTATCTATCCTCAATATTTTCATCTTCCACCTTCTTCTCTCTATACAACTTCACTTCCACACCATGGACTAGGATAGTAGCATATGAAAGATCCATCTGGATACTTCCACCCATAGAGGCTACCCACTTTTTGGATAATAGCATACCCTCTTTAGCAGGGCAGTCCACAACAATGGCATCCATAAAAACTTATCAGGGTAAGCAACAAGTTGGACCTAAACATCCTTAACCAAACCAATCACATTGACCTTCCTAGATTCCATGGCAAAGAACTTGCCAAAAGACCTGGACACTTTTAGTCCTAACTCATTCATTATTTCTAAGGGCGTAACATTATTGGAAGCACCAGATTCAATTATGCAGTTGTGTAACAACCAGCCATTTATAATCAGTGTTATGTAGAAAGGATGTACACCCATCATGTTGTTAAAAATAATTGACCCTAGATATACCTCTATTATTTCATCTTGTCTTTTACCCTCATCATCATCACTAGAAATAAGAACAAGTTGCTTTAGTGCATTGATGGTAGTGGCAAATGACACAACCCTATCCCTATGTTCAAGGATTCTAAGAAGTCCCCGCATTGGCACTGATATTCTGACTTGGCTTAAAACCCGGGCCATGTCTATAGGGTTGTAATTTGGTAAAGGAACACCACAGGGGATAGTGATATCATTTGCACTAGGAATGTAAGGTATCACTTGATTGGAAGAGACATCCATACCTTTCGAATCCTTTTTTCTTGCTATGTTATGATTCTTTTGGTATCTGGGGCTGATCATGGTTGACGTCATCCTTTGGGTTTAGCACTTTAGAAGTAAATGTAGCAGCTGGTTGTGCTACATAGGCTGGAGTCTTCTGTACATAGTTCTTCTTTATTGTTGATGGCTATGCCAAAGCTTTCTTCTTTTCTGAGATATTCCTTTTGGGAATATTTCTGTCCTCTTCCATGTTTGTTTTATGTTTTTCTCTCCCACCATTTGATCCATCTTAACTCTGCAATAGGATAATTTTGCATAGGAATTAGTGTATTCCTCAATTGATAACCTCCTTGAACTTGCATAATGGCTGCATCAATCAAGGCCTTCACGTCTTCTTTCAAAGGTTTGGACTACTTGTACTTCTTGTGTGTAAGATCCCTTAAGTGCTCAAAATCATGATCCGATAGCTAATATCTCTTTGAACCTACTTCATGATCATATTGGAAAACATAATCATCATCTCGGTAGCTATCATAGTCAACATCCTCACCCAACTACTCATATTCTTCAGTATCAAACTGAGTTGTCTTGTCTCCATAGTACTTAGTTGTGCCTTCTTCATTTGGAAACTCTTCGTATCTGCTCATTGAGCGAGCAACAACACAATTTACTATATCGTGCAGGAGATAACATGAATTGCACCAAGGTGATGCCTCTTGAAATTTGATCTTTCCTCAATGGATCAGGCATGTCCCTCTCAGGCTACTTGAAACTGACCTACTTAGGGGCAGCTTGCCTGTCATTTTGTTGTGGCCTTTTGGACCAGTTAGTATTATAAGGCCTATTGTGCAATCTTTGACCTTCATTGAAATGTGTTGCAAGACCTTGTGGAGGCAACCCTTTCTCATTTCGTGTCATCTTGTAAGACATAGCTTTCATAACTCCCATGAGTTTGTCCAATTTGTCTTCTATTGTGAGGGGTTTGCTCAAGGCTTCCATGTCTGACTAGGAAATCTTTACATCAAACCTTTTAACATGTTTGCCCAAAGCTCTCATATTACTTTCTATGTTAATGGCTACATCATAAGCCTCCCTCAATGTTTGAGGACTCTTGTCCCTCAAGCAATAATTAATTTAGAATCAAACGCACCACAATACAACACTAAACACATTGATTCATTAGGCCTGAGATTAGTGGGTACCTTTCTCATTGTCATAATAAATCAACTATTGAAATCAAACCTGTTTCATTTATCCTCTTTTTGATTATTGTGAGCTCGTGGATAGCAAACTTGGGGTCAATCCTATCCCCATACTGCAATTTGAGCACCCTCATGAATTCTTCCCATGAATCAATTATGTTATTAGGGAGAGCCTTATACCACTCCTTGTCACTCTCTTCTAACGAGTGCACAAATAGCTTCATCATCACATCCTCGTCCTTTATTTCATATTCATCCATGACATTGATGAAGTGCCTCATATGTTCCTCGCCTGTGACTGCATTGTTGCCTTGAAACATTGGAATTTTCCCCCTTATCTCATTTGGGATTAGATTGGGAAATTAGGTATATCAAAGAAATCTAAGTTCTTCTTGTATCTTTCTACTCCCGTGGGCTATCTAGGTGGAGGAGACCTCTGAACCCACCTTTGAAATGTAGGTTTGGGATTCAGAACATTTCCATATTGTTATTTTACATGTTGTTGAGGTGGCTAATTTGGAATTTGATGTGCATGAGTTGGGTTTCTACCTGGCTGACCCATATGCTGATGTTTATTAGTTGTAGGCCTGTGATCAGAACATCTTGATGTTGAGGTTGGTCTTGTTGGCAATATGTGTTGTCCTTGATGTCAACATAGTGTATGGCAATATAAGGACAAACTTGTATAGAGGTTGTGTATAGAAGGAGGAGAAGCTAATGGACAGTGGAAGATTTGAGAGAGACGGTTTGACTTAGTTAAAGTTAAGGGATCAACATGTCTAAGGCAAGCCAGTCCGAAAGAAGAGAAAATTATATAAGTATGATTATATGATCAGGCTTGTGACTAAGCATGATGCGGAGGTAAAAACTTATGTCTTAACATGTTTCTTACATTCCTACATGTATATCTCACCAGCTTGGAGTACCGCAGTTAGTAATAAGTAGCAGAAATTTGACTAAGGCATTCACAATGCATATCCTAAGGCAAAGTCACAATGTTTTGGTTTGCATTTCTCTACAGAGAAAGATTTAGTCTTGCAGTTCAAAAGATAAGTCTATCCTAATATTAACATGATATATTCAAGATTCACCACACCTTTAGTAGGAAAAGTTACAAGTGATAGAGTATTGGTTACTACTTAGGGCAAAGCAATGGTGGAGACCTATTGGAATGCTCTGTATTCCTTCGGAAGAAATTGTTTGGTCATGTCATTTTGAGGACAGGCTTAGGGATGTATAAGGTATGCTATATTGAAGCTTCATGTGGTCTGGTGGACTACAAGGTCAGCATTCAAGTAACAGAGGTAATATAGACTGTGTTGAAAGCCTTAGAGCACATGTTTGAGTATTTGCGGAAGATGAAATACATATAGATTGGCCATAAAAGATTGTGCGGAGGTTCTACATGCTCCAATATACCTTAGGTTTGAACTGCATGCAAATATCTCTTGTTTCCGGTACCACACAAGATATGTAAGTTAGTGAATGAAGAATTATATATCCTTGTTCCCCGAACTCCAATATACCTTAGTCTAGCTTTTGTTTTTCTCTGGAAATTATAGATGAGGATGTGTGGATCTAGGAGTATGCATGTAATGATGTTTAAGTTCATCTCTAAAGGTTTCAGGGTTTTTGATGTACCGCAGTGCCATATCCTGAATAGTGGAGTATCACAGTTAGTCTGGAATACTTTGTCTCCAGCAGTTCATCATATCTCGTGTTGTAGATGTATAGATTGATCTGATACTTTAGTAGAGAGGTTGTTGAATGATGTTTAGGGGGTACAATGTTGAATTCTTGGTTTGCATGATTTTTTTGGCTTCTCCCCGGTGGTATGAAGATAAATAGTTAGTAGTGTTTGCACAGTTTGGATCGACAGACTAGTTTTTGTTATACGCAGAGGATCCTAATCAATTGTTTTAAATTTAGAAGATGTGAGGTGATGTTCCTTAAATCTTTTCATAAGGTTCTGAGATCCGCAACAAGTTTCCTTGACATATTGTATGTATTGAAGCCGACCTTTGAAGAGTTACACGTTTCATCTAAAAGTTTTTATGGTGTCGACCTAATCAATGTTGTGATGTGTTGAAGAGGGTATTTATAGGAGATCAAAGTCATTTGTGACAAGTAAGAGAGTGACAGATTTGTATACGAAGCATGATGTGTGTAAAGTCAAATTGAGAGCAGAATTTGAGCAGAAAATGAAGACTGTAATATCATCATAAGTTAGATGTTTTCTATATAGCAGTTCATGTATTAATTATCTTTGTAATTCTTATATCAAGATTGTGAGTCTATAGGGAGTTGTAGCTTCCTTGTGAGTGACGTAAAAACTATATTCATGGAGTAGTAGCTTCCTTGGGTTGTAGCCCTAAAACAAAGTTGTAATACTTATTGCAGTGAGCATAATATATTGTGAGCTAACACTCACCATGGTTTTTCCCTGTTTTCAGTTTTCCACATAAAAATCTTGGTGTTCTTGTGTTGCATGATTTACTTTATGTTCTTTAAGTTATTTAGTTTTTATCTGCAAATATTTGTTTAAGTTTTAGTATGTGCTGATTCACCCCCCTCTCAGCACTTCATTGTGTTCAACAATTGGTATCAGAGCCAAGTACCTTTGAGAATCCTAACAACTGAGGTAGATCCTACACTTGAACACATGGAATTTGAAGCTATGAACAATGATGTATTTGTCCCGGAATCAGATCTAGAAGCAATGGAACCTGAAGGTTGGGACCTTGATCCAAATGAGTGTGAAGTAGACCTTGATCCAAATGAGTGTGAAGTAGACCTTGAAGGAGAACTCAAGTTAGCCCTTGATGAAATGGATGAAGCATGAAAACTGAACATAGAATATGAATACATGCTTGAGAAAGCAAAGGAGACAATTAACAAGTTGAAGACAAAGGCCAAAGAATCAAAAGAAGAAATTGGAAAACTAAAAACTCTAATAGAAGGAGATAAAGGAGGTGACAGTAAGCTCAAGGAGGCAGAAGACATGATCTCCAATTTGAAGGTCATGGTTGAAGAAGGCAAGAGGATTGAAGATTGCTTAAATATCAAGCTCAATGAGAAAGCATCTGAATGTTCAAAACTTGAGGAAGAAGTTGTTACTCTAAGGAAAGATCTGGAAAAGGCAAAAGAACAGATTGACAAAAGACTAAAACTGAAAGGAGGATCTAAAATTCTTGATGTGTTAATTAACTCTCAAAAGCCAACAAAAGAAAAATTAGGCCTTAGTTTTGAAAAGGGGAAGAGTCCTATTATCAGTGCTTTTGCAAATTTATATGATAACTTCTAATCAAAAGGAAAGTCTGAAACAAAGAAGGAAGAGGCCTGCATTGAAGATCTTAAGAAGAATTCATTCAGAGATAAAAAGAAGATGAATTCATTCATGTCTAGAGACAAAGGAAGAATAAGAAGAAGAATTTCATAAAGCCTGCACCTAAACAAATTGTTCCTATTAGGTATCCTCAAGATTTCAATGGTATTTGCTATGCTTGTAATAAATTTGGCCACAAAGTTGTTGAATGCATAAGCAAGATGAATCAAAATTAATTTAGGCCTCCTAGGTACAATGTTATAAGTTCTCATGGTTAGTGTCATTCTTGCAACAAAGTTAATCATAAGACTAATGGATATAGAAGCAAAGTAATGAGGAATGGATTCATGGGAAAGAACAATGTTGGGACTCCTCAATTCTTTTATGGCTACTATTACACATGTAACAAGTATGGTCATAAGGTTTCTGACTATAGATCTAATGTTAGAATAGGAGATTAGGCTCCGCAGTCCAATACCACCTGCTATAATTGCAACAAAATAGGACACATTGCAAGGTCCTATGCTACTCATAAGGTTTCTGACTATAGATCTAATGTTAGAAGAGGAGATTATGCTCCGTAGTCCAATACCACATGCTATAATTGCAATAAAATAGGACACATTGCAAGGTCCTATACTACTCAAAGGAAGATTGATATTTCTCAACAAAAGAAGGAAATGAGCAAAGTATGGAAGAAGAAGGAAGAATGTGAAGTTTCCAGACCTCTGCCTAGTGTAGATGGATCATCTGATAACTAAAAGGTTAAGGTATTGATTCAAGAGGAGTTACAACTGCAAGTTTCTTCAAAACCCCTGAAAGAATAAGATGTTTAAATTCTTAGCATTTTGGCTAAAATGATATGAACATGTTCAGTTGATGATATGAAGCGTTTTGATCAAATTTCTGGAGAAATTGGTCAATTTGCGGAGGATTGCTGATGGTTCTTCATATAAAATGAGCAAACTAGGAATGCAATTAATGTGGAGCAAATTTGGTTGGTGAGAAGACTATATAGGCAATGTTTGATCATTTTTTTATCTCATTTGATCGAAGCTAAGTGTGTTGAAGAGAAAAATAAGAGTAGAAAATTCTCAACAGAACACTTGTGCAAACCCTATTCACTGCATTTCCAGGTATTTCTCATTTTCACTAGTAAAACCCTAGTTCCTGAATTTTTTATCATGGTGACACCAATTGTTATAGATATTGTTGAGAGGCCTAGGCCAAAATTGAAGAAGCAACTATTCAAATCCATCGAAATAGATAAAGATGGTGCATTTTCACATGTTCCTGCAAATGTATTACACATAAGGACGTTTGGATATATATTCATTTACAAATAGATGAATATGATCATCTAAAATTGGAACAGTTCAAGAATGAAAACCTGTTGGGAGATGACTTTTAGCTAAAACTAGAATTCGCCAACATTTTTGTATAAGGACTTGATATATGGAAGGGTTTTCCAAACTTCCAGTATGAGGAAGTTAAAATTTTCATAAGTTGAATACATGGAAACTTTTTTTGCCTAGATCAACCATATCTAATTACCAAGGATACCATCAAGGTTGTGACTAGACTTTGCTCCTCCAGACTGGTGCCAGTTTTGAAATCAGTTAAGAATGAGGAAGTGATAAAGCTAACCAGAGCAAAGTTTGACAAAAGGACATTAACAGTAGATGATATTGAGGATTTGGGGGTCCGGTATGCAACCATGAACATTTCATAAAAGATTTACTACACTAACAAGGAAAACTCTGCCTCCGCAACATCAATATATATAGCTTATCAAATGGTCAAAGAAGGAAAAGATTATGACCTATGTTAGCTCTTGTAGCAACAATTACTGGATAATCTGAAAAGGACAAAAGAATCAAGATACAAATTCTGGTATGGTTCTTTGATCATATTTCTTATGTTTTACTTTTTGAAAGAGTTGACTGGTATGAAGGGCATGGTCTAGAGAATAGATACTCCAATTGCCCACCAAATTAAGAATCATATGCTTAGCTTCCCAGATCATGAGAATTATGACACAATGTTCTCTGGATTTTTCAAAACCTTTCAAAAGAATATGCAGATGAGGGAGAGAATCCCATTAAAATTTGTCAAAAAATATAAAAATGATATAACATTCATGGTTGATAAAGATAACTATGATATGGAGGCTGTTGAGGCAAGGACCTTCTGGATTATAACTTTGCCATATGAGGTCTCTGAGTTTGATTTGGTGGGATATGCTGACATGTTACTATGCAAGCCAAAGGATCCCTCTACTGAAAGGTTTGGCACCTATGATGAAATTATTTATAAATCATTTAGAAGAGAGGTAGAGGAGAATACAGAAAAGGTGAAGGCTAAGGCAGAGAAATGAAATCTAACCTAGAAGACATACTCAAGTCTCCTAAAGGCTCTTTAGGAGAAGCACAAACTCTTCCCATTGCACAAATGCCTAGAAGAACAAGCAGATCAGTATCTATTGCAACTACCTCTTTTGTCCCCTTTGGATCATCACAATTACCTATCAAAAGAAGTGCTATTGAGATCCCAGTGCAAACTCAAACCACAGAAAAGAAGAAGCCAAGATAGAAAAGTTAGGCAAGAAGAGGGAAGATTAATCCTATGAACATTGAAGATGTTGAATTTGAAGAAGAGAAAGAAGAAGAAGTTGAAGCACTAAAGAGAAAGAAAAGAACAAATGAAGAAGTTGAAAAGGAAGAGTCTTCAAAAGAAAAAGGAAAAGGAAAAGAAAAGAAGGTCAAGAAATTTGACTATGTTTCTTTGCAGCTTGAGGCAACATTAAATGTAATTACAGAATATGGTGCTCTAAAGGAAGTTGCAGAACTTTATGATGAAAGGCCCTCCAATGACAAATCTACTATTGAGGAAGCAATAATCAGGTATATGGGAGCCTACAATGTGGCCTTAATTGAGATTATAGATCAACTGCCTAAAAGCCTTGGTGAAGTTCTTACTAAAAGGAGAAATGAAGCTATGGGTAAAGATGCTGAGATGCAAAAATGGGCAGTTGAAAAAGTTTGTCCCTCCATCTCTAAGGAAGAAAAAGTCAAAGTATTTAGAAGTCTAGCAAAAGAGTTCAGAACTAAAAGGAGATTGAATATTCTAATGTCAAATAATGAGGAAGAAATAAAGAGATTAGAAAAGGAAACACTGAATAAAACTACTGAAATTCTTAAGGAGATGAAAATTGATGTGGAAATTATTGAAGATATATCTTATCAGTTTGCCTCTGAAGGCAATGAGGAAAGAATTGACAAGGCTAAGAAGAATGAGGAGATTGCTCCTCTAGAGGATACTGGAGCACCAGACACAGAGGTTCAAGATAAAATAAATTCACCAACTCTAGATACCCTTGTAGAACAAAATGTGTCTCCTCCGGTTAACACTGATACAAGACATGACTCTCACCCTTTGAGAAATACTGAGTCACAAAACATAGAGGGTCAGGACAAAGATAGTACTTCTCCTCCAAGGAACACTGAATCCAATGTTGAGCATGATAATTCTCCTCCAGAGAATACAAGGAATGAGGAGGAAAAGAAAGAAGATAATCCTAAGGAGAACCAGGAAGAAAAGGAAAAGAGTGATAAGGAACAGAAAGATAAGGAAGATAAGGAAGAAACAGAGGAGGAAGAGAAAGTCAAGGATGAATCAAAAGGAATAGATGACAGAGGTCAAAGTGCTTCATAGATAAATTCATTCAAAGACCTACTGGACTTGCAAATACAATTTCAACTAGTAATTACCCCTCAACTAATGCAAATTCCTACTCATGAAGGACAAATTGATTTGGCAAATATTTCTCCCATTCACAAATTCCAGCTTGGTGACATATTGCATGCATCAGTAAGGAAATAATTTTTACAAGAAAACTTAAAGAAATCCAGTGTGGTTGAGGATGTTGTGAAGGTAATTCAAGAAGGGTTACTAGAGGTAATCATTAACTCCTCTCTGCCTCTAGAGCAAAAGCTTAAGTTATTAATGGATTCCTTCAGAGACAATTCTTCCTACATTGAGCACAAAGAAGGACAAGAGGCAGCAAAAAGAATAAATGATAAGAGGATGGTTGAGATGACTGATAAATGTGATAAGGCACAATAAATTTAAAGAAAACTTGAATAAACTTAAGAATTGCATTGATGAGGCCCAAAACATTGTATCTATTCTGCCTAAATGGCAAAGTTTCACAAAGAATATCAAAGCTCAGATTGACTCCATTGAGTCACAAATCTCCAAACTAGCTGAAACATATGACTTGTCAAAGGACAAGCATGGGGTAATCATGGCACAAGTGAAAAATCTTCATGCACAGTTGTCTCAACTATATGACCAAAGAGAAAACTTGAAGAAATAGTTTGGTCAATTAAGGGAGGTAGTAAATTGGAGACTTGCTTCATTGCTTGGTTTGCTAGGAGAAGCATAAAAGGTTGATCAAAAGATGAAAACTCCAAGTAGGATAGAAGAAGCTGAAGTACTATGCATGCAATGTGAATGTCAAAATCATATGCTTGCTTCGGAAAGTACCAACTGAACATCCACTCTTACACAACTCAAGGTAATTTACAAAACCATTATACCTTCTAAATGAGTTGTAAGAGTAATGTAAATAAGACAAATTTTGATGTATATAATCTTGCAGAGAACAATAGTGTCATATTATATACATAGCATCTAATTTTGAGGTATCTCTATCTCAGGGGAGTAAAATTTGTAGAAATCGTTTTGTAAGGGGGAGTCTATACAGTTTTTGAATTGATATAAGCAGAGGATATCAGACCCTTTGTACTTGATGTCAAAGGAGGAGAGAAATATATAAGGGGGAGTATATGTTGCCATCAATGACAAAGGGGGAGATTGTTGGCAATTTGTGTTGTCATTGATGTCAACATAGTGTATGGAAATATAAGGACAAACTTGTACAGAGGTTGTGTATAAAAAAAGGAGAAGTTGATGGACAATGGAACATTTGAGAGAGATGGTTTGACTTAGTTAAAGTCAAGGGGCCAACATGTCTAAGGAAAGCCAGTCTGGAAGAAGAGAAAATTATCTAAGTATGATGTTGTGATCAAGCTTGTGACTAAGCATGATACGGAGCTAAACACGTATGCCTTAACATGTTTCCTGCATTCCTACATGTATATCTCACCAGATTGAAGTACCAGACTTAGTAATAAGTAGCACAAATTTGACTAAGGCATTCACACTACATATCCTAAGGCAGAGTCACAATGTTTTGGTCCGCATTTCTCCACAGAGCAAGATTTAGTCTTGTCATTCAGAAGATAAGTCGATCTTGATATTAACATGATATATTCAAGATTTCAAGTCACCACACCTTTAGCAAAAAAAGCTACAAGTGACAGAGTACTGGTTACTACTTAGATAGGGTAAAGCAATGGTGGAGACCTATTGGAATGCTCTGCATTCCTCCAGAAGAAATTGTTTGGTCATGTAGTTTTGGGGACAGGCTCAGGGATTTATAAGGTATGCTATATTGAAGCTTCAAGTGATTTGGTGGTCCACAAGTTCAACATTCAAATAACATAGGTAATATAGACTATTCCAGAAGCCTCAAAGCACATGTTTGAGTATTTACAGAAGATGAAATACATATATTGGTTTGAACCGCACACAAATATCTCTTGTTTCTGGTACCACACAAGATATGTAAGTTAGTGAATGAAGAATTGTATATCCTTGTTCCCCGACTCTAGTATACCTTAGTCTAGCTTTTGTTTTTCTCTGGAAATGATAGATGAGGATGTGTGGATCTAAGAGTATGCATGTAATGATGTTTAAGTTCATCTCTAAAGGATTCAGGCGTTTTGATGTACCACAATGCCATATCCTAAATAGTGGAGTATCACAGTTAGTCTGGAATACTCTGTCTCCAGCAATTCATCATATCTCTTGTCTTGCAGATGTGTAGTTTGATCTGATACTTTAGTAGAAAGGTGGTTGAATGATTTTGAGGGGGTACAATGTTGAATTCTTGGTCCACATGATATTTTCCCAGTGGTATGAACATAAACAGTTAGTAGTGTTTGCATAGTTTGGGCCGACAGACTAGTTTATGTTATATGCAGAGGATCTTGATCAATTTCTTTGACTTTAGAAGATGTGAGGTGATGTTCCTTGAATCCTTTCATGAAGTCCTGAGGTTTGAAACAAGTTTCCTTGACATACTGTATGTATTGACGCTGACCTTTGAAGAGTTACACGTTTCATCTAAAAAAATTTATGGTGCCGACCTAATCAATGATGTGATGTGTTGTGGAGTGTATTTATAGGAGATCAAAGTCATTTGTGACATGTAAGAGAGTGACAAATTTGTATGCAAAGCATGAAGTGTGCAAAGTCAGTTTCAGAGTAGAATTTGAGCAAAAAATGAGGACTACAATATCAACATAAGTCAGATGTTTTCTATACAACAGTTCATGTATTCATTATCTCTGTAATTCTTATATCAAGACTGTGAGTCTATAAGGAGTTGTAGCTTCCTTGGGAGTTACCCTAAAAACTTTGTTCAGGGAGTAGTAGCTTCCTTGGGTTTTAGCCTTAAAACAAAGTTGTAATACTTATTGCAGAGAGCATAATATATTGTGAGCTAACAATCACCGTGGTTTTTCCCTATTTTTGGTTTTCCACGAAAAAATCCTAGTGTTCTTGTGTTGCATGATTTACTTTATGTTCTCTAAGTTATTCAGTTTTTATCTTCAAATATCTATTTAAGTTTTAGTATGCGCTAATTCACCCACCCCCCTCTCAGCACTTTATTGTGTTCAACAAGTTTCCTGTATTTTGAGCAAGTTGAGCATGTTGCAAATCAAGCAGGGCTTGCACTCTTCTTTGTCTTTGCCTAATATGATTGAGTAAATCTAGCTCGTAGAGGGTCCTTTCTCTTTCCTTGGCATCATGTTGTTCATATTGATCTTCATCATTAGAAATGTTGTCATGCTAATCTCTTAATGACCTCATGGGTAAAGTAGGATGCTGATCATTTTGACAGGCCTCTTCATTTGGCATGTCAAATGTTCTCATGTCTACATTATGAGATCTATCTCTTCTTCCCCTACCCATAATGTTCTCATTTTTTTTAATCCCATACTCATTTATGTTCATTCTTCTATTTGTTCTAAGCATATTATCAATAGAGTCCTTAGAAGTTTATTGGTACTAATTTCTAAAATTATCAAATGTGTCATTTCTTCCAGAAGTACCTACTTGATCTTGGGCATTAGGATTTCTTGCACTCCACTTGTTCTATTGGCTTATTGAGAAGTCTAAAGATATTTCTTGTGCTAACAAATCTTGGGGCCTTCTTCCACAATCCATTTTACCTTCTTCCAACTGTAACTAATTTCTGGGTAAGGTTAGATAGAGTTGCCACTTCCCTGTTGGGAAGAATACTTGGATTTTCATCATGTTAAAGGATTGCAATAATTTAACTAGAAGTAAACAGGTCCCCAGCAGCGGCGCCAAAATGTTGGTTCCTGAAATAGCTAACCTAAAACCCTAGAGTATTTCATAATCTCCCATGTTAGGGGTGTCATCAAAGAGACAGGAAATGGACTCATCTATAGGTTGAAGGTGATTAGGGGGGCAATGGTTAGGAGTGGGTAATCTCCTCTTTGGTTTTGGCTCAGCTAAGCCAAGGAGGGTGTTCCTAGAGGTATCCCTCAATAGGGATTAACAAAAATATAAAATATGTTCATTAAAACATAGAATAATACCCAAACTACATTTTTGAATCCAAAGTTGTCACTGAGACACAACTAACCTACTACACTAAAAACCTCTTTTTAGCCAATGAGAAGAACAGTCTTGCATAAGGGCAAAACATTTATATGTATTTAACTATTGAGATTTGTTCATTTAAAATGTGTGTTTGGTTAGCACCTCCTAGATAGGAGCCTATCTAGTGGGCAGCAGAGTCTAATTTATCAAAGGAAAATAGCAGATCAAAAACAAAGGAGAATTGACCTAATAGCATAAACTCAATTTGTCATATAATACTAGGCATAGACACATACTTAATAATTCATTAGTTCACCATACAAATCCATATATAATTCAAAAGAGACCATCACCAACCTAGTAATGCTTTAGAATGATGTCACATTTATCAAATTCAAAATTACATTCACACCCTAAAATAGGGAAAAAGGAAACCCTAGGGCTGGCTTAGGTGTTTCCTTGAAACTACACCCTTAGTCATGGAGACATACAATATGCTGGTGTTCATATCAATATCTGATATTTCATCTACTTTGTCAATCACTTGAAGAACTAGAATCATGATCCCTCAACTTGCAAGAATTTTTTTCTTTTGTACCTATAGTTTTCTGGAAGTAAAATGAATAACCAACCCTTTGAATGAGTTCCATTCATGTATTTATAGTATTTGCAACTCGTATCTGATGAAGGAATGGGAAAGAAAACCCTAGAAAGTCAACCAACTACCATAAATTCACCAACCCCAGCTACCAAATTTGCATTAATGGTGACCTATGTGGGTTTTGAATCCATCTGGAAGTTGTCGGTAGTTATTGCTTTTCATTTTTTAAGCCTTTTTTGGGAATTACAAAAATTCGAGGGGGTACTGGAATTGCAGGTCTAGAGGGATGTCCAGGACATGTAGAACTTTAGGGGGTGTCAAGACATGTCCAAGTCACCACTGAATCCCCAAAGAAGGGATAAGGAAAATTGGCAGAGAAAGGAGGGGCACCAGGATGCACGAGTTGAAGGAAGACGAGGATTTGTGGGTTTGGAGGGCAGTTGTGGATACATCTGCATCCACATCAAACCTCTATAGAGCAGCAAGGGAAGGCAGCGGGGAAACAAGGGATACCCATATCTATAGAGATCCAAGGGGACGGGGACTTGTTTGAATCACCAAAAGAACTCTGCCAAAGAAAGTATAGAGGAAAGCAGAAAAATGAGGGAGATGTGGAAAAGTAGAGATATGAGGGGGATATGGATATATCCATATCTAAGTAGCAGATGTATAAAAGGTCTTAGGAGCTATTGTAGGGATCAAGGAGAGAATGGGAAGGCGGGGATTCAAAGGGGTTCAAGATGCATCCACATCTAGGGGAAGACCCTGCCATGTCTGATAAGGGGGATAAGTTGTGTACAAGGCATAAAGACCTAGGAAACTTAGGATTTTTTCAATATTTTCTCAGTTTTAAGGCACGTTAGTCAAGGAAAAAACACATGGGCATATATAAAGTAACATTTAGGATTTTCAATGGATTTATGGGGAAAATTAGGTTAGAAAACTAGGTGACAACATGGTGTACTAGATTCTAAAAGCATATTTGTGAATATGGGTAGGGATAGAAATAGAGTTGATCCCTTGAGTTGTAACAAGCTAAGATAGAACTCTAGGGTTTGGAGAATTCTGGAAGGAGGCTTTACTCCCTTCATTGAAAAATTGAGAGGTTACAACACATCCTTGGCCATAGACTTCGCCAAGGGCTAGTATAACACAAAGGTGATGCTGCAAGGTATGAAATTTGTTGTAACATAAGAACTAGTGGTGGTTATCTATGGTTGGTGGGAATATCTTTAAGGATAAACATGTGGAAGAAGAAGCCATGTCTATTTTCTTGATACTAGATGAGAAGCCAACAAAGCTTCACTCTGGTTATTCAAGGTGTTCGCTCAAACTCCCGTCGGACAAGATTTGATTATGTATCATAAGGTACGTTACTTTGGAAGGTTGTTTCAAGTCCATATACTTGTATCATTTCTTTCTGTTGAACCACTTTAGGCACAATAAAATTGTTTCTTTTCCTTTCTACTTACTTTCATCCTTGGAGACATCCATTAAAGAATGCAAGAAAGCCCCTAGCATGGTTCACCTGCACCAAAGATTAATCATGTTAATTGTTAACTTTGTAAGGAAATAGAATCCTATTGTTTTTCATCAATTTCATAGTAAGAGAGATGATAAGGGAAAGAAAATGGTAGACTTATTTATTCCAACATAAATAATTTTGAAGATAAGAAGGATAGCAATTGGGAAGGGTTTGGTAATGGTACTGATTTGAAGTCCAGGTTGGAGGATTCATAGTCTTTGGGTAAGGAGAGTGAGCCTCAGGTGTAAGTAAGGCATAGTGGTGTTGGAGGTAGTAGGGAAAATAAGAGGAAAAGAGTGGAGTCTGCCAGGAAAAACCATTGGATGAGGAAGAAGGAGCTTGCTGAGAAGTATGAGGGAAGGACCCATGAAACCCAGAAGAAAAGTGATGTTCCTAGAGTTCAAGACAAGGGTAAAGGTAAGGCTTTACCCTTCCCTGAAGTTGTTGTCAATGAGCCATTCCCTAGAATACAAAAACCATCTACCCCACTCCTGAAGGACTTTGCACTTCCCCATCCTAATCCCACTTTCCTACAAGAGTTGTTTGAAGACCTAAATATTGTGAGACAAAATGTTGAGACTCTCCATCAATCCTTTGAGGCCCAACATAACCTCATAAAGTGGTTTTATGTTGAGATTAATAAGCTCAATGCCAAGATGGAGATTATGGTTAAGAAACAACAGGGGGAGACCTAGGTCTTTTCTATGGAGGATATGAGGATATTCTAGAACTAGGAGGCTATGACCTAGATGAACAAGCTAGTGGACGATCTCTCCAATCATAAGGAAAAAGTTACTATTATGGAGGGTGAGTTCCAAAAATGATAGGAGAATCATGATACTAAACTAATGGCTTTGCATTAGGACATGGGCAATGTAAAAGAAAACATAAACATGGTAATTAAGAACAATGCCCTGGGGATTAAAAGCCTTACTGACAAGCTGAAAAGATGATTGAAGATACTGGTCCCAAGGTGACGGCCAAAGATGATAATGCCAGCCCTAGCACTAGAACTAGGAGCACCAAAAAAAAAGAATTATGAGGGAGAAAAAAGAGCTTCTAGGACTATGAAGACCTCCATGAGAGTTGCTTCCTTGAAGAGTTAAAAGTTGCTGACACCTTAAAAAATGTAGTCTTTTGGTCTTTCATTCTATTTGTGTTTTTTTTTGCTACTACTTCTCAATTGTGTTTTTATTATTGGTCAACTATTAGTTTGTTGATGTTTTTATTTTTGTAAAGTGTTTCAAGGCCCCTTCAAAACCTATTTTTACCCCTTTAATCAAAAACATTAGTTTTCTATAATTTTAGTCTCCTCTCATAACATGTCAAATTAATTTTGTGAGTAATTGTCTTGAATGTAAAAAAGTATTAATACCTAAAGGTTCTAATTATTGAATATTTTGTGATCAACTTATTTTTTGAGTTTTCTTTCCCTTGATCCATTCTTTGAGATAATTTAGACTTTGTTCCTCTTAAATTTATTCTTTGATTTACATATATGATGACCTTTGCATTCTTAGTTTGACATGAACATGAGGAAAAGAGCATTAGAAGAGAAGGACAATCTTTTCCATTGTCCATAAAAATCATAGTAACATAAAATTGAGAAAGTAAAACTTCAAAAATATAGAATACTAACCCTAATCCTAAATTTTAAAATTTTAAAAATTGAGAATATATATAGTGGTAGTTTAAATTTAACTTATAAAATAAATTGAAAGTAAAATTTTAAAAAATTAGAATAGTAACCCTAACCCTAAACTATAAAAGTTTTAGTCTAACCATGTTGTCATTTTTTACTAAGTGTAAAATGAGACCAAAAATGATATAGAGCCTCAATAAATGGCTTAGCAAATGTAGTGGGTCATGATTAATTTGTAGTTTTTCAAGAGTGAAGCCAGTATGATCAAAAAAATTTGCTAACAAAGAAGTTAGAAAATTATAAACTTCTGGCTTTAAAGTAGAAAGTTTTATTTTCTCAATTTCCTTGTGCATAAATTGTGTTGTCATGTGAAATTGCACCTTGCTTGAAGCTCGTGCAAGCACTTCAATGACACAATGGGACTGATCTCAAGGTGTGGGATCTTGCTGATGAGATCAGACCTCTAGAGAAGGTTGGTTCCTCTTTCTAAGATTAAGGCTCAGATAATTGAATTGAATCTAGTGCTAAAATTTGCAGGGGAAAAGGGAGAGAGGGAAATGCTGAAGTTAAAGAGGTGATGCACCAGATTGAAGATGTTTAGTTGCAACCAACTCAACATAGTAATGATCTCAAAACTAAAGGAAACTCACACAGACTCATACCAATTCAAACAGAGGTCAAGAAAGAGAAGTGAAGGTATGAAAGACACCGTTTTATCCACAATACACAACTCACATCAATCGAATAGATACAGTGCAAGAATAATGAGAAGAAAAATATCGATTTATATTGATCACAGAGGCCAAATAGCCATTACAAAAGAGAGAATTATTGTAGAGAAATTAGACACAGAATAACCAATTACATTCATTGGTGAACTAGCAACTAGAGACATCAAAGGCTTAGCTTCAAGCACAATGTATCAAATCCAATCATTTTGTGCAATTGCATTACCAAGTCTAGTCACAAGAACTCTCTATCCTATATAATAGCCCAGAAGAATAGCTAACAGAAATACATTGTTCTTAGATGTATATATAACATTTCATCATCACTCTGCTACAATGGGCATTGAAATCTGGTCAATCGACCCAGGACATGCCCACACTTCATTAAATTTCTGGCTCAAAAGCCCTATCAGGAGAAGAATGGTGGCCATACTCATTGAATTCTACAAAATTTGTAGAACAGATTGCCTACATGCATGGGTGCTAGGCGCATTGAAGAGGGAAGGTTGAAGTCTTGTTTTGTCCCTGCAAATCCATCCTGCAGCTTCATTTGTACCTCAACATTAAAGAATTCCACTGTTTCAATTGTCTTCATTTGAATTGGCCTACAAAATTTTAATGTTGGGTACCTTCTCCTGAGAAAATGGTCGGCCATACTCATTGAATTCTGCAAAATTTGTAGAGTATATTGCCTACACACTTGGGTGCCATTGGCATTGAAGAGGGAAGGCTGAAGTCCTGTTTTGTCCCTACAAATCCATCCTGTAGCTTCATTTGTACCTTAGCATTGAAGAATTCCACTGTTTCAATTGCCTACGTTTGACTTGGCCTGCAGAATTTTAATGTTGGGTACCTTCTCCTGAGAAAATGGTGTGATTTCAGGGAGAGAAAGCTTTTACAACACTTTAAAGTGTTGTACCTCTTTTCTTCCATGGCACCTCTGAATTTGTCATGGTAGGCAAATTCACCCCAAGTAGAATTACCTGCGTTTGATTTTCCTTTGGTCGATGAATTCTCTACTTACAGAACCATCGAGCTCTACCTTCATTTCCTTTATCGGTGAATTTGTTCTTTGCCGAACTACCTCTATTTGGTTCATTTGCACCTTATCGGTGAAATCTACATTTTACGAACCAAGCTTGTCTCCATCTTTTACCTCCTTGGCACTATTTTTGCCTTATCGACAAATTATCCATTTGTCAAACTTTTCTTTCTTCTAACCTTTATCGGCAAAACTTGACTCTGGCGAACTATCCTTTCTTCTTTATCATCAAAACTCCATTTTGTCAAACTTTGCCCTTTGCTTCCTTTTATTAGAAAATCCCCACTTTTTTGAACCTTTGGCCTCATCTCTTTTTGCCTTATTGGAAAAAGTGGCTTTTGCTGAACCTTCCTTGCTTGCTATTTCCTTTATCGGCTTTTCACCGTGTCAGTGAACCATGGGAAAACTAAACTAGTCAAAGAGTTCTTTCCTTTACGGATTCACTGATTTTACCTTCCCTTAGCCACTTTTCACCTTATCGGTGAATTCTTCAATTCTTGAACCGAGCCTGCCTTTGATTTTTCTGACCTTCGCCTTATCGGTGAATTTTCGCATACAGGAACTTGGCTTGCTTTTTGCCTTATCGGCAAAATATTCATTTCTTGAACTTTGCCTTTGGTCGACCTTCTCCTTTTTATTGGCAAAAGATCACTTTGCCGAACTTGACTGCTTCTCCCTTCTTCCCAATCGATAAACTTGGGGAGTTTCAAAATTTTGCAAAGTTCACACTTTTACTAATTTCCCGATAAGGCAAGCTTTTTCTTTGCCTTAGCCATTTTCATGCCTTATCGGAAAAATCTAACTTTTTCTAACCAGGCATTCTTTGTCAGCAAAACTCACCTTTGGCAAACCAACTATGCCTTGGTTGAATTTCCTTCTATCGGCCCATTTACCCATTTTCCCATTTGTGAACCTTCTCCCTTAGCCTTGCTTCTACATTTGTCGGCAAAGTTGTCGATCGATGAACCCGTCGATCGGTGAACCTGCCGATCAGCGAACTTAAGGTTCACCGAACTAAAAGTTTGCCAACAAAGCCTTTGTCTTCTTTTCTCTTCCTTAACTGATTTCCATCAAATCCTTCCTTTGTCAGGAAAGTTCCACTTTCTCGAACTTGTCTTCATTTGCTCTCCTTTATCAGGGAATCACCGCATTGGCGAACCTGAGAATTTGTAAACTTTGGAAAAGTTCGTGACTGTTGAGAATTGCCAATAAAGGCGTCCCTTATCTATTTTCATGCCTTAGTCAAATTTGGAAGACAACTCACTCCCTTGCCCTTTGTCGGCGAATCACCGAATCGGCGAACTTATGAAAATTTAAACTTTTGGAAAGTTCGTTAGACATGAGAATTACCGATAAAGGGGAACTTGCCTTCCTACCTTAGTGAAATTTTGAGTTTTATTCCCTTTGTCAATGAATTAGCCAGTCAACGAACTGGTCGATTTGCAAACCTGAAGATTTGTCGACAAAGGCCAAAAAGGGGCTAAAAACTAAGGCAAGGACTTAGAAAATTCTAGGTTTTTATGGGTTTTTTTGCAGGGATTCTCCACAGGAATTTCCAAGGATTTTCACAAGTATTTACACTTAAAACTGAAGGATGTCATGTTTTTTAAGGGATTTCATTAGGATTTTCAAGCTGGGCTATTTGACTTTGGGAAGGGGGAAAATAGGCCAACATTTTGGTGACTATACAGGGGTGTTTGCCTGCTAAACATAGGGATCCAGCTGCCTTATACATTCCATTGCGCACAGGGTCAAAAGAAAGTAGCCTCATGACCAAAAAAATTGAAAATACCTCCAAAAAACAAGAAAACACAACAAGGTAAACATTCTCCTATTGAAAATGATACATGTGCAAGAGCACTTGGAGTAAGGGAAACCTAGAACAGAAAACAAATCTACTCTAAATATTTACAAGGACCTCACAACCAAACTTAGAAGTGTGGTTTGAGATGAATAACATTCACTAGGATCAGAAGTACTTCACCAATGAGTTTGGATAGTTGAACAGCATTGACAGGTTTGCAACTAGTGATGATATAGGGGCCACTCCATATGGCACCAAATTTAGAATGTCTTCCTACCTTGGCCCTATCTTCATCCCATTTTAGCACCAAATCTCCCTCTCGGAAGACTATCAACTGATCTTCTATCAAAGATCCTCTTGACCTATTCTTGGTGTGCTTCAAGGGTTTTCATGGCAGCATTCCTCTTTTCTTCAAGTTCCATTAGCTCAGCAAACTTGACTGTCATGGCATCACTTTTTAGCAATTCCAGCTGCTAGGCTAGCTTAAGGGAAGGTAACTCTGGTGATAGTGGAAATCTTTCTTCCTTTCCATACACTAGTATGAAGGGTGAATTGCCAATGGCCCTCTTAGGAGTGATTCTTTTAGCCCAAAGAGTTGTCTTCAACTTGGAGTGCCAAGTTCTCTGATTGTCATCCATTGTCCTCTTGATGATCTTGAGCAGATTTTTGTTTGTGGATTCAACCAGGCCATTCCCTGGGGGATAGTAGTTGGATGATGTTTTCAAATAAATTCCATAGTTTAATGCTCATTCACTAATTTTTACACCTACAAAGGCCTTAGCATTGTCAAAAATAATGGTGAATGGAACACCAAACCTAGCAACTATACCCTTAAGAAAATCTAAAATGGAGGCCTCTGTGGCATCCTTCAATGTTGCCTCTATCCACCTTGTTAAATAATCAGTGGCTGCTAAAATCCACTTGTGGCCAACACTAGAAGGTGGATTAATCATCCCAATAAAGTCCAAACCCCATTAGGCAAATGGTTGATCCATTTGAATCGGATGAAGAGGAAGAGAAGCCAACCTTTGTTTACCTACAAAGAATGCAACTCTTTGCAGATCCTTACCCATTTATGGGCATCTCTAAACAAATAGGGCCAATAGTAAGCAACCCTCATAATTTTAATAGTAGTTGTTTTTGGAGAATAATGACCACTAGCGGGGCCATTATGAAATTCTTTGAATATCCTAGAGGTCTGATCTTGAGTAACACATCTAAGAAGAAATCCATTGATGTCCTTTCTAAACAAGACACCATCTATAGGAACATAGGGGATAGACTAAAGTTTGAAATACCTTCCTTTTTCTTGATTCAGTCCATCAGGGCATCTTCTTGACTGTAGAAATGTAACCATGTCATGATACCAGTCAATTGGGGAGTGGAAATCAGCTGGTTGTGCCTTCCCTTGGACACATACAACATCATCAGGCTATCTTTAGCATCTACAACCATCTAATCACATAGGCCTTTGCCTCTCACCAACTTGGTAATGTTGATGTTGACATCATATTCCATCACCTTTGTGATCCACCCAGCCCTCTTTTCATTGACGTCCTTGCTCAAAAGGAACTCTTTCACACTGGGGTGGTTCACCATCAACTGTATTTTGCTATTTGAAAGCATATATCTAAACTCTTTTAGTGCTTTCACCACAACAAACACCTATTTCTCAACAAAATCATACCTCAATTCATAGTCTTTGAGAGGTTGGCTGAAGAAAGCAATTGGTTGTTCCAATTTTTCTTCATTCTGTTGTGTTAGAACTGTTGATATGCTCTCCTTGCCTCCAAAGGCATAAAGGATAAAATCATTTTCATAATTAGGATTTATCAGTGTTGGATCTTGTGCAATGGCCTTCTTGATAGCTTCAAAACTATCCCTACCTTCTTTAGACCATGTGAGGCAACATTCTTCTTGAGCATGGTTGTGAGGGGTTTTGTTATCATAGCAAAATTTGGTATGAACCTCCTCACAAAGGTGATCTTTCCTAGGAATCTCTACAAACCTTTCTTATGACTAGGAAGAGGAAGAGATAGAATGGCACTTGTCCTTTCAGGATCAATGGCCAATCCTTCTTTTGAGACTACATGCCCCAGCAACCTGCCTTCTGGGACAACAAATACACACTTTTTTGGATTTAATGATATCCCGTACTCTCTGCATCTTTCAAAGACTTTTCTTAAGTGACCTAAGTGGTCATTTGCATGCTTATAATATATGTTCAGATCATCAAGATACACTAGAATAATATTATTGATCAGGCCTTTAAATGCCAAATCCATTGCTCTTTGAAAAGTTGCTCCAACATTTGTCAACCCAAAAGGAATTTTTTGATAAGCCAAGGTATCCCACTTGGTGGTAAAGGTCATTTTATATTGGTCTGATTCTTTTACAAGAATCTGATTGTAGCCTGAGTAGCCATCTAGGAGTGAAAACCTTTCAACTCCTGCTACTGTTTGTAGGATTTGTTCCATGGAAGGAAGCGGATAGTGCTCTATAAGGGAGGCCCTATTCAAGTCTCTAAAGTCCACACATAATCTTATTTCCCCATTATTCTTCCTAACAAGAACTAAGTTGGCCACCCAAGAGGAATGTTTGATGGGATAAATAATATTTGCCTCTATGAGCTTGGACAACTCTTTTCTCATCAATGGCTCTATTTTGGGGTTGGCAGGGCTTTGCTTTTGGCAGACATGTTTAAGGAATCTGTCCTGTGCAATTTTCACTTCTTCATAGTCCTCTTTTTTGATAGTCATGTTCATCTTTTTTTCTTTGACCAGTCATTTACACCAAATATGCTCTCTAGGGTGATCAATTGCCTAGACATTTTGTTGGTCTTTAGCTGAATCACCTGGTCGCCATATTGCTCTTGCAATATCGATTGGTTTCTAGCAGTATACTCTGCCTCATCTTGCAAAAAAAAATATAATTTGTTGGTCACTTTCAAATACTTGTCAGCTTATGATGTTGTTGTTGGCAAGGGAGACTGCAAGGCATGTCATGTGTTGTCATTGATGGCAACTAAGTCCATTCCGCACATCTGCAGTACAGTATCAGATTATACCGGAAGTCAATTCCAAGATTTGTCCAGTCCGGAATGACAGGAATAGGGTATATGGCAGAGTTTAGTATTTTGGTCAGCGGATCTCTCCAGTTAATCATTGTGTGTTGCAAATCTGAGGGAGTGTAGAGGAATGTCAAGAAAATCTAAATCCAAGATTTCAAGCTCCGGTGACAAAGGGATTAAAAGTTATGAGCATCTGAGTACCGGTCCTAATGTGACAAGAACAGTTCAGTGAAGAACAGGCCGACTTGTGTTAGATCCTTGTGTGGATCTAGTAGAAATGTTTTGGTGAGTTGCATATGGGATATAATGTTAGTGGCTGACATGTATGGTGATCTGCAAGTGTCATTTTTGGTACGCATCAATATTAATGTATGGATTCAGCCGATAGAACAGAGTACTTGTATTGTTTGTTAAGTTATTCATAAGGCTAACAGAAAGGTGATTCAATTTCTTGAGGTGGATATATATAGCCGATGGATTTGAGTGTATTGGTATGCATGTGGTGTGCTATGATGGAGTAAGTGCGAAAAGGCAGATTAAGGTGCGGAAGAGAAGAGATTTGAGGTCTGGATTATGGCAGAGAAGTAAACAAGACAGAATAAAGATGAAGTGTGTAAGATCAATATTCTATGCTTAACCAGAACTGAATTCTTCCATTGGCAGATGCTATTCATCAGTTCAAACAATCTGTAATCCTTTTGTAATCATTCTTTTAGGTAGTGAGCCTCTCTTGAGAAGTGAGCTCTAGGCAGTGAGCCCGAAGGCATGTGCCTTCCTCTTTTGTAATACTTTTAGCAGAGTATAATCTTTGTGGGTTAACCCCCACCGTGGTTTTTCCCTTAACCAGGTTTCCATGTTAAAAATCTTGGTGTCAAGTATGTTATTTGTGTTTCTGCTCATGAGTTATTGATTCTTTCTTTTCATGATTATATCATTAATCTGTTAAGAAGTTGTAAAGAAGAAATTAACTGCAGCAAGATTAAAATTTTAAGACAACTGATTCACCCCCCCTCTTAGTTGTCAGCCCTAATTCAAAAATTGGTATCAAAGCAAGGTTCCTTGAAACAAGCCTAACAGCTTGAGGAAGATCTAGGAAGGAGTTTCAATGGGTTCACTCAGAGAACAACTTCAATTGGCTTTAGAAGATCTTGATTGGTCCAAAGCAGAAATAGATGATCTAAAAGTGAATCTTAAGGATGCTGATGATTGCATTGACTTGCTAAAAGATAAACTAACAAAATCAATGGAAAAAAGGAAGGAACTCCTTCATCAGCTAGCTAATCTTACTGAAGAAAATGGCATGAATGAGGCTTTGGAAGAAAAGACAAAGGAATGTGAGAAGCTGACAAAAGAAGTTTTTGTTCTAAAACATGAGATGGAATTTGGGGTAATGAGGCTAACCAAAGAGATTGAGAAAAGGAAGAAGACTGAAGAAGACCTAAATCAAACTCTAAAAGAAAGAACTGAAGAATGCTACAGATTGGATAGAATAGCTGGCCATCTAGAGTCTGATCTACAAGAAAGCAGAGACAATGAGAGAGAACTTGAAAGGCAAATTGTCATTCTCAAACATGACCTAGAAGTTGCAAATGAATACAAGGAGAAGTTCAAGATAAGCTCAGCTAAACTTGAAGCACTGCTTGAAAGTCAGAAAAAGGTTGATGCCAAGCATGGTCTTAGATATGAGAAAGGTGAAAGCTCCGGATCCGGACAAAGAAATTTTCAACCAAGGAATGGAAGAAACAGACCTAGAAGACCTTTGATAAGACAGCCTAATGCTCAAAGATATCCATCCTTCAATGGCAATTGTTTCAATTGCAATAAATTTGGTCATAGAGCTACTTAGTGCAGAAGTAGAGCAAATCAAAATAGTCTTTCTCCGGTCAATGCTTCAAGTGTAAGAGGTATGGTCATAGATCAAATGAATGCAGAAGTATGATAATGAATAACTCTAACAAGAGAGGAAATGGCAACTCTTTCAATGGCTATTGTTTTGCTTGCAATGGATTTGGACACATGGCTAATCAGTGCATATCAAGATGAAATCAAGTATATAAGCAAAGAAATGTTGTGTGCTTCAATTGTAACTGATTCGGTCATTTTGCAAGAACCTGCAAAAGCAAGAATAATGAAAGAAGAGGTCTGGCAAACAGAAAACCAGATGAGTAGAGACAAAACAAAGGCAAGCGCAAAATTGATGTGAATGAGATCCAAAATGAAATGAGCAAGACATGGGTCAAGAAAAGTGGTATGAACAATAATAATGGGTCTGCACTGGAATCCGGTGCTGACAATTCCTCTAGGAATTAAATCAGGAGCTCTGGCTCAAGGGGAGCTACATTGAAGATCAAATTTCCCCAGCTAGTAAGTAGGTGCCTAAATTTGGCACAATGAGAGAAAATAACTTGGATTATTATACATCATTTGAAAGGATTTCCAGAAGATAAAAAGTGGATATGATGATGTGCAGAGCAACTAAAGATTGACTGTATGCAGAAATAGTGTAACTGGATGTGTTAGGGAAGAGCATTTATTACAAAGGCAAATTACGTTTTGCGGAGCATAAAAAGGTCGTTCATTCTTCATTTAAATCATCATGCATTCAAAGATAGCAAGAAGAAGACAGTTTGAGCTAAGATTTCAAGGATTTGAAGTACGATCAGCAAATTCGTCTGCTAACCCTAACTCCGTGGAAAAAAAAAGGTATTTATCTGCAAAGCCTTGAATTTGTAATCTTTTGCAATGGCCACTCATCTTGTTGTTGATATTACTGAAAGGCCCTGGCCAAAATTTAAGAAGCATCCATAAAAATTAGTCGAAATCGAACCTTTAGGAGCATTTTCTAGTATCCCATACGTAGTTCTGCATGTTGAGGATATTAGGGCATACATCCATTATAGCATAGATGAATTTGGAAACCTGAAACTCTTGGATTTGTTTAACAACTACCTAAGGGATAATAGCTATAATTTTAAACCAGAATACAAAGCCCTAGAAAGCAAACATTTTCTGCAAGTCATTAAATTTCTGACATTTGATGAGAATGAGTGGGTTCGATATATCTTGAGCCAAATGCATGATGAGTTCATATGGCTATTGAAACCATTCAAGATTACAAAGGATGTTATCAAGATTGTAACTGGGTTAAATTCAACTAGTGGATTACCCATGCTGAAAGCTGTGAAAAACCAAATAGTGACCGATGCTACCAGTGCCAAGTTTGATAAAAGGGCAATGACCATCAATGATATTATAGAACCAGATGTTAAGTTTTCCTCTATGGTGATTGGCTACAAGATTTACGACTCCAGTAGGGAGAATTTTGTCTCTGAAATTGCCATATATGCAGCATATCAAATGTTGAAAGAAAATGCAGATTATGACCTATGTGAGCTGTTGCAGAATCAACTGACTGAAAATTTGAGAAAAATCAAAAGGGATAAGAAAAACACCTTCAAATATGATTCCCTAGTTATATGTTTGTTCTTCTATTTTATGAATGAAGTGCCTGGAGTACAAGGTGTACACTGGACAAATGACAGACTGGTTGCATGGCAAATAAGAGATCATCTACTCAGCATTGGAGACTCAAGTGCACAAAAGATTGCAATCTGGGGTTACTTTAAAAAATTTCAAAATATGATGCATTCTAGGGAAAGAATCCCTAAGTCAGTAGTTGAGAAGTACAAGGATGAAATGTGCTTTATGGTAGACACAAATCAGTGCCTAATGGAGGCTGTGGAACCCAGAACTGTATGGATTATGTCTATGGGCTATGAGGTTGATGAGAAGATCTTGGACATGTATGCTCAACATCCCCTGAGCAAATCAAAAGACACCTCTATTGAAAGCTTTGGAATGTATAAGGAGCTAAGTCTAAAATTGCATGTTGAGCTAGGCAACCAGAGATCAAGAGAAAAGTTTAGAGGCAAGTTGAAAGGTATGCTGAAAGCATTGGCGTAACCAAGGAAGCAGTGAACCAAAACAGAGAAAGAATTGAAAAGGCTGAAAAGGAGAAACAGGATAAGAAACAAGAAGATGCTCCAGTGGAATCATCCTCCACTTCAAGGACTACTAGAAGCTCTGTTGCTACCTCGATTCCCATTAAACCTGCAAAACTAGAAGACAAATCATCTGGTAAGGAAAAGAAAAGAACAAAAGTAATGGCAAAAAGGCCATATGGAAGTTTGTAAGAAAAGGATGAAGAGAAGACATATACAGATGATGAACTTAAGGAGCTAAAGGCCACAAGTGCTAAAGCTATTAAAGTATCTGAAGAGAAGCCTTCCAGAAGCAAGAAGACGATAAAGAGACAAAAATCAGAAGTTGATGCTGAGAAGAAAATTCCCTCTGTGAAAAACATTGTCAAGACAATCACTGTTGATGGAAACTTAAAACCATTAACTAAATTCTATGATCTCTGCAATAATTTTGACAAAAGACTCTTGGAAGAAGCTACTATCAAGTACTTGAATGTGTTCAATCGAGCACTGGTAGAAATTTTGTCAGAAGTTCCAAAAGGTCTGAAGGATATATTGGAAATTAGGAAAGAAGCTACCAAGGCAAAAGATATGGAGGTAAGAGACAATGTACTGACCACTCTATGTCTGGTACTCTCCAGTCGAGAAGCAGACAAAATCTTCAAAGAGGTCAAAAATGAATTCAGCAGCAAGAAGAGAATGAATAAACTGATGACTGGAGAGATAGATGAAATAGTTCAAGAAACTGAACAAATCTTGAGAAAAGCATTGGACAAGAACAAGTTCTTTGTTGTGTCAGATGAGCCTGTTGATGACACACCAGTCCCAGATGAAGAAAAGCAACAATATGGAATAGATGACTCCTTTGTTCTGGAAGTGGAGAAAATAAACAAGGAAGATACACAGATGGTGGATAAAACTAATGATGTAGGAGATGCTCTAACTCTTCTTGATCAATCCAGAAAAGAAGACAATGATGATAATACTGTTGCTACACAAGATCCTCCAAAATAGATTTCAAATGGTGAGGACAAAGGAAAGAATCCCCCTGCAGATGACACAGAGAAAGGTGAAGCAGAGAAAGAAGAAGAAGTCAAAGGTAAGGAAGATAAAGCAGAAGAAGATGGTGCGAATGTTGATGCACCCAAACAAAATGGTCCTGTCACTAAGAAAACCCAAGGTAAGGAAGGTGGTCCAGAAATTGTGGCAAGAGACACTGCAGATGTAGTGAAGAGTTTTCTAAGTAAAGAGATGCTAGAGTTTGATGAACCTGAACTGATTCAAGGACCACTCAACCTGGATACTCTCTCTCTGAACCAAATGATGAAGATAGCATCTTTCACACAAGCCAAGGCAAGAGAAAAGGTATTGAAATCTCACATAGAGGACAATGAGCTGCTAAGTCTTGCATCTAGTATATTGGAGAAGATAATGCCAACGTTCCAGAAGAATCCATATGATTCTCCCTCCAGAAATCTGAAGAGCCTTGTAAATTCTCTAAGTACACACTTTGAGTCCTTTGAAAAATTTGCAGAAGTAAAAGTTCAGATTGAATTTAATAGCAAAAGATTTGATGCACTTAAAGGCATGATTGGGGTAGATAGATTGGTGCTAGATAACAGTATAAAGAATATTCAAAATGCTCTTTAAGAAGGAGGTAGTATATATAAGTTTTGTTTATCTACTCCTAAAGTCATAGAGGATATAGAAGATAAAATAAAGGACTCCAAACAGAAATTGTCAAGTATGTCCCAAGCTTTTGATCCATTGACAGTATCAGTGGCAAGTAAGGAGTGTCAAGCAATCAGCCTGATGGACAAAATAAAGAAATTGACAAGAGAAAAGGAGAACATTGAAGCAAGAATGGGTGAGCTCCGGGGATTGATTTCCCCTAAGATAGAAGCAATGTTCAATGCTGTAATAGAAGCCCAAACTGTTACTCAAATAGGTGATCCCATTGACCTTCAGAAGGCTGAAGCACAAGCATTTTTGTTCAATGGCCACATTAGAACTTTGAATAGTATGAAAAAGAGTTGGGATACAGAGTTTGCTCTACTGAGGAATATTTTTGGAGATGTACTTAAGTATATGTAAATATAATGCATGGATTATTTGTACATATGCGACCTTATATACAAATTTCTTGTGAAAATTTTGGTTTGCGGATCCCACCCTTTGCCATTGATGTCAAAGGGGGAGTGAGAGACGGTGAAAAATGAAAGAAAATGAAAAATCCATCAAAGGGGGAGCAGTGGAAGAATATATAAGTGTACACAGTAGGGGAGTCAGTCACGACACTTAGTCATTTTTCACTAAGTGTTGCCATTAATGCCAAAGGGGGAGATTGTTGGAAAGGGCCACTGCAAGGCATGTCATGTGTTGTCATTGATGGCAACTAAGTCCATTCCACACATCCGCAGTACAGTATCAGATCATACCGGAAGTCAGTTCCAAGATTTGTCCAGTCCGGATAGACAGGAACAGGGTATATGGAAGAGTTCAGTATTTTGGTCAATGGATCTCTCCAATTAATCATTATGTGTTGCGAATCTGAGGGAGTGTAGAGGAATGTCAGGAAAATCTAAATCCAAGATTTCAGCCTCCGGTGACAAAGGGATTAAAAGTTATGAGCATCTGAGTACCGGGTCCTAATGTGACAAGAACAGTTCAGTGAAGAACATGCCAACTTGTGTTAGATCCTTGTGCGGATCTAGTAGAAGTGTTTTGGTGAGTTGCGTATGGGATATGATGTTAGTGGCTGACATGTATGGTGATCTGCAAGTGTCATTTTTGGTACACATCAATATTAATGTATGGATTCAGCCGAAAGAACAGAGTACTTGTATTATTTGTTAAGTTCTTCATAAGGCCGACAGAAAGGTGATTGAATTTCTTGAGGCGTATATATATAGCCGATGGATTCGAGTGTATTGGTATGCATGTGGTGTGCAATGATGGAGTAAGTGTGAAAAGGCAGATTAAGGTGCGGAAGAGAAGAGATTTGAGGTCCGGATTATGGCAGAGAAGTAAACAGGGCAGAATAAAGATGAAGTGTGTAAGATCAGTATTCTGTACTTAACCGGAACTGAAGTCTTGCATTGGTAGATGTTATTCATCAATTCAAACAATCTGTAATCCTTTTGTAATCATTCTTGTAGACAGTGAGCCCAAAGGCATGTGCCTTCCTCTTTTGTAATACTTTTAACAAATTATAATCTTTGTGGGTTAACCCCCACCGTGGTTTTCCCCTTAACTGGGTTTCCACATTAAAAATCTTGGTGTCAAGTGTGTTATTTGTGTTTCTGCTTATGAGTTATTGATTCTTGCTTTTCATGATTATATCATTAATCTGTTAAGAAGTTGTAAAGAATAAATTAACTGCAGCAAGATTAAAATTTTAAGACAACTGATTCACCCCCTCTCTCAGTTGTCAGCCCTAATTCCAATAGTTGTTAGGCATAGCAAGCCTCACAATGACCTTTACATGTTGATCTAAATTTTGTTTAATATTCTAGGGAATGTCAAACTATGCACCAACTGTGGCCAGTCTATCAGCGTCCTTATTTTTCTGCCTTGGGACCGCCTGAATGTTGAAGGCATCGAAGTCTTCAATTAGGTCCTAGACCCTGTGTTTGTATGACTTTAACAAGTCATTCCTTGAAGCACTGAGCGATCTGATTTGGTGAACAACTAGCTCGTTGTCACCAAATACTTGCAAAACTTTAATTCCTATTTTTTATGCCAATTGTATGCCCTGAATCAATGCTTCATACTCAGAAACATTGTTAGTACAACTGAACTACAATCTGAATGAAGAGAAATAACTTTCCTTTTGGGGTGAAATCAGTACAACCCCAGCACTTGCTCCATTTCTACTTCTGGAGCCATCAAAAAACATTTGCCACATCCCACTTGGATCTGATGTTGTCTTTTCAATATTAGGGATGACGGCATCATCATCATGGATACAATAAGTACCTAGCCATGTTTCCTCTATATGAGCAGGAGTGTTAAACTAAAAGCAGTTTGCCCACTCATCAAGTAGTATGTTAGGGATCTCCTCCACTGGGGTGGCAGCCTCATGCCTACTAATGTTGTCATCCTCCTCTAACTCATGGATTATACAATTCATATTGGTGGGATTAGGGGAGTAGGGCTCTATATGGTCATTGGCAATAGGCTCAGCTTTGATGGTTACTTTGGTGCCATACCTAGTTCTAAATAACATGTGGGACCAATCAGAGGATAGGTACCCACCTATTTTGGTGGTGAAGTCTCTAGATAGGCATATGTCGAAGTAGGTTGGGAGATCAATGACTAAAATATCTTGGGAAACAGAGCAACCAGGGCATGCATGCAAAGTGAGTTTTAAATCTTTAACAACACCCACTATATTAACAGTAGTGCCATCTAATTGCACTACCCCCTTGTTCACAAGCTCATACTTTATACCCAAACTGTCAGCTATGTCCTTAGGCATGACAGAGGTACCCGCCCCAAAATTCATCATACAATTATGTAACAATTTGTTACCAATAATTAAAGAGACATAGAATGGAGGGAACTTACTAGTTTTGCTTGTGCTTGCTTCCTCTTTTTCTGGCTAGCACAGGCTCATTGGGATGGTGGCCTTTTCTTTTGTCACCTCTATAGCAGGCTGGTTGAAGCTTGTCAAAGCTTCCTTTAATAAATCTCTTTGTGCTGGAATCAATAGAGTGTCCCACATTGTGACACTTATAGTAGATGGTTTCATCTGATCAACAATGTTGAAGGGGATTTGATTGCCCTTTAGTGATGCTTTGGGAACAATAGGGTCAATCCTTGTTTGTGGATAGGCCTGAGACTGCTATTGTGGTATTGAATTTACCTACCCAGCAGAATAATCTACTTGTCTTGAAGGAATCCTTGTCGCTACTCCTTCACTTGCAATTGTTTGAGTTACATGGGAAGATGTTTGTTGGTCAACTGCAGGTACTAAGGCATCTTCAGTGGCCCTTCTCTTGGGTCTTGTGTTGTGTGCTGTTGGGCCTGCACTTAATTGATTAACACCACATAAATCATCTTGTGTCCAATACATCAAAGTAGCATTATTTTTCATTTGTTCCCACACTCCCACCATTTCTTGACTGGAGCTAACTTGCTGCTCTAAAGGAACTGATTAGCTTTGTACTATCAAAGCCTAACTGAATTGTCCACTTTGGCACAAATTCTGATCGTGTGGCTAATTACATGGATAACACAAATCATTATCCTGAGCCAGGTTGTTTTGTATGGGTACGAGAGGCCCGGATATACTAGCAGCATTAGGATGCATAACATTCAACGGTCTGATGTAACTAGGCTGATTTTGCCTTTGTGCATTACCTTGATATGGTGGTATGTTCTGCTGATAATTCTAATTGAATGGCTGGTATGTCTAGTTAGGTTGCTAATATGGCCTATTAGGTTGTGTAGTGTGTCTTGTTGCCAATACCAATTCATTGCTCAATTTTCTAATCAGAGCATCCTTCTCATCTTCTTTCTCAATTACGGGTGTAATTAGGGGAGAAACAGAGGGGATGGTGGGAATTGGAGCCACAGCAGGCTAAATAATAGGGGCCTCTGGAAATAAAGACATTGGTGGCCTTCGGGCAATTTTTCCAGCCTGAATCAGGCAATTTTCTGCCCTGATTGTTGTGTCATATGCATCAGGTAATATAGTTCCTCACATGGAATGAATCATGACAGCAATGTCAGGATTCAATGATTTCAAATAGTAAATGAATGTCATATTCAGGGAGGGCTTCACCAACAATGGGATTTTGTCCCATGTATTTTGGAATCTATAATTAAAGTCCACCATATATTCATGGGGGCTCTCTTAATTGTAGCTAGTTGCTCCATTAGTGACAGGTGGTCACTCTTGTCTTCAAAATGTTGGCACAGTCTAGTACCCACATAATCCCAGTTGTGGATGGAATTGGCTGAGAGACCCCTATACCATTGTAGGGCTTTTCCCTTGAATGAAGAGGCCAAGAGCCTCACTGTCACATTGTCAGCAGTGACATTGTGAACAAAGCAGACACTGGCAATGTATTGAATGTGCTCAGCAGGGGTGGTGGAATTTTCACCGGTAAAGAATGGTATATCCTTTAAGGCTGAGGTGAGGATATCATCATATTAGGCTAGGTCCAGTGGGCTACCCCCATTAAAAGCAACAAATGGAAGATTCCTTGCCATATTTTGGATATTTAGATTGATTCTAGGTATATGCAAGGTTCTTCTTAAATACTAGAACCTAACTTGGAATCTAGTTGGAGAGGGAGTAGACTGGGCTTTTAATGGAGATGGAACCGCACTCCTATTTTCTCTCATAGGAGACCTAGATAGTCTACTGCTTCTTCTTGACTTAGTAAATGAAAGCTCTATGAATTGAAAATTACCTCTGGAAGAAGATCTTGTCTACACTCCAGGCATGAAATATGGACTTGATATGGGTATTGGATTAGTAGAGTCGCCATGTGCTTGAATGCTTCCACAACATTGAATAAACTAAGAATAGCATCAAATTTCTCATCTCAGCTCCTACTTAGAGTGAAGAGTCCCACCGGGCGTGCCAAAAACTATTGTCATGTGAAATTGCACCCTACTTGAAGCTTGTTCAAGCACTCCAATAATACAATGGGACTGATCTCAAGGTGTGGGACCTTGCTGATGAGATAAGGCCTCTAGAGAAGGTTGGTTCCTCTTTCTGAGTTTAAGGCTCAGAGAATTAAACTAAATTTAATGCTAAAACTTGTAGGAGAAAAGGGAGAGAAGGAAATGCTGAAATTAAAGAGGTGATGCACCAGATTGAAGATGTTTAGTTGCAACCAACTCAACACAGCAATGATCTCAAAACTAAAGGGAACTCACACAGACTCATACCAATTTGAATAGAGGTCAGGAAAGATAAGTGAAGGTTTGAAAGGGACCATTTTATCCATAATACACAACTCACATCAATCGAATAAACACAATGCAAGAATAATGAAAGAGGCAAAATATCAGTTTATATTGATCATAGAGGCCAAATAGCGATTACAAAAGAGAGAAATATTGCAGAGAAATTAGACACATAATAACTAATTACATTCATTTGTGAACTAGCAACTAGAGACATCAATAGCTCAGCTTCGAGCACAACGTATCAAATCCGATTGGTTCGTGCAATTGTGTTACTAGGTATGGTCACAAGAACTCTCTATCCTGTATAATAGTCTAGAAGAACAACTAACAGAAATACATTTTTTCATATGTATATATAACATTTCATCATCACTCTGTTATAGTGGGCATTGAAATCTGGTTAATCGACCCAAGACATGCCCATGCTTCATTAAATTTCTGGCTCAGAAGCCCCGTCAGGAGAAGAACGGCGATCATACTCATTGAATTCTAAAAAATTTGCAGAGTAGATTGCCTTCACGCATGGGTGCCAGACACATTGAAGAGGGAAGGTTGAAGTCTTATTTTGTCCCTGCAAATCCATCCTATAGCTTCATTTGTACCTCAGCATTGAATAATTCCACTGTTTCAGTTGCCTGTGTTTGACTTGGCTTATGAAATTTTAATGTTGGGTACATTCTCCCGAGAAAATGGCATGATTTCAAGGAGAGCAAGCTTTTACAACACTTTAAAGTGTTGTACCTATTTTTCTCCATGGCACCTCTGAATTTGTCATGGTAGGCAAACTCAGCCCAAGTAGAATTACCTACATTTAATTTTCCTTTGGTCGACGAATTCTCTACTTGCAGTACCTTTGGGCTCTAACTTCATTTCCTTTATTGGCGAATTTGTTCTTTGCCAAACTATCTATATTTGGTTCATTTTTGCCTTATCAGTGAATTCTGCATTTTGCGAACCAAGCTTGTCTCCATCTTTTACCTCCTTGGCACTATTTTTGCCTTATCGGCAAATTATCCATTTGCTGGAGTTTTCTTTTTTCTTCTTTTTATTGGCAAAACTTGACTCTGACGAACCATCCTTTCTTCTTTATTGGCAAAACTCCATTTTGTCGAACTTTGCCCTTTGTTTCCTTTTATCAAAAAAGTCCCACTTTTCTGAACCTTTGGCCTCATCTCTTTTTTCCTTATCGACAAAATTAGATTTTCCTAAACCTTCCTTGCTTGCTATTTCCTTTATTGGCTTTTCGCCATGTCGGCGAACCATGAGAAAACCAAACTAGCTGATGAGTTCTTTCCTTTGCCGATTCACCAATTTTACCTTTCCTTAGCCACTTTTTGCCTTATCGACGAATTCTTCAATTCTCAAACCAAGCCTACCTTTGACTTTTTTGACCTTTGCCTTATCGACGAATTTTTGCTTCCATGAACTTGGATTTCTTTTTGCCTTATTGGCAAAATCTTTATTTCCTGAACTTTTCCCTTGGCCGACCTTCTCCTTTTTATCGGCAAAAGGTCACTTTGTCTAACTTGACCACTTCCCCCTTCTTCCCTATCGATGAATCACCTTATCAGCGAACATGGGGAATTTCAAAGTTTTGCAAAGTTTGCACTTTTACCAATTTCCCGATAAGGCAAGATTTTTTTTCCTTAACCATTCCATGCCTTATCGGCAAAATCTAACATTTTCTAACCAGGCATTCTTTGTGGCAAAACTTCACTTTGCTAAACCACCTTGCTTTACCAATGTTTTCACTCTCATTTTTCCTTATCGGCAAAATCTTTGTCAGCAAAACTCATCTTTGGTGAACCAACTATGGCCGAATTTCCTTCTATTAGCCCATTTGCCCATTTACGAACCTTCTCCCTTAGCCTTGCTTCTACCTTTGTTGGCAAAGTTGTCAATTGGTGAACCTGCCGATTGGCGAATTTAAGGTTCGTTGAACCAAAAGTTTTCCAACAAAGCATTTGTCTTCTTTTCTCTTCCTTAGCTAATTTCCATCAAATCCTTCCTTTGATGAGAAAGATCCACTTTCCTGAACTTGTCTTCTTTTGCTCTCCTTTATCGGGGAATCGTCGCATCAGCGAACTTGAGAATTTGTGAACTTTGAAAAAGTTTGCAACTGTTGAGAATCACCGATAAAAGCATCCCTTAGTTATTTTCATGCCTTAGTCAAATTTGGAAGACAGGCCGCTCCCTGGCCCTTTGTCGATGAATCGCCAAATCAACGAACTTATGAAAATTTGAACTTTTGGAAAGTTCGCGAGACATGAGAATTGTCGATAAAGGGGAAGCTGCCTTCCTACCTTAGTGAAATTTTGAGTTTTCTTCCCTTTGTCGGCGAATCGGCCATTCGGTGAAATGCCCAATTCATGAACCTGAAGATTTGCCAACAAAGGCCAAAAGGGGGTAAAAACTAAGGCAAGGACTTAGAAAATTATGGGTTTTTCTATGTTTTTTGTAAGGATTCTCAATAGAAATTTTTAGGGATTTTCACAAGGTTTCACACTGAAAACTGAAGGATATTAGGCTTTTTAAGGGATTTCATTAGAATTTTCAAGCTGGGCTATTTGACTCTAGGAAGGGGAAAAATAGGTCAAGTTGAAAATAATAAAACTGACTTTAAAATAGGAAGTTTCTTTTCTCAATTTCCTTGTGCATTGACTTATCTCACAATAGCAATTCTAGAATTAGAATAACATCTTGACATCCTTCTCTCTATTGATAGGCAATTTTAATACATTTCGTACATACATAAGTGATAAAGATTAAAACTAAATTTGAACTTATGTAATCTTCAATTAAACTATTGATAAAGATTACTACAAACTAGCACTATAACTATCATTTTGTGAATGATAAGAAATCCAAAAATAGACTTTTAAAAATATACACTTTAGCTGAACACATCTGACCAAAATTAGGTACAACTAAAAATAACATGGGCTATAATTAACTCGGCCTAAAAATAAGGAATCTTAATAGATGGCTTTGACTGATGATTTTGACAAAGTTTTTCCTTTTTTTTGACCATGGTGAAACTTTGATTAAAATTTGAATTTAAAAACCTTACATCAACTTCTTTGCACGAAACCTTTAGTTGCCTTTATTTGAAAAACTTGAATCCTTTGAGTAAAACTCTTGTGAAAGACAAAATCTCTTATATAAATGTGTTAAAATCTGACATCATTTTGTGTATGAAGTGAGCAAAGATTGCATGATTCCTATGATTTTTGTTTTTTCCCTTTATTTGATGAAATTACCCTTGAAAGCTCAAAAAGAACATTGTTGATAATTAAAAATTTACTTATTGTTATTACTCTAACCTTACTGATATCTATTTGAAATCAAGAACATTAGGAAGGCACTCAATATTGACATCACATATTCTTAAAAAGTCTATTGTAAGTCTAATGAAATAATGACAAACACTTTTGAATTTAGGCATTTTGATGACAATTACCATTATAGACTGCTTCTTCAAAGGTAGAGTTTGATCTGACATATGATATACTATCCTCAATTTTTATTTGTTGTTCAGAAAGATGAATGTTATGGAAAAGACATATCACCTAATGAAGATTGATATCAAAACTTCATTGGAATAAAGGTAAAGGTTGTTGATCAAGATTATGAATGATTATTGTTGGTAATAATGAAGACTAGTGCAGGTGACTAATTTTCAATTATAGATTGTTGATACGAAGAAAACACTTGTAGGCACTAACACCATATTGTTGTGTTTTAACTAATGTTTATGATGTAAAACATGAAATCTGAAAGATATTCAAGAGTTAATGAATGATTACTAGACAGATTGAAATGGAACTACTCCCACCTATTGGAGGAAACCCCTCGTGATCATTGAATGTTGTTCAGATGTTGCCGTTGGTTACAGCTTTGGTGAGCACATATTGCCTATATATCGTGCATTATTTCTTGAGGTTGGATGTTTGGCACCTAGAATTGGATCAGGTGGCTTCACACGATCTATTTTGTTACTATGGGAGGTGTAGAGAAAAAAATTTCCTGCATCTTATCTTGGATGTCATGGTTCTGGTGGCATACAGTGTGATTCTGCTATGTCATACATGATCATAACTCGCACGAAGTGTGATTATTGCATTTATTTTTTTATTGCTTCCTATGGAGTTATGATCCCCTTGACATTTTTTTCTAGGAAAGATAATGGGTTGGGCACCACCAAGAGTTTTCACTATCCTGTTGGACTTCCCTTTTGCTAAGGAGGAATGGGGAAGGTCTACTTGCAAGCTTCTATTGGGTACTGTAGGTTTGAATGTTGACTTCACTTACACTTGAGATCATGGTTTGTTAAGACTGGGATCAATATAAAGCTAAGAGCTTGACCTTATTTTGAAATTGTTTGGAAATGCAAAAGGGTAATGACTGATGGTGAAGATGATTTTAGGGAATCTCAAAGGCTTAGAGGGTCAACCTATACCTAGGCAACCTTAAACTCCTTACTAAGACAAAAATCAAACAAGAGCATATCACTCACAAATCCATGGTGAACACAATGAAGAATACATATTTTGCTTTTCTAATTTTTGGAATTTTATACTTTTTTATAGATTTTTGAGATTTTTTGTTTTTTTTGGATTTTTGTGATTTTTAAGATTTTTAGGTTTTTTTAGATAGCTATTTTCAGGTGAAAGGTGTTAACTGTTTCACTAAATTCCTCACCCTCCATTGTGCACAAAGGATAAGCACCATTTCTAACATCTTTAATCATGTATGGTCCTTTCCAGCCTTCTTGTAACTTCCTTTTTCTTATATGCTTCTTATTCTTAGTGTTTCCTTTCCTAAGGACTATCTCCCCTACTCTGTAAGGTCCCGTTGGATTCTCTTATTCCTATGGTATTTTTGTGGTTTCTCAAGGTAAATTAAGATGGGCTGAGTACTCATAAGCTCATTGATGAGAAGGGGTCCAATACAAGACTCCATTGCAATTCAATAATTCCATGAGAAAATTGAACTTGTCTTGCATATAAACTTTGACTTCAACACGTTCCTGAATACTCTGTAAAACTTGAAATAGCTCGAAGGGAATTTGAGGCTCCCTTTGCTCCTATGCGGGAACAAAGATTATACTCATCTTGTCATTCAATTCTAATTGCAATTCTATGGAGTATCCTATATATTTTTCCAATAGCTCAAGAATAGCAGGGTCTTCTACCCTTATAGTTTATTTGCAATTTGTGGTCTTTACAAAACTCTCCTTCACTAACTTCATCTTCATCGGGAAACCTTTCAATTATCTCGATTTGAACCCATGGTGCATCCCATGTATCATTAGATTGTATCGAGGTTGAATTGGAATGAAGTTCACGAGTACTAGGAGTTGTGAAGGCTCTAGACAAGGCTCTTGGAATGTTTGTAGATTCATTGTCAATTGAATAAGCTTGCTCATGATCAATATCTTCTACTTGTGTCAGGGGTGTCTAGGGGGTGTAAGTTTCTTCAAGTGGTGAAAGTGGCACATAAGAATCACTCACTGCCTAAGTTAGAGGTACGTATGATTCAATTGATGAGGTCTCTTTTGGCAGTGTTAGAGGAGTATAACTCTCTGACGATTCTTCTTCAATATTAAAAAAGCACCTAGATCCACCTCTCTTAGATCTATCGTTGTAGTCTAAAATTATTCTTCAAATCTAAGCCACTTCATTACAAGAGGAACTTTGCCTATACTTTTTTTATTGATATAGGTTGACTAGTCTTTTCTATCTTGGCATCAGAGAACACGTTAATAGTGCAAACACCTAAGGTAAATTGTATGGGGCCATCCCTTTCCAATAACTCCATAATATTGGTTGTAGTTTCCTTTGGAACCACCTATCTTTGTTTCGATGATTCTCCCTTCTCGAACATTTTCACTTCTATGTTGTTAATTATTTGACTAGGTTATTCTATCTTTTTCATGGGTATAGCTTGAGGGGTTGGATCTGGCATGATAATTTTATTTGTAGACAAATCATAGTCAATAGGGATGCCTATTTTCTTCTTGGTTGCATCCGTTTTGACCATGTTGAATGGTTTAGGATTTCTCTTCACAACATAAATCTTTCCAAGATGTAAGAATCAAACTTCTTGAAACAATGTGGAAGGCATTGCCTTCATCCTGTGAATCCAAGATCTCCCCAACAACAAGTTGTAGCCAGTATCCTTATCGATGACATAGAATATTGTGGGAACTATTTTGGATCCCAAGGAGACTGAGAGCATAATTTTTTTTATTATTGCCACTTTCAAGTTATCATAATCCCTTAGTGCATCTCAACATGCCATTATGTTGGTGTGCCCATATCCCATTCTTTCAAGAAGGCAAAATGGGACACTGTTCACAGTTGCTCCATCATCGATTAGCATCCTCTTAATACAAGTGTCATAGATCCACAGTGGTAATTACAGAGCTAAATTTCCTCATTTAGTTAATTCAGCCTCTAATGGCATCTTCTTGGTGGATTTCTAATCAAATGAGCACTCAGCGTGCTCTGCCTTGGTTAGATTGAGTTGGTTGAGCCGTTGCTTCTTATTCCCAAGTGGGATTGAAGAATGTAAGAGAACGACAAGTTTCTCGCCTATCATTCTCATAATTTGAAACTTCATAATCAAAGTAGTTTGTGACTGGTGCCAATGGATCAGATGGAACAAACCTATCAAATGAGAGTGTTTCAGGTTCTCTAGAGGGAATATTTCCCAGGTTTTCTTTTGATTCCATAAATGGAATGGAGAGTGAAGAGGATGAAAGCAATGAGTGAGATGAAAAAGAGAATGGTGAATTGAATTGAAAGTGATGATGGAAATGTGGGAACATGAAAAGCTCACCCTAGAAGGATTTGCCCTTTAGGTTGAGTTCACCAAAATATGTGTTGTTTAGAATGTAACTTAGGCAATTAGTGAATGAGTCAAACTCCAACACGACAAATGAATTGTCTCCTTGCTAAAACCTCCTAGTTACTCTCACTCTCATGGCAAGAGCCATTCAAATGGAGGTAGAATCAAGGGATTGTTTTGTTCTCATTCATGAGGGAAAATAATGTCATGGGTGGTGGTTGGGTTGTTTGCTTGATGTGTGTGTGGATGTTTATTTATATGGAAGCGTTCGATTGTAGTTGTTGTGGTGATATTAGTATGACTCGGAGGGTCACTAGTCCTAAATTTCCTAAGCCTAGCACGAAGGTTGTTCTATTTGTTTATGATCTAGAGATGCTCTTGTCTCCTTTCTTTGTCTTGAATTATTTGTTTTATCAATTCTTGTTGGTCAATGATGCATTGTTGATGTGTTCTTCGATGGTTTGTTCTACATTTGTTGATTCTGAATTAGATGGGGGAAGTTCTCCCCAATCTTGTCAAGGATGGATCTTATCCAATCTTCCTTGATGCCTAGGCACATTGAATGCTTCGTAGGAGGGGGAAAGTTTATGATTTTGACTATGTTGAAAATGTTGATTATTGACCTCATGATAGTATCGAGGGTTTCCTTTGCCTAAATGTTTTGACTTGTTTAATGTGTTAACCTCATGATGAAATCAAAGGTTTTGATCACACATTTTCTTGACATTTTCCTAATGTTTTTTGTTCTTTTTTATGGATGCAAGCTATATGAATGTAGTACAACTTTTAGTTCTTTTTCTCCAAATTTTTGTGTGATCTAATTAACTAGGAATTGAAAATGGATGCAATCTAAATGAATTTTTCAATGCAATCTAACTATATTTTTGTTGTTTTGTGGAACAATTTTTGAATATAATCTGATGAATTGGAAATAACAACTAATCTATGAACAATAGAAATGAAATTTAATCTAAGAATGCAAGGAAAATATATGCTAAGTAATAAAAAGCAAATCTAATCTAATGCAATAAAGAAAGAAAATCCTATCAAGAGAAAAGTAAACAAATTATTTACTTCCTCAAGAGTAGAGATTTGTTCTAATTACTATTGAAAACATGAAAGGAATCTGGTATGAATTGGGCATTAGTGTTTGGCATGTCCTCAAAAGTCCTTCGTGGCAACCCTCTCTTTATTTGTAGTAGCGGGATCCTCCTCTTGGAAACAAAGATGAAGATGGGAACAACTGAATTGAATTAATCTTTGAAGCTAAAAGAATTGGCCAATGGGAATGATTGATATGAGCATTTGAATGCTAAGAAGTGCAATGGGCTTGATAAATTAAGCTAAGCAAATAAACAAAAGCCATATGGAGTCATGCACGAGTATGAGAATGCTATGGAGATAACTATATGCAAGATCAGAGATGCAATATTGAATTTGCCTCCCCAAATGCATAGAGGAGGGGGTATTTATAGGTTTAAAATCAACAGATTTGATTGGGGAGTGATTTGACTCTAATTAAGAGTGAACAGTGGTTGGAGAGTAGATCACAAAAGAAGAAATGGAGATAACACATGACTGATTGGGAGATAACAAAGATTGATTGGAAGATGAGATTGGGTTGATTGAGAGTCATGAATCAGTCAAGGGGAGTTGGCAATCAATTAGACTTGAAGAATCCCATAATTAGGACTCAATTTGGAGCAAATTTGAGCTAGAACTAGAAGAAAACATGCATAACAAAAGAAGACAAGGTAGCCCCTTTTGAGAAGTGGGTATCCCCTTTTACTAGGGTAGGTCACCCCTAGAAACCACACTTAAAATGTAGGGTCACCCCTGGAGACCCTAAAGACATAAGGGGCAACCCACAAGGGGTGGTTTGCATAGGTGGTTTCAGGGTTGGAGAATGATCTAGAAGAGCTGAAAATGGTTTTGGAACCTTGAAATAAGACATAGGACTTCTGCAAAGTGGGTCACCCCTTTTACCAGGGCAATTATCCCCTAGAGACCACACTTCAAGGGCAAGGTCGCCTAGGGAGACCATGAAAACACAAGGGGCAACCCAGAATAGAAGACTTGAACAAGCAAATTAAGGGTACAAAAAGCTTGGGAAGGTTAATTAGATGGATCAAGAAGGGCGAAATGATGAAAAAGTCCCTAGGGAAAGTGAATTTTGCCTCTTGTGAAGTGAATTCGTCATGTTATCAAGGCTAGAAAGTGACATGATGACTTGTCAAACATGGGTTAGGTGACTAGGAAGACAGTATGCAAGACCTTAGAAGGTTAATTTAGAGATTAGGAAAGCACAAACAAAATGAAAAACTAATGAAAATGTAATGTCCCCATTTGGCATTTAGTCAAATTTGTAACCAATAGCTTATTCCCTTGAGCTTTTGTAGGCTATCTAGGTTGGTTAGGGAGCTCAATTTGTTGTGAAGAGCACAGGTTTAGTTATTTGTGATGTTTTGTCTTGGATTTGAGCTTAGTGGTGTCTCAGGATGGCTATGCAATTTTTGGAAGTTTGTTCAGCTTCCTGAATAGCTCTCCAAGATTCTTGGAGGAGTTGTCTATTTTGAGAAACTCACCCGGAAGGCATCATTTCACATCCCAAAGCCAACAGAGCATATTGGTTCAGTTTATTTCACATATGGATGAAGTTTGGGATTTTCTGCAAAAAAGTAATATTTAGTGAGCTATTTTAATTATTATTTTCACTTAAGCTCCTAGGGGTGAAAATAATTAAAAAGTACCTAAGTGTTATAGCTCATTGGAAAGGTTTTTAAGTGTTCTAAATGATAGACACTTAAAAAGGCGGCCTCACACATGATATATGTTTATTATTTCAAAAAAGGTCTTTTTAAGAGAAGAAATATGAAAAGGTAAAGAGAAAATAATATTATATTCCTCTCAAAAAGTTATAAAAGGGGATGAGAGCTCATTTGGAGGGGCTTTTGGATTGATATTGTTACTTTGCTGGATTGAAACTGAGTGTTCTTCCATTTTTCCTTCTTGAGGACGAAAACTCTCTTGGAGATGATCAGTTTGGGTGGTGAGAGATCCACCCAAGCTGGTAAGGGTGATTTCACACAGAGATCACATATGAACTGAAAATATGTCTGATATTTGATGGTTGTTGTTTGTCAATGGTGATTAATAATTTTGGAGTGTTTTCTAAGATGTTTCCTGTGAAATTTTGAAGTGCAGATTGCTTTTATTCTTGTTGGCCATACATATGCATGAGAGATGTCTTGGAGTTTGTAAGAGGATCAAATCATGAATGTTCCCGGAGTCTTTTGATTGATGATTGTCAGTTTATAATATTCATTTCTGAGCAATCTAATGAAACTTTGATGCAGATTTGGATATTGAGTGTATGTATGTACCATCCATGGTCATACTGGGTAGAAGTACCATTTTGTTGTGAAGTTATTGTTAATAGTTTTGTAGCAGATGATGCTTGGGCATTAATAACCTTGTGATGGCATTATTTACTAGAACATTTGCTAAGTGTTTAATGTTGTTATGATCTTTTCTAGAGCAGTCCATACATTCATCATGGCACAGTACAGCAGATGGATGTGAATTACTTTAAGGCAGTTTCAACTTAGTTTTTGAGGTTGTAGTCTTCATTAATGATGGTGTCTAGGTCTGAATTGAGGTGTTGCAATTAATGATAGGGTTTTGAGACTCCATTGTGCATAATTTCATGGTCCATGACCCTGCGGGGACATCCATACAACAAGGGGTTTTCTGATTTTCTGAATAATCTTTCCATCAGCAGCTTCTTTCTTGCATGCTTTCAATTGGGGCAGATCTAATCAAGTGTTTATTGATGCTATTACTTGTTCAAGTTGATTCCATGATGCCATGATCTTCATGAGAGTTGTGATGATGATTTACTTCATTTTTCTTATTTGTGTTGCAGCTTATTTATTACATTGTATTCAATTATTTTAAGTTGTAAAAACACTTATAACCCCTAGATGGTTCAACCGCTAGTGTGGAGAGAAAATTGTTTATATTTCTTAATTCAATCGCCCACTGAATAAGTGGAGTATCCCCACTGCATAAGTGGATGCCTATTGAAAAGTAGATGCCTGCTTTATAGCAAATAATTGTATTAGTTTATTTGCATAAGCTTTGAATTGTAAACCAAAGAACTGTATGCTCTCACCTCACCCAATTTGAGAACTTGGTGATCAAAAATGTGGAGGTTCTATTTGGTTGCATACTTGTGCTAACCCTATTGTGATAGTTTTCATAATTTTGAAAAAAAAATTGGGGTAGCATATTACAGAAAACATGTTGCCAAGAGGAAATTTGTTGAGAGGTTGTATATATTTCATGCTTACATGTATATGATTAGGACTGTAATTCATCCTCAAACTACCATGTAGGCCTATGCGCCTTTTTCATACTTAGGTCTACATAACAACTCAATCAAGGGAAATAACTTAGCAGTTGACTATGACAAAGGGTAGGTTATCTCCCTCCTACAACTCCTTAACTAATTGAGAAAAAATTATATAAAAGAAATACTTTTCCCATGCAAACACTCTAGATAACAAGTAAATCAAGTAGATTGACTATTGTCCAACTAATGTTTTCCATGTATCTCCTTATCTTAACTTGAGAGTAAATTTTAGTTATCTATCATTTAGCTCTTAAAACACAAAAATAATAATCACTTAACTATTGTCTTAATTTATTTAATTTAATTATATTTTGTGTATATTTTATTTTAATTTATTTTGTATGAATAAAATTTATTTATTATTAATAATATAATTATCTAATATTTTATTATTATTATATATTCATTTATTTATTTTATTCCCATTATTATTATTTGCTCTATTTAATAATTAATTTAATCAAACAAATACTTTCCCTTAGCTAATTCTATCATCAATTAATTATTTTCCTAGCTTAATGAATAAAGTTTAATTTATCAAGAAGAGGGTCATGACACTCGGGGAGCTTCAAGATAAAATTATTGTAGTCCTTACAAGTTTATGTATCATGTCCCCTAGTTTTATTGAAAGAACATTTTTTTTAGGATTGTAATCCCTAGGTCTGTGATAGGGGTCATATTTGTTATCGTCAAAGGATTGATTATTTTGTAGCCTATTATCCCTTTGATAATAATTGTTCTTAAGTGATAATTGTTTTGGGAGGGTAGTAAATAGCAATGACCACTACATGGACATTTTGATTCCCTTGATTTGAGTAATTTTTGTTTCCAGTGTAGTTATTGCTGTTGTAATTACAATTATTGTTATTACCACTATTATTCTTAATGGGTGGGGCGTATGTAACCTCGTCTGTCATGGAATTCCTATTGCTTTTTTAAAAAATTGGTGTCAAACCTAGTCTTTGTTATTGTTATTTATCAAGTTTTATTTATTGTTTTTGCCTTAGATGACCAACCTTCCATTTGTTTCATACATTTACTACCATTGTCAATAGTGGCTTGGTTAATTTAGAGAGAACTTTCCAAGGACTCTTCACAACACTTTTACAAATATTTTGGGACCTCTTCTTTTGTGTCCCTATTCAATACATGCAAAAAGAGGTTACATAACTCAAGATGATCCATTTGAGGTGTGTTAGTTGAGGAATTGAAAACTTGTCTCTAAAACCTAATTAATAAGTGGACTACTAACTCGTTACCATCTTGTTTCACATTTAAGAACTCCTTGGTTCTATCTTTGATTATCTTGTTTTAAAGGTTGCCACAAACTCTTTGATGAGCTATCAAAATGAATGAAATAAGCCCTCAAAATGAATGAAATAAGCCCTCAAGTAACTAGTAATAATAGTCAAGAGTAATCCCTTCTAAGTTCTTTGAAAAGATTCAAGCAACTATGGTAGGAGTTACCAAAAAGCAATGTCATATGACTTTATGGGTGCATTAGGATCTCCCTCTCCCTTGAACATAGAAAGGTTAGGGAGTGGTTAAGGAAAAATCATGCTTCAAATGGTATACTCCAAAGGTTCTTTCAAATATTCAAGATACATCCCTGAGAAGGGGTCATGCATAGAAGTAGGTGGTCCTTTAAAAGTAGACCCCATACGAGGGACTCGATAGATCGACTAGGCTTGAAAGGCTAGTCTTGGTTGTTAGAACCTAGCAAACATTGAATAGCTTTGATGGACATGTTTGATTGGTTGGAACCTAGGTGAGGTTGTATAACTTTGATCCATGTTCATTAGCATCCTACCAAGTTGGTGCATGTTTGTCAAGTGAAAGGGTGGAGGAGGAGGAGGTGCAAATGTCTTGTTGCTCATATTTCATGAATAGAAATTAAAGTATAGGGGCAACTGAGGAATCCCCTAGTTTGGATCAACCTAAGCAATGATAAAAGGATTTATATTGTTTCTCCATGTAGAAGTTCTTGGTCTTGTGTTCCTTAGGAAAGGGTTTTTATGGGCATGTTTAGTACTATTGCTTTCAATGTTCTAATGTGTTGCACTAGTGTATCAATGAGAGTCTCTAATATTGGACTAGTTTGTATTATTTATTCCCCACCTTTGGGAGGGATTTGTTGATCGTTATGATGTTCTTCATTAGGAGGTTGGACCATCTTATTTGCCATTATTTTTATCCGATTATGTGGTTACATGTGTTGTGATGAGACTTAGTCATTTTGGTAGGCCACCTCGAAGGCTACTTGCACATTTGTTATCTTTTTATAAACGGTCCATCTCATTGTCAAAGTGAATGGCAATGTCTTTATATATCATGAAGCAAGGATATTATTAGTGAATCTTAGACTAAACTAATATGTGTCATGCTAATGGGTGACTTAGTTTTGGTTGGATAACAATCCCTTGGTATTATAACCATATGAGATTAATGAATTTGGTGAGGTCTTTATTTGTTCCAATTTTTGTTTCTGTTCATGGTGGGTGCCATCAAACTTAGTGTCCCTATCATAATTAATGTTATGTACATAAGAGCCAAGGGATTGTGAGGAGGGATGTGTTGATCAAATTTGGGGTAGAAAATTCATTAGAAATGGATTTCCCTTGGGTTCTCTTTTGTCTTGACATATTCAAGGGTTCTATGGGTGTCATAAAATAAATGGATGAAGAGAAGGAAAATGGATGGAACAAGGGAAGAAAGGTGAGAGTCCACTTATCACAAGGATTTGTCTTTCATGTCAATTTTACCAAAATATGACTCGCCACTACTATTTGTGACTCACAAATGGTACACACAAGGAATACTAGCATTGATCAAAAAAGTGGTAGACTACTATTGTTTATTTGGAAATACTAAATATAATGGTAGGGAATTGGGTGGACTCCCCTCTTTATGAGGAATTAGTTCTTTATGGATAGTGGGGATATATGGTTGAGGTGTGACTATTGTACATAATGTATTGAATTCTTCATAGAGAGCATTGAGGTTTTGTTGAAAAAATTTAAAGAGAGTGTCCAAACTAGTAGTCTCTCAATTGAATATTTCGTTCAAGTGAGTCATTTTAATTACTTGTATAAAAAGTTATTTTCTCGTTGATTTATTTCTAGAGCTTCATTTTGTTTGGCTACTTCAATGGTTGTAGGAGTTGGTAAGTTCTCTCTTAGCTCTCTCAAAGTGACTTTCACCTAATCCTCTTTAACTCTTGGACACATGGGCATGAAATTCTTACCATGACCAAAAGGAATAGGAGAAGGTTTAAAATCACTTTGATGCCTCTTTGGTTGAAAGTGAAGTTATTTTTGTTGTTTTCAATCAATTTGCAAGTTTTTAGTGTTTTCAACTTCTTTGTGTTTTATTTATGTTGATCTTTGAGGTCACAAATGGGTCATTTCAAATGTTTTATTTGTTTGGAAGATCATGAATTTGACTATGTTTAGAGCATATTTCAACTTGAATGTGTTGGCAAGAGACACTATGGATTCATGAATGTTGTCATTGATGGCAACAAAGTTCATCCCACACATCCGCAGGACATGGTGTGTCTCTACTGGAAGTCAGAATAAAGATGGTGGTGGTCCGGTAAACAAGAATAGAGCATGTGGCAAGGTCCGATAGACAGGTCCGGATCTCTCAGAGGAAGTATCTTGGTGAAGTGTGGATTTGGGGAAGTAAAGAGTACTACCTTGAGTGATAGATTCCAAGGTTTTAGCCTCTGGTGATAGATGAGGCAAAAGATATGAATACTTGAGTACCGGGTTCCTGAGTAACAGTGTGAATAGAGGAAGAACTGACTGACAGAACATCAGACTATTTTCTGGATGTGTTTCTGATGGTGGTAAAGGTTATGAAGACATGAATTATGTTTGGCTGACATGATTAATGATTTCTACAAGTATATGCTTGATCCGCATTACTTGATGTGCAAGGATTCAGCCGACAGAACAAAGTTTGTGAAAAGATTGACTATTCCGGGTGCCGACTAGAAAGATAATGAAATCACTTGTGCGGATATATATATAGGATGGATTTAGTTGTGATATGAGTGTTGTGGTGTTATTGATGTGCGAATAAAAGTAGAGCAAAGCAGAAGTAGTAAGGAAGGTCCGGTATGTGAAAGGAAAGCAGCAAAAGAGAAGAGGAAAGATGAAGTGCAGCAGATCAGTGTACTGAGCCTAACCAGAACTGAACCCCAGCATATGTGGATGCTACCAATCAACTCAAGTATTGTATAAGACTCATTTTGTAGACAGTGTGTCTCTTGTAGGCAATGTGCCTCCTTGTGAGCAGTGTGCTCGGGCAGTGAGCCCTAATTGGCAAGTGCCATTTTGTATTTCCTTATTCTTCTAACAGAGAATAATCTTTGGGTTAATCACCCCGTGGTTTTCTCCCTTAACAGGGTTTCCACATCAAAAATATTATGTCATGTGTATCTCCATTTCATGGTTATGTTTGCTTGTTTGAGTTAATGCTGCATTGATTAATAAGAAAGTTCAGAAAAACAAATTATTAGGATAACTGATTCACCCCCCCTCTCAGTTATCAACAATTGGTATCAGAGCCAAGTTCCTCCTAACAGAGCCTAACAACTTAAGGAAGATCTAGGAGTTCAAATGGATGCATATGGTTTAAGGGAGCAACTCAAGACTACCCTTGATGATCTTGAACAGTCAAACTCTGAAGTCAATGAATTAAAGGAAAGACTCAAACAGGCTGATGATTTCATGAGAGAACTAAAAGACAAATTAAGTCTCTCTATGAAAAAGAGAAAGGAGCTGCTTCAGCAATTGGCAAGATAAGGTAAAGCAAATAATGCAAATGAAGAGCCGAAGGAAAAAACTAAGTTGTGTGAAAAGTTATCAAAAGAAATCATTATGGTAAGACATGAAATGGAATCAGGAGTCATGAAGTTTACCCAAGAAGTTGAAGACAAAAGAAAAACTGAAGATAATCTAAGACAATCTCTCAAGGAGAAATCAGAAGATTGCCACCAGATGGATAGAATTATTAGACATCTTGAATCTGATCTTGAAGATGCCAAAGATAATGAAGAAAAACTTGAGGATCAAATTGTCTCTCTAAAAAGGGATCTTCAAACAGCAAATGAGTATAAAGAGAAATTCAAGATAAGTTCTGCTCAACTTGAATTTCTTCTTGGAAGTCAAAAGAAGGTAGATGACAAGTGTGGTTTGGGATATGAGAAAGGAGAAAGCTCCAGATCTGGTCAGAAGAATTTTGGATCAGAAAATCCAAGGATCAGGCCTAGAAGACCTCCGGTAAGACAGCCTAATGCTCAAAGATATCCATCCTTCAATGGATACTGCCACAACTGCAATCACTTTGGTCACAAAGCTAATCAGTGCAGAAAAAGAATGAATCAGACTAATTCATCCTTCTCCGAACAATGTTTTAACTACAAAAGGTTATGGTCACAAATCTCATGAATGTAGAATTATGCAAATGAACAAATCATTCAATGGTAGATGCTTTGCATGCAATAGAATAGGTCATATGGCTAATCAATGCAGATCAAGAGGATATCAATCTAATATGCAAAGAAATGTTGTTTGTCAAATTTGCAATAGATTCGGTCATATTGCAAAATTCTGTAGAAGCAAGAATCAGGACAAAAGAGGTCCGGTATATCATAGACAGAATCAAGATAAGGGGAAACAAAAGGTGAATGCGGATGAAGTTAAAAGTGAAATGAACAAGATTTGGGTAAAGAAGAGTATAGAGAATGTAGAGGATGGATCCGCACCAGACTCTGGTGCTGATATTCCTTCCAAAAATTAAGAGATGAGCTCTGGCTCAGGGGGAGACACAAAGAAAAACTTGTTCCCCCAGCCAATCAATTGGTGCCTGAAATTGGCACATGTGAAGCTGCGGATCAAATGGTTTCTAGAGAAACATGTAAACAAGGTCAGGTAAAGATCTGAGAGATCCACAAGAAAATTTAAAAAGTTTAATTCCTTCAAAATTGGTCCGGTTAAACAAGTCTTCCAGGAAAATAGGTTTCTCACAAGGTTGGCCCGGTATGGATCCAAATTGAAATAGCCTGATCTGCAGATATATGAGATGATCAGGAGAAGAAGTGGACATTGTGATTCATCACTAACATTGATCACAAAGGCATCATAATGATCCGAATGAGTTTCTTCCTCCTTGAACAAGGAAAACTAGGCAAACCGGAATGAATTAGGTTGCGCATTTATTGCAGGGTTAAAATTAGGGCTTCTTCGAATAAAAGAGTTCATTTGTCTGTCATTTACACATTTGCACACTCACATGCAAAGAAGAAAGAAAAGGAGCTCTGCAAACAACTTCTCCCAAAAGATCAAGGCAACTCTTCATACAACTCTATTCGGATTTCTTCGTGTGCCCTAACCTGCGTAAAAGGTATTTATCATTCTTGATATCCTTCAGTAAGATTGTTTGATGATGGATACTCTAAATATAGTAAAGATCTCTGATAGACCTCGGCCCACATTTAAGAAACATCCATATAAATCCTTGGAGGTAGATCCCCTAGGAGCCATTTCCAATGTTCCGCATGGCATTTTGCATACAAAAGACATTAGGGTTTACATACACGCAAATATTGAAGAGTTTGGGGAATTCAAACTAAGAGATATCTATCACAAACAACTATTAGATGATTCATTTGAGCTCAAACCTCAATACAAGGGCCTCCGGAACAAGCACTTTGCACAATACATACATTTCCCCTGTTTTACGGAGGATGAATGGGTTAGGTATATTTTGAGTAGAATACATGACAACTTCATGTGGTTAAATGGACCATTCAAAATCACAAAAGATGCCATCAGGGCAGTTACCGGATTACACTCATCCAGTGGGATTCCTATTCTTAAATCTGTGAAGAATCAAACTGTGAGTGAGGCTATCGGATCCAAGTTTGACAAAAGAGCAATGACAATAGATGACATCTCTAATCCGGATGTCAAGTTTACCTCCATGATCATTGGATATAAAATATATCATTCTAGCAGGGAAAACTCTGTACCTGGAATTGCCATCTACACAGCTTATGAAATGTTAAGAAAGGATGTAGACTATGATCTTTGTCAGCTTCTCTTGAACCAACTCTTGGAGAATCTGCAGAAAATCAAGAAAGACAAAAAGAATTCATTCAAGTATGGTGGATTAATATTGTGCTTATTTTTCTACTTTATGAATGAGCTTCTCAGATCTAGTGGCTGGGTGTGGGAGAATGATAGGCCAGTAGCTATCCAAATTAAAGATTATTTTCATGGACTTGGTGACAACAAAGCACAAAATACAGCTTTGTGGGGATACTTCAAGAACTTTTAGAGCATGATGCAAGCAAGAGAAAGAATTCCTCAGTCTCTTGTTGAAAAATACAAAGACACAGTATGCTTTATGGTAGAGACAGATCAGTGCCTAATGGAGGCAGTAGACCCAAGAACTATGTGGATCATGCCCATGGGGTATGAAGTCGATGAAAAAATTGTGGAGCTGCATGTTCAACACATGCTAAGTCAGTCAAAGGATCCAAAGGCAGAAATGTTTGGAACCTTTGAAGAACTGAGTGTAAAGATTCATGTGGAACTCAGAGAACCTGAGATCAAGAGGAAGGTGAGAAAAGAAGTAGAAAATATTGCCCAAGGCATTGGCATCTCAAAGGAGGCACTTGATGCCCACAAGAAAAGGATGGAAAGGGCTGAGGAAGAGAAGAAAGAGGCAGAAAAGAAAAGCAAGGAAAGTGCTCCGGTAGAAACCTCAACTCGGACCAGATCATCAAAGAGATCTGCACCTGTCACAGCCAAAAGCTCAAGAACATCAAAACTGGAAGTCCAGGCATCTGGCAAAAGAGAGAAAAGATCCAAGACAAAAGCCACAAGGGCTTATGCAAGTCAAAGAGATGAAGAGGAAACCGAATCAGATGAGGGGGTAAAGGAAATAAAGAAGCAGAAGAAGAAAGGATCTGGTAAACCCTCCACAGGCCAAGAAAAGGAAGAAATGGCAGAGGAATTTGTTGAAAAGCCCAACCTGTCTCTAAAAAGTGTAATCAAATTAGTCACTATGGATGGAAACCTTCAACCAATGGCCGAATTCTATGATGATTACAATGAGGCTAACCAAAAGATCCTGCAGGAAGCTACAATCAGGTATCTGAACATATACAATAAGGCTTTCATTGAAATAATATCTCTAATTCCTAAGAGCCTAGAAAAGGAATTAGAAATAAGAAAGAACAATGCCATGGCAAAAGACATTGAGATTCGGGAACAGATAGCTATTCAGCTATATCCTGCAATCGATCCCAAAACAATGAATATGATATTCAAAGATTGCAAGGATGAATTCAAGAGCAAAGCAAGGATGAATCAGCTCATGCTTGGTGAAACCGACAAGGTGGCAAAAGAGACTGAAGAGATTCTCCAGAATACTCTTAAAAAGTTCAACATTCCTATCACAGAGGACTCTGGTAAAGACAAGAGCTCAGAATCCCCTATTCCGGAAGAAGTGGCTCATGGACAAACAAATATCTCTCCTTCGGTTTCCCCTATAGCTTCCAGATCTAAAGGAGAAGACACAATACAGGAGAAAGAAGCAGGAGTGAAGGAAAAAGAAGCTGACAGTACCAAGGTTGCAGAGGAAGAGAAGACCCCAACAGAGAAAACCACAACTGATAGTGGTAAGAATGTAGAAGGAGAGAAAGCTCCAAGGGACAGCCCTAAGACTGCAGAAGAAAAGAAAAATCTGTCTCCGGCAAGAGACACTGCAGAATCAGTCAAGGACTTCTTGACAAAAGCAGCTATGGAGATTGATGAACCGGACCTATTAAAAGGGCCTCTGGACTTTGACTCTCTATCTCCGGTGCAAACAATGAAGATAGCTTCATTTTCCAATGCGAAGGCCAAAGAGAAACTACTGAAATCTCACATGGAAGACTGTGAGCTTATAGAGGTAGCATCCGGAGTTTTGGAAAAGATCATGCCAACTTTTCAGAAGGATCCCACAGCATCCTCTTCTGGTAATCTCAAAACTCTAGTCAGCAGTGTTAATACACATTTTGATTCTCTAGAGAAGTCAGCTAAAGAAAAGGTCCATAAGGAGTTTTTGAATAAGAGATTCTCAGAGGTACAAGGATTGATCATTAATGATAGGAGGAATATGAATATTGGGATAAAGAGCTTAGAAAATGCTCTTAAAGATGGCGAAGAAGTATACAAATTTTGTATTTCATGGTCCAAAGCAACAGTAGAGATTGAGAAGAAAATAAAAGAGCAAGAGGATAAACTACTAAGTTTGTCTCAAAGTTTTGATCCTCTCTCTTCCTCCAGAGTCAATCAAGAGTGTCAGACTATTGCAATCACAAATGCAATAAATAATTTTGAGAAGGAAAGGAAGAACATGATCAGCTGGATGGGTGAACTTAGGAGGATCATTGTCCCTAAGTTAGAGGCCATGCATGAGGCCATAAGTGAAGCTCAAATCACAGCCCAGACAAATGATCCGACAGATCTTAAGAGGGCAGAAGCTTTTGCATTTTTGTTGAGTGGTCACATCTCAATTTTGGATAGAATGAAGCAAAGTTGGGCTGCAGAACTCATCCAACTGAAAATAACTTTTGCAGACATACTGCAGTATATGTAAGTATTCCATATATATATACTTATACGGCTAAGTATAGTAAAATTTTGGAAAATTTTGGTGTGCGGACCCTACCCTTTGCCATTGATGTCAAAGGGGGAGTGAAGAGCAGTGAAAAATGAGGAATCCAACTAAGGGGGAGCTCTGGTAAATATATATAATAACAGAGCATCAACCAAGGGGGAACATAGTGTAAACAATTAAGTCATTTTTCACTAAGTGTTACCATCAATGCCAAAGGGGGAGATTGTTGGCAAGAGACACTATATGGATTCATGAATGTTGTCATTGATGGCAACAAAGTTCATCCCACACATCCGCAGGACATGGTGTGTCTCTACCGGAAGTCAGAATGAAGAATGTGGTGGTCCAGTAAACAAGAACAGAGCATGTGGCAAGGTCCGACAGATAGGTCTGGATCTCTCAGAGGAAGTATCTTGGTGAAGTGTGGATTTGGGGAAGTAAAGAGTACTACCTTGAGTGATAGATTCCAAGGTTTTAGCCTCCGGTGATAGATGAGGCAAAAGATATGAATACTTGAGTACCGGGTTCCTGAGTAACAGTGTGAACAGAGGAAGAACTGACTGACAGAACATCAGACTATTTTCTGGATGTGTTTCTGATGGTGGTAAAGGTTATGAAGACATGAATTATGTTTGGCCGACATGATTAATGATTTCTACAAGTATATGCTTGATCTGCATTACTTGATGTGCAAGGATTCAACCGACAGAACAAAGTTTGTGAAAAGATTGACTGTTCTGGGTGCCGACTAGAAAGATAATGAAATCACTTATGCGGATATATATATAGGATGGATTTAGTTGTGATATGAGTGTTGTGGTGTTATTGATGTGCGAATAAAAGTAAAGCAGAGCAGAAGTAGTAAGGAAGGTCTGGTATGTGAAAGGAAAGCAAAAAAAGAGAAGAGGAAAGATGAAGTGCAGTAGATCAGTGTACTGAGCCTAACCGGAACTGAACCCCAGCATATGTGGATGCTACCAATCAGTTCAAGTATTGTATAAGACTCATTTTGTAGATAGTGTGTCTCTTGTAGGCAGTGTGCCTCCTTGTGAGCAGTGTGCTCAGGCAGTGAGCCCTAATTGGCAAGTGCCATTTTGTATTTCCTTATTCTTCTAACAGAGAATAATCTTTGGGTTAATCACCCCATGGTTTTCTCCCTTAACAGGGTTTCCACATCAAAAATATTGTGTCATGTGTATCTCCATTTCATGGTTATGTTTGCTTGTTTGAATTAATGCTACATTGATTAATAAGAAAGTTTAGAAAAAGAAATAATTAGGATAACTGATTCACCCCCCCTCTCAGTTATCAACAGAATGATGTGGACCTAGAGTTTTGTTTTTGCTGTTTTGCTTTGGAATATGTGTGAATGTGGAAAATAATTGTTTTTAACTATACTAAACTACTTAAATGAATGACAATAGGAAACTTTTTTTATTTTTTATGTTTATGTTTGCATGCATATAACAATCCTACTGCTGAAAAATGAAAGCTAATCTTGAAAAATCAATAAGCAATGTGTTTCTTCATTTTTCACAATTAAGTTTTTCTACTATCCTCAACAAATAAACAACACTTTTTAGTTTACAAATGATATTCATTATCTTGTTGATTTGAGTTGAATGTTCATGTTGAAGAATCTATTTTTGTTTGAATGAAACCACCTAGCGTACTAATTTTTTTTGTGTTGATTGTTGGTGTTCAAGTTTGTCTTTTGATCCTAGAAATAAGTTGTATAATGTTGTTCTTACAATGGAATTTGTGCAAATAAATTAATCTATCTACAATAAATTAAATATACTTCTATCTAATCCAAATCTAAAACAAAAATTGGTTTAGATTTAGAGCAAACAAGATTCCTACACTTAACTAAATCAAACAATTAATCTATTATATTATAATAAAATAATCTAAAATCATTGTAAATGGAGATTCCACACCTGGCACAAAGAGTGGTCCAATATGTGAAATGAATTTTTGGTGGTTAATTGGTCCTCAAGGACCCAACTATTATGCCTCTCCTCTTCTCTTAAATGTAGACTCTTCTCTATTGGTGGAAGGAAGACAAGACATTCGAGACTAACTAGACACCAAAGAGATTGAAGGGGGTGTTATAGCTATCAACAATATTGAGAACAAAGATTTGAATTTATTAAACTTAACCACTATACAAATCCTGGATGTTCTATGTGCTTGGTAGATTGTGGTATAGGCTATGTAAAGATTGTATGAAGTTTTGAAATTTTGGTGCAATTTTTCATGAGAACAAGTAAAAAGTTAGACTTATTACAATTGAAAAAAGGAGAGAATCAAGATGCCAAAATTCCTAGAAGAAAAGGCCCAAGAATAAGCTTGCAAAAATCCATTAATAGCATGAGATCCAAATTAGAGGGGATAATTGTAGGTAGATTAAGCTTGGTGTTGATAAGGCTTAGCCCCTTCATAGCCTCTTCATTAGACATAATATTTGATTATTTAGTATTATATAATACAATGTTCTCATTAGATATAACATTTGATTAGTAGAATATAATAATGCTTTCATATTGAGATTTCTAGAAGCTTCTTTCTTCTAGAAGCATCTTTGTATTCCTTTAAAATAATTATTATGAAGATATTTTGGATTGCCTTTGTTCAGAAAATCCCTCTTGTGAGTTTTATTCATGTGCAATCATATCAATTGGTATCAAAGCCAAAGGATCATGGCCTTGGATCTGGTCTTCTCAAAGGTTTTGGTCAACCTTTACCAGTGCCCTCCCTTTTTGGTTTCCATAGATCTAGACTCCTTGAGGGTTTCATTTGGTGTTCCCTTCTAGATCTTTATTTGCATCCCAAGATCTAATCTCCTTGAGTTTTATAGCTTTGACCCTCATTAGATCTATGTTCTCTTTTTCTTAGGTATCACAATGTGAAACTTTGCAGCTCATTTCTAGGGCCTTCTGAGTGGTTTTTGAGGATTTTAGCAATCACTAGAAGTGTTTGGCTCATTGAGATCTTTGATTTTTAAAAAATAATTGAAATTGGAGCTCTAGATCAAAAGTTATGCCCTTCAAAAGGTACTCTACTAAAAAACCCTCAATGCACATTCCTTTCTTCTTCTCACCATCTTGTAATGGCTCCTAAGTGAAATACCCAGAGTGAAGAGACTTCTAAGTAGTTAGTGAACATGAGTTCTCCAATAAATTTTGCAAAATCAAACACAGAGCCAAAATTGTGCCATGCAAGATCTAGTTGCATCTTTTCAAATGACACTCCAATGCCCTCTAGCCAATATGCATGCCAGTCAAACCCCTAGCTTCCAACTTGAAATGAAGGTTTATATTCCTAAATGTGATGGAATCTTTGATGGTGAAAAGCTATATTTTTGGCTTTACAGTCTTGAGGCATATTTCAAAACATGGCCTAATCTAACTAACCCCTAAAAGGTGCAAATACCTAAGGTCCATCTATTAAATTTATCCTTGAATTAGTGGACCAATCATTAGATAATGCTTGTGGCAAGAGGAGAGGAGATCATTGAGTGGTCAGATCTGCAAGAAACTCTTAAGGGAATATTATATCCCCCTAGCTATCTGTGGAATAGGTTAGGTTGATGGCTATAACTCAGACAAGCTCAAGGTCAATCAATGCAACAGTATATTGATGCCTTCAAAAAGCTTCAATTCAAGCTCAATATTTTAGATGCATAAGAGGTACTTGTTACATTACATTTATTTCTAGTCTATATTCTTCCCTTTGTAAAGAGGTATCTATGTTTGAAGTTGAATCTTTAGATAGTGCTTTTAAGCTTGCAATGGCTATAGAAAATAAGTTAGGGATTAAAAGGGAGATGCTAGAACCTCCAGTAACCCTAGTGGCCAATCATAATTTCCAAATAAGTCATCCTCCCCCACCACTAGTAACAAGAAACAACTTTGTAGTTATCACAAGTGTTGGAGTCATTCCATCAATGAGGAGTGTAGGGTACTCCAAAGAAAGAGAGAAGGATAATCCTATAGAGCCTGACCTTACCCTTGTTCTCATGACTAAGAACTACTCTAAGGCCTGTCACAAGTCTATTTTCACATAGAACTATCAAATCAAGAATACTATGTCTCTTTTGATCATTTATAATGGAAGCAAAAAGAATCTGGTTAGTGAAAGGTTGGTCACCACTCTCCAACTCCCCACATATGAACATCATCAACCATATCATCTGGGTTGGGTATAGGAACATGGGCCTCGTAAGTTAATCAACAAGGTTTGTGTAATGACCTTTGATATTGGGACTTTCTAGGGTACAATTGAATGCGATGTAATACCATTGGATTGCTCAAATCTCCTTCTTGGATGACCATTCTAGTATGACTAGAGTGTAATTTATGATGGATGACTAAACATCTACCAGATCAAAAAAGTTGGTAAGGTGTATAATCTTACTTTTGCTTCTAGTGCTAAATCACATTTCATTTCATTTCATGTTTAAAAATAGTCCTAAATCACATTTCATTTCAAGTAAGCCTATTGTTGAATTATCTTTCTATTTTTCAATAATGTAGCTCTTTAGACTTCTCAGGCTAAGTATAAGGAAATTCATGATAAGCATCACATCCCAGGTTCTAACTTCATAGTTGGGGGTAAAGTCTAGCTTTATATGGATTATAAAAGGCTTAAAGGTTAACAACATCATAAGCTCAAGCCTATTAGATATGAGCCTTATACCATTATACAATAGATAAAATATAATGCCTTCAAAATTGATCTCCCATCTCAACTTGGAATCCATTATGTGATTAATGTTAATCATCTAAAGCGATATGAGCCACCTCACTTAGAAGAAGAAATTCCTCTCTCTTATCTTGAGCATAATATTCTAGATTTTTATCCTCCTTTGGATGTAGATACTATTTTTTAGGTTTGCACATGATCTATTAGGAGTGGGACTACCACTACTACTTGGTTGGTTGTAAGGATACCCTAACAACCCAAGGAGAAAGTGGATCTCATAGGCATCTTTTGAGTAGCATTTTCCCCATCTTAAGGAGAAAATGGGGACACTTTCCTCTAAAAAAGGAGGAATTGGTAAGGCTTAGCCCCTTCATAGCGTCTTTATTAGACATAATAACTGATTAGTTAGTAATACAGAATATAATCTTCTCATTAGATATAATATTTGATTAGTAGAATATAATAATGATTTTGTATTGATATTTCTAGAATCTCCTTTCTTCTAGAAGCATCTTTGTATTCTTTTAATAAAAGACTTATTATGAAGATGTTTTAGATTGCTTTTGTTGAGACAATCTCTCTTGTGAGCTTTGTTCATGTGCACTCATATCAAGTGTAGCTAAAACTAGCTTGAACTAGAGTTCTAAAGGAATTAAAGGTGATAAATTAAGCACATGCAAAGAGTTCGTAGACATAAAAATAAATCACACATTCACCTTTTTTGATAATAATTCCTCATTGAGGTAAACATGCATTTGTTGAGGTGGTTATATAATTACCATGGTGTACATGATAATTTCTAGGGTGAACCAATAAAAAGGGAAGAATGTGCAACTTAAAATTTTAAAAAAACAAGGTTTCTAAATAACAAGGTACAAATGCCTAAAAAATGACTTAGCAAGCAAAAGGCAACAAAAATAAGGGGCCTAGGGAGCTGATTAGATGCTTCCATCTTATTAGAATCAATTGAGATAGTTTTAATTTATTTAATGCCACATAGTGTCATGTGCTGGGCCATGGGGTCACCATTGGACCATCACGTATACTTATCCATTTTAGGCAATCGTAGACTCCACTCACATGAAGTTAATGATTGACACCTTAGTTAGCCACTCCTTAATGTCCCTTAATTTCTCTTCTATTGGTTGGGTTGTCTATGTTGTTGCATTTATGAGGATCTTAATTGTTTCAATCTAGATGAAGGCCTTATAGTGTAATTCCATGATTTTCTAGTTGCCCTTCCTAGATGTTAAGTTTCATTTGCCTACAAAAACTTGTCTTGTAGGAATTGAGGATTGGGCCAAATTCTTCTTGAGTGATTAGGCTTCTCATGTGTCCAAGATCTTAACAAACCTTGTAGAAACAAAAAAATTCAAGATTTTACCTTGGTTACATCCATTGGCATTTGCATCTTTCCAACAAAATCTAATTGCTCTTGGTATGTCTTTCTATATTAGTTGAAAATTATCTTGTAGAAGTTCACCTCCAATTTAGATAGAAACTAATAATGTTTCTCATTCAATTTAAACTCTCAAAATATTGGAATGTAGTATTACATTATATGTTTTTGATATTAGTAAAACACGAGTAAGGGTTGGGCCCATTACATAGAGAAGCCAAAAAGGCAAGTGATGAGAGTCTCATGAGGGGTGAGACTACCAAGCATTACATTCATAAGTAGACAAAATAAAGAACACCAGAAAGACTAGAAGAAAGACTAGAAGAAAACAACACAAGAACATCAAAGGACCAACATAGTAAAAACCAAAATTATTGGTCATCCAACTTCTTCTGCTCACTAATTGCCTATCATTATTAATTTAGGAAGTTTAGTTTATCAAGGAAGGTGACCTCCCATGAGATTTCCTCTTCATTTTTGGATTTTCCTTTAACACCTAGCAACTTAGCTCTTCTTTTATTGGCAAGGCCTTCCTGCAACACAATTTTCTCACTGGTGTCCACCTTCTTACCTTTCTTTTTTTCCAACTTAGACTACAGTACATAGAGATTATTGAAAGATTTTTTAATGATTTCCCTACTGAATGTAATAATCTCAACCATGTTCTCCTTTATGACATTCTGGTTCTTCTTCAGATTGGTTATGTTCTGCTCTAGCTATTCCCATTGGCCAAAAGTGTTACAGAACTTCTGGACTTCCTCCCATATGTTCTCTTCCACCTCATCCCTCTGCCACTGCAGGTTTTGCTTGTAGCGGTCTTTTCCCATCTATTGTATTTTATTTTTAGTTGTGTGCATATGAGAGAGTTGTCATTTCATGATGTTAGTATGAAGAATGAGACTTTCCTGAAGCTGGTTGACCTTGTCCTTCAAAGCAATGCAGAAGCTGCATTTGGTGTTGTTGTCTTTAAAGGATTGTTTGGAACCAAAAGGAGGTTTCACATAATGCTTGAAGGCCATAGTAAGGGTGTGAGTGGGTTCCTCTAAAGGAGTTTTGGTTAGGATAAAGGCATCTGAGGGGAGGGGTTAAGGGAATCCACCCCTGGGGGTTATCCTTGTGTAGAGCATTATCCTTTTTTCCTTTATACCTTGGGTGAATGATGTGCAAGGGTTTACAAGGACTAGGAGGCTAAGGGGAGGGGTTGATCCTGATGGTTTAGAAAAATCCACACCTTTTCCTTTGCTATTAGTAGCTTGGGGATGAGTAGTTATGGCATTGGACGAGATGTGACCATGATGGGCAGGAGGGATAAGGATTTTAACCCTCGAGGGGGGTTGATTTTCTCCTGCACTATAATTTTTTTTCTTTTTCAAGGAGTGGTCTGAGGAAGTAGTGTGATGGGGGACTAGGGACGTGTTGTAGATTCTAGGGATGATGGTAGGGCCAAGGTTCTAGCCAGCTCAAATTGGTAGAGGTAGTAAACCAACCCCTGGTGTAGGGGTAGTTGTTTCTTTTCAAAGATCGCTTGAAGAACAAAGTCCTTCAAGGAACTAAATATCCAAAAGGCAAAATTTAACTTGATACCATGCTTGAGATGATTCAACATTGAGAAAAGGTATGCATTAAAATGTTTGTACCTTCCTTCCAGTGTTATATAGGGCATGAGGACCACTTCCACTGTCTTCCAACATCCTGGAAGATCTTCCCTATTGAACCCATTTTGGAGTCTTTCCACTTTTTCACCCCTTCTGAGGAATTTGTCCATCACCTCATGATTGTAACTTTTAATTTTCTTCTGTAAGCATTCTCTCTCCATCTTGAGGCCAGTAGCCATGGCTATGAGCTCTTTGAAAACTTTGAAGGAGATCCCCTTTATGTAGACCGTGCCAGCTTTCCAAGACGTGTCGAATTCCTTGGACATGACTGTATAATAGCCATTCATGGCTTCTATATAGGAGGTAAGGTTACCTCTCCTAAGGATTTCCCACACATCCATATTGTTGTGAATATTCTCATAATTTTAAGGCTCAGTTCTAATTAGGTCTCCTCCCATGGAATTTCTAAGGGAATTGGTAATGATAATACTCTTAGCAATGTTTTGCTAGTTTTTTCTAGTTTCAATGCCAACTACCATAGAATCATAAGTCTATGGACAAGCCAACCTCCAAAATATCTCTTCATTATTATGCCCAAACAAACTGTCTCTTCCACTCGTGGTAGCCATACGATTGGGAACTATAGACGGCTGGAAGCTAATCATTATGCAACGCTTCTTCATGAATTTTGATTTTGATGTTATTAGGGAGAGTGTGAATATCCTTTCAATATTTAAACCCTTCTATCTAGCCCCCTAAATTGGCTAGGAGGACCGTGACAGAATTCTCCTCTCTAAAAATATGTTTTATTCTAACACTTTCAAATTTCCTTAACATATCTTTGATTTCATCAATGATAGGCTTATAGGACCAATGAGGGTTGGCATTTGCATTTATCATATCTAAAATATTTTTAGTCCCCTTCTATAATAATTTTGCTTATACCTTTGTTTTTAGCTAGTATTATCCCCTAAAGAGTCACCAAGGCTTCTGCATAATTATTGGTTTGAACTCCAAGGTTCTCTAAGAATGCCCCAATTAACTGCCCATTATTATTCCTAATCAAACTACCCTCTCTCGCCTATCTTGGGTTTCCCTTCGCAGATCCATCAAAGTTAAGTTTGTACCATCCAAGGTTAACGGGGTCCATTTGGTGCTTTTTCTTTGCATGAACTATATGAAGTTCCCTTTTCCATCATATCTTGAAGACCCCAATTGCTTGCAATCTAACCTTCCAGGTCAGTAGGGTTCGCTTTGGGTTTTTAAGATTTGTAATATTCACATTTTCTATAATATTTTGAACAATCTTGTGAGCAGTATTATTCCATGGTTTAAATTGATTTCTAGATATTATATTATTATGTTCCTTCCATATACCCCAACCCACATGTGCCAGAGACTGATTCTATAATTTTTTAATCAGAGGGTGTTTAAAAGGAGAAATCCAACTATCGGTCACTTGTTTCACATTAGCCTTCCAAATCCAAGCGATATTGAATTTCTCAAGAATTCACTATTTTGTCCTCCAAGCATAAGGACATTTAAGTAGTAGGTGGTTGATTGTTTCCTCCTTTTGTTTTCACATGATGCATCTATTGGCCAGTTGGAACCCCCTTCCTTTCAAATTGTTAATAGTAAGAATTTTCCCTTGACAAATAGTCCACCAAAAGAAACTAATTTTTGGAATGATGCTTTGAACCTAGATGTTGCTCCAATTGAAATTAGTGGTTTGAGAATTATACATCAAATTGAAACCTTATTTAACTATGTGGTTGCCAGTAGGGTTAACCGTCCATATGATCTCATCTTGTCTCAACCTTCCTAGGAATATGTGGTTACTAATAATTTTAACCAATTCAATTAGGGTATCTCTATTGGATATGCCATTCAGATTAATAGAGATTTTCCACTAGGTTTGTCCATTTTTAGTTTTACAACAATATTTAACCATACATCTAAACCTTCTATTCATTTCATCTTTTATTTGGGCACACAAGGGGTGTAGAGCAAGGGGGAAATTCAAATCCAAGGATCTTCCCAAACTCTAACCTGATCTCCTTTACTAATATTTCATTTTGACCTTTTAATCACTATTTGTTTAGATTTGATTATGTTGCTCCAAATTACAAATCCTGTAGGGAGGTGGCTCTTTTGGATAAATGAGCACCCTTCTTTATTGTTCAAGTACTTAGCTTTCATAGTGTTGGTCTACTCACTATTAGAATTAATAAGTCTCCATCCATTTTTATCCATTAGAGCTCTGTTCATATCCTTTATTTTATAGATGCCAAGCCCACATTTAACTTTAGGGGTGCAAATTTTGTCCTAGGAAACAAGTGATATTATTTGCTTCTCCTCAGTTCCCAACCATAAGAACCTTCTTTGGATCTATTCTATTTTTTTAGCAAAGCTATTGGGTATTTTGAAAAGTGAAAGCATGTAAATAGGAGTGCTTTCAAGCAAAGCTTTTATCAATAGAAGCTTATCAGCTTGACTAAGGAGTGTTCCTTTCCAAGCTACCAACTTTTTTGTAGTCTTTAAATCAAATTGTTCCTAGTATTGTGGACTTTACCTTGAGATAAAGGCATTCCTAAGTAAGTTGCTAGAAGTTGTTGGATACTGCAGTTTAGGGTCCTAACTATTTTGTTTTTTAGCCTTAGGAGTGTTAAAGAAAAAACTACCACTCTTTTCAAGATTGATTTGTTGTCTCGACACCTTTGCATATTGTGTCAAGATTCTCTTCCATTTAGCAACTTCAGCAATGGTAGCTTCCCCAGCAAGATTGTGTCATCAACAAATTGTTGATGGGAGTTGGGATTGAGTAGAGAGGCAAGTCTAAATCCTTTAATTTTCTGTTTGCTAATTCTAGCATTTATGTTTCTGCCCTAAACTTTTTCCATAGTTATGAATAGGTATGAGGATAGAGGGTCTCCTTACCTTAGGCCCCCAGAATCCTTGAAATTCCCATTTAGATTGTCATTAATTAAAACAGACTATGTGGGGGTGGTGAAGCAATTTTCCATGACCTTCAATATTTTATCCTTGAAACCAAACTTCCTCAGAACTTTGGATAGAGATTCCCAGGACACTCTGTCATAAGCTTTAGAGATGTTGAGCTTTAAAACCATGCTTTCTTTTTTTGTTTTTTTCATAGAGTGGAGGGTCTCATGACCCATTATAATAGCATCGGTGATTTTTCTTCCAGGGACAAAATCATTCTGATTGGGATATATCAGCATGTCCAAGAAGGGTTGTATTCTCAAAACTAGTAATTTTGAGAGAACTTTGTAAATGGTATTGCACAAACTTTTTGGCCTGAATTCCATAATTTTGTTGGCTTTGACTCTTTTAGGAATGAGCATAAGAAAAGTATTCTTTATTTCCTTTAGGAAATATCTCCATTGTTTAAGAATTCTTGGGCAGTAGTAGTAATGTCTATTCCTATAATTTTCTAGTAGGTTTGGAAAAATGCAGGTGGGGGCGGGGGGAAGCCATCAAGGTCTGTGGCTTTGTGAGGATCTAGAGAAAAGATAACTCCCTTAACTTCTTCTTTTGAAACCCCATTGCTCATCTCTTCCTGGTCTTTTTTAGAAATGAAAGTAGTTAAAACCTATAGCGGTTGATCCAATAGAAACATCTATATTTATGCTTTGGTTTAACAAATATTTCAAGTACTTGACTCCTTTTTAAGTTTCTTCTTTATTTGTCTTATTGTCATTTTCAAGGATAAGTTTGTTATAAATGAAAGCACAACTACTTCAAATGGAAATCTGATTCAAATATGTTTAATGACCTTATATTAGTGTATTATCAATGGAGATTGCATCAAAACAAAAAACCCACTATAGATAAAATATCAAGCATGAAGGACTGAACACATAACACAATATGTAATGTGGAGAAAACCCTTTCAGGTAAAAATTCTAAGAAAAGAGGCTCCAAATTGTATTATCTTCAAATATGAGATTATAATACATGCACTTCCTCTGTTTCTTCAGTCTTCAATCTAGCAGCGCCTATTACTCTCAACTCTGATAAAAACATTGTACAAATATCGTTATAAAAGGGGGTTACCTTCTAGGGCAAGAAAACTGACAAAATATCGACTGTCAAACCTGTGACCTAATGACGAATGGTCAAGATTCATAATAATAAAATATAAATAAAATAAGGTTTCAAGGGCACTGCCCCTGAAACCCCCGTGCAACCCCCCATCACGGACAAATGAGCATCGTATACCAAATATAAACATATGGTTGAAACAAGATCACTATTGGTGAAATCTTTCATCCCTTATGGGTGATTTACAAAGAATATTAGGAGTAATTAATTACATAGGATTTACAAGGTTGATGGCACCTTAATACTAACATTCTCCCACTTGACATCATACATTGTAAATACCCATAGGAAAACCATAAAATAATTAGGCACTAGAAGCAAGGCTCATGGCCTCTCTGCACCAAACAAATTTCTTTGTGCTCACAAGTTTGGTCAATGAATTTGCAACATTCTCTTGAGTGTCTATCTTCTTCAGCTCAATCTGTCCATTTGCAACCAACTCTCGAACAAAGTGATACTAAACATCAACATGCTTAGTCTGAGCATGATACATAGGATTCTTGGCTAAACAGATAGCACTATGGCTATCATAACCAATCTGAATGATCCTGCAATCAAAACCAATACCTGTACACAATCTCCTCAACCAAACTGTCTCCTTAGAGACATGAGTAGTAGCCATATACCCTACTTCGGTGGTGGACGAAGAAACTATGAACTGCCTCTTACTCATCCAACTCACTACTCCTCCAAATAGAGTAAACGCATAGCCACTAGTGGACCTTCGACTATCCAAGTCACCTGCCCAATCTGCATCAACAAAACCCTGTATGTCCAAAGATTTATCAGCACTATCAGTACTAGAATATACCAAACAATAATCAAGAGTACCTGCAAGATACTTAAGCACCCTCTTTGCATAATTCCAATGTTGTCTACCAGGGTTAGACATAAATCTACTCAAAAATCCCAATGATTGGGCAATATCTGGCCTAGTGCAAACCATTGCATACATCAAACTCCTTACAACACTAGCATATAGCACATTAGCCATATCCTCAAAATCATATTCGTTCTTTGGACACATATCTAACGAAAGATTAGTACCAATGGGTAAAGGAACTCTAACTAGGTTACAATCCTGCATACTAAATCTCTGCAAAATGGTATTAGCATACTTACTTTGTGACAACCAAAGCTTTTTGTTACCTCTGTCCCTCCTAATCTCCATTCCCAAAATATACCTGGCAGCTCCAAGATCCTTCATATCAATGCACCTAAAAGTTGGGCTTTTAGCTCACTGATCATACCCTTAGTATTGCTGAAAAATAACATGTCATCAACATACAATGCAATGATCAGTATAGAAGCATCAATACAATGAATGTAAACACAGTGATCCTCCTTGCTCCTAACAAAACCCAATTTCAATACAAATGAATTAAACTTTTGATACCACATTATGGGAGAATTTCAAACCATAGAGAGACCTCTTTAATTTGTAAACCCAATGTTCTTTCCCTTTTACCTCAAAACCTGTAGGCTTTTGCATGTAAATATCTTCCTCAAGATCTCCATACAAAAATGCAGTCGTAACATCTATTTGCTCAATCTCCCAATCATAAGTTGCAGCAATGGATAAAAGAAATCAAATAGAAGTCAATTTAGCAACAGGAGAGAAAATTTCACCAAAATCAACTCCCTCTCTCTGGGAGTAGCCCTTAGCTACCAGTCTAGCCTTGTAGTTTTCCAATGAATCGTCTGCTCCAAACTTCTTCTTGAAGACCCACTTACAACCTATGGCCTTTCTTCCTTTGGGCAAACAAACAAGATCTCAAGTGTTACAAGAGTCTAAAGCCATCATCTCCTTCTACATGGCTAATTGCCAAGACTCACAATCATCTACAAGAATAGCTTCCCTGTAGGATCTAGGCTCATTGTTAGTACTCAATAAAGAAAATATACAACGAAAATCTAGTGGGCTATACCTGTCAACTGGATTTTGTTGTCTTGTGGATCTCCTTAAGGGTGGATTAAGAGTCACAACTTGTTCTTCTACATGATCATTTGCACTAACTTCTTCTATAACAACAGATTTTTCTTCATTAGAATTACTCGAATCTTCTTCTTCTTCTTCACCCTCCAATCCATCGTTCTGGTCTTCCTGAGGTGCATCTTGCTGCTCTAAATCAAAGTGCACACTCTTTACCTTTTCTTATTTTTCTTTTGGCTGCTCAAGTTCAGAAATAGCTCTAAGCTCCTTAAAAATAACATCTCTAGAATAGATAATCTTACGGGTTAGTGGATTCCAAAGCTTATAACCTTTAACACTATCACCATATCCAATGAATGTACATTTTTTAGCTTTTGGATCCAACTTAGATATCTTTTTCTTAGGCGCATGAACAAAAGCCTCACATCCAAAAACTTTTAAATGTGAAATAGAAGGTTTCTTACATATCCACACTTCATAAGGTGTTGAATCAAAATCCTTACAAGGAGATTTGTTAATCAAGTAGAAAGTAGTACACACAGCCTCTGCCCAAAAATATTTATCCAACTGTGCATCACTCAGCATACTGGCTCTTTCCATGATTGTTTGATTCATCCTTTCTGCAACACCATTTTGTTTTGGTGTCTACGGAGTTGTCTTTTGTCTGATAATACCTGCATGCTTGCAAAACTCATCAAATTCCTTAGAGCAATATTATCCTCCATTGTCAGATCTTAATATTTATATCTTCAATCCCAATTGGTTTTCAACTAAAACTTAGTGAAAACTTCATATTTGTGTTTCATAAAATAAATCCATGTAAATCTAGATACATCATCAATGAAGGTGACAAAATAACAAGATTTTCTGATAGAATCATTATCCACATGTCCAAACACATATGTATGAATAATCTCTAACTTCTATTTTGCTCTATTGCTTCCTAAAGGAAATAATTTTTTGTTTTGTTTACCAAACACACAACACTCACAGAAATCAAAGTGCTCATCAGAATAAAAGAAACCATCCAACAAATTTTTATTCTTAATAGTTTTCAATACATTATTGCTTGTGGCCCAACCTATGATGCCACAACATATATGTATTTTTAGTGCTAGCCTCAGATACATAAGAGGCATTACAAATTGTAGTGGCTTCGAGCTTAAACAAGTTTCTCAATCTCTTCTGCTTCACTACCACCAAGTTCCCTCTTACCAATCTGCAGCCATGCTTGTCAAATTTTACATGCATTCCCAAATCATTCAACTTTGAAATTAAAATCAGATTTCTAGCTAATCCAGGAACATGTAAAATGTGTCAGGGAGGGTTTTAATCCTCTCATCACTAAAACACAACAATATCTTTCCTTTCCCAACTATCAGATATGTAGAGTTGTCTCCAAGGTATATATCACCTCCATCATACTCTTTGTATGTGGAAAACCATTCCTTATGCGAGGTCATATGAAATGAGCATCCTAAGTCAATCAACCAGTGATCATTAGAAACAACATTACATGCAAAAATTAAAACATCTTCACCTGCATTTGAGGACTTATTTGAAGCACTCTCCCACTGTTTCTTTGGGTTTCTACACTCCTTCACATGTCCCCTTTTACCGTAGTTCCAACACTTAACTTTGTTCTTCTTCCCAAGAGTCTTAGATCAGCCCTTGGACTTGTCCTTAGCCCCTTTCTGATCTCCTTTAGGTCCTCTTTCATTAGACCTCCCCCTGACATTGAGAGCATCCCATAAACTATCCATACTCTTCTTCCTCAATTCTTGTGACAGTAGAACTGAAACAAGTGCATCCAACTTCATATCTGTGAGGTTAGTAGTGATAGCTAGTATAACATTCTCCCAAGACTCAGGTAAAGAACAAAGAAGTAAGATACATTTACCTTCCTCATTAACCTCAACATCTATAGATGCAAGCTGACTCAACAAATTAAATGAATTTAAATGCTCTGCAACTAATTCACCCTCTTTCATTTTCATACAAAACAGTTTACGCTTCAAGTAAAGTTTATTTGCCATATTCTTGGCTTGGTAGATCTCACCCAAACACTTCCACAAACTATGTGCAGCGTCTTCCCTCACAACATTCAACAAGACAGAGTCTATAAGACACAAATGGATGGTTCCCTGTGCCTTCTTATCCAACCTTGCCCATTCATCTAGAGAGACATCGTCGGGTTTCTTCTCTTTTTGAATAGCCAACCACTGGTTTCTTTCTTCCAGCAAATCCTCCATTTTCATCTTCCACAACTCATACCTCATTCCGTTGAACTTCTCAATGTCCAATAGAGAGGTTGATGCAACAGTGGATGCAGCCATAATATCAACTCAAAATTTGCAAAACAAATGCAACCAAATCTCCCATTGCAGCTACAACTTCCACACTACCACCCAAGAGTCAAAGCTGGCCAGGCTCTGATACCAAATGTTAGAAATGAAAGCACAACTACTTCAAATGGAAATCTGATTCAAATATGTTTAATGACCTTATATAAGTGTGTTATCAATGGAGATTGCATCAAAATAGAAAACCCACTACAAATAAAATATCAAGCATGAAGGACTAAACACAACACAATATGTAACGTGGAGAAAACCCTTTCGAGTAAAAAACTCCACCAAGAAAAGAGGCTCCAAGTTGTATTATCTTCAAATATGAGATTACAATACATGCACTTCCTCTTTTTCTTCAGTATTCAATCCAACGCCGCTTGTTACTCTCAACTCTAATAAAAACATAGTACAAATATCCTTATAAAAGGGGGTTGCCTTCTAGGGCAAGAAAATTGACAAAATATTGATCATCAGATTTGTGACCTAATGACGAATGGTTCATATTCACAATGATAAAATATGATAAACCCCCATGTGACCCCCCGTCACGGACAAATGAGCGTCGTATATCAGATATAAACATACTGTTGAAACAAGATCACTGCTGGCGAAACCTTTCATCCCTTATGGGTGACTTACAAACAATATTAGGAGTAATTAATTACAGAGGATTTACAAGGTTGATGGCACCTTAATTCTAACAAAGTTCAGAAATGTGGTTCATTTCCCTATGCTTGAGGAAAGTCTGATGGAAGAACTTAGGGTTGTGGTCTCCCTCTTTTAGCCATTGGATTCTTGATTTTTTGTTTCCAATAAATCTCCTATTTTCTATAATGTTATGGAGCTTACTTAGGATAACTCTTATTACTGCATAGATCCTTTAAGGCTTCATTAGTATCCATCTCCTCCTGTATCAATCTAAGGTGGTTCATGGCTTCTTTTTTTTGTGCAAAGATGTCCCCAGACAAACTCCTATTCCACTACTTAATATTATGATTCACATTCTTGAGCTTGCATATAACTTTGTACATGGCAACGCCTTCAATATCCATATTCCACCATTTTTCTATGAGGGCTTTCAAATCTGGGTACAGGGTCCACATGTTTTCAAATCTAAAAGAGTGATTTCTTTTCCTTGAGTCTAGCTCCCAGTTCAAGATAAGGGGCTATGATTAGATCATATTCTAAGAAGAGAAGTACCCAATTGGCCAAGATAAGGACCCTGTCAAGTTTAACATGTATGAGGTTCCCTCCCGCCCTTTTATTAGACTAGGTGAAATGAGCTCCTTCAATCTCAATATCAATAACCCCACCTCTATCAAGAAAATTATCTAGATCCACCATACTATACGTGTAGTCAACAATACCCCCATTTTCTTAGAAGGATAAAGAGGAGTATTGAGATCACCTGCAACTATCCAATTAATTTTTTTACAGTTTTGTTTGAAAGCCAGAAGGTTCTCCCAAGTTTTCCTTCTTATGAGGTTAGAGTATTACATTATATGTCAAAGGGTCAGTGGTCTCCCTAATGTTCTTGAGGAGATTCTCTAGATGGTGCAACATGGTGAAAAAATTCTTCAAGTTGGTCTTAACTAATATAACCACCCTCAAAGGTGTCTCAATTGACCCTCTTTGCATCAACAATCCATTTTATTTGGTGAGGGTATTAATTTTATGGGGCGTAATTTCCCGAAGTGTGTTTCTTATAGATGCAGTGCTTTTAGATCACTTTCTCTAATTAGAGGCTCAAAAAACTCCTTTGATTACATGGACATCTCTTGATTACCCCATTTGATTTTTCTTGTGATGAGATGCTTCAACCTGCTAGTATTCTTATCATATTTCATCTCAATGTTGAGTTTATTTGGTTAAATTTTAAGATTGTTTGACTTTTTATCTTCCTCCTACGTATGTGTCATTCAATGAATGACTAGTTCCAAGATTTAGAATATGTGTAGTCTTATTAGATTCCCCATTGTGTTCTACAAGTTGAATAGACATCATTGTGGCAATCTAAGGTTGGGTAATGATTGAGATAGACAGAGTTACTAGCCTATATGTAACCATTATCAATGGAGTGGAAATTATGGGAGTTGTTAATGTCATTGTAAAACTTGAACTTGTAGCTACTAGAACTAAAATTGGGATGAAATCTAAAGTAGAAGTCACTAAAAAAGTATCAAGAAAACTTTGTGCCAAAGTTGACATCACTACTTTAATATAATGAATGTGGATAAAGAAACATAAATCAAAATTGTTGAGATGACAAAAGCCAACAGGATGGTAGAGACAACCTGTGAAATAACCAAAGTTTCCTTCGATACCCGATTGAATGACTCTGAATGGAGCTAACAAAGGAAGTCCTTGATTTGTATCCTCAGAAAAATCTTCTTTAGAGATATTCACAACCTCCTCTTCCTCTAAATCCACTTCATAATCCATAATCATTGCCTATGAGTGCCACCATGGTCCAAATTATTGTTCTAAGGGATCCTTGATCAATGAGGGATGGCATTTCCATCTTCCATGCTTGTTCTCTTGGCATCTCTAGTTGTGCTTGTAGAAGAGGAGTTTTTTTTCATATGTGGTAGTAATAGGTCATACCTTCTAGAAATGTCTAACTTTTACATTACCTCATGGTCTATAAATCAAACTTGTTGAATTTGCTAGTGTCTAAAGAGTCTTGGTGGATATAGTCATACTTTATGTTCTTGCAAGATAAAACAATCTTTACCCATCCTTTAGGGTCATGGAATTTGAATGGTATCTTAGAAAACATGAATAATTTGATAGGAGATTACACTAAACCATTTTTTTCTAAAATGATACTTTTCACCCATGGCAATGAAGGGCAATGATGTATATGAACCCGCCATTTTTGTTTTGATGACTAAAGCAATCCTAATTGCAATATAGTGACAGATTTCTATAATTGTTATCCTAGGGTTGATATACCTAGGATGTTTGTGTGGAGGTTCTAGGGGACCCCTAAATAACAATGGTAGAGTATTGTGGATATATCCACGATCCCATAAAGCCCTTAATATCTTCTCTTATTGCATAGGGAATTTTGGGCATGGGTGATTCAAGGAAAGTTTGATAAATAATAGGATAAAATAAATAACAAATAAGGTTAATATTCTAGTGGTAGTAATTTACACATAGCATCTCAAATACAATGTCAACTAGTTGCTTTATATCATGCTCTTAGGTTGTTAGGGGTGGGATGAACTTCATTAAGGCATAAATAGTGTCAATGAGATATGACACCATATAGAAACTCCCACCTTCCTACATTTATTTAAATTTCCAACAAAGACACAAAGTGATGAGCTCTCCCCACTTTGGAACCTAACTATTTCCTAATATGATAGATAATAGGGTATATTAGGTAGGATCCAAGTGCTCTAAACAACTTAAAAAGCCAAATTATGGATTTAATAATTAATCATGGTATAATCCTCATGGTACACTTTGATACATCTAATTTCTTGCAAAATCCATCTTATACTCAATTTTATAATACCTCACGAGTCATTAATTTCTAACCAATTCACAACCATCATCATATCATACCTAATTTTTGACTCAAGCAACCTTAAGATCTATCAGAAGATAGCTCTATTAGCCATCACAATAAGGTTACCTGAGAGATTTATGTACATGTCATCAATGGTATAGTGCTTGAAGATGTCACTTAACAAATATTGACATGGGTAGGTATTGAACTTCTTGGCATCTCAATGAATGCAGAAAGAATGGAGAATTTTAACAGTGCCCGTGAGGCCTTGTATTCTATGGAACCAAGAACAATATCAAAATAAGGGCCACCTAAAAGCCCTAAGAAATTTTTAAACCCTTTTTGATGTCAAATCTTTTGCTATGAATCTTGTAATGCCAACACTTGGTCAACTCAAACACTTCATCAAACACAACTTTTTTTTGTATCCTTAATTCTCTAATTGTTTTCTAGAAGAATAATCTAACCCATTTTTTAATAGTTTTATCACGATGATGGAGAATGATGGGAAAATGTTATATCTAGCAGATGTCACAAGTTGAGGATAGAGTGTCCTAGGTCAAGTTCTCAAATAAGTTAGGGTCCTCGCACCGACACCACTACTAAGTACTAAGCGGGATGACACATTCAAGTAATGTCCACATATTAATCCCTTGTAAATGTCTCACAAACTATATCATTATTTTTTTTGTAAAAACAACACTTCACATATCAACTACTCAAATATGGCAAATTCACACATCTCACTCTCTATACAAATATATCCCTAAAATATACTCTTATCATTATAATGCACTCACATTAAATATATTTAATTTGATATAATTCCTTTAGAATTTTACACACATAATTAAAGTGCATTCATTTTAATTATGATTATATTATTCCTGATAATTTTTGTTTCATACATAATAAAAGTGTCGCTAGGCGGAGTCTCGCCTCCGCTTGCCTCAAAGTGTCACTAGGCAGAGTCGCAACGCCCCATAGTGCAGGGCAGGGGATACCTTTGGGTTAAAAAAAATGCACTCCTTACACACATTACTATCCCTTAAAATTTCTTAGTCATGCATAAAGTGCAACCATTTTATTCATTAATCTTATGCCCACAAACAAAATCTATTCGTTATTTAGACGATTACCCTATAAAGGACTTATAATGGAAGAGAATATTTATATTTATGGTTCAAGAGGAAAGAGAGGGATAAAAATATATATATCAAATTGGTAAATTTAGATGGTGAAATAGATACAACATGATTTTCATATTGTATTTTATTCTTTTACATGTTTGGCTATATAAGTCTTGTTAATGTGTTCTTATGAACAAATTGCTTCTACATACATAGTAGAGCTTTAGCCGAATTTTGTGATGCCTTGGATAGCTTATAGTTAAAATTGAATTTTTAATAGAAGTATGACAAAAATGAGTGCCCTGGTAATAGTTTTGGTAGAACTTTTAAGATAAGTTTATTATATTGTATAGTGATTAGAAATTAGTCATTTTAAAAGGGTTTTGTTATGCCTCCTAGATCTATTTGACATTGCATTATGACCTATTGAATATTTCTTTGAAATAAGTACCAACTGCATAATAGATTGCATGTAAAATTTGGTGTTAACATTAAGTAACAAACTAGGAAAAGAATACTATTTCCTGTACTATGTCATCCATATGAATGGTCACCGGAGTAAACTATCTTAGTTGATGTTGTGGTAATGTACATGGGCAATGTAGGTATGTCTTGTGATGTGTAAATACCAGTAAAAGTTGTGATTGTACCTCAAGTATGTGACATAGGGTATGCCTTTTGTGATATTTGTACATGTGTGGGTTGGTAACCTTTTTGACCTAACAAAGAAATATTAAAGAAATATGTATGATGTTTATGGAGATGTTTGATTCACCCTTCGTGTTCTTATATGATGAGATGTTTAGTGTCACCCCTATTTGAGGGCATTCCCTCATGACCACTTTGGAGTAAAGTCCCTCTTCTCCCCACAATTGAGCCACATTGGTTGGTTCGTGGTGCGAACCCTTTCCTTTTTATTGTTCTATGGGTAGAGGATGGACCCTAGTGTGCCCTGAGCCTATACTTATTTCTAGTTACAAACACTTGGTAGTTCATATTGATGTCATCATGGATTTCTAGTATTTGGGAAGCTACTATCAATTATGAGATACTAGTACTATGTTGGATATAGATAGAGTTATGGAATTTGATTTTGAGATCTAAGTTTGTTGCAAACAGAAGGGATTGGTAACTTTGCCATTGACGCATTAGGTGTTATCAGGATGTTCAAAGAGATGATAGTCATGATATAAGATAAGTATGACACAGTGATTCAGATGGCAGCTTGATAAAATGACAGATTGTGTGAAATGAAATAAGAGTGCTTAAAACTTTGTTTCAAGGATACAATGACTGTATAAGTATGAGGTATATTGTTCTCTACTTGGGGTAAATGTAGATAACTTCATACATGCGTGATATCTCAAACACATGGTACATGCTAACCATACAGGCTTGTGGGTTCTCTTTTGTGAGGTGGATGTCAGATCCTATAGATGACTCATGTGTGACATATATTAGGGGACATTGGTATGATGGCAGATTCTAGGTTGTGTGGGACATACTTTTATGACATGGTGATTCTTCATTGATTTTCTGTGGTTTGAGACCACCCTATGATTTCATGTGGTTTGAGACCACCATATTATTCTATGGTTTGAGACCACCATATTATTCTGTGGTTTGAGACTACCATATTGTTTTATGTGGTTTGAGACCACCCTATGATTTCATGTGGTTTGAGACCACCATATTATTTTGTGGTTTGAGACCACCATAATATTGCATGCTATTACCTTATGTGGTTAGAGACCACTGTATGATTCCCCTCCTCCCCTTAGTTACAAGGTCGCATGGTGATCATAATGTGCAAATTTCTAAGAGATTATTGGAATATTTATTTATGTGTTGGAATATTGTGCTTGCAAGCTAGAAGTGTTTTGTTACTTTGGGCTAATTGGCCATTTTTATGTTGAGTTAGTCATTTTGCCTCAAGGACATGTTCTTGGATAGACTTGGGATAATGCAATGATTCTTATTTGATCTTCATTTCTTCTATAATTCATTATAATGGCTTTTATTTTATTTTATCGATGGTTAACTTATGATTTGCTTTACTTCTTTAACTTTCTTGTTTTGAGGCACTTTAATATTGCAACTGCTAGTATGTGTGGAGTAATGTGACTACTATTTACTGCCATATCCTAAAGGGATCACTAACAGGTTGTATAGGGGAGTAGATGGCCTGGGGAATCTTGTTCATACTGGGATATGTACGGTGGGCTCCTAGAGAGGACCCCGAGACCATCTTTCATGATCGGCTACTTGGCACAGTGGATTCTACACGATATGGTTATTTATTTGTTATTTGGTACTATGGTATGGGTGATATTGGTTTCCATTAGAGGAGAGATTATACGATGTTACGCTAAAATTAGATATCGACACAATGATTACTATACGGCTTGGTTATTCACTCATTGGTTATTTGGCTCTATGGCACTATGGAATTACTCAATGGAACGTTAGTGTTTGCCCTCCTCGTAATACCCATTCTTGATGAGCCTTGTGGTGTGAGTCATGTGATGTCTTTGTGATGAGTAGATTGATATACGTGAGCATAGTCTTCTTCATGTGTTTCACCCATGAGAGGTATGTGATGTGAAAAGGATTTTAATTGAATACGTGCTTTTTGTGAAACTAAGCTTATGTGACATGTGTGTCATTGAGAGAGTTGTTGAGAATTATGTGATAAAAATTATTGACTAGAACAGGATATAAAAAATTTAAATTCAATTTCCTTGATATAAATTGATATAATCGTGTTACTAGTGTTGACAATGACATGTTTAGGTATGTAAATTAACTTGCATTGATGTGTCTTGACATAATATGGTTACTTATTATTATATGTTGCGGTAAAGTAATTTTATTGTTTTCTTTTGAGTAGCTGTCTTCTCTTAAGAACTTCCAGGAGGAAGTCTATGCAAGGGGGGAAGAGTGTAAGGCCGCATATAAGCCCACTCAAACTTTCCCTAGTTATATTGTTAATGATGGGACCTTACCATCTATATTGTGTAGTTGGCATAGGCAATTGTTAGCGGTTATATTTTGTTATGGAATCACCATCTGATTATAGGAATACCTAACCATTGGAAAATGTTTACCTATGTGGCACTTGCATCTATGTGAAATTTGGGTTCTCTTTGGTAACCACCCACTACTCCTTCTCGGTGCCATTATGGCAGGAAAAGATTTCATATTTTGTTACGATGGTTTCATGATGAAACATTGTATGTTTGTCTTTAATGTTATCTGACTATGGCTATGGTTCACATACTAGGTTAGGACATGATTTTGGATGGGATCATGATTGATACATACTTGTATATACATATATCCTTAATCGACCTATATGATGCTTCCTAGATTATGGTTCGTGCCTTATTTTAGTGGATTATGGTTCATTGATGTGTAGCATAGCATCTATTTCATGAAACATGTTGTCTAGTATAATTGATATCTTGATTTCATTATTTATATGTTAGAGATATTTATGTTCTCATGTACATTGGGACTAATTGAATTATCTTGTCAATGAAAGATTCTTATGTGTTGCATGGAAGATTAAAATAATATATTAATGAAGTAATTAATGGTTAATGTGTCATTGCTTCATCTATTGTTATCATAACTGACATTGTGGAAACAAGTGTACAGGAATTGAGCCAGTGGAAATGGGGAAAACACTTGGAGACCTGTTGTGGTTCCCCGTTAAGCCGACCTATCCTATTTGGAGAGGCTTAGGTCTATTGCATGGTCATGTGCATGTGAAGTTATATCAGTGTGAAAGTGTGGTTGGTCTATGTGATTGTGACATCGTTGTATGGATGATGGTATTGTTAAAGTAAAACATGTGTTGCATATGTGGGTTGTCATGTGTCAAGCATGTGTGTTGTAATAGTTTTGTGAAGTGGTTCTTGTGTAGGGGGGGATTAAATAATTCTTCTTATCATATTAATAGCTCGAAATTAATACCTTTTTGTTAAAAATAAATAAAGCCCTTGTCCTAGGTCTAGGTGGGGCCCCTTCAAAAAACATAATAAAATTAGAGAAAATAATTGTTGGATCACCTTTTTGTGGGTATTTTTCTTAATGACGGGATTCAATTTTAAATTAACTTAATAAAGTTCTTGTAAGGACACATGTTGTCCACCCAAGGTGACACATGTTGTCCATGTAAGGACACATGTTGTTCACTTATGGGGACACATGTTGTTTCTAGGGTCAGGTAGGAAAGAAAGGAAAAGAATAAGAAAATTCAAAGAAAGGAAGGGGGAGAAGAAAAAAACTGGAGGAGAAAAGGGAGATCCTTGGGGAGCTAAATCAGCCCACCAGTTCAATAGTGAATCCTAGGTAGGCTTTAAACCCAACTACTGTGAATTTAGCTTGAGAAATATGAGTAAAATTGTGTCTTTTACTAATACTGTAAAATAAATAAATAAATAAGTTATTCACCAAATGAGATTGAACAACTCCTTCTGAGGAATTGAAACTATGTTTTGTGTGTTGTACATTGTGTTAAGTTGTGTGTTAAGAGCTGTGATGTACATTGTGTTAAGTTGTGTGTCAAGAGATGTTGGAAGTTGTGGACAGATTGCAGTGTTTGTTGGTTAAGTTGAAATTGTTTCTTTTGTTGTTATAACCCTTGTGTGGGGAAGAGGAGATGCTCCCTCTAGGAATATTATAATGGGTAAGAGTGCCTAGCAAGTGAAATGGAAGGGTATGAGTACCCATGAGAAGTGAATTGTAAAAAAGAATGGATAAATTATTTCTACAATATGATGTCCTTCCTTTACCCCTCTATGAAGGTTTCTACATAAACCCTTCTTGTGGACTGTGTAACAAACTTGTGAGTGCTGAAGAATATGGGTATTGTGTTGTATTGTGTCTTTTGTATGTGTATTCAATGGGTTTAGTAAATGTGTGTGTGCAAACTACCTAGGTCTCCTTACGTTTTCCCCTAGCTCGGGGGTGGGCAGTTATGCCCTGGGCTGGGAGGTGAGCCTCCACTAGACTAGATGATCAAAAAGTTTTTTTTTTAAATGTCCTATTATAGGTTCCTTCCATGAGGAGTGAAGAAATATACATTCAGGTATCTTGATAAATAAAGGGGTTGCTAAGGGATTAAAGTCTCATACCTTTCAGGGTTGGAGAATATACCATGTGTCAAGGAAAGACTGCCAATCTATTGTACAAATTAAGATGATAACTAATGTTCATATTTGTGTAATTAAGATAAACAAAAAATCTTTTTGTGTGAAAAAAAAAAATGTATAATCAACTTATTATGGCTTTGTTATCCTTTTGTAGTAAACATGCTTTCTATAGATGAAAAAGATATTTGAAAGGAAGCAATTTGTATTATTTCATAAATTTTATTTTATTTTTAAAGAAAAAAAGGGAGAAATAATGCTCATTGTGTTAGAAGACAAATTTGGAAACATGAGAAAGGGGGGAAGTTAAAGAACAAATTTTTGGTAGAACAACAATCCTTGGGTTTATGTTGTATTCTTGAAAATTTGTTAGTCTGAAAAAGATAATGGTTGGTTAAAATAACCTTGTTGCTTTTAGCCAAACCCTCTGTTGTGTTAGAATTTATCCAGAAGAACTAGTAATATAGTCTCCTTCTTATGTCAAGATTACTAACAATCTGGTTGCTTGTACCCCAGATGCTCTGTCGTACTTGTATAAACCTGAAATATTAGCACCAGGATCAAATAAGGTTGTATATAGTGACATCAAAGTAGAAAAGAGCCTTTTTGTAGCAGTAAACAAAGAGACAACTAAAGAAAAAAAAGATAAATATAGATTTTAGTTAGTGCATGAAGGTAATAATCAGACATTGGTAACTCTTTAGTAGTCTTCCTGGACTCCTTTGTAATTGCCCTTGTAGGATGGCGACATCTATTTCCTTCTACCTATTGCAAAGAGAAAAAAAAAGACACCACAAAATACATAACTTCCGGTTTGAGGGACCAAAGCCCTCTCTGAGGGTGTCGAACCTCGAGGCTTTTCACAGTAAGAAAAAAAACACACAAATATATATATATATATATGAATCCAAGTCTTACTGCCTGGGAGACACCATTAGTGATGGAGGGAGGCACTCATAAGGCGGATGCTTGCCTTCTATTGTGCACCTTTCCATGGCCACCAAAATAATAATTTCTGAGCTTGTGGCTGGAAGCAAACAAAAAGGAACGGGTTCATTTTAGGGTGCGTTACACATAATAAAACATTTATTCATTGATAATAATGAAATTTCCCATCTAGTAAATCATACTATACGTGTGCTGGTGAAAAGTGCTTTTAGTCGTGCCCCTAGGTTATAAAATTTTAATTCATGCATTCTTCCCTCTGATAAAAAAAATCATTAAAAAAATAAGAGAAAAATAATTTATTTAACTTGTTTTTGTTGGCAAGAGACACTGTGTGGCTTCATAAGTGTTGTCATTGATGGCAACAAAGTCTGTCCCACACATCCACAATACATAATATGCCTTCACCGGAAGTTAGATTGAAGAATGCTTCAGTCTAGTGAACAAGAACAGAGTATGTAACAAGGTTCGACAATGAGGTCTGGATCTCTCAGATGGTGTAACTCAATAAGTTACGGACTTGGACAAGTCAAGAGGGGTATCATGACTACTGTACTCCAAAGATTTAGCCTTCGGTGATAAATCAAGAAAACAATATGAGCATCTAAGTGTTGGGTTCCAGTTAGGCAGAGCAGACAGAGGAAGAACTAACTGGCAGAGTATCAGACTTCAATTCGGATGAGTAAAAGGTGTTGATCAAGCAATTTGTGGGATTATACATTGTTGTCCGACATGATTAATGACTTCTATGATTAACCTTTTGATACGCATCACAAATCAAGCATGGATTCACTCAACAAATCAATAACTTCCAAATATCTTGAGTGTTCCTGTTGCCGACTAGAAAGTTGATGCAAATCCTTGATGCGAATATATATACCAGATGGATTCCAGCATGTACAGGAGTGAAAAAGATGAAAGTGTAATAAGGTGTGAATAAAAGCAGGGATAAGTGTGAGAACAACAATTCAAGTCCGGTATGTGATTGAATAACAACATAGAACAAAGAAAGGATGAAGTGCGTCAGATCAGTATATTGTGCCTAACCGGAACTAAACTCTTGCATTTGTAGATGCTTCTCATCAGTTCAAACACTTGATTATCTTCTGTAAGTTCTTGTAGGCAGTGTGCCTCTTGTGACAAGTGTGCTCGGGCAATTAGCCTTAATTGGCAAGTGCCATTTTGTACTCCTTTATTCTTTTAACAGAGAATACAATCTTGGGTTAGTCACCCCGTGGTTTCTCCCTTAACAGGGTTTCCACGTAAAAATCCTTGTGTTATGTGTGTTGATTTTATTTCTATTCTTATGATTACATATGCTTTCATGTTTTGATATAACACTGAATATTGAGATAACAAAATTAAGGAAATTTTGAGATAACTGATTCACCCCCCCTCTCAGTTATCTGCCTTGCTTTCAACAATTGGTATCAGAGCCAAGGCTCCTCTGAGTAAAGCCTAACAACTTGAGGAAGATCTGGGAATCTCAATGGATGCATATGGTATGAAGGAACAACTTTAGTCTGCCCTAGATGATCTTGAACAATCCCACTCTGAAGTCAATAATTTGAGAGAAAGACTCAAACAAGCTGATGATTTCATAAATGAGCTTAAAGAAAAACTCAGTATATCTGTGAAAAAGAGAAAGGAACTACTTCAAAAATTAGCCAATCAGAATGAAGTCAATGATACTAATAAAGATCTGAATGAGAAAAATAAGCTATGTGAGAAACTGTCAAAAGAAGTCATTATGGTAAGGCATGAAATAGAATCAGGGGTTTTGAGATTCACCCAAGAAATTGAAGAAAAAAGAAAGATTGAAGATAATTTAAAACAATCCCTCAAGGAGAAAACAAAGGATTTCCACAAAATGGACAGAATAATCAAACATCTTGAATCTGATCTTGAAAAAGCTAGAGACAATGAAGAACAACTTGAGAATCAGATAGACACTCTTAAACAAGATCTTCAAACTATAAATGAATACAAAGAAAAATTCAAAATAAGCTCAGCCCAACTTGAAGTTCTTCTTGAAAGCCAAAAGAGGGTAGATGATAAGTGTGGCTTGGGATATGAGAAAGGTGAAAGCTCTGGATCCGGTCAGAAGAATTTTGGATCAAGAAATCAAAGAAATAGGCCTAGAAGACCTCTGGTAAGGCAACCAAATGCTCAAAGATATCCATCCTTCAATGGATACTGCTTCAATTGCAACAATTTCGGTCATAAAGCAACTCAGTGTAGGAGGAAAATGAATCAGAATAATCCATCCTTCTCTGGACAATGTTTTAATTGCAAAAGGTATGGTCACAAATCTCATGAATGCAAAAATATGCAAATAAACAATTCATTCAATGGTAGATGCTTTGCATGCAATAGAATGGGACATATGACTAATCAATGCAGATCAAGAGGACATCAATCAAATAAGCAAATAAATGTTGTATGTTACAATTGCAATAGATCTGGTCATATTGCCAAATTCTGCAGAAGCAGAAATCAGGATAGAAAAGGTTCGGTTGAACATAATCAGAAACAAGATAAGGGCAAAGGTAAAGTGAATGCAGATGAAGTTCAAGAGGAGATGAGCAAGATTTGGGTAAAAAGGAGTGCAATGAATATTGGGGATGGATCCACACCAGAATCTGGTGCTGATATTCCTTCCAGAAACTAAAAGGTGAGCTCTGGCTCATGGGGAGTCACAGAGAAAAACAATTTCCCCCAGCCAGTCAACTAGTGCCTAAATTCGGCACATTGAGTAAACATCTGATGTTGTGGATTAAAGGGTTCTTAGGAAAACCTCCAAATAACCTTTAGTCAAAATGTGAAAGATCCGCATGGAGTTTTACAAGATTTATAACCGCTCAAGTTAATCTGGATCCGACAGCTATCCAGTAAAGTAGAATTTCACAGACAGACCCGGTATGATTCAGAATTGAAATACTTTAATCTATAGACCCATGGCATGATTGAAGAAAAGAAGATACATTGTCAATCCTCACTGACAATGATTCTAAGTTCGGCGCAGTGATTCAAGAAGATCTCTCTTAAAATAGGGCAACCGGATAACTTAAGTTGTGCATTTATTACAAAAGGAAATTAGGGTTTGCACAAGGATAAAAGGGTTCCTTCACTCATTATTTACACACTTGCACTCACGAAGAAGAAGAGAAGAGCTCTTCAAAGAAGATTCTGCAATTCACTCAAGATCAACTGAAAATCAAATTCAACCAGCGATTCATTTTGGCTCCTACTTCAAACCCTAAAAGCGTGAAAAGGTACTTCCATTCTGAAAATCTCTTCGAATCTTTTGCAAAATGGCTACTCCAATGGTTGTCAAGATTTTTGATAGGCCGAGACCTAAATTCAAAAACACCCTTTCAAATCTCTAGAAGTTGATCCCTTAGGGGCATTTTCTAGCATTCTGGATGAAGTGTTGCATGTAGAAGATGTTAGGGTTTATATCCATGCCAACATTGAAGAATTTGGAGACTCAAAATTGATGCACATTTATCACAAACAGCTAATAGATGAAAATTTTGAACTCAAACCTGAATTCAAGGCCATCCAGGGCAAACACTTCGGACATTGCATACACTTTCCATGTTTTGCAGAAGATGATTGGGTCCGGTATGTTCTAAGCAGGATGCATGATAATTTTATGTGGCTAATGAGGCCATTCAAGATAACTAAAGATGTCATCAGGGCAGTGACTAAACTACATTCATCCGGTGGGTTACCTGTACTTAAATCTATGAAGAACCAAACAATAACTGAAGCCACCGGATCTAAATTTGACAAAAGAGCAATGACCATAGATGACATCACAGATCCGGATGTCAAGTTTGCCTCAATGATAATTGGCTACAAGATCTATCATTCAAGCAGGGAGAATTCTATGTCTAGCACAGCAATCTATGCAGCATATCAAATGTTGAGGGAAGATGCAGATTATGATCTATGTGAGCTTCTTCTAAATCAACTATTGGAGAACTTGCAAAAGATCAAAAAGGATAAGAAAAATTCCTTTAAATATGGTAGTCTAATACTATGTCAGTTCTTCTATTATATGAATGAACTGCCTGGATCAATTGGTTGGGTCTGGCAAAATGATAAACCAGTTGCAATTCATATCAGAGACTACATGTATGGACTTGGTGATGCTCAAGCCCAAAACACAACCCTCTGGGGGTACTTTAAGAACTTCCAAAGCATGATGCAAGCCAGAGAGAGAATACCACAGTCCATAGTTGAGAAATACAAGGACACAGTTTGCTTCATGGTTGACACTAATCAATGCCTAATGGAGACAGTTGAGCCAAGAACTGTGTGGATAATGCCTATGGGATATGAGGTCGATGAAAAAATCTTGGAGCTACATATTCAACACCTACTGAGCCATCCTAAGGACACTAAAGCAGAAAGATTTGGCACCTTTCAAGAGCTAAGTGTAAAAATACATGTTGAGTTAAGACAGCCGGAGATGAAGAGGAAAGTAAGAAGGGAAGTTGAGGAAATTGCCAAAAGATTTGGCATATCAAAGGAGTCTCTAGATGCTAACAGAGAGAAAATGGAGAAGGTAGAGAAAGAAAGACAAAAAGCAAAGAAAGAAAGTGCCCCTGCACAAACCTCCTCTAGGACTAGATCCTCCAAGAGCTCTGCTCCTGTCACTTCCAAAATCTCAAAGTCTACCAAACCGGAAGTCAAGACATCTGGAAAAGGAGAAAAGAGGATGAAGACCAAAGCCTCAAGGATGTATACAAGCCATAAAGATGATGAGGCAACAGAATCAGATGAAGAAATTAGGGAAATAAAGAAAAAGAGAACATTCGGGAAGTTCTTTGCTAGAAAAAATAAGGAAGAGAAGGCAGAAGAATTTGTAGAAAAGCCCACTCTTTCCATTGATGACATCATCAAGGTAGTTATTGTGGATGGGAACTTGCAGCCAGTGACTGAATTCTATGATGAATACAGTGATGTTGACAAGAGAATTTTGGAAGAAGCTACTGTCAGGTACTTGAACATTTACAATAAAGCTTTCATTGAAATTATATCGTTAATTCCTAAGAGTCTAGAAAAAGTACTTGAGCTGAGAAAAGAAAATGCAAAGGCAAAAGACTTAGAGATTTGGGAGCAGATAGCAGTTCAGCTTTATCCTTCCATCATTCCAAAAAAAATGGACATGATTTTCAAAGATTGTAAGGATGAGTTCCGAAGTAAGGCAAGAATGAATAAACTCATGCTTGGAGAAACTAACCAAGTAGCAAGTGAAACAAAAGATATCCTCTGAAATGCCTTGAAGAGATTCAATCTTCCCATTGTAGAAGAAACAGATGAAGAACCTTCTACCATGGATGTTGAAGGATTAAATGCAATCAATGAAGAAATTTCTGACAAGGATGTTGAAGGATTAAAGAAAATAAATGAAGAAATCTCTGAGAACTTAGACTCCTCAATTCCAGAAGAAGAAGTTCATGAAGCAACAAACATAGGTGGCATCTCTCCTCTGGATCCCACTGTAGCTATGACAAACACTCCAAACTTTGAAGCTGAAGGAGTAGATAGAAGAGAGGAGAAGAAGATTCAAGAAGAAGAGGTTAAGGGAAAAGAAGAAGAACAAGTAATAAAGACTAATGATGACTATTCTGATATCCCAAAAGAAAAGAAGACTCAATCACCAGCAAGAGACACTGCAGAGACAGTGAAGAACTTCTTAGACAAAGAGGTGGTGGAGTTAGATGAACCGAAGTTGTTTCAAGGGCCCCTAAATCTGGACACTCTCTTTCCAGTACAGATGATGAAGATAGCATCTTTTGCCCAAGCCAAGGCTAAATAAAAACTCCTAAAATCTCACATGGAGGATTGTGAACTGTTGTAGATTGCATTTGAGATGCTGGAGAAGATCATTCCATTCCATCCTATCAAAAGGATCCTTCGACCTCACCATCTGGTAACTTGAAAAACTTAGTAAACTCTGTTGACACTCATTTTGAATCTCTAGAGAAATCAGCAGAAGCAAAGGTCCGGAAGGAGTTTTTGGGAAAAAGATTCACTGAAGTTCAAGGACTTATTGCTAATGATAGGAGGACCCTAGACATTGGAATAAAGAGCCTTGAAAACGCTCTTAAAGATGGTGGGGACATATACAAATTTTGTTTATCTTAGCCCAAAGTGACAAAAGATATTGAAGAGAAGGTAAAAGAATAGGAAGAAAAACTGTCAAGCCTAGTTCAGAATTTTGACCCTCTTTCCTCCTCTCTAATGAATCGCGAATGCTAGGCTATTGTTATCATAAATGAAATAAAGAGGCTGGACAAAGAAAAGAAGAACACAATGAACAGAATGGGTGAACTCAGAGGGATAATTATCCCTAAGCTAGAGGCAATGCATGAGGCCTTGATAGATGCTCAGACCACAGCCCAGACCAGTGATCCTGCAGATTTAAGAAGGGCAGAAGCATATGCATTTTTGTTAAGTGGTCACATCTCCATTTTGGATAGGATGAAGCAGAGCTGGGCCACAGAGTTTGTATAGTTGAAGACTACTTTTGTGGATATACTTAAGTATATGTAAGTATAACATATGATTTATATATACTTATGCGGCCATGTATAGGACAATTTTTTGCAAAATTTTGGTATGCGGATTCCACCCTTTGCCATTGATGTCAAAGGGGGAGTGAGTAGTAGTGAAAAATGTGGAATCCAGCTAAGGGGGAGCTCTGGTAAAATAGTGCAAAAGACAGAGCATCAGCCAAGGGGGAGTTACTATGACACTTATCCATTTTTCACTAAGTGTTGCCATCAATGCCAAAGGGGGAGATTGTTGGCAAGAGACACTATGTGGCTTCATAAGTGTTGTCATTGATGGCAACAAAGTCTATCCCACACATCCGTAGTACATAATATGCCTTCACCAGAAGTCAGATTGAAGAATGCTTTGGTCCGATGAACAAAAACAGAGTATGTAACAAGGTTTGACAATTAGGTCCGGATCTCTCAGATGGTGTAACTGAGTAAGTTACAGACTTGGACAAGTCAAGAGGGGTATCATGACTACTGTACTCCAGAGATTTAGCCTTCGGTGATAAATCAAGAAAAAGATATGAGCATCTGAGTGTTGGGTTCCAGTTAGGCAGAGCAGACAGAGGAAGAACTGACCGGCAGAGTATCAGACTTCAATCCAAATAAGTAAAAGGTGTTGATCAAGCAATTTGTGGGATTATACATTGTTGGCTGACATGATTAATGACTTCTATGATTAATCTTTTGATACACATCACAAATCAAGCATGGATTCAGCCGACAGATCAATAACTTCCAAATATCTTGAGTGTTCCTATTGCCGACTAGAAAGTTGATGCAAATCCTTGATGCAGATATATATACCAGATGGATTCCAGCATGTAAAGGAGTTAAAAAGATGAAAGTGTAATAAGGTGTGAAGAAAAGTAGGGATAAGTGTGAGAATAGCAATTCAAGTCCGGTATGTGATTGAATAACAACATAGAACAGAGAAAGGATGAAGTGCGTCAGATCAGTATATTGTGCCTAACCGGAACTGAACTCTTGCATTTGTAGATGCTTCTCATTAGTTCAAACACTTTATTATCTTCTGTAAGTTCTTGTAGGCAGTGTGCCTCTTGTGAGCAGTGTGCTCGAGCAGTGAGCAGTGTGCTCGAGCAGTGATCCCTAATTGGCAAGTGCCATTTTGTACTCCTTTATTCTTTTAACAGAGAATACAATCTTGGGTTAGTCACCCCGTGGTTTTTCCCTTAACAGGGTTTCCACGTAAAAATCCTTGTGTTATGTGTGTTGATTTTATTTTTGTTCTTATGATTACATATGCTTTCATGTTTTGATATAACACTGAATATTGAGATAACAAAATTAAGGAAATTTTGAGATAACTGATTCACCCCCCTTCTTAGTTATATGCCTTGCTTTCAACAGTTTTCTTATTTACTTATCTATGAGTTACATTTATTAATATTTCTCTGCTAGGTCAAAGAACATTTACCAACATACATGTACAAATATCACAAAGGGGCATACCCTATGTCACATACTTGAGGTATGACTGCAACATTCATTGGCATTTACACATCACTACACATATCCTCATCACACACGTATGCCATTACAACATCACAACATCATCTAAGACAATTACTTAGGTGACCACTAACATTCACATCATAATACAAGAAACATAATCCTTTTCTAGTTGTTACTTGATGTTTAAACCAAAGTTTCACAAACAATCTATTATGCAGTTGGTACTGTTTTTTCAAGAATTATTCAATAGAGCATATTACAATGTCAAATAATCTAAGAGGCATAACAAAATTCTTTCAAGATGACTAATGTCCAATTACTATACAATGTAATCAACTTATATTAAAAAAAATCATCAATCCACTTACGAGGACACTCATTTCACTTACATTAGTTATCAATTGAATTTCTAAAATCATCTAAGGCATCCATTAGTCTAGTTAAAACCTTTTGATGTTCATGAAGACAATTCATTCATAATGATGCTAAATATACTAAAAATATAAAATATGAAAATCTATTTGTATCTGTTTTACCATTTAATAACAAATCAGAATATGATTCCCATTTCGTTATCGATTTTCAAAAATATCACTATATAGTTTAAATGCTATAAGATTACCTAATAATTTTATCACTTCAATAGTGTTATCCTTTCTAGTCATAAATTGCACGAGTTCACAATATAACACACAAAGCATCTCTGTACTATGCTTAAATAAATAACATATATATAGGGTACTGGATGGAGTTACCCCATGCAACGTGGAAAGCAACACATGATACTTACAGTGATAAAATGATCTTCTTATCTAGTTGTCATCCTACGTACTCATACCAACAAGATGAACACCAAAAGTAAAGCCTAACAACACTTCCCAGAGTTCCTAGAGTTGTAAAACCTTTCCTTCCTATTGTTCCATGGGTTGAGGATGGACCTTAATGTGCCCTGAGCCTATACTCAGTTCTAGTTACAGACACTTGGCAGTTTATATTGACGTCATCGTGGATTTCTAGTTTTTGGGAAGCTACTATCAGTTATGAGGTACTAACACTACATTGGATACAAATAGTGTTATAGCATTTGATTTTGAGATTTAATATTGGTTGCGAACAAAAGGGATTTGGTAACTCCGGATATTGACATATTATGGGCTATCAAGATGTTCAGAGAGATGATAGACATGAATTAAGATAAGTGAGATACGGTAATTTAGATGGCAGCTCGATAAAATGGTAGTTTGTGTGTAATAAGTTGATAGCAATTAATACTTTTATATAGGGATAACATGACTTTTGATGTGGCTATCAATATAAGTATGAGGTATATTGTCCTCTACTTGGGGTAAATGCAGATAATGTTATACATGCGTGATATCTTAGACACATGGTACATGCTAACCATACAGGCTTGTGGGTTCTCTTTTGTGAGGCGGATGTCAAATCCTATAGACAACTCATGTGTGGCATATATTAGGGGACATTGGTATGATGGCAGATTCTGGGTTGTGTGGGACATACTTGTTATGGCAAGGTGATTCTTCATTGATTTTCATGTGGTTTGAGACCACCATGTTATTTTGTGGTTTGAGACCACCATATTATTTCTGTGGTTTTAGACCACCCTATGATTTCATGTGGTTTGAGACCACCATGTTATTCTATGGTTTGAGACCACCATATTATTTATGTGGTTTGAGACCACCCTATGATTTCATGTGGTTTGAGACCACCATGTTATTCTTTGGTTTGAGACCACCATATTGTTTCATGTGGTTTGAGGCCACCATGATATTGCATGCTATTATCTTATGTGGTTTGAGACCACTGTATGATTCCCCTCCTCCCCTTAGGTGACCTTGTTGCAAGGTCGCATGGTGATCGTAATGTGCAAATTTCTAAGAAATTGTTGGAATATTTATTTATGTATTGAATATTTTGCTTGCAAGCCAGCAGTGTTTTGTTACTTTGGGCTAAATGGCCATTTTTATGTTTGGGTTAGTCCTTTTGCCTCAAGGACGTGTTCTTGGATAAACTTGGGATAATGCAATGATTGTCATTTGATCTACATTCTTCTACGATTGATTATATTTGTTTTTCTTTTGTTTTATTGAGGGTTAACTTATGAGTTACTTTACTTCTTTAACTTTCTTGTTTTGAGACACTTTAATGTTGCAACTGCTGGTATGTGTGGAGTAATGTGACTACTGTTTACTGGCATATCCTAGAGGGATCACTGATAGCTTGTATAGGGGAGTAGACATATGGCCCAGGGAATCTTGTTGATACTGGGTTATGTATAGTGGGCTCCTAGAGAGGACCCCGAGACCATCTTTCATGATCGGCTACTTGGCACAATAGATTCTACATGACATGGTTATTCATTTGTTATTTGGCACTATGTTATGGGTGATATTGGTTTCCATTAGAGGAGAGATTATATGATGTTATGCTAAAATTAGATATCGGCAGAGTGGTTACTACACAGCTTGCTTATTCACTCATTGGTTATTTGGAAAATTGGATATTGGCACAGTGGTTACTACACGGATTGGTTATTCACTCATTGGTTATTTGGCTCCATGGCACTATGGAATTACCCAGTGGAACGTTAGTGTTTGTCCTCCTCATGATACCCATCCTTAATGAGCCTTGTGGTGTGAGACATGTGATGTCTTTATGTTGAGTGAGTTTGATACAAATGAGTTTGATCTTCATCATGTGTTTCACTTAGAACTATGTGTTAGATGATGTGAAAAAGATTCCATTTTGAACAATGTGTTAAATGTAGAGTTGAGTTATGTGATATGGGTGTCTCTAAGTGTTGTCAAGAATCAGTTATTGGAAACTATTGATTTGAACATAATATGGTGACTTGATTCAATTTCTTAGATATAATTGATATATTCATGATTAGTAAAGATGAATAAAGGATATGTTTATCCGTCCAAAGTGAGGTATGTGGATTTACTTGCTTAGTGTGACTTGACGTAATATGGCTACTTACTCTTATATGATGTGGTAAAGTAATTCGTTGTTTTTAAATGGGTATCTCTTTTCTCTTAGGGACTTCCAGGAGGAAGTCTATGCGAGGGGGGAGAATGTAAGGCCATGTTTAGGCCCACTTGAACTTTCTTTAGGGATATTATTGTGACCGAACTTTATTACTGATATCATGTGGAAGCCCTAGACTATTGATAGTCAATCTAGATATTGATTCCATCATATTTTGTTGCTATGATACTATGATGAGACATCATATGATGATTCTATGATTATCTGACTATGGCTATGGTTACATGCTATTATGGACGTATGACCTTATTTGATTATGGCTATGATATACATGTTGGTTTGGACATACGACTTTAGCTTAGATCATGATTCATACACATTTTTGTATATGCGCATCCTTATTTGATCTATATGATGTTTTCAAGAGCATAGTGTACCTTATCTTAATGGATTATGTCTTTATTGATTATGGTATTGAATCTCTCATGTGATGTGTTGTTTAGCTTATGGAGATTATGCTTATTGTAATTCATATGTTAGAGAGATCAATACATTGTGCACTTTGTTATTTGTTGATTTTATAGTTAGTTGTTATTGATATTTTGCTTCGGTTATTGTATCCTAATCGCAACTAATAGTTAAAATGAGTGTGCAGGTTTCTTGACCAGTGGAATTGGGGAGAACACTTAGAGACCTGTTGTGGTTCCCTCGTACGCCAACCTAACCTATTTGGAGAGTTTTAGGTCTTTGATATGATTATGTTATGTGGTTTTCATGTGATGTTGCATCCATGAAGAAAACTGTAATGTACAAGAGGTAATGTTGCATTTGTGAACCATGTGCCGTAAATGTGAGTTGTGATGTAATGTGTCAAGCCAGTGCGGTGTGGATTGATTTGTGAGTTGTTCTTTGTGTATGGGGGAAATAAATTAATTTGCCTTAATCATATTTTTATTAGAAAGTTAATACCTTTCTAAAAAAAAATTAAATTAAAGCCATTAAGTGTAGGTGAGCCCTTTTGAAAAATATAATAAATTTTATTAAAAAAATGTTTCAAGTGTTTTTTTGGGGGATAATAATGGGGTGACAAAAAAATTCAGATTAAAGTAAATAAATAGAAGAATAACCTTGTTGAAGTGCCTCTTGAAGGGAGGGCCAAGTGGATTAGAAAAGCAAGGACACATGTTATCCATAAGTGGACACATGGAGAAGGATTCATGCTCCTCATGGGAACAGGTGTGAAAGGGAAATGGAAAGAAAGAAATAAAAGATGCTAAAAGAATGAGAGAAGGGGCTCTGGAATTATTTGGGGGGGAACTGTGAAGAAAAAAAAGTGAAGGAAAGAAAGTGAGGAAGGAAAACTGGAGGAGGAAGGAGAACTATATGTGGAGCTGAACCAGTCCACAAAATCTATTGGGTAGTATAGGTAAGTAGATGAATTCCTTGCTAAAAAGATAAAGTTGCATTGGTAAATAAATATGGGGAAATTCGCTGTAAATCCATACACTATACTCTGTAAAAAAATAAATTGAATAGTAGATAAGGAAAGTTAAAGAAAGAAGGAAAATGTAAATATGTGAATACATCTGAAAAGAAAAGAAAAGGGACAGTGTTGTGTTATTTTTCTGTTGTACTATTTTGGTAGTGTTGTTATCTATTGTGTTTTACTTATGTTATGAATGTGTTAAATTACCAAAGGAAACAATCCTACCATTTTCCCCTCTATGAACTTTTCAAGAGAAAGCTTCTGGTGACAAGTGCTAAACCTGTAAATGTTCAATGTTTTCTTGTTTGTGGGCCTGTAATGTTATGTGGTTCTGATATGTACCTTCTGTGGGTGAGAAAATTGGTTGTGGTCATGAAACCCTGGTCTCAAAGTGTTCTCCCCTAGCTTGGGGGTGGGCAGCTTCTGCCCTAGGCTAGGAGGTGAGCATCCCACTAGTCACCCTCTAGAAAATTTGGATTTATGTGCAAGTATAACAGGTCTGCAAGAGAAAAGACTGGTGGACTGAAAAGCCACTAAGAAACCACATGTGATAATGGAGCACCTATAACTCTGAGAAGTACATTAGGGAGTGAACAAATGCTAAGAAAAGTTATTTGTGCAGTGGGATTGTTATTGAAATAATCTGCATTATGTTAGTTCATTAAAATAAGGCATGAAAGAGCACTGTGTTGTCCAGTAAAGGACTATGCTTGTCATAAAAATATTCTAAATGATGTATTGAGAACAATTTACTTGATTTAAATTTCCATGTTATATACTTGTGTTGTAAGAACAAAATTAACTTTCTGCAAAAAAGAGCTGGAATTTTATTTACTTGACAAATGCAATCTATGCTTGACTTACATGAAATGCTCTGTCACCAACTTGATGAATGAACTAAATCTGAGCTTGACTATATAACATGACTTACAGTGTTTTTAGGACCTCAGTAAATGGGATTTGAACCCCTTCAGAATGAGAATACATAGGTCTAGTGTTTACTCATAACTCTTCCCCAGTAACAAAAAAAAATTATTAGTCTCCTTGTTTGGACAAGTATACCTAAGCCTTATTCGCTGTGTTTGTTAGTGAAAAATGTGAACAATAGTATTAAACAACTAATCATCCAATAACTCAATGGAAATTGATGTAAATACAAGTAAACAAAGATTATACCTTCGAAAACCGTTTTACCTCTATGCTTCTATTGTTCGCCTATCTGCTCTCGATCTTAATGGTAATGGAGCTCTCAGAAGTGTGCACTTCCTTGTTGTTGAAGATGACAAGAGTAGAACGGTTGTGATATGGAATGTGCAATGGAGACTAAACTACAATGCAACTATAATGGAAATGGGTGATTGATAATGGAGACATGGTGATGATAATGGATTTGTAATGCAAATGCAATGAAGGTGATTTTGCCAAAGGCACGCTGGTATGATTCCTGCAAAGTAAGATTATGAATGCTTGAGTGTATGTAAATGGGTGTGAAGACTTTGCTTATATAGGCTGAGGGAAGACCAAATCCAAGTGTCAATAGATCCATGACTGGAGGAATTACCTGTGAGGTGTACAGTTGAGGAAGCTTGAGGGAATGTGCACAAATTAGGAGAGGACAAGTGTCCAAGCCTTCTTCATGAGTTATGGGACTTAACATAATAGATTGAAGAGTTAACTGAGATGATTGATCAGTTAACTGGGTTGATTGGAGAGTCAACAGAATAGATTGATCAGTGAACTCAATTGACTAATTAGTTAACAGATTTGATTGGTGAGTTAACTAATTTGACTAGAGGATAAATAGGACATGTGGGTGAGGGGATATTAGCTAATTAAATATTAAAATATTTAATTACATGTGCCACAAGGTGAGGTGGAAAGGTGAGGTGGAAAGGTGGTGTGGATTTATGGAATTTGGACTTAGGATAGAGGAATTTCAGATTAATTAAATAATTTAGGATTATTTAATTAGATGAGACATTAGAAGAATTAAGTAATTTAATTAAATAAATTGATTTTATTTAATTATTGGAGGATATGAATCATTTAAATAAATTAGAATGTTTATTTAATTAATAGGAGAATGGGATTTTAAAAAATATTAAAATATTTATTTATTTTGACTTAGCCACTTTTAGGTGTATACATTTTGCCCCTCTTTGATGCAATGTGTTTTATCACGTTGTTTCAAAGAATTAAAAATTTTGCCACTGATACATGCCCCAATTTGCCCCTGGTACAGGTTTACAACAACAAGATGCCCCCTCGGGAGATTGGATAGGAAAAATGTGACGACAGGATGACAAACAATCTCATAATGAGACAGGCTGAATGACAGGCTAGGGTGAAGAAAATGGAGGACTTAGAAGAAAGACTATGTGAAAACCATACCCCAACATGGACAAGGTCAAGCACCTCTCATTAGGGTCTTGGAATGTGCTATATATAGGAGTTTGGGTTCACAGTTCACTCATTTGTACACTTGCCTTTGAGAGAGATCCTAGTGGAGAGCAGAGCCATTTGAGCACAGAGCAGTCAGCGAAGATGCAGCAGTTTCCTCAAGAGCTTCATTGATTCGAGCAGATCTGACGGTTCAACCATCCAGCAGACCACAGGCCACTGGTAAGTACTACTTCGTTTCTAGCTTAGGGTCATTAATGATAGCAATAAATGTAGGCCAAAGTTGTAGGTTTTATATGCGCCGAAAGGCCAATTTTTTCGCAAATGAAGCATATTGTTGCGCATACAAAATCCCGTTGCACAAACAATTAGGGATGATGCACTTTTAATCTATTTCTGTGCATTTAAAATTTGACTACGCATGCAAGATCCTGATGCACATGTCAAGTGCAGTATTGTACATGTGAATTAAAGCTGCACATATGATTTAAAACTGTGCATTTGAGTTAAACCTGCGCATACAAGGTAAAGTTGTGCATTTAACTGGCAGAACTATGCATCTAAGTTTGCTTATCAAAATACTTAGAAATTTGATAAAGTTGACTGTGTGATTGATGCTGGTCAACTGATAGGTCATCTCTAAGATTGATTGATAGGAAAGTGTTCCTGTTAGAATTGCTAAGTTTTTTATGTTGGATAGATAGATTTCTAGTGTAGTTGATTTGATTGACTAATGCGCACTTGCTGATTGCAGGAGGAGCTAGACGACGTTCTTATGTCGAGAGAGCGTTATCCAGTTACACAGTTGTTGAGGCCCCAGCTTATGGAGACTAATCTTCTTATTCTTGGATTGGCTAGATTGTCTTTCATTTGCTTCATGCTCGAGATTCGTGTGAATCTCGGTATGCTAACTACCCTGTCAGAGCTTTTTCACAGTGAGGATGGGACCTTTCATCTCCCCATTGGGGAGATTATAGTCACTTTGGAGGATGTTCACAGGATCCTTCACATACCCATTGATGGAGAGCTCGTGGAGTATGAGCCGCAGACTGGGGCAGGTTTGGATCAGTGCAGACAGGTTTTTGACAATGATAGCATCGAGGGTACTGAGATCAGCTAGGCTGAGATGTTGGCATATTATGAGCCACTTCCTTCAGTTGTGGCAGGGTTGATTGGAGGTATTGTGTGTCTTGACCGACACTCTCATGGATTTGCAGTTGGATGGGGTCGAGTGTTAGAGCGGATTGTGCATGAGGATACCAGATATGCTTGCGAAGTGTGCATCCTTGCACATTTGTATCATGATTTACACCAATTTGTATATGATGGTTCCTCTAGCTTGTCTTGTGGAGTTTCACTGCTACAAATATGGGCATGGACTCACATAGCGATTACTCATCCTATTGGGATTGGTACTTGGGGTAGGGATCAGCCCTACTCCTATATGTTTCAAGAGAGCCTTTCCCAGCCCAAGCTGGGAAAGCTAGAGTACTGGAGGCATGATTTTGATAATGTTGACTCAGTTGTTTGGCGACCATACCTGGATTGTGAGGTATGGGATGAGGATGCACATCCGCTACCCTTCTACTTTCAAATGAGATGGCTTATACGGAGGACACCCTATATTTTAAAGAGACACATTGTTTCACGTGTGTATAGGCAATTTGGCAAAATCCAAGGGATGCCCATGGGTAATGCCATATTTACCCATACACATAAGGAGCGGGGATGATGGGGACCTAGCCCATTGTATGAGACAGCTCATGATGAGTTTCTACATATTCCATATCAGCCTTGGACGATGCATAGGGCAGTGGTAGACGCGGGTATGACACATGACTATTTTGACTGGTTTGCAGCATATCCCTTTCCTCGCTACTCCGGTCTAGGAGAGCGAGCCCTGATTCTGGATGATTGGGAGGACGATGATGAGGGGCCACGGAGGTGATGCAGGAGACGCATAGGACAGGGAGGCAGAGGTGGCTGAGGTGGGGATGATGGCGGTGGTGGAGGAGGAGGAGGAGGTCATGATGGTGGACATGATGGCAGTGATGGGGATGATGGCGGAGATGGGGATGGGAGGAGGGTTCACCGGTGGATTGATCCTGCCCAACATGCTTAGCTAGCTTTACAAAGACAGGTCCGGCCTCTAGTGTAGCCACAGGGACAGGGACCCGATGATGGGGTGATAGTAGGGTTACGAGCCCAAGTGGCTCAGCCACAGGGGCAGGGACTAGATGATGGGGTGATAGCAGGGTTACGAGCCCAAGTGGCTCAAGCACAGTCTATGCTAGTGCAGCAGCAGGGACAAATAGGGCAGATGCAATCCCAAATCACACAGCTGCAAAGTGACCTACAAACTGCCCAGTTAGAGTGAGACACGACCATTTAGAGAAATGGGAGGGCAGAGGCACTCTTAGAGCAGGTGCAGCAGACTGCGGGACAGGGTCCTACTAGCTAGACCATTACAGATATGGTTAGGGCAAGCTGGGAGATCTTCTACTAGCGGTCCCTTTATGAGTAGGTTGTACCACCAAAGTGTAGGGCAAGCAGCTATCGGCCCAGTTACCATAGCAGGTCACAAAGGGTACCTGTAAAGAGTGGCGGGGTGATGGGACCTATGGGGCCACCTCACGGACCATCAGGAGGAGGTGCACTAGGGACAGGGACAGCAGGTGGGGGAGGAGGAGGGGATATCCCGCCGCCACAGCCAGCACCATCAGGGGGAGCCATTCCTAGTTGTTTCGAGACATGTATCAGTTTTAGTACCTTTATTTAGACATGTATACACCACTTCGGTTTGGACACTTCGACATGTATTATTATTTTGACATCATTGTATACTTGGACACTTTTATTCTTTTGGATGATGATTATATGATATTATGATTCGACTGACTATGATTATGATCTACTATGATGGACATGACTTACATTATGATGTTATGATATGCTATGCTTATAGATGACCTATGTGGTTTATGACTCTGATGCATATGTTTGCGTTTATGTGATGGACATGATGATCTATATGATGACCTTACATGATTATGGTTGTATGTGATGTGTCTAACATGTTTATTAGATTCTATGATACATTTTATGTTTATGCGACATGATGTTTCTATGAGCTATATGATGGATATGATGACCTATATGCATGTTTATGATCTTATATGTTCACATTCTATGATGATCTAATGCAAACACTGTGATAACTTAGATGTTTACTTATGTCATTTGCCATTGTTTTAATTATGGATGATGATCTAATATGCAAATGCAATGATAGCTACTTTTTTATGAGATTTTTGGTTAATGCAATGTTATGGTGACTCATGCATCTAAATGACAACATTATATGCAAAACATGATCTAAATGTTTATTACCCTTAATGCATTGTATATGATGAAACTATATGATGACACCTATTCATGACATGCAAATGAATTGTTTTTGTTGTTCCAAGTATACTCAATCTTAATAATAATACACCTGAGACGAATGGACTTTAATAACTGGGATAAATGGATGATTTAGAAGCTTGGATAAATGGATCTTTTGACACTTGGAATTTGGTCAAGGATGCAATGCTTATAATGGAATGCAATGTGATATGTATGGATATTTGGATTGTCATCTTCGTATATGCAAGTATTTGAAGTACTTTGTTTCATCATTGAGCTTTTAAAATGTTGTAAGAAAATACAAGCATCTAGGTATAATTAAACCGAGATGACCTGAGTATCTCTTACATGGATTTTGATTTAGCAAGTTAATACAAGCATCTAGTCAAAATTGAATCTAGATGACCTAAGTATTTTTGCATGTATCAACAGACAAGGATTGACATGTTTCATGTTTAGACCTAGAACGTCCTCAATGATCTTTTGTTGATCATGTCTTTAGACAAAAGTTGTCACATTATTAAAGATTGATCTAGAAACAGCAAACAAATAAGATAATTATGCCCCCATCATAGCTCCTCTAGTTTTTGACATCCTCAAGTAGCATAAAAAGACATAATAATAATAAAAATCAAGACTCTCTGACTTACACCTTTTAATAAGCACAAATTTTCTTGCCATAGTTATGTTTTCTTGCAATGAAAACAGATACAAACATCATGGTGGTTGAGATCCATTGTGTCTTGTTTATAGGTCTAGTTCTTGCGTCAAGTGTTTTTGTTGAAAAAGTGTGTTTGTAATGCCAGTTGTTGTCTGGTGATGGTATTACGATCCTTATTGTTATCCTCTGAGGGGCGTGACATTCAAGAATCCAATTCTCCAACTAGGTCGAGGAGTTGCCCCATTCAAGTAAAGGATTGATTTATTGTGGATGAACTAACAATAGACATTAAGAAACATGCCCTAAGGGACTGACCTAGTGCCTTGTGGGCTCATTGATAAATGGCCTTGCCTACATGACGATGTAGAGGTAATGTAGTTCGAGGTGTGGACTTTGTGGACCTAGGACTTAGGCGATGGGAAAAGTGGGATTGGAAGGACAAAAGGATGGGTGACATGAGATGGAATGGATGGGAAAGGAGCCTTGGGGGTGCATCAATGATGGCCTTGCCTATGTGATAGCTCAGAGGCAATGTAGTTCGACAACGGTTTAATGGATTGGTTGAGGATGGATGACAAGATGGACGCAAGTTTGGATTGGCCGTCTGGTGGAAGAAGGTGATAAGGACGAGTGAACAACAAGCCATGGTAGGTATCTTAATGTGATTGGGTGGATGCGGTTAAGAGGGATGAATGAGGAACAAGGTTGGAAAAGATGGAGGAGGTGGTTTATCGCAAGTAGTGCATGTTTACTAGGTTTTTACCACTCACTTTTATTTGCATGATAGCTAAAATACACATGACCCCTGTTTGCCAGGTTTTTATAATGGTATCTATCCAAGGCGCCTGTTTACCAGGTTTTCACCAGAGGATGATTTTTTTGTTGTTTTTCCATTTTTTATGATTTTTTTGCTATTTTTCTATTTTTATGATTTTTTTGCTATTTTTCCAATTTTTTTTATTTTTGATTTATTTTTGTTTTTTTTTTTTGCTATTTTTCTAATTTTTTTTATTTTTTGCTATTTTTGACTCCCTTGCATTGGGGTTTAAGTGTAGAACTTGTGAAGATACATGCTATTGATGAGATCATCAAACCGTTCACCTTCTGATGTAGCCAATTGATAAGCACCCGATCCATAGGCAACAATGATGACATAAGGACCCAGCCAGTTGGATTCAAACTTACCTTTTTTCTCTCTATCTTGTTGATTTCTTGGATTCTCTCTGAGGACTAGGTCACCAACTTGAAATACCTGAGGTTTGACTATGTGATTGTAACTCCTGGACATCCTTTGTTGATAAGCCTTGAGATGGTTAAAGGCATGTTGTCTCCTTTCTTTGAGCAGTTCTAACTCTTGAAGTCTAGATACTCTGTACTCTTCATCAGATATGAGGCCTTTTAACGATACTCTCAAGGATGGGATCTTGACTTCAATGGGCAAGATGGCTTCAGAGCCATAGACGAGGGAATATAGCGTTGCACCTGTGGGTGTGCTAATACTTATGCAATAGGCCCATAGCGTGGGATTCAATTGGATGTGTCAATCACGGTCGACATCATTGACAATCTTTTTTAGGATTTTTAAGATGGTTTTATTTGATGCCTCTGCCTGGCCGTTTCCTTGGGGGTAATATGGGGTTGAAAAGCGGTGTTGGATGTGGAATTTGTCACATAGCTCTTTGACATCTTGGTTTTTAAATGGTCTTCCATTATCAATGATAATGGATATATGGATGCCATAGCGGCAGATGATGTAATTCAGGATGAAAGAGACGATTTGTTTGTCTGTGACATTGGCAAGGGGTATGGCTTCGATCCACTTTGTAAAGTACTCAGTGGCAGTGATTATGAATTTATGGCCGCTGGATGATGGAGGGTGTATCTTGACCACTAAGTCAAGTCCCCATTGACAGAAAGGCCAAGGAGTTGTTAAAGGTTGCAGCTCCTATGCTAGTGCATGTATTAGGTTCTCGTGGATTTGGAATTTCTTGCACCTCTTTACAAAATGATAGGAGTCTTTTTCCATAGTTGGCTAGTAGTATCCCATACGTGTGATTTTCTTAGCCAGGGTAGGACCACTAGAGTGGGTCTCGCATATACCGTCGTGAACTTCGCTTAGGGTCGTTTGATATTCCTCACTATCGAGACACCTAAGGAGAGTACCATCAAGTCCTTGTCGATACAGGGTATTGGCGATTATGGTATAACGGGATGCTTGGTGGATGAAGGTTCTCTTTTGGTTACTTGATAGATCAGGAGGTAGGGTATTCTCTTTTAGATAGGCAAATACTTTTCCGTATAGGGGAGAATCAGATCCTACGATATGGCAAATGATGTGGGATTCGGGGGTGTCATACACAGGATGGGGCACTGGCTCTACCAAGAACTCATAACGTGATTGGTTTTCAGGGATATCAAGGAGAGATACAATCATTGCCCTGGCGTATGCTGCTTTGTTCTCCAACCTGTGTATCTACTCATAAGAGATCACAACAAAGTATTCTTTGAAGTCATCTACCATACGTTTGTATGGTATTAACTTCTCATCCTTTGTTTGATAGTCGTCGTTCACTTGGTTGATGACAAGTTGCGAGTCGCCATATACATGAAGTTCTGTAATTTTCCATTCTACTACCAGCTTGATACCAATGACTAGGGCTTCGTACTCCGCCACATTATTAGTGCATGGAAAGAGTAGTCTGTATGATTTTGGAATGGTGTCTCCATTAGGTGTGATCAACAAGATACCTGCCCTGGACCCATGCTGAGTATATGATACGTCGAAGTACAGTTTCCAGGTTATTGTTGTCATGTGAAAGATAGACTCCTCTAGAAATTCAAATCTTAATGGGTTGTCATCTGTTAAAGGTGCATCTGCCAACTGATCTGCAATCACTTGCCCCTTTATTGCTCGTCTATCTACATACTCGATGTCGAATTCACTGAGTATCATGACCCATTTTGATATTCTACCCATTAGGGTAGCTTTGTTGAACAAGTATTTCAATGGATTAATCTTAGCTACTAGCTTGATGGAATGTGATAGCATGTAATGTCTCCATTTTTGTGAAGTAAAGACCACTGCAAGGCATACTCTTTCAATTAGTATATATTGTAGCTCGTAACCTACCAGTGTTCGGCTGATGTAGTAGATTGCTTGTTCTTTTACTTCGTGATTTTGTTATGCTAGTAGAGCTCCCAGAGCTATTGGTGTGGCTGAAATGTAGAGTAGCAATGGCTTGCCCTAAATTGGCAGAATTAAGACAGTTAGATTCATCAAATACTCCTTTAGATTTTGAAATGCTTGCTCACACATGTCATCCCATTTGAAAGGAATGTTTTTTGTGTAGAAGATACGTGAATGGGTGACACTTATCTGCCAGTTGAGAGATGAACCTTCTAATGGACTACAACTTTCCTTGTAGAGACCGCAATTGACTCAGATTCTTAGGTGGCAGCATTTCCATGATTGCTTTTACCTTGGCCGAGTCCACCTCTATTCCATTAGCTGATACGGTATATCCAAGGAGTTTACCAAATGTGACTCTGAAAACACACTTTTTTGGATTTAACTGTACATTAAATTGCTCTAGTCTTGTGAAGATCTTGTCCAAGACTTAGAGATGCCCTTCTTTGCTTTTTGACTTGGCTAGGATGTCATCTACGTAATCTTCCATGATGGTATGCATCATGTCATGAAATATTGTTGTCATTGCCCTCTAGTATGTTGCTCCCGCATTCTTTAGCCCGAATGGCATGATGCACCAACAATAGGTACCCCACGGACATGTGAATGTCATTTTATGCTGATCCTCTGGTGCTATCTTGATTTGGTTATAGCCAGAGAATCCATCTATTAAAGACAACATGGTGTGCCCTGTTGTAAGATCTACAATGATGTCGATGTTAGGCAGAGGGAAGTCATCTTTGGGACAAGCCTTGTTCAGATCCCTGAAGTCATCACACAGTCGAACTCTTCCATCAGGTTTAGCGACAGGCACTATATTTGAGATCCACTCTGGATAGTCTATTGGTCTGATAAACCCAACATCGAGTAGCTTCTTGAGTTCTTTTACCATGAGTGTGATATGCGGGTGCATCTTCCTAAGTTTTTGTTTAACTGGCTTAGCTCCTGGAGCTAGTGATAAGTGATGCATTATAAGGTTTGGATTGAGACCCAGCATATCCACGTATGACCAAGCAAATTTGATTTGTTTCTTTTTGAAGAATTCGGTGAATTTGGGCTTCTCTTGTGCAGTTAAAGATTGTGCCATATGGATCATCTTTGGATATTCACCTGTGTTGACATTGATCTATTCTGTTGGTTCCATCAAGATTGAGGATCTCTATTGATGTGTTAGATTGTGAAGAGGGTCAAGCCTTTCATCCTTCGACACCTCAGATAGGTTTTCACCGTTGGATACGTCTTTTATATTTTTACTACTTTCACGATCTAACACTGCCGCAGAGTAGTTTTCACCGTTAGATCTATCTTTCATTTTTACATTTTTGAGACTGAAAGGCTTGGCACTCTCTCCAAAATAAGCCCTGTCATTGAGTTCTATGGCATAGCTAGCTCTGTGATCCCATGCGGGTACATGGTCTCTAAGTTTTAGATAATCAATGATGGCCTCATCATTCTAAAAGGTATCCAGCTCAGGAGTAGAGTCTTGCAAATCCCAATCTATGAGTTATGGATGCAACAGTGGTAACGGGTCATCAAATTGGTCTAGTTCGAGGGTAGGGATGGTCAAGATGGAGGAGTTAATGTGGTTATTGTAAGCATTGACAATGTCTGGGATGGTACTCTCCACAAGAAGATCTGTCAAGTGTGGTATCATTCTTTCCTCACAAATCTCACTATCGTTATTATGTGGATCGAACTCTAGAGGTCTAGACTATGAACTTTGTCTCTCACGAGTTGTATGGGTAGGGTCGTACTCATGGACCACATCAACATCTTTTTCATCATAAGGTAGTTCAGAGCGACTATCCCATTCATACTCATTGGAGTCTATCTCACTCCATCCTTGTTGTTGATGAATCTGTTCTACTAGGTTAGTAGTAGATGTTTCTGGTTGTTTGCCTTTATGCTTGTCTTTTCCCTTGGTCTTTGCTTTGCCGGTTAACCTAGCCCTGTAGTGTCTCGGGTTGTTAATGAAGGAGGTTGGATGGGTTCAATGATACCTTCTTTCCTCAATCCTATGGGGCCATGACCTTCATATCCCATTCTTTGTAGTATTGTGAATCCTTGACCATACTGTTCGGTTTACAATGTGGAGCGATGGTCTTGTTGCTTGGATAGACTGTCATCATCCTTATATAACCATTGTAGGATGTCTTTCTCATCGCTCTCATCTTCGAGGATTCCCCATTTTACAAATGGACCTTTAAAAGTTTCTAATGCCTTGGGTTTGCTCATGGATGGCTTTCCATAGGATCTAGGAGATATAGGTAGCTACACTAAGCAAAAGGATTGTCCGATTGTATATTCACCGACACCCTTGTCTTTGAGCTTGAGGTTGATTTCGGGTGCCTTAGATGTGGAAGGGATTGAAGCTGGGTCAACATGGGATGAGGATGAAGTAGAGGCACAGTTATTGGGAATTACAATGTCAGGTTTAGATTTTATGGAGCTGCAATATTGGAATGGATTGGGATTGCCTTGGATGGTGATCTCTTGGCTGTCATGGGGGAATTTGAAACATTGGTGATAGGTGGATGGCACTGCCTTCATTGCGTGTATCCAAGGTCTTCCAAGGAGAATATTATATGCAAGTTCCATGTCAAGCACTTGACACACCACATCCTTTACTATAGGTCCCACTCTGATAGGCAAAACAACAGTTCCCTTTGAAGTTCTTTCCTCTTCATCGTAAGCTTTGATGGTGATTTTCTTTTTAGGATCGATAGCATTCTCTAAAAACCCCAATGCAAGGATTAGCTTTAAGGTGCAAATATTTAAACCTGCTCCTCCATCAATTAGAACCCTTTTTATTTTATGCTTGTGGATGAAGGCTTTGATGTGGAGAGACGCATTGTGTGGTTGGGTGATTGACATATCATCCTTTTCAGTGAATGATAGGAGAGGTGTGGTAAGATGACCTACCATGGTCTGAAACTACTCTTCGACAAGGTTGGCTGGGACGTTGGTTTCTAAAAGAGCTTGTTCGAGTATGGCTTTGTGGGATAGGGATAGACGCAAAAGTTCCAAAATGGAAATGTGTGCGGGTGTCTTGTGAAGTTGATCCAGGATGTTGTACTGGTCGGATGGAGAGGATGGTTTGGACGGAGCTCCCTTAAGAGTAACCTTTCCACTGCGAGTGGTCACATTACAATCAGGGGTTTTATTTATAGTGATCACATTGATATGTGAATCACTTCCAGAAATGTGGTTTACAACGTAGTCATATGACACGTTCATATAGTTGGCGTTGTTAGCCCCACTTTTGTTTTGATTTGAGGGACCTCCCTTCTCATAGTTGGGGAGTGGATTCTTGAATTCTATATGATCATCATTAGAGGCATACCCATCAAGTGATATCCATTTTTGATCCAACAAGTCTTGAATGGTGTGCTTTAATTTTTGGCAGTCATTTATCTTGTGGCCTTTGCTTCCATGGTATTCGCAGAAGTCTATGTCTTTCCACCAAGGAGGTTTAACTTTCAGTTCATATTCCTGTGTCGTTCGAAGAGTTATGAGATTGTTGGATATTAGCTTCCATAGGGCAGATTCTAGTGTTTCCCCTAGAGGCGTGAACTTTCTTCAAGGAGGAAAGTTTGTAAGTCGTGATTCAATGTTTTGTGGTTTGTTTTGTTGGGGGTTGTTTTGTGGGTTTGATAAGTTGAAAATTGGTTGCTTTTGCATCACATTTTTAGCATCAACCACCCCATCATTGACAATGTTCTTATTTTTGGTCCAAAATCACGGCTTATCTATGTTAACATTTGCACTAGGGGTGTCCTTGTAAAGTTTTATTTGCCCCTTTTCTATCAAAGCTTTTTCAATGAGTAAACCCATCTCAATGACCTTACTAAAAGAAGTAGGACATTGGATTGATATTTGATAGCTTAGATCAGTGTTTAGGTTGTGTACAAACATTTCAAGCATTTCAAGCATTTGTTTTTCTGGCATATGATATGGACATTTGATGGCTAGTTGTCTCCATCTTTGTAAGAAAGAGGCGAAGGATTCTCCACCCTTTTGTTTAGTGTTACAAAGATCTAACATTGAGATTTCATGCTCAATGTTATAGGAGAAGTGAGTGACAAACTTAGCCACTAATTCATTGAAGGTTCGGATGCCAGGACGTAGGCAAGAGAACCATTCCATAGCTTGTCCTCCCAAGCTCCTTGGGAATAGTCGCATGAGGTAGGTTTCATTGTGTGCGTCTTCAAGACATGTTGCACTAAATTCTCTGATATGGTCTCTTGGATCACCCTTTATTTGATATTTGTCAAATTTTGGCACCTCAAATTTTGAGGGGAAAGGTATCATGATCAAGCTCTTGTCAAAAGGATATGGTGAAATATCCTCGAGAGAGTAGTGTTTCGTGGATGCTCCCGTTTGAATGTCTACGAGCTGTTGTTGTAAGGCTTGAATTTGTGTTGTCAATATATCCAAGGGATTGATTGTATCCTTAGCCTTGTCTATTTTGGGAACCTCTTGTGTGATCTTGGGAGTTTCCATGTCATTCGTAGAGGTGGTGTCTTTTAAGGTGGAGGTGTCAAAATCTAACAGAAGTTTGGTCCCTTGTTGTGCTAGCATAAGGAAATACTTTTGAGGGTCCATGTTTAGGACCTTGTCCATCATCTTTTGAAATTTTGAGTCTTGTAAAGCACCAAGTACTTCCTCATATGGGATTTCTTCCTCTCCATCACTGTGAGATGGAGATGGTATGTCTTTGTTCAAAGGATCCATATCTTGCTTTTCTTTGGATTTTGATCTAGTTGCAACCATAAAAACCATTTGATGGGGGTGAATGTTGGTTAAAAATGCTTATGAAAGGATGTTTTTGGTGTGGTTGAGATGACAAGATTTTTCCTAAGGTTTGAATTTTGATCTACTATTTGTTCAAACAAATGTGCTCTTCAGGTAAAAGATAGTCAAAGTAGGGAGAGTTGATCACTGCTATTGATATGGATTACTTTTATCAAGATTACACTAGTGTAGTTCCAAGATGAAGGATGATATATCCTATTATGAAACTAACTAGATTTTTGTTTTGAATTTTGGAAGATTTTAATGACACCTTAGTAGGAAACTTGGTTTGTATTGTTTGATGTTTTTGCTTTGGATGATATGGCAAATGGAAATGTTTTGGGAAAAGGATGCGAAATGGATTTGTATGGTTTTCCTGAGATCATAAACAAGGTTTATGCAATAATGGGTACCCCGAACTGGTTTAAATTTTTCTCAAAAGTGTATGGAATAGCTCTTTGTTTTGCATGCGCAGCTTCAGATGCGCAACAAAAATGGTCAAATGCACAGCTATGTAGGTCAAATGCACAGATCTGGTCGAAGTGCTCTAATTTTTGAATGGACAATGTTGTGGTTCATATGCGCCACTCTATGTGTCAAATGCACAAAAGTATTGTATGCGCAGCAAAATGTCTCAAATGTGCAGCAGAATGGGTCAATTGGGCAACAAGATTAAATGAGTAGTAGAACTTGTCATATGCACAACAGAATGGTTTAAATGCGCAGAACTGCAGGTAGTGTTGTCTTTTTGTTTCAAATTGTTTTGATCTTGGCTTGTTTTCACAATGTTTTCGAAGCAAGTCTGGTATTTTTGCTAATGATTTGTATCAATTTGGTGCAAGAAAACACGGCACACAAGAAGATTCCATGTTATTAATAAAACATTTTTGACCAAAAAGCGAGCACAATCCTAAGGTTGGCAAGGATAGTATTTGATGAGTTCCAACTTGGGTTTTACCCCAGCCACTTACATAAAGGCAGACAACTAGTAACTTGGTAGCACCGACTCCCCTCCACGGCACTCACTTCTCACACATACCAAGTTACAATTCCTCTGAAGAGTTGAACTTTTCTGTCTCCACACTAAATAAGTGTATGACGTTGGATGGCTCTAGAGGTTCCTCCTCCTGTGTCACCAAATAGGGGTTTTTGGCATTCTAAAATCAATGGATTTTTAGTATGGACATCCGTTCGGGTGGGTACACGTGCGGCAATTTGCTCCGATAAGGAGGCTTCCTAGCCTGCAAAGCTTACGCTCCACAAGGTTTTGGGGGAAACATTTGTCAGTGTAACACAGCGGCACCCATTGCTTGCAACTTTCATCACAAACACAATTTATTTATAGTGACTTGGAGGTAGCTTGGCTTTAGCTCGTTATCATTTAAGGTCGTCCCACTTGGAAGGAAGGAATTCCAAGGGCAGGACTCTCTAAAGGTTACACATGTAAAATGATAAGTTTGGCATTCTGGTCACCCAAGAAAGGGGAGAGCATAGGTCTATTATCATTTCCAAGCACGAAGAATAGTGGTTCTTTATCTTCCTAGTTAAAAAAAAATAACTAAATGTGTTAACTCTACCAAGCACAGAAATTTGTAGAAAGATAGCAATAACTTGGAAGAGATTGTTTATTTAACCTTCTAACAAATCTAGGTGTAGATTGTTGCTTGAAGAAATAAACAAGTGTTACTTTCCCCTATTAAGCTATGTGATGGATTGTAGTGCAAGATAGTAAAAACATAAAGAAATTGTTCAGTTTTAACCCCTAGGTTGGGACTAGATGCAAGTTGTGATGCAACAAAATGATTTACTTTCCTCCTAGTTATGTTTATGTGATGATTTGCATGAAAATATTAAGTTACTCTCTCCTAATTAGTTCTAAGTGGCTTAATAATGCAGCTAAAATGACTAAGTCCATCTCCTAGCACTTGCAAATGAGAGTTAGTACGAAAGATTTGATAAAAACATTACAACTTTCTCTGGCAAATCATATGCGCAGATCTGCAGGTCATATGTGCAATACTACAATTCATATGCACATATTTACAAAAGCAGAGCAATAATGATTAAAAGCACAGGAATGCGCTTTGTATGTGTAGAAAGATCAAAAGCACAGCATAATGTGTTAGATGTGCAGCAAAACCAGTCAAATGTGCAGAAAGATTGAATGCGGTGCAGGAAAGGTTGAATGCGTAGAACTGGAAGTTGTATGCACAGGAATGACCTGTCGTGACAAAACCTTCACAAAACACTCAAATCAAAGTTAAAAACGGGGCAAGGCCCCAGTGTGGGCACCAGAAATGTTAGTGGAAAATGTGAACAATAGTATTAAACAACTAATCATCCAATAACTCAATGGAAACTGATGTAAATACAAGTAAACAAAGATTATACCTTCTAAGACTATTTTACCTCTATGCTTCCATTGTTCGCCTATCTGCTCTTGATCTTGATGGTAATGGAGCTCTCAGAAGTGTGCACTTCCTTGATGTTGAAGATGACAAGAGCAAAACGGTTGTGATATGGAATGTGCAATGGAGACTAAACTACAATGTAACTATAATGGAGATGGGTGATTGATAATGGAGACATGGTGATGATAATGGATTTGTAATGCAAATGCAATGAAGGTGGTTTTTCCAAAGGCACACTGGTATGATTCCTGCAGAGTGCGATTACGAATGCTTGAGTGTATGCAAATGGGTGTGAAGACCTTGCTTATATAGGCTGAGGGAAGACCAAATCTAAGCGTCAATAGATCCATGACTAGAGGAATTCCTGTGAGGTGTACGGTTGAGGAAGCTTGAGGGAATGTGCACAAATCAAGAGAGGACAAGTGTCCAAGCCATCTTCATGAGTTATGGGAGTTAACAGAATAGATTGAGGAGTTAACTGAGATGATTGATCAGTTAATTGGGTTGATTAGAGAGTCAACAGAATAGATTGATCAGTGAACTCAATTGACTAATTAGTTAACAAATTTGATTGGTGAGTTAGTTAACAGATTTGATTGGTGAGTTAACTAATTTGACTAGAGGATAAATAAGACATGTGGGTGAGGGGATATTAGTTAATTAAATATTAAAATATTTAATTACATGTGCAACAAGGTGAGGTGGAAAGGTGATGTGGATTTATGGAATTTGGACTTAAGATAGAGGAATTTGAGATTAATTAAATAATTTAGGATTATTTAATTAGATAAGACATTAGAAGAATTAGGTAATTTAATTAAATAAATTGATTTAATTTAATTATTGGAGGAATGTGAATCATTTAAATAAATTAGAATGTTTATTTACTTGATAGGAGAATGGGAATTAAAATAAATATTAAAATATTTATTTATTTCGACTTAGCCACTTTTAGGTGTATACAGTGTTTAAAACTAATTTTTTTTTTGTAGTTATACATGAGATTAGGAAGGTATAAGAAGGGTTGTAGCCTTCAACCTCATGGCATTCCAAAGCAGGGATGGGCTTAATCGTGTGGGTATCCTATAACACAAACAAAAAGAAAACAGTAGAAAGTGCATTAGTTTAGATCAAAGTCTATATATATAAAACAAAAAGAAAGATTTAGCAATATTATAGTACCATGGATTTTATCATGCCTTCACTTTATTGTAGCATGTCAATGTATATTACCCAGGCAGAGCCCCTTTTGAATCTTTATGTGGCATCACATCTCTGTTAAATGCAAAAGTGTCAGCCTCTTCACACTGACAGGTTGCAGACTTCCTTGCACCCCCGTGATGGTTTTAAACCTTCTAAAATGACACAATTGTCAATCTGGGAGGCTGCCAAACTTCCCTATGCAACTGTGAGCTGGGTTGCTCTGCCCTGTTGCATCCTCTTTGTGAAATAAGAGTTTTAATGGTTTTAAATTTGCACAACAATAAATATACTTAGGTGGCATCTATGTAGGAAACATAGTAGCAATAGAATATATAATGCTCTGGTAATGGTCCTATAGATTTACCTTGATACTGTTTGTTATGGGCAGATAACATATCTATCTGTAGGTTTTGAACCCTCTTAAACTCTGGACATATAGCAATCTCTATTCATCAAATGTACATATTTAGTCACCCGTGCTTAATTGTAACCTTTGAAGGCTACAACGCCATATAACTTAAACTCCCAAATAAAAAGTATTTAACTATGAGGGATAACGGTAGGAGATAGACAATACCAAACCAGATAAGGATCATAGTTAATTCCTATCTTGGAGACAACCGCATATCTTCTCTACCCATTATCCAAAATGGATCCAAATATTCATCATATCTGCAAGTGTAAATTTTTTGGGTAGAGAATAGATGCCTAGCTCACCACTAGGACACACCTGTAAACAAATAAGTTTCACATTTTCAAAATCAAGTAGGAAAAAGAACACTTGAGCGAGAGTAAAGCCCTCTGCCAAAGTTGTGCATGTAAAGGTATTTTATTACCTTGTGGACTGACCCCGTGAGTGCACCCAGTCAGTAAGATCCCTTTTGCTACCTGCTTGAACTGATGTTTCGTGTTGCAAGCCAACGACTCCTGCTAGTGTGTCATCTTATGAAGGTTTTGCATATTGGTTAAGCCTGTAGAGAAACTGCAAGTTGAAGAAAACACACAAAAATAAAGAGAACTCATTCTATATGCAACTATCTATATGGAGCAAAAATATAATACTAGTACTGTAACTTGCACACACCAGACACTCAGAAAGACAAAAAAAGGTGATTGGTTGTGTAGATCTTCTGTGGCGGCCATGGATCGCCCTTAAGGCTAAGAAGAGGCATTGAAAACCTCAATCTATCTTGTTCTTCCTCCTTAGCGATTAGGGTTTAGAAGTGGTGAGTTCCTTCTATGCCCTAATCAATTTTAGAAAATTAATTTGACTATTAGTACTTCAACACTAAGTTAAAAAAAAGCCTATTTTATCTCTTTTACCAAGGAAGACGTAACCATGTAGAATAGCTTATAATATATATTATTAATAGGCTGCTACATGTGAGCATTATAGAGCTTGGTTTGGTCTCACGCTATAAAAATATATATATTTCTTTTTGTTTATCCCGAGAACTTTGCTAAACTTGTTGGAAGATCCTTCAACGTTATCCTTGAACCTCCTATGGACTGCGTGCAATAGCTTAGATTGACAACTGTTTAGCTGCATTGAAAATTACAATCAATTTTTTTTTAAAAAAAGGTCGTATCATACTAAAGGAGAGATTTTGGACGAACGGTCAAAATTTATATAGGTTTTGATGATATATATGCATCATAGTATCTTAAAGGCACGGTTGAATAGATAGATAGAGTTTAGTATGTTTTAATTCTCACATAAAAGAAAATATTTACTTTATGTTATAGCTCTAGCAAAAGTTTTCTTTTTTCTTATTTGTTTTCTGTCATACTACTTACTATGTGTTAGTATATGCCCATTGTTATGCATGTGTCTTAATTTTTACATTTTTGCTCATAGAAAATATTTTCAACATTAACTTAGAAGACAACCAACAAAATATGATCTAGATTGACTATCAATAGTCTAGGGCTTCCACATGATATCGGTAATAAAGTTCGGTCACAACAATATCCCTAAAGAAAGTTCAAGTGGGCCTACACATGGCTTTACAAATCTTGATCAAAAACTCATTATTTTTCCTATCCTTGCCTCCTCAAATAAGGCACTTGTCCATTTTTAGGTTGTCTTTGTACATGATAGTGATGTCACAATATGTCATGCACTCCATGATGTAGTGTCATTCTATACAAAACATGCTTTAAAGTTGTTCATACCTTCTCAACCATGAACACACAACTATGTACATGACTAAACTAATTAATGAAACCTCATTCCAAATAGTCAACCTATTTTAAAAGAAAAAAAGCATGACTATCCATAAGAGGAGCCAAGGGACTACTATAATTTGGAATATAAGTAATTAGTCAAGAGAGTTTTTGGATTCAACTATGTGAGATTTTTTAATCAACGTTTCGAATCACACTCTGTGATTCATCATCAGAAATTGTGATTCGAAACGTTGATTAAAAAATCTCACACAGTTGAATCCAGAAACTCTCTTGACTCATTATTATGGACTGTGGAAATCTGATGTGTTTAATATAAGTAATTACTAATTTAAACATTTTCAAGTAAAGTAGCATATGAGTACTAAGATTGACTAAAAATGACCACAATATATAGTAAAACTTAACACTAAAAAAGATAACAAACCAAAGAATGCTTCTAGAAATTGATCACATCAAAACTAAAAATAATTATCCTACACCAAACTTAAACCTAAATAAAAATATAAACCTAAAACAAAAACAAAATGTAAACTTTAAAAACTTCCTATTGGACACAAACATGAAAGCTTGGGACAACAAGTTTTAAAGCTACCTCTATTATGCCTTCTCAGAACATTTAGAAGTAATAACTTCCTTGTTATCATCCTAAATTTGGTAGGCTCATCTTTGAACCCTGAAAAAAAATTCATACAATTTTGGCTCATACTAAATGTACACATCATTATGTAGGATCAAGAGATGAGGTAGCTTATTATTGTCATGCTCAATCCATATGCATATGCATGTCTTTTCACCATCATCACCATAATTAAAGTAATACATAGGAAAAAAACACAATTGGAGGAGAAGAAATATCTTGATTCATGATGTCACTTGCCAAAAATATATGCTTGTCATCCATGTAATATTTAACATATTATATTTCCTCATGAGCTTTGTCATGTTCCTCATGTACATGCACATCACAAACAAAATCATCAGTTTGTAATGCATCCCACCAATTTAAATAAAACGTAAACTATTCACTAGTAGTTCCATTCTCATAGTCATTAATGTCTACACTATTAAAAATGAATGAATCATCATTATTTTTACCTAATTGAGGGCAATGTGTATTCATACCTATATGTTCATATACATTTCTAAGTTGTGACCCTATTGATTTACTATTATTAATGCAAAAGTTATTATGATTGGTTTCAAAATTTTCACATCTTAGGTAAAGCAATGCAATATTCACCATCTATGCAACTCTAATCCAAAAGTTGTGTATGGATTTCCTTAATGGTATCAATACTATCTAGGTTAGATTGGGCCTCAAAAAAATTAAACTTTTGCTTATTAAGCTAGTCTACCTCAATTATATGCAATGGGAAAATCATATTTAGAATCAATGAAATAGGATTCTACAATTTTATCACTAATTTAGTCCATATAATTAGTCATGTTCACCCTATTAAAACTAAATGAATCAATATTGGGCATAATTGATTCAAACGCTAATCGTATAGGTCTATCATTTTTCCAATAAAATTAAGGAAAACACGTCATTCATTCATTCATTTGGCTTGAATTTCAAAAATGTACTTCTGGACATGACACACCATAAGTCCCCTCATTTTCATGTAAATATAGTTTGGAATATTGTGCATCTAAACCCACTTGTTCACAAACATTCCTAAGATCCAATTCACTAAATTCATTCTTTTCAACAATGATATTATGATTGTCAAGTATTTTAGCATTAAACAAGGCACTATTGTTTCTCTTATCTATGTTATCATTGTATATGGGTGCTTCATTATTACGTAAAGTGCTACTAACTCCTCCATCTATGTTATTATCGTTTGGGAAAGGTATGAGCTTCAAGAGTAAAATAAACATTGGAAATGGATGTCATTATTTGTGTATTTTGAAGTTGGAACATTCTTAATTTCCTTTGGATTAAGTTCACTTGTTCTCATAGGGCGCCATGGGTCTATAATTTCACACTTCATTTAATTACTTAAATCACCAAGACAAGTCTCCATATACTTAGCATTAGGATTGCTCATCTGACCAGTCATATCTTCATTCCCAAAATAGAGTAAATCATTATCATGCACCTCTGCCACATCTTCAAATTTCTACCCCATGAATTTATCATTTTCATCAATAAGAACTAGGTATTTATGGTATTCCTATGTTTCCTTAGCTTTAGTGTGCTCACGTGTTTCTTCCTTGATGGAACGTTATCACTCTTTTCATTTTAGACTTTATTCCTATTGATTTATCATTTTTATTTGCAAGGACTTGTTTAGGATTGATTATCCCTTTCAAGACCATGTCTAATCTTATGATGAATTTAGAACAACCAAACTATCCATGTTGTGTAGTAGAATGAATCCTACACTCTTATGTTGAAGTGAAGTCTACTAAACTAACATAAAACCCTAGAACCATTATCTCATTGTTTAAAATTTCAACCATCTTTTATATGTGTATTTCAAAGATTGGGATAAATGGTTAACTAGGTTCAACGATGAAACTAGAATTGTCACTACATGCATTTATTTTATTGATTTGAGAGTTTTCATATACATCATCTTTTAACAAAGGTTCGCCATTTTCTTCTCCTTCTTGCAAATGAGATTCAAAACATTAAGTACCTAGGTCTATTTGTCCAATTGCATCATTATTAGGTGTAGGTGTTTTAGTAGTGTCATGTGTTTCACTCATGGTTGTACAACTTTCTAAATTTCTCGTTATTTTACCTTGATTACTAGACATGGCTTCACAACCATTTAGGTCACTAACAGTTTGGTCATTTTTAGCTCCCTTTCATTAATTTTAGTTGCACCTACTGTATTCATGGTCTCACTATCTAAGTCATTGTATGAATTGGAAGAATCTAGGGTTGTACACTTTTGAATGTATGGGAAGAGTGATTGCATAGATCCCATAAGAAGTTAAACTAGGTCTTTAAAAATGAAATATTGACTACATTGAAGGGCAATCTAGTTTTTCTAGGAAACATAATTTGTTTTATTCCATATATATGATGGGTAAGATTGGGTCCGCTAGTTGTTATAATTGATGGAATTTGGGACTATGGTTGTGGCTTTTGATTAGATGGGTAAGGCCCTAGATTTTGTAGAAATGTAGTTTGCCTTATTTGGAACATATATTGGTGGTGAATAATATTGTATTGACTAATTTCTCGTAGTTAATTTAGTTAGGACTCAATGATTATGGCTAAGTATAATGAACAATTGGGTTTTGGTAATATAGATAATTTGTTTGATAATGCACAAAAGTATAACCCATTTGCTACTGCTCTAACACATAAGCTTGTTTACAAGTTCTAGGGGCTTTCCTAATACTCATTTCAAACCAAGGACTAAGTGCATGCAAGTAAAATTTTAGGATGCATTTGCTAGCATAGGTAAATTGGTTCCTCTTTCAAGCATCTTGCAAAATATAAGAGTGAAGGTTGAAATTGATTCACTAGATTCTTTCTTAATTGTTTTAAATTACAAGAGAGAAACTTTTGGGTTTGTACATTGTTTGAATTGGTTCAAAAGATGTCTTTAATTCAACCCATGAGTACATAGAATTTAGAGAAAAATGGCAATACCATTCATAAACTTCACCTTCTAAAGAACACACAAATAGTGTGCAAGAAACATCTTCATGCATGACATTGTATAATTGAACCTCTAAATGTATTTATATAATCTAATGCAATTTGCTTATCAAAAGTAGAGAAGGAATGGACCCTTATAAATAAATATTTTAAAGGAAGCTCATGGAGATCCTTAAGAATACTTATAAAGCAACCACCCAACCTACAAGTCATCATTGAAAAGTAAATGACATTAACACAAGACAAAAATTTTGAAAAGGCACGCTTCTATTCCCTTTTTTCCTTTTCTATATTTTAAATTTATTTTTTGTTTTGAATTTTTTTAACTTTTCCCTTATTTTCTATATTTTATAGTTAAAATTAGTTTTGTGTGACAACACAATAGTGTGTCCCACTTTTTAGTCTCTGTGGGACACTCAAAATCAATATTTTTTAATATTTTTCAATTGGTGTAAATTATATTGAACAAACGATCAAGAATTTAAAGATGATGTGAACTAGTGAGTTGTGGCATTTTCTATGTAGATTTTTAAGTTGTAATTTTTTTATTTTTGAAATAATTATTTTTATCATTTTTATCTTTATTTTCAATAAATTTATTTATTTATTCTATTATTTTTTATTGAGTGACTTGTTTCCATATCACATAACTTTCATGACAAACAAAAACTTTCCGGATTAGATCATTAGCTCCAATGTTTAGTGTATAGATATTTTTTGGTATTTTTAATTAAATATCTTATATATTATTAATTTTTGAATTAGCATTAACAAAAAAATTAGACTTGAATTTTTCATAACACATTGTTCTTACCATATATATCAAAATTAATTTTTTCCTTTCTCATTGAAACAAGTACATCCATGTGGAGTGCAATGTATTTTTTGAGTTTTTTCTTACAATATTTGTTATTTTTCCTAGTGTCTTCAATAAAGATCATTATTTTTATGTATGGACCTATATTCATTATAAAATTTTAAAAAAATTAAAAAATTAAAAATTACATATTGTAATTTTTGGAAAGCTAACACTAAGGGCTATGCACTTACAAAATGAGATTTCCAAATGGCTTCATTTGGTCCCCCAAAATGTGAAGAAATTTTGTTTTTTCCATCATTTTGATAGGTGCAGAGGAGACTCTGTTGGGGGTTTGATTTAATCTTGGGGGATTCTATCCAAGAGGATTTGATCTGAGGGGGTTTTATCTAACCCCCTTAGATGGAATCCCTTTAGGCTTAAATCATGCATTTTTCTAAAAAAAATATGTGATGTCAAGGAAAAATCGGGATATCCCACAAGTGGGACATGCTATTGTGGGATCACCCTTTTGAAAAACTTTACTTTTGTGATGATTCACTTGAATTCCAATTGTATCCCTCCTTCTATCACCATTTCTATTGATTCGTATTTTTGACACAACATGTGGAACAACTGTTCCCTGCTTGAAAGAAAAATGGTTTTCACAAGGTTCTCTATGGTAAGTTTGGTATTACTTGAGTAACCTGATAGGCAAGCATTTTGATTATCCCATTAAATGATATCTAATGGAATCAAAGAAATAAACACAAGGTATTGTTTACAAAACTTGCAACCATGAAGCTAAAATCCTATATTAAATATTAAACTAATTCTAGTCTACTCCTAATCTCATTGATGGTACGAAAATTCTGTAAAAGAAGGGAGAGAGATAAAAAGGTAAAATGAGCTTGTGTTATTTTTCTCTCAAATATAACTCTGAGTAGATAAATTTCGTTATAACCACTCCACTACTTGACTAGTTAGCACATAGCCAATATATAAGAGGGTGCAATTGTCAACAATAATCATGTTTTTTATTGTAATGAAATTACTTCGAACAAGAGATGAATATAATAGAAAAAAATATGCAAATACTTGATTAGATTGAGCCACTTTTAGGGGGAAACTATAAAATTCTTACAAAAGAAATAAATATTTCAATATGATGCTCAAGAACTATTCACTACCTCCTACTTATAGGCATCATTGGGCAATAGTAATCCCCTAATCCCAATGATTCTGACCCAACTTACAGTAAGTATAATTAGAAACTAATAAATGACTAAATGTAAATCATAGTTGATCATCACATATTCCCATACATCCAATGGGTTAAGGTTGTAGAATGACCCTCCCCTTTAGACAAGCATTGTCTTTAATGCTAAGTAAGTGTGGATGTTTTTACATGTAATCTTCATCTTCCCATATAGCATTTTCAAGAGGAAAATTATTTTACTTAATGAGGTATTATGTGATGATCCTAGTCCCTTTATTCTTTATGCATTTCTAGAGAATTGCTTTAGGATATGATATAACTTTTCCCTCTTACTTGAGTTTTGGTAACTTTGTCTGCATGGGAATCAGTTATCCAATAACTATCTTTAAACAAGAGACATGAATAATTAGATGTATTTTAATTTCGAGAGGTAACTCTATCTTACATGCCATGTTTGCTAATCTTCTCTAAAATTTGATAAGGACCATAATATTAAGCTGATAACTTATTATCCTTCCTTTTCTACTCCTAAGTAATTTAATCATATGATTGTAACCTCAGAAAACCCTAGTTTCCCACTTCAAAGTCACTTACACTCTAGTGCTAGTTAGCTTATTACTTCATTTAATTTTGTGTCATGGTGAGATTCACCTTAAGGCCAAATTGTACTTATTTTTTTATGTTGAGTTTGATATTCCATAACACAAACTCTTGGTGTTGATGGTTGACTCTCTAGAGAAATTATTTTTTCCTCAAAGCCTACTAAAACTTTCTTGAGTAATTTTCTTTAATTGATGAGAGCTTACCATTTCTGGATCCTTGCCATCAAATTTGCACATATCCATATTTGGCAAGAATTTCCTCAAGATTGCAATAAAATTAGTTAGGTGATATTCTAATCAAAGAAAAACGAAGAATCCCCATCTCTCTTATAAGACACATTTGCTTATTGGGCCTTGTGATGTGAGTTCACCCTTATGGAGTATAGAAAACCCTTGAGAGAAGATGGTTGAAGATTTTATATTAGAATGCATTGATATATTATTTTTTATTATCCCATTCAACTCATCCTTTGTAGCCAATTCCACTAAATCTAACTTAGATTCCATTACCAAAAAATGTCCTTAAATTTAGTGGTTGTTAAATTTAGAGTGGCTTCAAAATCTAGGGCACTATCTCTTCCATTACTAGATCCTCTTTATTTAGATACTTCCCTAGTGAGATTGAATTCCTTTCCTTGCTTCTTGTTGAATCCCCTAGCATAATGTCACCTATTCGAATTAGGTGTGTCATACACCTTACAAGTCATAATGTCCAAAATATTTATTTATTTGTATTTATTAATTATTTTATCCTCATTAGGGAAATGAGGTGTTCCACTTTGAGGTGCCACTTTTACCATGTGTTGGTTATCTTGGAATGTGTGTAAGAAGTTGTAAAAGCATCTAATGTCACATTGTAAGATGTGGGAGTTACTTATGATAGATTATATGATGCATGTAAGAGCATGATTATAGAGTTAAAAGTGGACTAGGAATCTTGACCCACTTAGACACATGTTATGACAAGTCATAGAGCATCTTTCTAAAGGAGGTAAATAACAAATAATGATTCAAAATTGGGTGTGGGTTGTGAGAATTCTTACCATGGTATTTTTGGACCTTGTTTGGGCCTATGGTAGTGACTTTTAGTGGTTTTCTAGGCCTTCTTGAGTCAATATATTAAGGGCTTGAGATCAAGGCATTGAGGAGTTTCCATTGTAGGGTCATGCTATTAGATTTCCTCCAGAGGAGTAGCATGATATTCTCCATGTTAATCCAAGATCCTAAAGTGTATTGTTATTGTTATGTGTTGCTAAATAATACATTAGTTTTGTGCTTTAGACGGTGGAGTTTTTCACTTGAAAGGGGTTTCCCCACATATATCAGTGTCTCTTCTCTTCTAGATATATGCTTCTCTTCTATTCTAGATCTATGCTTCTTTTCTTTTCTCATGCTTGTTCTAAAAGTGTTATTTTACATGTCATTGTGCTGCTAAAATTTACATAGATTTAGGATCTACATTTCTTTCCTTTAAGGGTTAATGTGAGAAATGAATCTATGTCTCGATTCTACTTTATAGGCATAGCTTGTTTGCACCTGTATTAGGCTTTTTGTTTAGTAAATCTTATCTTACTAAAGGTGCATACTGGGTATTTTCCTAACATTTGGTATCAGAGCCAAGGCGGTTCCATGGATTACATGTGAGTTGCATGTACTTGCATGTGGTTATATGTGATTTGCATGTATTTGCATGTACTTGCATGGACTTACATGTTGCTTGCATGTGGTTTCATGTGCTTGCATGTTGGTGTGCATGCCATTGCATGGGATGGATCCAAGGTGATTTTGTTCTAAGTATTCCTCCATTTTTATTTCTTGGCTTGGCAAGCTTGTGGGAATCTGTAGGAAGGAACTAATTGATTAGTAATTCTTGTTCAAGTGGAACTCTTGCAATTGATCTTATTTTTTAGGATACAATATTACATGCACTTGAAGTATGGAGAAGGTGGAGTATTATGGAGTTGGTCATGTGGTTGCATTTATCATGGTGTTGACTTGGAACTCCTATTTGATAATATGGAACAACCCTCTTACATGGTGGCTAAATTCTTTCATCATGTGGTCACGTTCAACAACGTGCTCATGTTGTGTGCCTAGATTTGATTCCCTAGATACATGGAAAAGCATTGGTTTTCTAGACTATAGTTTGGTGTGCCTACTTTGGGTGCTTGGTTTTAGTCATTAGTGTTGGAAAGTTGATTTATTAGCCCTTGAATGCATGTAGGTTGTGGAGTTAGTCATTGGATGACTTAGAGGTTCTAGAATAACATAGATCCTCCATATGCATGTACATGGCAATGGTTGTGGTATTGGTCTTTTGATGGTGTGGTGTTCCTAGATAGCCTCTTGGTCTTGACAAATGGTTGTATTTTCATATTTTGAATTCATGCTAACTGGATCTATGCGTTCTGTATATTTTCTATTCAAAATATGTGGTTATGCTTATCTATGACGTTCTGTTGTTCTAGTCTAATCATTTTGTTTTTTTCAGACTTGTGGGTCCTCTAGATGATAAGTGGACTTAGATTTGCATGCATGTCTTTTACATGGATGGTTTTAATTTTTTTTCATGTTTAATCAAAATATGTAGTTTTGTAGATCTATAGAGAGACTATTTTTTAGATTGTGGTTTTCTTGGATACAAGATAGTTGTAGATTTGCATGCATGCTTTGTACATGGTTTGAGGAGGTTGGTTGTAGCTTTATGTGTGTGAAAGTTTTGGAACATGATCAATCACTCAATATTTTGTGGTAGTTCTTACTAGGTTCTTGAGTTGATGTTGTCTCTAGTTGTGGATTTTTGACATTTTGGATTTTGAGGTTTCGGATCTAATGTAAATGTTGTGGAAGCATCTACACTATTTATCTCTTGATGTTTATGATTTGCTTGTTACTAATGTAGTGTTGAGTCTACTTTACTTTGGGTATATGTTTCCTTGTGAATCCATGTTGTGCATTGTTTTGAGTTCTAAAAGTTTGTAGTTTCCTTGGTTTCAATTGGAGAATGAGCTATGCATTTTGTCACCCTTGGATGCATTTTTCATGTTATTTATGTGGGTTGTCTATACATGCATGTTGCATGGAAGACTCAAATGTGGGCCATCTATACCCATGGATGTTTGATGTGCTATATGGTGTCTTATTATGGAGGGGTTTGCTATAGATTGCTTAGATGCCATGGATTTGTAGATTATGGTGTTGGTCTTTTAGCCATCATGATGTATTGGTGTTGTGTAGTAGTGAGATGGTGAGATGGATGAATGGAGTATCTATGATTCATGTTGTAGTACTTTGGGATGTTCATGATATTTTTGTAAGACTACTTTAGGTCACTTGCAGTTTTTTCTCTTGGGACCTATAGTAGTTATCTTCTTTAGGAGATCATGGTTTTACTTTGCCCTTTAGGAACTCCTAATGTTGCAATTGAGTTATTTGATTGTGTGGGGCCACGGATGATCTTAGAAGATGCTCATCATGATTCTATAGGTATCTCTAGATCACTTGTAGTAGGACTTGGGTAGTGATGTGATGTTGTGCCATGGAGGACTCTAGATCTCTTATTTTTGTAGTCTTGTCATGATATGGGTGCTCTTAGGAGTAAATCTTCCTATTGGAGGTAGATGATCTTTTGTGAGGAAGATATAAATCATGACATCATAGAGAGTTTCTAGGTTCTATACTATTCATACAAAGGAAGCTTTGGTGGTGGTTTTTGGTAATCTGCAAGTTGTGTGTCATGATCATTTTTCTTAGATACTTCTAAAATTTGCAATTTTGTAGTTGGAGTTTAGCATGAGATAATCAATTATGAACCTATTGCTACTATTCAGATCCTGGCGATGTTAGAAATCTCTTATTTATGGGGATCATGTGTTGGAACTGTGACTCTTTGATGAGGTTTCAGTAGAAAAACTAGCGAGCCTTCACTTAGAGCTAGACATGAGTTCAGCATGGACCTAATAAGGAGATTGTTCATAGAGAGAGTTTGTGCGACTTGATACATCTTAGGAGGAGAAATCTCATTCCCCACTCTCAATCCACTCAATGGAGAATTATCTAAGAGGTATTTCCCACCTGGTACTTAGATGTAATCTAATTTTTGTGCTTTGTTTTTCATGGGAATGAGCCTTGAGTTGTAGATGTCAGTTTTGGAGGGCTTATTTGAGGATTACATGGCATGGTGTCTTTTTCCTTTGTTTCTCATGGGAGTGATCTTCGAAGTGTCCTCTGGACTAAGCTTGGAGTGGAAGTATCCTCTAGAATATCCTCTAGACTAAGCTCTAGAGTGTCCTCTGGAGTGAGCTCTGGACTATGTTTCAACGTTTTGGTTATGAGTTCAGAGGATGGTTTTAGGAATATTCCCTAGTGATGGGAATGGTCATTGTTTTTATCTTCCTTAACTTGGAGAATATTACATCCTTGTAGGTTTGTTGATTTATTAATGTTGTGTTTGACCTTAGGGTTGAACTATTGGACGTTGTTAAGGCTTTTTTGTTTGGAGTTTCAGAAGTGAGGATATTACTTGTCATAGTGAGAGCACTTAGTGGTGTTGATGGAAGGACATGGTATGTGATATGGTTTGTATCTTTTCTTTATATGGTTTATTGTTTATGTTGATCCTGATGCAGTTGTTCAATAGTCTCAGGGTCATACAGAGCATCAGTGTTTGGTTCAGGAGCTCCTTCATGATCAGAGTTTAGTAATGTCAATCATTGTAAGTTGAGAGCATATGTGGTATCTTTTGATCAAGATACATTATAGAGGTATGCTAAAATGAGGTCAAAGGAAGGAGTTGGTATAAGGTCCAGATCGTATCTAGGTCAGTGGCAACTTCAAATGATGTAGTCATTCAGATAAGCTTTTCAGGTTTGACAAGCTTGGTGCTGGAGGCTATTACTTTTGGTAGCTTTCTTTGGGATGTTGAAAGCCATTTTGATTTCAGATTTGTATTATACAAAGAAATGCTCACAGGGTCATAGGAATTCACTTAAATAATGATGTATCTTTATCATATAAGGTCTGCAATACCAATTTCCATCTCATTCCAAAGAGAAAGCAGAGATCTAGGAGAATATGAAAAAGGTTTGCAATACCAAAGGGTCATAGGAATGTTTCATAGTGAAGACACAAATGTCAACCTACAGGTCTGCATAGTGTTTGAAGACCTTGATGAGGTCACAATGTAGAAGAATGGACTGTGGTTCAAGACAAAAGAGATTGTCAAAAAGAGGAGATAGCTATGTGAAAACAGTCACAAAAGGTGATTGTCAAATGTAAGGCACAGCCTTAAAAGTGACTGTTAAAATTGCATAAAAAATAGTCATTTGAGCAGCAGATCAACCACAGAGACAATCACCAGAAGGATTGCACAGTGATCTTGCAAGAACAAAGCCTAGATAGGGTACATGAAGGGTTAAAGGAGTAGTCAGCAGAGGTCCAAAACTCGGTCAAGAAAATAAATGATAATGCAGATGCTAGAGACAGTGATACAGTGTTTATCATGGCAGAAGGATTGTTAAATAGTGAGATAGTAGCTAGGTTTTGTCAAGGTGTTTGAATGAAAAAAGAGTTTCTTCTTTATCTTTGCATTGAGTTGTCAACAACCTTTTAAACCTTCAAAAGCCTTGCAATGGTTTAAAACTTGACATTGTTAACAAATGCAAAGTTGTGGACAGTCATCCTAAACTTGTAGTGAGACAGTCAAGCCCACAAGGTCAATGACATTGTTAACAAATGCTGGCATAGCAAAATCAAATCAGTAAAAGACAATAACAGTTATATGGAATGTGGGAGCAGTCAAGAATGACTGTCACAGTGATAGATAGCAGTCTAGAAGGCATGGAATAGTTTCAAGGAAAACTCGTACAATTTATTTGAATTCACAACCAAGGAGCCCATGTGAGGTGTTAGATCATAGCAAGATTGAAAAGACAAAACAGATGACAATCAGCAAGAGGTTTAGCAAGGGTGTGATAAACCCTGACAGGTCTGAGTAGATGCTTGTTCAAGTGTCATTGGCCCAGACATTTGAGTTTAGTATGCCTATGGATGAACTGCTGACATGGGCAAAGTTGTCTTGAGCAGAGAACAGTCCATCAGTATGGAGAAACAATAGATTCTCAATGAGCAGCAGTTGGCAATCAAGAGATAACAGTCATAAAGACTGGTGTGACAGTCAGCAGACCTACTCACTCAAAATTATTATGGCTTTATGTGCTTTGAATGAGGTCTGCAAAACAAAAGGAATAGAAGATAGAAAAAATGTCTTAAAGGATGAGCAATGAGACACAAAATGAAGGAGACAAATACTAGATGACTGCAAATTATTTACAAAGAGACAGATCCATCATAAAAGATGCAAGATACAATACATAGTGAAGGACACTTGTTGCAGGACTGAGAAGCATGAAGCAGTGTATGACAGTGATATATAAAGATCCACAAATCATGACAGAGACAGAAAATATTGACAAACACCCTCAGAACATTGACATATGGGTGATAAATGGGTTGAGGATTGTTTTGAGGGCATAAATGAGCATTTACAAATAGTTTGAGAGTTCTAAATGCCATAATATCCTTTCCATTCGCCCCTAGAGGTTTTGAGGACATTAAAAGCTTGAGAAACACATGCCCTATAAACTAGCAAATGATAGTTTGTGAGAAGACACAGTTGTACCATACATTATGAGGCAGTTTGCAAGGTGTTAATGCATTCATGGAGCAGTTGTGGCAGCATTATGCAAGTCAAAGGAGCAGCTAGAGCAATTTGTGGATAGTTGGAGGGTATCTTTGAGCAATTCAACCTCCTCCCAAGCATTTAGGAGTAGTTCCAACACTCTCCAAGTATCTAGGACCACTACCAACAACTGGAGCACATTTCTAGGAGTTATGGAGTCATCCAACTCATGGCAAAGAGACCAATTCAAGCATGAAACCTCTTGGGTGTGCAAAATAGGTTGGCTTATTTTTTAGCCTTGTAACTTGGTCAAAAATGGTACCTATTTTCTCTCCTAGATCTATGATGCCATATAGGATCCTTGGACATCATTTTGAAGTGAGTTCTTTCTTTTTTTGAGGTTCTAGAAGCTCTGAAATAGCATTGTAACTCAGAAAAACAATGTAATATCAAAGTTTTTAGACTTGTACTCAGCCATATTTTTACCTTTCAATCAATAAAATCAAGCTATTTTGCCTTCTCAATACTGGATATTGTGTGATAACATGAAATTATTGATATTTCCTTGTGATGATAATGTTTATCCTTGGTTCTAGTCTAGTTTCTCATTGCCTTTATTCAAAAGTGCATGTTTGTGCAGGTCATAGTTTGTGTTCTACTAGTTCTATGCAGGATTCAGCTGTGAAGTCAAACATTTGATCCCCTAAGAAGATCATTTGTTGTTCCTCTTGAGTTTTTCCATAAACTTCAAAGCCTCTCTATGAAATACTTATGCCAAACATGTCAAAATTGAGTTGTGTATGTTGTAGTGAGTTTTATTGATCACATTGTGTGTCAAAACAGCAGTACAAATCCTTAATATTTGGTGTATCACCATAGTAATAAGTTATAGGTTCAGCTTTATGTCATTCTCTATCCTTTTTCCTAGTAAGAGGTAGTAATTTAGAGTTAGTATTTAGGTGATAAACCAAGGGAACCAACCCTCTCTGGCGATTCACTCCAACCTACGAGCAACCCACAAGCCCTTGGAGTGTTTCCATGTTTCACTAGGTGACTGAGTTCTCACAACTTAGTGAGGGTGCACACTTCAGTGATAATAGTTTTTGGCACGCCCGGTGGGACTAATTGGACTATCCTAGTCCATAAGTTCTCTTTTCATTGCTGATATTTGGTGTGTATATCAGCAATATCAGCCTTTGGAGGCATATTTCACACACTTGGCGACTCTAAAAGTGAAGAACCAATTGGTTTCAGTAGTACAAGTGCTCCAACGATACCAAGAATTAGTTCTTGTTGATTTTCATGCTCATTCCCTTTGTTGAAAGTTATCAAATCTCATGGTGTTTCAACTGGTATGTGCATGTATTTCTGAATCAGATCTGATTTTTCTTGTTTTAAAGGAATTTTCTATGAACTTCTTGCTCATTTGGATGCCTTAATATGTCAAGTTATCATGGAAGATATGGTCCTTCTCCTATTCTTTGTCAAAACATGATTTGTGAGCCCTTGTATTAGCCATATTAGACTAAGAATGTTGCTGGTTTCATCCTAGATAACCCTGTAACAGCAAGATATCAACAGTCTTATCATACTTACCACCCACACGCCCCTGCTCAATATTCTTGGCAACCTATCCATGCTTATAACCAGTCCCAAGAAAATTATTTTATCCCCAACCAAAATGCCTATCTTCCTGACCCATCTCAAGATGTCAACAATTTGAGCATCAAAGATATGTTTTTGTATTTTCAAAGATAGTTAGATGTTGGCACCAGAGAGGAGTATAATAGGCAGCAAGAAGAGCTTGCTCATCAAGCTCATATTCATCAACAGAAGTTGGAGGAACAAAGGTATGAAGAAGAGATCCTTGCTAGACAAGTTGCATCCAAAGAAGAGCAAATAAAACACCTGCTTTCACAAGTCTAAAGGTATGAAACCGAATCAACTACTTGTATTTCTAGTTTTAAACCAGCGCCTTTTAGAACTATGATTCAACCTATAAAAGAGGAAGCTTCCAAGTTTAAACTCTTAAGTTTCATACAAGGTAAACCTCTTGAATCCTTTGAAAAATATTCTATTTCCAAAGTTCCAAGTTTTAGAACTCCTTCTCCATTACTAGATTCTAGACATGTGCAAATTCAGCCCTTATCTCCCATTTGCAGCCCTTTCTAATCCCCTTACCAGCTAAATCTAGCATGGACAGCTATGATGAAATTGCTAAGTTGGAAGAGCATGTGTTAACAATCCCAAGCTTCAAGCAAATCACTTCTTCTCTTCCTCAAGAGTTACCAAAGCCTCCTATACTAGCCACTCCTCTATCAACACTCCCCAAGTCTTTTGAGGAGCTACCTGATCATTCCAAACAGTAGGAGGCCAAGCTAGTAGTGAAACAAGAGTTTTTGTTTTCAATTCAAGACTCAAAACTGATTGAGGATCTTCCTTAAGTGGAAGGTACTTGTGAGATCAGTTATGAGGAAGCTAAAGAAATATCTGTTGTTTATGAGCCTATGAATGGTGTGAATAATAAAAAATCAAAACTTTTGCATGTAGAAGTTGAGGGTGATCAGTTGGAATAGCAAGGTGTAAGGAAAATGGATGGGGATCAGAAGGAAGAGTTGATCTTCTCATTTGATGAGCTACCTTGTTTTGTTGACAAGGATGAAGTTTCGAAGCAACAAGAAGATGTTGGAGATCTTGGTGAGTTGTTGGTGTATGATGACGAAGGTGAGTTTAAAATTCTAACTCATGAAGAAGAAAGCGTAGGCAACCCTATTCAGAGAGGTGAAGATATTGATGTGCATGAAGTTGCCCATCAAGTTGAACAAGTCCCTAAATCAAATTTCTTGCTTCACGAAGAGGATGATTTTTATGTTTTATCAAAGCTTGAAGAGAGTTGCATTAAACCTAAAATCATTCCTCCCATTCAAAGAAGCAAAGAAGATATTGAAGAAGACATTTTTTGGGATGAGTTAGAAGTTTTTTGTTCAAGTTTGTGCATCAATCCAACACCTCCTAAAGAGGAGATTTATGAGGAACAACAAGGAAAAGAAGATGAGCAATCCATGATACAAGGTAAGCCACAAGATTCAAGTCTTTTCAATCAGCAAGGAAATGAGGCAGTTGTCCAAAAGCAATTGGTTAGCAAAGGCAGTTTAGACTTTTTCATATCAATGAGATGCCCTATTAGACACCTAGCCTGGATGGAGATGAACAAAGAAAAGCCACCTCATGTGACAATTGATCCTGAGAATCAAGAGGTTCGTCAAGACAAGCACAACTAGCTCATTTATCCACTTGAAAGCAGCTGATTTTCCAGTCAAATTAGGTGGGTAAGTACTTTTGTTTTCAGTTTTGGAGAAGTGTTGTAGCAATTAAAGGTCTATTACACCTTTCTCCATCTCTTTTGGTGGAATCACAAGCATGAAAAGCATCCCAAGATGCTAAGGAAGGGCAGCTACTTTCATGAACCAGTCAATGGTTTTTTTAGGCAGCGTCTTTCATGGTTAGTTTTAGGTAGTTTAGGATGTTTTTAGGTATCGTTCCTCCAAGTGCTGATGCACAGTTGGTTAGTCATGCTCTAAGTTTTGGTAGATGGAATAAGATTTGAAGGTGTTATACACTATTTTGATGAGTTACAACAGTATGCAAGACAGTTCCTCAAAGTCTTGTTGAGTTCCAATTTGACTCTGTGCCCAATGGATAAGTTCAGGCAACCGGTCAAGATGTTTAGCAGGCAAACATATAGCAGATGTCATAAAAAATGTTACCTAATTTAGCTTTCAGCTCAATCAGGTAGAGCTGAGATAGTTTTTGCAAAATAAAGATAAAAGGTACACATTCAATTCTGCTAAGTTCTATTCATATGCATAGAAGTATTATCAAATAAATTGCAGTTCAGTTTGTAAATGTATACAAGAGAAAGATTACACAGATTTTGCATAAATGTTGTATTTCAATACAATATAAGAATAAATTATACATTTGAAGAAAACAGAAAAGAAAAAGCATATGGAAAGAGTAGGGATCCGTCATTGCCTGAATGACGAACCCCAAGTTGAACTGTTGTATCCTCGCTTCAGTCCCTCTTGCTTGGTTGCTTCAGAAGTTGACCTGCTGCTACTTGAAATGCCTGCAAGGGATGAGAAAAGTTGTATTAGAGCTCGGGACCCATATTCTCTACATATACTACATCAACAAATATATAGTTTATTCTCCTAAGGCATTAAAACAGTCTTGCAACATCTCAGATATCAAGAAAAGCAAAGGATTATCATCAATATCCATTATATTCTGAACTTCACTATTTTATCTAACATGTTTGTTCACTATGCAGATATAGGAGAAATTTTTATTGTTGGACCATCTTTCATTTGATATCATAGCATGTGGAGTAAAATGGGCTCCCACAAGGGTTGAGCCCAGCATGTTGCCCTCTTGGCTTTTTGAGAGGGATAAGAGTGTAAATTCACCACACTTATTTACAATGAGCAAGTACTCATCACTCATGGTAGTGAGTTGATGGTTTCACTATCATAAATGACAAATACTTAGTCAATGAAACCATAATAATCAAGGAGCAGCATGTTAAGGCAGCAGTGATATCAATTGGTACGAGGTTGAACAACAATGACAGAGCAGCCCTTATAATGAAAAAGGAGGGCAGGGATATGAAAGGACAAGGGTCACAATCACAAGCAGATATTGCCAAGTTATGCACAAGGACAATTAAAGTATGCAACAACAGAGGGATGATAACCTACAGGTGAAATAGATCAACTTAAAAGAGCAGTAAACAGTCATAAAGAAATGACAATAATGAAGAAACATGGGCAGTTATGGATAGCAGCAAAAGGGCGGTCCATAAAGATGACATAGTCAGTTCATAGTCATGACAGATGGGGTTCAAATGAGTTACAATAAGCTTGAATGAAGGATAAAGGAATCATTCAAGTTAAGAATGTAAAACATGTTAGCTTTATAACTTATGAAGGAACAGCCTCAACATATAAATGATAGTCATAATCATTGCTATTACCAGCCACATAAGTTCACACTCCTTGCAATCTAGCTAAAGCAGTGACCTTAGTGGTCAAGCAGATTGATGCCACAGAGTGCAAATACAGATCATGACAATGAAGCAGTTTTACAAAGCCCAACAGTGACTTATCATTCATTGAGCAGTCATTATTTGAATAGATCTTCAACAGGGGGCAGCAAAGCATAAAGAACAATTATTAGCTTTAAAGGATCATGATCCAAAGCTGGGGGGTTCATTGGGAATTATGGCTTCTTGTCATGACATAGTTATGATGGTTATGTGTTAGAAATTACTCAAATGTTTTGGAATGTTGCTCAGAGTTTCTATGGCAGTGGCTACATATACTGTATCACATAATGTTGAAGTAGCACAAGGGTATTTGGGAGGAATGATTGTTTTGAATAATAGAGAAGCATGGCAATTTCTTATAAGGACAATATCACTTCAAAAATACACAGTCACTGTAGTTCACTGAAACATTGTCAAGCACTCGAAGAATACACAGCTAAGCAAAGAATGGTGAAAACCTAGTTGAAGGTAGTGACTATCATGGTGTGAACCTCCATCAAAGCATTGTGGAAGATAGAGTTTCATCAGAGGTTGCAGTTGTAAATACCCTAGTAGACATGTATGCAAAATGTTGAGTATACATAAGACATAGGCTGTGATTTCAAATTGAACCAGTCAAAATGGTGCTACAAGGATAAAAGAGCATTCCAAAGTAAAGAGAGTTATGAGAAGTAATGAATAGTCCATCCAACTACCCTGTAAGCTGTATTTCTAGAAAATAAAGACAAATCTTATGTATTTTGAGGTTCCAAGATATAGAGATACAAAGCTTCTGTGAGTTGAAAGAAAGAGATGGCAACAATCAAGTGAACTAGTAACCTATAGTGATCTGAGCAATGACAGTATCCCTAATGAATGACAGTGACTGTGGTAAGAGATTTGAAGTGAGATAGTCTACAATATAGTCAATAAGGGAAGTCACAGGAACAACACAAATGCATGATGATAGACAAAATAGTCAGTTCATAATGAAGTGCAATGGACTCAACACTAGAGGACAGCCAAATTCACAAATGCATTGTCACAGTATAGTCTAGGAATCATCTCCTGCAAAAAGTTTGTCAAGCATATGAAAGAGTTGACAATGGTAGCTATAATGAAAGCATCAGAATAAAGAGCTATATGTTACAATGATTGAACAATAAATCATGCATAGTGTAGCTCAAAGGCATAGAGTAGTCATATAAGACAAGGAAATTTCATCACTTCTAGCTGAAGAAGATACAGAAGTTCTCTTTATTCCTTTCAAAGAAACCGAGCTCGAATGAAAAAGCACAGCCATTTCTACACAAAAAGAAGCTCGAGACAACATTTTATTTGCAGACAATGAAAGGAGAAGACAAATTTATACAAAAAATGCTTACCCAACTTGGCTTCAGCCCGAGTAAACCCTCCAAACCTCCATGGAAGACCAGTTGAAACCCTCTGTCGGCGGCTCAATGAAAGTGTGAATGAATGCGAAATGAATGTTTGGCCAAGCTTTTGTGTTAGGGTTTCTTTTTACCCTAAGTGGCCGATGAACAAAAGGTAATTTTTGCCCTTGTTTTAAATTTTCTTCTTCATAAACTAATTCTCCGTGTATTAATATGCCTTAGTTTCCTTTGGTATAATTTGCAAGTAAAACCAAACGGTCTCATTGCCTTTATTTTTGCATAAGACTAAAACAAATTTTAAATGTAAAACATTATTTAAAGTGATGCATTATAAATCACTTTAATATATGTTATGTATATGCAAAATAGATAAGCACATGTGCTTTCTATTTATGGTCAAAAGGGATATAGTTGAAGATTTAATTGAGCCAAGCATATAGGGGAGGCTGAAAGAAGTTGACCAACATGCGGAGAGAATATAGGGGTTGTTCTTACTTGTTTTGGAGGTAGTTGTGAATATCTAGGGGCAGTTTCTTATGCTTTTATGATAGGTGAGGTCATGCCTTGACCTTTTCTTCACCTTTGAGCCTTTTTGGAGTTGGTTTAGGGGCTAGATTTTAGGCTTTTTGATTATGCACGACCAAGGGAATTTGTAGTCCCTACTTTTGTGCAATTGTCGAAAAGCATATAGAAACTTCAAAATTCATTTTTGAAGGGAGTTCTTTTCATTCTCAGGCTTCATTGTAACTCATTTTTGGAGCTCTTTCAGTAGGAGATAGTATTTGTAACTCACTTTTGCATATTTGTATAGCGGTTTACACCTTGGAGATCAATGAAGATAAGCAATTTTGCCTTCTTATTCTTCTGTTCTATTGTGTGCATTTGAATGATTGATGCAATTACTTGTGAAGTTATCTCATTCCTTGCCTTTGTGTCTCATTAGTAGCACCTTTGTGTAGAAAGTATATGTATTTTTGCAGGTTGTGAGCTGTGTTGGAATGCAAATAATTCAAGTTGTGAAAAGTATTTTCCTTCTAGGATTGTGTGCATTGTATCCTCCTTATGAAATATTGATGCAAAAAACATATGAGTATTGAGTTGTGCAAGTCAAGTTTTCTTGTTGATTGAAACTATGTGTGCAAAGCAGCTGTGCAAGTTTTAGATATCAAATTTGGTGCATCACCCTCAGTGATAGGTTTTATTTTATGCATTCTTACTTACCCTTTTCCCAACAAAAAATAGTTTTAGGTGAGTACCATAAGAGCCAGCTTACTCTAGAGGTTCTTTTCTGCTTTGGGTGACCACAAACTAGAAAAGTTCCCATGTTTCACCAATATGCTAAGTTCTGCAACTTAGCAAGGGCGCAATATTGAGTGACAATAGTTTCTTCTTGGAGGTTTGTATTCATATGACATTGGGGTTGAGATTTGTGTGGAGCTATTGTGATTACTACGTTTGTGGTTATTTATTATTGTTGTACTTCATTATTTAGCAATGATATGTGGGATCTTTAATATCTATCTTTTTTGATGTGGAGAACTTGGGAGAGCTAAGGAGATAAAAGGTGAGAAAGTGAGAAAAATCTATTTGAGGAAGTATGCCTTGTTTTTTAATATTTTGATTGCAATGTGCAAATCATTGTTTATGTTCTTTGATATTGGTTTTGATGAAATGAGCCACACATTTTATGAGAGTGTTGCTGGTGGAATTTGTGTTGTTTTGGTTGGCACCAAACTAGACATTGCCTATGCAGTGGGAGTTTTTTGAGGTATATGTGTCCTTGGTGGATAGGTTTCATTAGATTATGGTATCAAGAGTCTTCAAGTTTTTTGCATATTGGTGTGTTTATTACCATGGAGACAATAACCTTGAGCAGGATAATGGATTATACGAGGATGGGATTTATAGTGTGGGATGGATATGTCATGAGTAGGTCTATTAGTGGTTGGGGTTAGTTGGATGCGAGCAAAAATTTGTGGGTGTTGTTTTGACTAAACTAGAGTATGTGGTGTATAATCAATCTTGTTTTGGAGGAGATCAGGCTTTTGGGTATGTGTTTTGATAATGGGTTGAAGATAGATACAACAGGTGGGGTCTAGAGTTTGTTCAACATGGCTCTAGAGTTGGCTTTGGAGTTGTTTCAGAGTGGCTTTAGAGTTGGTTCATATTGTCTCTAAAGTGTGCTTCAAAGTTTGTTTTGAATGTTCTCTGAAGTTGATTGTCGTAGATGCATCTAAGAAGTCTGTGAAAATAATGGAGTTTAGTTGGGATAGCATGGTGGTACCCTTGGTAGTTAACAAATTTTTTGGAGATTCCTTTTGCTCTTGCAAGGTATATGACAAGTGGGAGAATGTAGAATTAGGTGTGTCATACACCTTACAAGTCCTAATGTTTGAAATATTTATTTAATTGTATTTATTAATTTTTTGTCCCCATTAGGAAAGTGAGGGGTCCCACTTTGAGGTGGCACTTTTTCCATTGTCAATTATCTTAGAATGTGTATAAGAAACTTTGTAAGAGCATCTAATGTAATTATACCATTGTAAAATGTGGTAGTTACTTATGACAGATTCTATGACGTATGTAAGAGCATGAATATAAGGAGTTACAAAGTGGACTAGGAATCTTAACCCACTTATGATGCATGTTATGATGCACCATAGAACATCTTTCTAAAGGAGTTAAATGACAAAGAATGAGTCAAAATTGGGCTTGTGTCATGAGAATTCTCACCATGGTAATCTTGGACCTTGTTTAAGCCTATGGAAATTCTTTTTGGTGGTTTTCTCAGCCTCCTTGAGTCTATATATATTGAGGGCTTGAGATGGAGGCATTGAGGAGTTTTGATTACAAGGTTATGTTATTAGATTTCCTCCAAAGGAGAAGGATGATATTATCCATGTTAAGGCAAGAGCCTAGAAGTGTATTGTAACTATTATGTGTTGTTGAATAATACATTAGTTTTGTAATTTAGGGGGTGGAGTTTTTACCTGAAAGGTTTTTCTCCACATATATCAATGTCTCTTCTCTTTTGTCTATGCTTCTTCTTTTCTTCTCTCATTCCTATTCTTAAAGTGTTATTTTATATGTTGTTATGGTAATGAAATTCACATAGATATGAGATTTTCATTTCTTTCCTCTAAGGGTTAAATGTAGGAAATGCATCTCCGTCTTGATTCTGCTTCATGGGCATAATTTGTTTGCATTTGTATCGTGTTTTTTGTTTAGTAAATCGTATGGTACTAAAGATTCATATTGGGTATTTTCCCAACATCACCATACTCATTTTGTAATAAATTTTCAAAATAAATCTAAATATGTTTTGATTTTGTTTGTAACTTACTTGAATCTGATCCTTTCTTTTGGTGAAAAATTCTTAAAAAAATCAATATTTTGTAGCCTTGGAAGTGAATTTCATGAAAACCCTTCTTCCATAATAAATCCTTAAAATATGCTTCACATTTACTCAAATATGCAATGTAGCTTATTTAAAATATCCTTTATCACCCCTCCAAATTTCAAAAATTACAATTATGAGATAGATGTTCACTTGACAACATGACCTAAACAAAAAATGTTCTTTTTTCTCTCCTTCAAGGTGCCAAGAACATGCTCTAATACCACTTGTAATGAAATTACTTAGCACAAGAGATGAATATAAAAAAAATCAAATACTTGATTAGATTGACCTACCTTGAGGGAGCAAGCTCTAAAAATAATACAATAAAAACATAACTTGCAATATGATACTCAATAGCTATTCATTACTATAAGGTCAAAAATTTCCTAATTTACACTTTTCACCTCTTGTTTCTAAACACAATTTAGTGTTCATTTGGAATTCGTGTTTTAGGGAACATTATGAAAAAGTTTGGCCTTAAAATTTTCCTTTGGTGTGTTATGAAATCTAGCCTGGATTTCTCATCGTGTAACTAATCTATTTATGGCGTTTGAGGTTCTAACTCTTTATATATATTTCTTATATTATATTTTTTTTACTAATTAAATTATGTATATTTATTATAATGTAAGAATTTGGATGTTGAAATTTCTTTTAGACATTCATATCTTGATATAGATAGGAATTATCTTTGTTTTTCTTCATGCCTTAGATTGTAGCAAGTTACAAGAAGGCATTTCTACCTATGAATTGGGTGATAGTCTTTGTAAATTTTACAAGTAGAAGCATAAATTTTCATAATGAAAAATAGGGTTAATGAGCCTCAAAAAGGACACCAATTCCCATCTCCAATGCTAGTGTCTAGACACTAGCACCCCCTAGACACCAGTATCCAATTCAAATTTCAAAATTCCCTCCATTTGAAACTCTAAAACCCTACCTTACTAAGTTTCTTTCCCTAAGAGATAAATTGACCTAAAACATTTTGTTTATGCATTTTGAAATGATAATTTCCTCTCTCTTTCTCTCCCCCTCTCTCCAATTATTTCTTGCACTCTTCCAAAAACATCCTCTAAGGTTTCCCAACTAATTTTTTATTATCTCTCACCACTCAATAGTCCTCCATTATTGAAAAAATACATCCTCCACTATTAAAGCTTATTAAAAAATCTCTATGCTTTCTTTTCATCTTAGGACCCATGACCTCTCCAATCTCCCTACTTGTCATTTCTCCTCTATCACTAGGATTTCTCCTTCCAAGTCTTGAAATATAAAGTTGTAGAAATATCTTTAGAAATCCGTCATTGTTGCAAATCCAAAATCTCCCTTGATTCAACACCTCAGTATGCTAGATATTTCCATCTTCCCATCTCCTCCATTACACATTCACACACCACCATAGACTAGATGATTTCCTAGGATTTTTCTCATAAGAAGAATTCTACACATACCTCCAAAACAAATTCACATAAGGATGAAATAGTGATATTGAAGCGTCCTGGGTGTAAGAGAAATTATGCATTGACCAAAAACATTATCTTTTAACATTTGTTTGATTTGCAATTCCAAGTTTTCTAGTTGTTGTCCAATAAAGTGTGGAAAGTTTGTGGTACCACACCTCACTACATTCACTTTTCTTGTAGTCAAGCTTCATATTAGTCACTACAAGCATAATCATTAGGTTTTCCTGCTATATTTCACTACATTATCATATATTGAGTTGTTTTCTAGTACAAAAGGCCAAATAATCATCCTAAACATCTAAGATCAAATTTCATCTATTTGCAATCACCTTATTTAAGTTTATTATCTCAAGGAACTTAGTTGGACTATGTGTGGTATAACATAACCTTGATTGGACTTTGTGGCAAGTATTTGAATCTCATGTTAGTTCCTAAGGTTACTTATTTAATTTTGGGTCCTAATAGGGGTCATGTACAAACCTGCATCAAATTTGGAGACTCCTACCTCAAGGTACATTGAAGAAGGTGAATCTACGTGTTACTATTGAACCTATCCGCTACAAAGGTAGTGTGTGTAATTCCAAAGATGACCAAGGATCAAATAATTTAATTTTAGGAATGTTGATCTTTTGACATGGTCCTACATCAGTGTACTATGTTTTCTTGTTGGTGCATATCATTCTACATCCATTTATATAAAGGGAAACCCAATATTAGTTGAGGGAATGAGGTGGTAAAAGGTAACAATGATCATGATAGTATAAGGCTAGAACAAAGAATAGAATATTAGGTAGAGATAGCTCAAATTTAAATTTAATTTTAAAAGATCTTATTGTGATCTTTTTTGTAATCAAATGGTTGAGGACTAGCATTTATCAAGTTTATTCAAGCTTCTTTGAAATTGCATTTGTTGAGTAATAAATCAAGTCATTACTATGTTTTTTATTATTTCATTATATATTTGTGTTGTTTGTTTACTTTAGGTGCATGGTTAGATAGTCCTTAATTGGACCCCACAACCATGACTGTGTTATATGGTATGAAAGCATAATTTAAAAACTTAAGAGAGATCATCAGATTATCAAAGCATAATTTGTGAATCTTTAGAAGCGAGGTTGGGATAGAATATCAGATAGTAAGATCATTAGATGGTATTTGATTCATGAAAAGGAGAAGTTAAGAGAGTCTTCCATAACTAAGTTGTTGGGTAGAAGATTCATTGGTGAGGGTCTTCTAGCACTTAGTTGCACTAGGATAGTTGTATCAGATTTGAATTCAAGATGCCTCCTAGAAGGGTACATAGAGGATGAGGTGTATTCCACTTTAGATACTGAATTGAATAAATGTTTGACATGATAAGAAATGCCTAGATCAAATTTTATGCTATTGAAGAAGACCATAGAAGAGGTCCTAACCCTAGAGTTGATGAAAGTGATGAAAGACCAATCAAACATGTTGCCATAGAAGAAGAAGATAGAGAAGAAAGAATGTTGAAGGCTATCTCCAGTATTGCATTCCAATTCACCCTAAAATCTAAAGATAAGTTGAACAAAAGATTTTAGAATAAGTAGAGAAAGTGAGGAATAGATGGTAAATTACCAAGAGGAAGATATTAAGGCAAGGGTAGAGAAGCATATAATGATGAAGTAGAAGCAAAAGATGATCCTGAAAGATACCACAGAAGTAGATTTGATACTACCATTAGTGGAATACATGAAAGAAATAATGGAGAATATGAATGAAGTAGAGGAAGATATGGAGGAAGCAATGGAAGATCCTTTAGAAGAAATTATTTTAAATGTAGAGCTAAAGGTCATGGAGCATTTGAATGCACTCAATCACAAGGAGGGTGTGATAAAAGATCCATGAGAACCACAAGAGTAGCACATGATGATGAGGAAGGTTCACTACTGGAACAATTAAGTTTGATAGAAAATAATGAGTCATTATTAATGAAAAGAAATTTATTGAATTCTACAAAAGATTAGAATAAGCCAATGCAAAGAAAAATAATATGGAAGTAAATGTTGTAAGGTGATCATTGCTAGTGCTAGTACTGATAATTTAGTTTCAAGTGAAATGGTAGAAAAATGAGTTTGAAAGGGATAGAACATCCAAATACCTATAAAATATCTTGGATGCAAAAGGATCATGAAATTTTGGTTAGTGAAGTATTATGTGATATTATGCCTATGAATGTTTATCATATTTGGTTGGGTAGGCAATGGAAATTTAATAGAAAAGTGATGTAGGAGCATCAGTCTAGTGATGTTTTTATGACTCATTTTGATGTTAAGAGTCCTAGTTGAGTTTGTGAAGTTCTTAGGAGGTCCATTGGGATCATTTCCAATGGTCTAGGTTGTGTAAATAGGCCTAGAAATTCACATTTTGATTTCCCACCAAAATGTAAATTTGAATTTTCCTAGGTGATTTTGGCTTGTTGAAGGTTGGGGTTTGTTCCTCAGCCTCAGTGTTAGGTTAATTGAGTCAAATAAGGTCTGAACAAACCATGTAAGACCTCTTTTCAATATGAGGTAGTGATATAGGTGAAATATAGGTGAAAAGCTCAAGTTTTGATAATATATGATTAGGTTTTGAAGACAAAAACATATATATATGCTTTGTAACCAAATTGGATCATTATTCACATCAAAGAAATGAGAAGGAATGCCCAAAGAAGTTGAGGAGGCAGTTTTTCATGAAAATACCTCTTTTTTCCTTACATTTTGTGACAATTTTCTTCAAAAACAGACTAAAATCAGTCTTGTACGACCCTGTACATAACAGTGACAGGCCTGAGAGTGAATGGAAAGTGTGAATAATGTCATGTAGGTTTAACTCATTGGTTTTTGTGTGATTCTAGGTGTTTTTGTGCAAGAAACAAGTTTAATCCCTTCACTGTCCTGCTACAATCCTAGGGTTTCCATCAATAGAAAAAATCCATAACTTTAGTTTGTACAAGTGAAAAATCACAAAAATGGGTGAAAATCTTCTTTATGTCATTGTTCAAGTGTCCTCCAAAGGAAAGTTCTAGATTCATTCATATGTGTGAGATAATTAGGTCTGTGTGTGTGCATTGTCGCAAAAGACTATCAAAAAAACCTAGTATAGTGAGGGTTTGGTGAAAATTGATCTTGTTGAGTCTATCACAGAAGAGTGAGAGTTTGATGAGACCCTATAGAATGTGTTGAAGGTAAAAATAATTCAAGGAAGCACAAAGAGTGCATTTTTCCATACTAGGTACCAGCTACATCTTGTTAAAGGGTTTAAGCCTAAAGAGAAAGGCTTGTAGGAAAGCATGCAAGGTAGGGTTTGAGACTCCTTAGAAGAGTCAATCGGATCTATAAAACATTGTTTATGTTCTTGTTTTCCCTCTACATCATTATTGGTATCAGAGCTAATTAGCCAAGAAAGCCAATAAAGGAGTTAACAATCAAAGAGAATAAAGATGCCTCCAAGAATCAATGTTGTTGAAAGGGTGGAAGAAAGAATAGCAACATAGTTGGGAGAAGCCCTTGCTAGAGAAATGAGGGAAATGAGAGTCAGTTTGGATGTAAGACTCACTGCAGTGGAAGCTAACCAAAGAAGAGGAGTGGTTACAGGGGATATGAGTGACCAAGATTAAGTGGTGGATGAAGCACCTCAAGAAGAGAGGGATGATGATGATGTGAGGATGGAAAGATTGTTGAGGGTAGTTAAGGGTGAAGGAACCAAGGTGAAGATGGAACTTCCAGTATATGTAGGTAGTTTGAATGGTGAAGAACTCCTTGATTGGATTGGGGAGTTGGACAAGTACTTTGAGTTTGAGGAGGTACCTGAAGAGCAACAAGTAAAGTTGGCCAGGACCAAGTTGAAAGGTCATGCATCCCTATGGTGGGATTATGTTCAGGAAGAAAGGAGAAAGAAAGGAAAATCCAAGATTACTTCTTGGGATAGGATGATTTCCAAGTTGAAGGGCAAATTCATACCTAGTGACTACATGACTCGGTTGTATAGGAAGTTATAGAACTTGAAACAAAAGGATATGGGAGTGAAGGAGTACACTGAAGAGTTTTACAAATTGAGTATTAGATCAGGACACGTGCAGGATGACACTGATAAGGTTGCAAGATACCTTAATGGATTGATGTATAGATTGCAAGATGAGTTGAGCCTTACAAGCCCCAGGACACCTGAAGAGTGCTATCAACTAGCCTTAAAGGCTAAGGAGAAGTTGAATAGGAAGCAATAAAAATAGAATAGAGGTAGAGGAAGGACTTTCAGAGGTAGAAGTCCATATGCTGGTAGAGGACAACCACAAAGAAATTAAGGTGAGTCAAGTACCTCCCAATAATAAGCATCAAGTTCAAAAGGAGGTTTTAGAGGAAGAAGGCCTAATTTTAGGAGAAGATTTGGACAAAGAAGAGGATTCAACGGTTTCACAGGTAAATGCTACAAGTGCAACAAATTTGCAGGCCATCAATCTTGGGAGTGTCTAGAAGAGCAATCAACTACCACTTTTAGGAGTGAAAGAACTCAAGTCGCTCAAGGAGGAGATGAAGAAAGTGTTAACTCCTCACCAAAACTAGAAGAACCAGAGAAAGGAGAATCCTTGCTGATAAGAAGGACATTGATCAAGGTTCCAATGGAGAAGGAGCCACCTCAAAGGAAGTCACTATTCAGGATTGTCTGCAAATGCCAAGGTAAGTGTTGTCAAGTTGTTAGAAATTTTGGTAGTACTAGTAATTTAGTTGTTTTTGAAATGGTAGAGAAATTAAACTTGAAGAGATTACCTCATCCTACACCATACAAGGTCTCATGGTTGAATAAGGGACAACAAGTACTAGTTAATGAACAGTGTTGGGTAGAGTTTCAACTAGGAAGGTACAAAGACAAGGTGTTATGTGAAATCATCCCTATGGATGTGTGCCGTGTATTAGTTGGTAGGCCTTGGCAATATGATAGAAAAATGATGCATGATGGTAGGAAGAATGTCCATGTTTTGGAGAAGAATGGAGTTACTTATACCTTAGCACCTTTGAAGGAGGAAGATAAAGACCAAAAGGTTGGCTCAAGTGTGATGTTAGTGGATGAAAAAGAGTTTCTAAAGACAATGGAGGAGGAAGAGATAGGTTTTGCAGTGATGGTCAGACCTAGGACTGTCATAACAACAATAACAAGAATTGATGAGTTGCCATGGGAGGTTCAAGACATGTTGAAGGTTTATGTAGACATAGTTGTGGATGAACTTCCTAACTCCTTGCCTCTAATAAGAGATATCAATCATCATATAGACTTTATACCAGGGGCTAGTCTACCAAATAAGGCTGCCTATAAGATGACACCCTGACAAAATGAAGAAATCAGAAAACAGGTACAAGAGTTGCTTGACAAAGGGTTAATCAGGGAGAGTCTTAGTCCTTGTGCAGTTCCAACTATTTTGGCACCTAAGAAAGGAGGTGAGTGGAGAATGTGCACTAACTCTAGGGCAATAAACAAGATAACAATTAGATATAGGTTTCCACTTCCAAGAATAGAGGACTTAATGGATTGTTTAAGTGGGGTAAGTTACTTCTCAAAGATAGACCTCAAGAGTGGATGCCATCAAATAAGGATTAGACAAGGAGATGAATGGAAAACAACGTTCAAAACAAATGAGGGCCTGTATGAGTGGCTTGTTATGCCATTTGGCATTTCTAATGCACCTAGCACCTTCATGAGGCTCATGAATGAGGTCCTCAAGCCATACATTGGTAAGTTTGTTGTTGTTAACCTTGATGATATATTGGTTTTCAGTTCTAACAAAGAAGAATAGTTGTATCATTTGAATTTGGTGTTAAGAAGGCTACAAGAGGAGAAATTGTTGATCAACCTTAAAAAGTGTGAATTCATGAAGACAGAATTGATGTACCTTGGTTTTTTGGTCTCAAAGGGGATATTGAAGATGGATCCAAGCAAAGTGAAGGCAATATTGGAGTGGCCTTCACCTAGATTATTCATAGAGGTAAGAAGTTTCTATGGTCTTGCAAGTTTTTATAGGAAATTTATCAAAAATTTCAGTCATATACGTGCACCTATCACATACACTATTAAAGGGGATAAGAAAAGGAAGTTTATGTGGACTGAACAAGTTGACAAGAGTTTCCAATATCTGAAAAAGAGAGTGACTAAGCAGCCTATCTTGGCTTTACCTGACTTCAATAAGGTCTTTCAAATAGAATGTGATGCTAGTGGACATGCAATAGGGGCAGTTTTAAGCCAAGAAAATAAGCCAATAGCATATTTTAGTGAAAAACTGAATGATGCAAAGAAGAAGTACTCTTCATATGACTTGGAGATGTATGCAATAGTTCAATCCCTAAAGAAGTGGAGACACTACCTTCTACCCAAAGAGTTTGTGGTGTATACAGATAATCATGCACTTCAATTCATTAATAGCCAATAAAAACTCAGTCAAAGGCACATTAAGTGGGTTGAATACCTACAAAACTTCACTTTCACAATCAAACAGAAGAAGGAGTAGAGTAACAAGGTGATTGATGCCTTGAGAAGAAGAGCATTAATGGTGCAAGAAATTTAGTTAAAGAGTCTTGGGATTGAAGTACTCAAGGAGATGTATGAGGATGATGAATATTTCAAGGAAGTCTATGAGGTTTGCAAGCAGCCTATTAGCACTAACATAGAGAAGTGGTTGGAGAACCTTTTACAAGATGGTTTATTGTTTAAGGGAGCACAACTTTGTGTGCCAAAATGTTCCATGAGGGAAAACCTCATCAAGGAGAAGCACTGTGGAAGTATGGCAGGTCATTTTGGGCTTGATAAGACACTAGAACAGTTAAGAAGGAACTACTTTTGGCCAAGGATGTAAATAGATGTAAGAAGATTTGTGGAGAAGTGTACTATATGTCAAATAGCAAAAGGGAGCAGCACTAATGCAGGATTGTACCGACCTTTACCCATTCCCAATAGGCCTTGGGAATCCATCAGTATAGACTTTGTTATGGGTCTGCCAAAGACTCAAAGGGGTTTTGATTCAGTTTATGTAGTTGTTGAGAAGTTTTCCAAGATGGCTCACATAATTCCTTGCAAAAGTACAAGTGATGCTTCATATGTTGTAGGTTTGTTCTTCAAAGAGGTTGTTAGACTTCATGGATTGCCATTGAGTATAGTCTCTGATAGAGATAGCAAGTTTCTAGGACACTTTTGGAGGACATTGTGGAGAAAGATTGGTACAAATCTCAGCTTTATCTCAGCTTACCACCCTCAGATAGATGGCCAAACTGAGGTGGTCAATAGGAGCTTAGGTAACCTACTCAAATGCATTTCAAAGGATCATCCTAAACAATGGGATCTTGTGTTACCCCAAGTAGAGTTTGCCTATAATGACTCAGTGAATAGAAGCATTGGCAAGAGTCCATTTCAAGTGGTCTATGACATGCAACCAAGAGGAGTGTTTAAACTAAGAGATATTAGTAGTATGGAGAAGCAAAGTGCAGAGGGTTAATAATTTGCAATTGCCATGCAAGAAATACATCAACAAGTGAAACAACTTCAATCTAGTGTGGAAAAGTACAAACAAAAGGCAGATTTGAAAAGAAGAGAGGCCAGTTTTAAGGTTGGAAATCTTGTCTTAGCACATCTTAGGAAGAAAAGGTTCCCCAAAGGTGAATATACCAAGTTGAAGGTGAAGAAAATAGGTCCTTGTAGGGTTCTTAAGAAGTTTGCCAACAATGCCTATGAAATAGAATTGCCTAGTGGAGTAGGCATATCACCAATTTTCAATGTTGTTGACTTATACCCTTACAAAGGAGATGCAAATGCAGATGAAGGAGCAGGTCTATAGAATATATCAGGTGCTGATTGGATAGAGGACCTACCACACACCAAACCAACAGAGTTAGAGTGTATTCTTGACACTAAAGATAGCAAAAAGGCTAGAGGCAAGCAATACTTTCAGTATTTGGTCAAATGGAAGCAGCTACCATATGAGGATGCCACATGGATGACTGAAGCAGACATCATCAGGCATGGATACAATGTTGCAGACCTCCTCTCATGTGGAACCTAAGTTTCATTTTTTTCTCCCTTGGGAGTATGATGTAGGAGCATCACTCTAGTGATATTTTATGACTCATTTTGATGTTAAAAGTCCTATTTGAGTTTATGAAGGTCTTAGGGGGTCCATTGGGATCATTTCCAAAGGTCTAGGTTGTGTAAATAGGCCTATGAATTCAAATTTTGATTTTCTTGCCATAATGCAAATTTGAATTTTCCTAGGTGATTTTGGCTTGTTGAAGGTTGGGGTTTGTTCCTAAGCCTTAGTGTTAGGTTAATTGAGTCAAATAAGGTCTGAACAAACCATGTAAGACCTCTTTTCAATATGAGGTAGTGATATAGGTGAAAAGCTCAAGTTTTGATAACATATGATTAGGTTTTGAAGACAAAAACATATATATGCTTTGTAACCAAATTAGATCATTATTCACATCGAAGAAATGAGAAGGAACGCCCAAAGAAGTTGAGCAGGTAGTTTTTCATGAAAATACCATATTTTTCCTTACATTTTGTGACAGTTATCTGTAAAAATAGACTAAAATCAGTCTTGTACGGCCCTATATGGAACAATGACAGGCCTGAGAGTGCATGGAAAGTGTGAACAATGTCATGCAGGTTTAACTCATTAGTTTTTGTGTGATTCCAGGTGTTTTTGTACAAGAAACAAGCTTAATCCCTTCACTGTTCTACTATAGTCCTAGGGTTTCTAGCAATAGAAAAAATCCATAACTTTAGTTTGTAAAGGTGAAAAATCACAAAAATGGGTGAAAATCTTCTTTATGTCATTGGTCAAGTGTCCTCAAAAGGAAAGTTCTAGATTCATTCATATGTGTGAGATAATTAGGTCTCTGTGTGTGCACTGTCCCAAAAGACTATAATAAAAACCTAGTATAGTGAGGGTTTGGTGAAAATTGATCTTGTTGAGTCTATCACAAAAGAGTGAGGGTTTGATGAGACCCTATAGAATGTGTTGAAGGTAAAAATAATCCAAGGAAGCACAAAGAGTGCATTTTGCCATACTAGGTACCAGTTAGGTCTTGTTAAGGGTTAAATCCTAGAAAGATAGGCTTGTAGAGCAGGGTATAGGTTGAAATCCTATTGAGGAGTAAGTAGAATCTTGTGAAGACTATTGATTACTCTACATTATTCTTGTTCTTGTTTATCCATTATTCTTGTAATCATTTTCCCTCTGCATCAAAAAGATATACATGATGGTAGAGAAAAAAAATCATAGGCTAATGAAGGAAGAAATGAAACACATATGTGTGCCTTTGAAGGAATGAAGTGAGAGAGTAAAGGGTTTTTCTAGAGTGTTGTTGGTAAATGGTAAGTAAGTTTTGAAAGATCTCAAGAAGGAGAAAGTTTGTTTTATTGTTATTCCTAAGTGTATGCAAGTAGAGAGCATTACAAAGGAAGATAAGCCACCACATCTGGATATTTCTAAGTTGTTGGTAGAATATAATGACATTATTTTTGATAAGTAGGAGGTATTTTTCGCAGCATGTCCAATTATGATATTTTATTTCAGGGTTTAACTGCGTAGTTATTGAGTCAAACACATGACCCATATTTCATGAGTAGTGGTTCACATGAACCCATCTCTCATGTTAATGAATGGTCCACTTAGCACTCATTGCATCTAGGTGATGCACACAGGGGTGAAGCATCGGGACTTCCCGGGAGGTCACCCATCCCAGTACTACTTCGACTCAAGTGCGCTTAACCATTGAGTTTCCCCCAAGATCAAGCCCACTTAGCTTGCTACCCCATTTGCAAAACCTTCAACAAGTGTTGTGCCTTATGAACCATTCATTATAGAGCCCCTTTAGCTCACCAATTGATAAGTAGGAGGTATTTTTCACAGCATGTCCAATTATGATATTTTATTTCAGGGTTTAACTGCGTAGTTATTGAGTCAAACACATGACCCATATTTCATGAGTAGTGGTTCACATGAACCCATCTCTCATGTTAATGAATGGTCCACTTAGCACTCATTGCATCTAGGTGATGCACACAGGGGTGAAGCATCAGAACTTCCCGGAAGGTCACCCATCCCAGTACTACTCCGACTCAAGCATGCGAAAAATACCTCCTATTTATCAATTGATGAGCTAAAGGGGCTCTATAATGAATGGTTCATAAGGCACAACACTTGCTGAAGGTTTTGCAAATGGGGTAGCAAGCTAAGTGGGCTTGATCTTGGGGGAAACTCCATGGTTAAGCGTGCTTGAGTCGGAGTAGTACTGGGATGGGTGACCTCCTAGGAAATCCTGATGCTTCACCCCTATGTGCATCACCTAGATGCAATGAGTGCTAAGTGGACCATTCATTAACATGAGAAATGGGTTCATGTGAACCACTACTCATGAAATATGATTCATGTGTTTGACTCAATAACTACGCAGTTAAACCCTTAAATAAAATATCATAATTGGACATGTTGCGAAAAATACCTCCTACTTATCAATTGATGAGCTAAAGGGGCTCTATAATGAATGGTTCATAAGGCACAACACTTGTTGAAGGTTTTGCAAATGGGGTAGCAAGCTAAGTGGGCTTGATCTTGGGGGAAACTCCACGGTTAAGTGTGCTTGAGTCAAAGTAGTACTGGGATGGGTGACCTCCAGGGAAGTCCTGATGCTTCACCCCTGTGTGCATCACCTAGATGCAATGAGTGCTAAGTGGACCATTCATTAACATGAGAGATGGGTTCATGTGAACCACTACTCATGAAATATGGGTCATGTGTTTGACTCAATAACTACGCAATTAAACCCTGAAATAAAATATCATAATTGGACATGCTGCGAAAAATACCTCCTACTTATCAATTGATGAGCTAAAGGGGCTCTATAGTGAATGGTTCATAAGGCACAACACTTGCTGAAGGTTTTGCAAATGGGGTAGCAAGCTAAGTGGGCTTGATATTGGGGGAAACTCCATGGTTAAGTGCACTTGAGTCGGAGTAGTACTGGGATGGGTGACCTCCCGGGAAGTCCCAACGCTTCACCCCTGTGTGCATCACCTAGATGCAATGAGTGCTAAGTGGACCATTCACTAACATGAGAGATGGGTTCATGTGAACCACTACTCATGAAATATGGGTCACGACATTATTTTTGATAACCTAATAGAAGGGTTAACATCAATGAGAAGCATAAGTCAACATATGGATATGATTATGAGAGCAAGTTTACCTAATAAGGTAGCTCTTAGATTGACACTAATAGAAATTGGAGAGTTGAATAGGAGAATTGAAGAATTGTTGAAGAAAAGGTTTATTAAAGAAATCTTGAGTTCATGTGTGGTGTCAACCATATAAGCACCAAGGAAAGGAGGAGAATAGAGAATGTGTATATACTCCGAAGAAATTAACAATATTACCATCAAGTATAGATCTCCATTACCAAGGATGGATGACCTTATGGATTGTTTGAGTGGTGCAAAATACTTTAGCAAGATAGATTTAAATAGTGGATATGATCAAATAATAATTAGAGAAAGAGATTGTAAATCCCATAGACATTTGTACCTTTCTTTTCATCTTGTAGTTGCATATCAGTGGTTGTATAATGTTATATTATTTTGTATTGGTTGGTTATAGCTTGTGATACAAACGTATTAATTTTGGATACTCGATATGTATATTTGGATATATATATATATATATATATATATATATATATATATATATATATATATATATATATATATATATATATATATATATATATATAGACATACACACACATGTGTATATTATTTATGATAAAATCATGTATTGTTGTATTAAGTTTCGCTATTTTCATTAAAATTACATGCTAGATGATTTAATTCTATAATCCTACATCATTGCTTTGATAAATGATTTAATTGAAATAAAATTATTGAAATGTAATATACTAGATGATTGGTTGATTTTTCCATTTGCTTTGGATATTTTTATGTATTGAATAGTAAAATGGAGAAGGGGCATGATGTTAAGATTGTGGGGGATGATAAGGTTTGTGATGATCTCAGGAATAAGAAGGATATTAGTCCTCAAGGGCACAAGACTTGTAAATCGACTGCTAGAAGGTCCAATAGACTGGCTGGGAAACCCACTTCCAGTCTAGTTTTTGAAAGACAATCTCAAACCAACACCTATCAATTTGGTCTAGATTTATCTCAACCTTGTTTGGTTATCATCTTTTTTATCTACCCATCAAATTTTTGCCCAAAAACTCCTTGAAGTCACTATCTTTTCAACAAAGTCCAAATCACTCCTTCCATCTTTATCCATCATCAAAAGTCTCTAATCTTTCATGCCCATAACTAGATCTCAATATCGGGAAAACATCGACGCAAATCAAAATGTTCCCACAACACTAATAGAAGCAAGTCAATTTAGTATCAGAATGCCCCCACATTTATTTTTACCTAGTGGCTATGTTTTGGGTCAATCATCTTCCATGGAAATCATGCCCCAATCACAAGAACTATAGGGAGACTCTATCCATGACAAATTCCAAGACCCTGAACTGTTAGACATTGTAGACCGTCTCCTAACTTCTGATCCTAATCATATTTTTCTCTTACTTTCTAAGAGGGGAGCCAAATTGCCTAGTAATTTTGATACCTCTACAATTAAGGAACAAGACCTCTTTTCCCTTTCTACTTCTACAACACCTATCATTTCTACGACAACTACACCACCATCTTATAACACTTCTTCTATGCCATTCACTAACTAATTTGTTAACCCTCTCTACTAACCTCCCACATCATTTGGTCCTATTTTTTCTAGTGCTCCATCATCTATCCCACAAGTTAACCCAACTATGTCATACTTACCTCAACCTAATATTCCCATCACTTCACAACCCCAAGATTCCAACCCGCTATCATTTATTTCATCGCAACCTCAAGTTTCTAACCCTTTCATCACTTCACAACCCCAAGCTTCCAACCCACTATCATTTATTTCATCACAACCTCAAGTTTCTAATCCATTCATCACTTCACAACCCCAAACTTCCAAACCATACTCATATGCATTTGTAACTAAACGCCATCTATGTCACAACCCCAAACTTCCAACCCATACTCATATGCATCTGTAACTAATCCCCCATCTATGTCATAACCTCAAACTTCTAATCCATATTACTACATCAATCCACCTCAAACATCACAACCACCATTGTCAAACTATCATGGTCTTCAACCTCCTTAGATTACTACATCCGAATGGGATCAAAAAATTTCATCTCTACAAAAACAAATATCAGACATCACCCTAGGGCACCCTAAGAAAAAAATTTCTTTGGAGGATGTTTGCCCTTATCCTTTTGATAGATCTATTCCTATGATCCCCTTTCCTCGTAATTTTGAAATGCCTAAACTTGATAAATACAAAGGCAAAGGGGATCCAAAAGAACATCTTAGGGAATTCTACGTTGCTTGTCTTGAGGTAGCCCACAATGATACATATCTTATGTGCCTCTTTCCCTGTAGTCTCAAAGGGCAAGATATTGAATGGTTTTCTCACTTACAACCAGGTATCAAAACCTTCAATGAGTTAGCAGAGAAATTCATAACTCATTTCTCCTACAACATATAACATGAAGTTTCCATGATAGATTTATGTAACAACAAACAACACAATGGAAAAACTTTCATCTCATTCCTACAATGTTGGAGGAATATGGCTAGCAAGTTCCCTTGGCCTATTCCTAGAAAACAATTGGTCAATATTTTAATCCAAAACCTAAACCCAAAGCTAGGTTTTCATCTACAAATCCAATGTGCAAATTATTTTGAGGAAATCATATCTAAGGGCACAAACATCGAAAAGGCCCTTATTGGTAAAGGTCTTGTCAAAATTTTCAAAGAAACAAAAGACAATCCTCAACAAGCCAATGAAAAACCCCATTTTTGGTCCAAGAATAAAAATATTGTCAATGATGGTGTTGTGGATGCCAATCACATTCAAAATATCCAAACACCTGTCAACATACAACTAGTCAAAAACACCCTTTCAACTCCTTGCGAACAACCATGATAAGATCCAACCCAAAGACGTAAATTTACTCCTTTGGGAGAACCCATTGAAGTTATCCTATGAAAATTGGTTCAAATAGGTCTCATCATGCTACCCGAAGCACATCAATATGATGATCCTCAATTCAAACCCTCGTGATATAAGGACAATGAATATTGTGAGTTCCATAGGATAAAAGGACATAAAACCCTTGGATGTATGAAACTTGAGAATTTCATCTAGAATCTTATCAATCAAGGTGACATAAATATGGATGAACCTCCAAAATAAACCTCTAAAGTGACCTCGATATCTACAACGATCCATTCCCACCTCATAATAAGGGAAATAACTTCGATAAAGGGAATAGTGTCAACCATGCGTCCACCTCCTATGATTCCATTATAGGGCATATAACGGAGAGTCGTCACCATGTGTCTACCCTTACCATTAAGGGAAAAACACCTACTTGTGTAGTAATAACCCATCGTGGCCGTGTCACCCTCCATGGGGTCGCACCCAATGTAGATCCAGCCTCTGAGTACAATATTCTTGATCATCTAGGCAAAACCTCGACATAAACATCCATTTTAGATCTTAAAACGTCACCTACACATAAAGCTATTCTTAAAAAAGCCTTGCAAGAGTCGTCTGTTCCAAATAACATAGATGTTGACCAGTTTCAAGCTATGATAGGTCATCTTGCTTCATCTCACTACTTGACCTTCATTGAAAAAGACCTCCCATCACATAACCCTTACCATAATGACACATTACACATCGAAGTCTATGTTAATCAATGAAAAAATCAAATGTGTCCTTATAGATGGCAGTGATGGCTTAAACATCTATTCTCTAAAATTGTTAAAATAATTGGGGTACTCTAAGGATCTTATTGATACAGAAAAAAGAATAACCATTAAAGCATATGACGATGTAGAAAGGGAATCTGAAGGTGTCATTCATCTACCCATCCAAGTTGGTCCTATAGTTATTGAAACTCGTTGTCAGGTACTGGACATTGATCTTCCCTACAATATCATTCTCGGTTGCCCATGGATACATACCATGCAAGCCATACCATCCACATACCACCAGTGTCTCAAATTCCCCTACAACAGTAAATAAATTACTATTCTTGGAGACCCTAATCCTTATGAGTTTTGTAGAGCTATGCAAGGATACTACCAAAGTTCAAATCAAATTCCAAACAACTTTGCAGCTCAACCATCCTTATCCTACATTGATCCATCTACATTGACAAAAGCCACATCTGATAAACCTCTTCCTGAGATCAAAGTCCAGTACAAAGACAAAGGGTTTGGTGAGTATGACCTACATAAATCTTGTTATGTGGGGAAATTTCCACTATCACCTAGATCTTATGGAAAACCACCCTATAAAAAGAAAGCTCAAAAGTTGTCACAAAGGCTAGCCCCACCACATTCGTTCATGAGGGACTTCTAGAAGATGAATCCATTGAAGACATCTCATCTTGGCTATATAAGGAAGCCTAAGATCTAGTCACACTACCAGTTGAGCAGTATACCAGAGGTCTTCGCATTGTTAAGAACATTGGTTACAAAGGTCAAGGTGGGCTTGGATTGCATGAACAAGGAAACACATAACCCATCATTATGACAAGGAAACATAATAAACAAGGATTAGGGTATGGAAAGGAGGTACCAAGGTCCTCAGACATAGAGTATATTCATGACGAAGTAGCAAAGGCCTTTCTCACGGTTGAACATTCTAACAAGGATACCATTGATGACTCTGTGATACATCTCGCAAACATATTTCAAGAGACCTCTATTTTCATGATATCCTCTATCTCCCTTACATCCACTACCAAAACCCAAAGCCTTCCACTTGTTTACTCGTAACTTATTAATTGGGACCAGCAAGAGCCTCCGATTCAAGACATATTTCAGAATGATGAGGCCATCATAGAATTCATGGGACTACGAGATGGTATTCCCTTAGGTGACCATAAATCAGGGTTCAACATTGATCTTAATAACACATACTTTGGTGAGAAGGTCAACTCCTCTAGTCGCAAAAATAAAACAATAAAAAGATCCCCTGGTGAAAACCACATTGTGGCGCCATTGGATTCCAAAATAGTAAAAAGAAAAGACGTATCCAATGGTGAAAACCTCTCTGAGGCACTCGTGGATGGAGGATTTGACCTTCCCCTACAATCAACATATCCAGAAAAATCTCCACTTTTGGTTGAGAAATCACAAGAGATCAATTTGGGAACAACCCAAAATCCTAAGATTACATTTCTCGCAGCTTCCTTATCATAGCAAGAGATAAAGGATTTTACAGATTTCTTCATGAAAAGGACCATCAACTTTGCTTGGTAATATGGATACATGCCTAAATTGGATCCTTCCTTAGTGGTCCATCATTTACCAGTATTTCCCAATGCCAAGCTAGTTAAACAAAAACTCAAGAAGATGCATCCCCAAATAGCATTACTCGTCAAGGTAGAAATATAGAAGCTATTGGATGTGAAATTCATTCATCCCATTGATTATCTTGAATGGGTTTCAAATCTAGTCCCTGTCTCTAAAGTCACTGGGGGCATCCGTATATGCACCGATTTTAGGGATCTAAATAAAGCTTGTCTAAAAGATGATTTCCCTCTACCTAACATAAATATCATAGTAGATCTCACAACTGGTCACAAAATGTTGTCCTTAATGGATGGTTTTTCTAGTTATAATTAGATCCTTATTGCACCTGAAGATCAACATAAGACTTCTTTCACATGTCCTTGGGGAACCTATTGTTGGCAAGTTATGCCTTTTAGTCTAAAGAATGTCAAAGCCACATACCAAAGAGCAATGACTATCATATTTCATGAGATTTTTTTATCATATCATAGAGGACTATGTTGATGACCTATTGGGAAAGTCACTTACTAGAGAGGGTCACTTACAAGTATTGGAACAAATTTTTGATAGGCTAGAATAGTATCAGGTTAGACTCAACCCAAAGAAATGTGTAATTGGTGTCACATCCAAAAAATTGCTAGGATATATCATGTCTCAAAGAGGCATTGAAGTAGATCCCACTAAGGTCAAAGCTATAGTCGAGATGGCTCCACCTACCAAATTGAAACAACTCAGGAGCCTTCAAGGCAAATTATAGTCTATCAAGCATTTTATATGTCAACTTGCTGACAAATGTCAGCCTTTTTTACACCTTCGCAAAGATGTGACCTTCAGATGGGACAACAAGTGTCAACATGCCTTTGATCAATTAAAAGAATATCTTATGATACCGCCAGTGTTGGTACCACCAGTATCAGGGTGACCTTTGTTACTCTATATTTCTTCTACATCAGCTACCTTAGGAGCCCTCTTGGCTCAACATGATGAATCCGGGAGAGAACAATCTATCTATTATATTAGCCCCACCTTAGTGGGTTATGAGATTAATTATACTTCTATGGAATGATCACGTTTAGCTATTGTGTTTTCTTCCCAAAAGTTGTGACACAATATGTTGAATCAAGAAACAAAGCCCATTTCTAAGGTAGATCCTTTAAAGTATCTCCTATCTAAGGCATCTCTTATAGGTAGACTAGAAAAATGGGTCATGATCCTTAGTGAATTTGATATTGAGTATGTTGATCGGAAAGCAATCAAAGGACAAGTCATTGTAGATTAACTAGCAGAGGTACCTATCACAGATACACATCCTATGGTTCCAAATTTTCCAGATGAAGGGACTGTTTTTGTATATCCATCAGTTGTTTGGCAACTCTAATTTGATGGTTCCTACACACAAGATGGTTCGGGAGCAGGAGTACTTTTTATTGCACCACAGGGCGACTGTATCCCTCGATCATACCGGATAGCTTTTCCATGTACCAACAACATAGCAAAATATGAAGCGTTAATCACATGACTTCAAATGGTAGTACAATGGAATATTAAACAAATCCAGGTCTACGGTGATTCACAATTGGTCATTCAACAAGTTACAAATGAGTATCAGATAAAAGATGACAAGTTGCTTCCTTATAAGAGAATGGCCGATGACTTCAAGACATACTTTTCCAAGATCTCCTTTGAACAGATTATGAGATTAAATAATAAAGTTGCAGATGCTATGGTAACTATAGGATCTCTCTTGGATATGTCGAATAATGCTCAACGCTATGAATTCTTGGTTAAACAACTTTTGCTACTAGCTTTCAATGTTCCACGTATTGAATTCGTATGCAAACTTGTTGGTCCCAATTCCCCTTGGTACCAAAACATTTATGATTACCTTCATGATCATATTCTTCCACCAAACCTAACCAACACCTAAAGAAAAACCTTCATTTGTCAATCATCCTGCTTTACTATTATAGGTGATACCCTTTATCGAGGAAGTCTTGATGGTATCCTACTTAGACGTCTCAACTTGGAAGAGGCTAACACCACTTTAAGGGAAGTTCACGAAGTTGTCTATGGGGCACATTCCACCGGCCCTAACCTTGCTAAAAAGTTGCTACATGCTGGATACTATTGGCCTACTATGGAACAAGATGCCCACCAGTTCACTAAAAAGTGCCTTCAATGTCAACAGCATGGGGACCTGATTCATGCACCAACACACGAGTTGCAACCTGTTACTACTCCTTGGCCATTTTCACAATGGGGACTCAACCTCGTAGGTAAAATACATCCATCATCCTCTAATGGCCATAAGTTCATAAACACTACCACTGAGTATTTTACAAAGTGGGTAGAAGCCATTCCTATGACATATATCACTGGTAAAAAAATTGCTAAGTTCATCCTACACTATATCATTTGCTAATACGGTATTTCGTTTGCTATTGTCACAGATAATGGTAAACCTTTCAAGAACCAAGAAGTCTGTGCCTTGTGCAAATAGTTCCACATTCAACATCACTTTTCTACTCCCTATTATCCTCAAAGTAATGGGCAAGCCGAGGCTTCCAACAAAACCATTTTGAAAATACTTAAGAAAATGGTCAATGAAGTTGGTCGTGATTGGCATTTGTAGCTTAATCTAGCCTTATGGGCATACCGCACTAGTATTAGGACCCCAACCAGTGCTACTCCATACTCATTAGTCTATGGCGTCGAAGCTATTTTACCTATCGAGGTTGAGCTCCCTTCTCTCAGAGTTTCTATGCAACATCTTATTGATGGAGAAAAGTACAAAATTGCTAGATCAAATGAGCTAGAATTACTGGACGAGAGGTGTCTAAAAGCACTTATTCACCTTCATGTTTATCAAAACCGCCTTTGTCGCACTTATAATAAGAAGATCAAGGAATGATAGTTTCAAGTAGGTGATCTAGTTCTCAAATAAAATCAGAGGAACTGGCAGGATAGAGACAAAAAGGGCAAGTTTGAACCTAATTGATTGGGACCCTTCATCATTACAATAGTATATGGATCATGAGCTTATACTTTATCAACACTTGAAGTAATACCTTTAAATGAACCCATCAACAATGTTCATCTTAAGAAGTTCTACGCCTAATCCTCAGAGTACACCTAGCAGAAAAATAGAAAAAAATTGAAAAAATACAAAAATACAAAAAAATTAGAAAAATTGAAAAATCCAAAAATGAAATAATTCATCCTCTGGTGAAAACCTAGCAAACAGGTGCCTTGGATAAGTACCACAGTGAAAACCTGGCAAACATGTGCTATGTGTGAGAGTCAACATCCACCATCTACTAAGTTCTCATCCCTATCACTTGCATCCACTATCTATGATAAAGTCTTTCACCCTACACACTTCCATGCATCCACATATCATGGCTTGAAATTGTCAGTATCACTTGTTATCCATTCAATGTCTTCCCATAATAAATCCTTACCTGGCTTAGGGGAATCTTTCCTTAGTATAGTTCTCGGAATGGATCCTTATGGCCTAGAGAGGAAATTGTCACTTCTTCACACATCTCATCCATCCTCCACCAACCATAATAAAACTCCAAACTTCACTTCTTTCATGTACTACAATCCATCATATCTACCTATCACCCCAAATTGACTAACTCAAGCAGAAAACAAACTATGCATCTTTTTGAAAGCTCAAATACTTACCAAATCAGAAGCAAAAGACTCCTCTTGAAACAATACACTTGCTCGCATACTAATTACCACATCTACTAAATCCATTTATCCAAAACCAAATCCTTTAATGCATATATCTTTCCTACAATAAGGCCTTAATCACTATGAGCACCCTCTTTGGCAAAAGATATGATGGTTGTGTTTTTATTTTATCAGTTGGTCAATTTCTTTTGATTTATCTTTATGTTCCTTTCTAATACCTAATCACAACTACCTTGATCTTTCTATATCTTGGTATGTTATGATAAATATAGACTGGGGCATTGTAATTGCTTCCATATGTTGTGTTTGAGGGATGTTCTTATTATCCTACTATGACTAATATTTATCTTGTGTGTGTTGGAATAGCATCTTGCATATCAATATCCTTTGCATCTAAAGGTCATGCAAATTCCTTTACGCACTAGGATCATTCTATGCTAAGACTATTATCCATTCACATTTCCAACGAGGTTCTTTATGTCTAGTATGAATAAGTACAAACCATTTGTTTGTAGAGTCAACATCCTATGCATTGGATACATCATCACCTTGGTCTTATATACCCTGGTGCATAACATCCATATGCTATATCAAAATAAGGATTGCTCTTTATATTTTTCCAAGCATAACCTAAAGCAAATCATCCCATCCATCTCACCCATCCATCCTAATAAATATAGCTTTTGCAATTTGATCAATTCTTCTCTTCTTCTATCATCTTAGATCACTACATCCATTCCTCTTCCATCATTCTTCCATATTTCATTTAACTTTTTCATCTTCTTCTAACTCTCTCTAACTCTTAACAATTCCTCTCCTTTTATTTCGAGAGCACATTTGTGTTCTTTGAACCCACCTGCCCTCTCAAGGGGGCATCATCATCCTTCATCTTATTCATTAACTTACCATTATCTTTCTTGGTCACCCTTGCTTTGAGTGACTGGGGCATCACCATCTCTAATCCAATCGTTTTCTTCTAATCATATTCTTCTAAACCAAAGTCTTCTTCTATCCAACACAACACCATGTTTTAAACTTCTTTGAAATGATGTTACTTCGCAACATCATCTCAAAGAGGGGCAAAATGTAGACACCTGAAATTCACCTTACTTCCTAACTTAATTAACTATCTTTTATACTTTCACATTAATTAAATAATTTTAATTATTTAGTTAATTAAACTCATCCTTCCCCATTACTCTTCCACATTAATTAAATAATTGTTAATTATTTAATTAAGTTAATTTTCCATTTCTTAGCATTAATTATAATTTATTATTTAATTAATTAAATCATCACCCAATGTTAATTTAATAAATTAAATATTTCCCCGATACCATATGTCGGATGGGATGGGGAAATCATGAAAAGATGGTTGGACCTCGTGATACCTGCTCAATGCTACAATTCAGATAAAGCAAAAGAAAGGAAGAAGAAGTGAGCACTCACCAAATGGGTTGCTCCACCTACAGGGAGATTAAAAATGAACTTTGACAATGCGGCGGAGAGCAACCTGGGAGTCTCTAGAGCTGGCATTGAATAATTCAAAATAATCATGGGGAGATTATTTAGGCCTTATCGAAGAAACTTCCTATCAGCACCAATAATGAGGCTGAGTTCTCCGCATTACTCTATGGTCTCTGAATATGCAAAGGTCATTAATTAACTGACATAGACATTGAAGGAGACTCGTTGATATGTATCAATGCCATAATATCCAGATGCATCAACAAATGGAAATTAAAATATATGGCGGAGGCAATTTGGGAATGTATGGACAAATTAGGCAATGTGACAATAGCCTACACCTACTAAGAAGGAAACAAAGTGACAGATTTTCTAGCTAACTGGGCTTGTGGGTAGGAGGAGGAAACCATCATTACGAAAACATGTGATCCATGGCCAGACCTGCTATTGCAGTGACAGCTGAAGAGGTGTGCAGGATAGATCTCCTAAAATTTGTAGAGATTCACTCGATTCTCAGTGTCGTAGTGATGCGTACGTCACTGGCATTCCCTGTTAAGGTTCCTTATATGGGGATCAGAAGAGGATTTCCTCACCAACTTGTGACATGGAGATTAAGTGTGATTATATTTGCCAATGAAGGGTTGCGTCAAGTTCAGAGAGCTCTAAGAATTCAGAGAACAAGGAGGAGCGAGAGGAGGGGGAAGCAGATGATCGGGGCGACTAGGCTGAGCCACCAACGGAAACTAGGATAGAAAAGATCAAGTGTTTGTTCAAGGCCGATCTTGACTATGTGGCCGAGGCAATTCTAAAGGTCACAGGGGGAGCAACCTTCCGGAAGGCCATGTTCACGACGAATTCCTTTATGAGGAATTCTTATCAAAATGCATTCTCATCTTGGGAAGGAAGGCTCGAGGGAAAACCATGGTGAATGCATTCGTGCATGAGGGAATGAAGGAGGCTACTAATGCAGTTATTCCTGCTTTCAACAAATGCCTGACTCGAGGATGGATCGGGGGGTCTTCGATGCTGCCGCTGTGAACAAAAAGAAAAAAGACACCAATTGTATTTGCTCTAGCATTGACACTCTTTCAGGAAGGCATTGAGCTGAATAACATGGAGACCTTCTCATATTTTGTAAGTCAGTATGGTGACCTCCTTTCACCCTTCCAAGTAGAGCGGGCAGTGGAGTTGGTGAATGGCCTTTGCGTGCTTTGGTATGCTTAAGGTCTGTTTGCCTAGATACCTATACGTATGCTCATACTGCTACTTAATAGCAAGTTTTTGTGTGAATTTCAGATATAATAGGGAGCTACCCCCACTGGTAGCACTTATTCAGCAATTTTTTTTATCAGATAAAACAATTTATTTAATTAAATCAAATCACATATCCTTGATTTCTTTCCAAAATTCAAACTCATGTGTATCTAATTAATTAAATTAATTAGATAAATTCATCAATTATCCTCTTATCCTTTTTCAAAGATTTATTTCTTTTTCATATTTAAAACAAAAAAAATTGAATCCTAAACATCTTTTTAAATCCTATCCTATCTTGTTTCATTTCCTCTATTTGATCGAATAAAGCAAAAATCACATCTTACCTTCAATCAAATCCTTATCCCTCCATCCTCAAAAATCTATAAACCTTCGCCAAGCCAAAAGGATCCCATCTTTATGCAAACTTACGCTGTCGAATCGAGTTCTCATCCATGCCATAGCGAAATCAAGGTTATGCTTGCACTTATTGAGCAATCCACATCTCTACACAAATCGACAAATCAGTGAAGAAAAGTTGCTTGTGAATGAAGATATATTCATTGGTTTGATTTGTTGTCTTTATTTGAGTCTTTGTTATGCAATTTTATGCTTTACAGTTAGTTTCATTTTTAAAGTGTATGTGGGTCACATCACACTATGATTTTCTATATAGATGATTAGTATAGCTTATTTGACTTTGATACCATGTTAAGATTAGGATCTTAGGCAACTAATTATTACATATAAATAAAAATAATTGAAATAAAATTGTAGAAAGCATAGAGAAAACATGTTACACAATATGTATGTGGGGAAAACCCTTTCGAGTAAAAAACCTTACAAAAAACACCATTCATTATTGAGGAATCCTAAAATGTTGATCATCCATGAAGGTCTTATATTGCTGATTATCAATCATATGAGAGCCCTAACTCCTAGCAGGGAGACCTTAGGTAAAATTCTAAGCCTATAAAGAGAACTAAACCTAGGGTAGTTGATTACACAGATACTACTTCATTAGAGTCTTTGGAGGAAGAAGCTCATAATGAGTGGGGTGATGAGGATTTTGGGGATTCCGTCTAGGTTGTATCTAGCCCTTCCTTGAACCCAAAGTTTATAGAATTTAAGGAGGATATTACTCCCTCCAAAAAAAGGGAAATCAAAGTTGTTACCCTCAAATAATCTATGAAAAAGGGGTAGGGGAAAACTGTAATTTCATGGTCTGGAGGCTCTAAGACCGGTAATGAGAAAGGCGGTGGGGAGGGTAAGCCTAAGGGTTATAAAGTTAAAACTATGTCAGTGACTAGAGTAAGTGGGAAGGTGAAGCCTCATTCTGTGAGGAAGGGAAAAAGAAAAATCTTATGGTCAAAGGGGTTGGAGACTAATAAAGAGATAACCTATGATGAGGCTAATCTGAAGGATGGTGATGATGATATTACCAAGGAAATCATAAACAATGAGAAAGGGAAATCTATAGTGATGGAACCAAAAATAAGAGTGCCTTTCCCTTTTATCTTAGACCCTACCCCGACTATCCTTGAGGATTTTCCTTTACTTGTTTCTAAGGCTGCTAACAGGAAGGAGTTGTCAGATGTTTTTGGGTATATTAGTGGTGCAGGAGCACCTAATCCATCGTGGTCTCCTTAAGGCATTTAACTATTTTATGTTCATTTTGCTGTTTTCAATAAGGTCCTAAGTTGACCATCCATGTAATAAGGTCTGTTTGACCAATGCATGTGCATTTTAGTTGTATCTAGGTTCAATTGTAAGTCCCACGGGACACTTGGCAAATTTGTATTCACGGGGGTTGTTAGGCAGTTAGAGTTTGTTAGGTGGTTATGATCTCCCAGCCGCTTGGAGTGGAGTTGGTACTACTCACGATGAGTAGATAAATACCCTAGGTCAGATCGATTGTGATCAGATTATCATATTGTAGACAAGTTGGATTGTGCTCTGTATGTATTCACATTTCTGGAAAACATAATAAACAAATCCTGTTTGTGCATCTGTGTCATTCGAATTCATCTGGTTTTCTCTGAGCAAATTAGTTTTTTTTTATTTTGTGGCCGAGATGGGTTCTTAACCCATTCCACCGGTTAGATTTCTTTGAAATCGGTGGAATGGCTGTACATATCGATTTGTGTTTTCGTTTTGGTTTTCTATTTGTTTGTGTTCATGTTTGCAGGATCGGTGCAGTATGTTTGACAGATCCTAGCGCCGTCATGTGCTAGGTTGGGAAAGTCTAAAATCTGTGTTAGATTGTTAAGGAAATGGATCTGAGTAATCACAAGTTTTGTAGCGGACCAAATCGACGAAATTCCGCTTTGTTTCATCAGACATACAATTTGTGTGTATATCACATTTGCATGTCAGAAATACATTCTGTGTGTATATCGCAGTTGTCTGTTGAGTGTGTATGTCGCAAAGCATATCAAGAAGCATTGAGGCGTTGTATGTCGAGATTGTAAACATACATTGCGAATATACATTCTGTGCGTATATCGCTATTGTATGTCAGGTTCATTTTCTGTGTATCCCACAGTTGTAAGTCGTGAGTATCTCACAAATGGTTGTCGAGATTGTATGTAGCGAACATACATCGTAAATGTGCAAGTGTATAGGCATACAAAGGAGAGAGAAAATTGAAGTTTCCAATCGGCATACAAGGAAGTCAACGGCTCGGTCAAACCCATCAAATGCATTTCTGAATTGCATGTTGTGAATGTACATTACGAATGTACATCAAATTAGATACAAGGAAAGTCAACGGTTGACTTCAGCGAATGCATGTTCCGAATGCATGTTCGGGTTGTATGTTTCAAATGTATATTGGGCATATACATTCTGTAGATACATTATATCGGATACAAAGTGCGACTGACAGTGACGGTAGAGGAGACCGGTGATCGCAGGTCAGGGAATGTATCTCCTGAATGTACATTGCAGAATGTATCTTGCGGCAGATACAAAGGTGAAGACATACATCAGACAGAGTTAGGCATCGGGAAGATAAAAAGGTAAGGTGGCTGATAGAGAATATTTTGCCAATAAGCAATTAAAACATGGACATACAATGAGGAATGTATGTTAGGGTTTTAGGGTGGTTTTGGTTCTACATCATATTGGTATCAGAGCTCAACAAAAGGTCTGGGCTGAAGAGTGTTTGATTCTGTCACTGAGAAGGCAGAAGTAGAAGGATTAAGAGGTTGACAAGATGCCTCTGAAAGGTAATGGTACGGCCAGAGAGTTACAAGAGATGAAGGAAAAACATGCTAAGGAGATGAGGAAGATGAAAGAGCTTGCAGGAGCACTTCAAGCCAGGCTTACAGCCTTGGAGACAAATAAAAGAAGAGAAGTAGAAAGTGAATCAGAAAAAAGAAGATGATGGTGAAGAATATGAAGAGGTAGATGAAGATCTGAATTTTAAAGATCAGAGATTTGCAAAATTGTTAAGGGCAGCTTAGAATGACAAACCTAAGGTAAAGATTGATGTTCCAAGGTACACTGGAAGTTTAAATGACGAAGAGTTACTTGATTGGATTGCTGCATTAGATAATCATTTTGAATGTGAGGAAGTTCCTGAGGAGCAGAAAGTAAAGATTGCAAAGACCAAATTGGGAGGTCATGCTTTTGTATGGTGGGATTATGTACAATCAGAGAGGAGAAAGCAAGGTAAGTCAAATATTTCTTCATGGGACAAGATGGTAGCAAGGATCAAAGGTAAATTTTTACCCAAGGATTATGAAGTTCAAATGTTTAAGAAGCTTCAATTTTTAAGGCAAAAGGAAATGGATGTGAAGGCATATACTGAGGAATTTTATAAATTGAGTATGAGGTCTGGTCATCATGAGAATGAGGTTGAAAAAGTTGCTAGATACTTGGCTGGTTTGAGATTGAATATACAAGATGAATTAGTTTTGGCTAACCCTAGGAGCGTGGAAGAATGTTATCAAATGGCAATCAGGGTTGAGGAGAAAATGAAAAGGAGATAGGATAAGTCCATGAGAGGAAGAGGCAGCACTATCAGAGGAAGAGGATCATCTCCTACAATAAGGCAAACCAATGAGAACCAAGAAGAGGCTAGTAAAGGACAAGAGCAGTCTGATTTCAGAGGTCGATGGAAAGGCACAAGAGGTAGATTTGGAGGTGGTAGAGGTTCTAATGTTTTCACTGGGAGATGTTATCATTGTAATGAAATTGGTCATCTAGCATTCAAATGTCCAGAAGTGCAGCCCCAGCTCAAGGTGGCGAATCATTGATGCTAAGGAGAACAATCTTGAAGACATCCAAGGACATGCTACAAAGGAGAGCACTTTTCAGGACCAAATGCAAAAGCAAAGGTAAACTATGCAAGGTAGTAATAGATTATGGTTCAACAGACAATATGGTATCTTAGGAAATGGTGGATAAGCTGCAACTAGAAAGGATTCCACATCAAAATCCTTACAAAGCCTCTTGGGTAAGTGATAGTCAATCACTTTTGGTATATGAATAGACATATGTTGATTTTCAGATTGGGGAATATCAAGATAGGGTTTTATGTGACATATTGCCCATGGAATGTTGTCATTTACTGTTGGGTAGGCCATGGCAATTTGATAAGAGAGCATTGTATGATGGATATGCTAATACCTACACCATCAAGAAGGATGGGAGAACTTTTGTGATGACATCATTGCAGGAGGATGCTAAAGCAAAGAAGACAGCTAAGATTATTCTGGTAGGTCAGAAGGAGTTTGTGAAGATGCCTACAACAGAGTCAAAGGAAGTTGAGGATATCTCAAGGAGTGGAGATCACAGTTTGAAGAAGATTTCAGTTCTGACTGACAGAGATCAGATGGATCAGCAGAAGGTTAGAGAGCAGGTCCATCTTGCATGAAAGGATGACAAAATGGTTCTATGTCAAGATCGACCTTATAAATAACAAGCTAGAAATCTTGCATGAAAGGATGGGGAGCCATAATCAGATACAAATGGACAATGATATCAGTATCATGAATGAACAGGAGGCCATCCCTAAACTTGATAAAATGGAGAAAGAGTTGATCGCTCTTAGTAATGAATTCAAAGAGGAAATGACCAGCTTGGAGAATTCAAAAAAGGAAAGTGATGAAAGAATTACAAAGATGGAAAAAGATCTGAAATCCATCAAAGATAACCTAGAGCGGGTGGTAAAGGTTAGTGAATGTACTATTCAGAATAGTGCGATGGGGATAAAAATATTAACTGAAAAACTTAAAAATATGTGTGAAGAGTAGATGGTGCAGGGAAATGGGAAAGAAGGGAAGACTAATCAAGTTGGACCAAGCTCTTGAACCTATGGAAGCAAGAAGAAATCCTTTGATGAGGAGAAAAAAGAACTACAAGGCTTTGTCAAACTACACGAGGATTTCTATCAGTAGGTGTTGGGGGTTGTTGAGACTTTGAAGTAGCTATAGTTGTGGTCCTTTGTTTTTGGTGTTGTTTTGTTGTGGGTTTGCTATAGGCAAACATTCTACTATCGACAAATGTTCTACTGTCATTTGGTTGTATTTATTTTGTTAGACAACATTTTGTAAAGGGTTTCAGGGTCCCTTCAAAACCTGCTTTACCTATGATAAAAAACTTATAATAATGTTTGTGTACACAAACATACCAAGAACTTGTATTTCATAGTATTTTCATTATTGAGAAAACTTATAATGATGCTTATATACACAAACATATCAAGAACCTGGATTTCATAGTATTTTCTACCTCCCCTTCTTTCCATAATGCTTCACATGCATATACAATGCATTATATACCTTTTATGTAGTCTTGCCTCTAGCACATACCAATGTATGTGCAACATACTCACATATCAAATGCTCTATGATTGCCTATATTCAAAGCAATCTAAAGGGTTGATGAATAGGTCACAACCTTTTATTGTATAACCTTTTGGTTATACATTTAATAAATAAATAAATAAATTATTTATAAAGATAAACTTTATAAATTACCTCTTATTTTATTTTACAAGGATAAAACCTTATAAGTTATAGTCTTATAAATGTTATTTAGGAGTACTTATTGTAATCCTCGAATAAACATTATGCTCTAACATTATTAGACTGCATCAAGTCCTTCACAATAGGTATCAGTTATAAGCTTCACCATCTCAAAGTCATTAGTTTTTTAGGCATGGATCATAACATCCTTTCTTTTTATGTTAGGAATCCAATGCCTTATATTTTTCTTTAGTACCTTCTACCTATTTTTCTTTTGAGATCTCGTAAGACACGTTGAGCATTTCCCTAGAGCTCATGAGTTTGCCCACATAACTTTACTTGTATGGAGTGGGTTTTCTCGCATAGGAAACTATTTTCATGGCCAAGTATATTGTTCCTAGCTATGGTGAAAACACACTTGTTAATGGTTGTAAAGTTGCCAATGTTGAAATGAGAGCATACTCTTTAAACTCCTTTTTCCTTCTCTTTAACTTAACCTCTAACTTTTATTTTTAGATCTATTGGTTAATACCTTAGTCTCATGTGAGTCATAATTTTAATGACATACAACTCTAATACAATGAACTTGAGGAGGACATATTCTTGTCTTCATGTATGCTCTTTATTGGTTTGTAATCTATGGAAGATTTTGTTTTTGATTGAAATCATTATAAATACCTTTGAGGAGCTTATCAACTTCGACATTGATCATCATGGTTTGACATTCATTGTGATCTTTCATGTCTAGAACTTAGCAGATCTACATGTCTCCCTAAACTTTAATTATCGATGATATGCCCACATGCAAAATAGTGTATATGCCTCCCTCTAGAGGAAGGAGGGCGATCGCCTATACACAATATCAACCTCAAATTACTAGACAATTCAATCAACAATGTAATCCACTCCTCACAATATAAACTATGCATAATGGCTTCCATTACCACATAAACAAATAGTGCTAATTGTGGGAGGAGGACGATTGTCTATACACAATATCAACCTCAAATTACTAGACAATTCAATCAACAATGTAATCCACTCCTCACAATATAAACTATGCATAATGACTTCCATTACCACATAAACAAATAGTGCTAATTGTGGGAGGAGGACGATTCTCTATACACAATATCAACCTCAAATTACTAGACAATTCAATCAATAATGCAATCCACTCCTCACAATATAAACTATGCATAATGACTTCCATTACCACATAAACAAATAGTGCTGATTGCGGGAGGAGGATGATTCTCTATACACAATATCAACCTCAAATTACTAGACAATTCAATCAACAATGTAATCCACTCCTCACAATATAAACTATGCATAATGGCTTCCATTACCACATAAACAAATAGTGCTAATTGTGGGAGGAGGACGATTGTCTATACACAATATCAACCTCAAATTACTAGACAATTCAATCAACAATGTAATCCACTCCTCACAATATAAACTATGCATAATGGCTTCCATTACCACATAAACAAATAGTGTTAATTGTGGGAGGAGGACGATCGTCTATACACAATATCAACCTCAAATTACTAGACAATTCAATCAACAATGTAATCCACTCCTCACAATATAAACTATGCATAATGACTTCCATTACCGCATAAACAAATAGTGCTAATTGTGGGAGGAGGACGATTCTCTATACACAATATCAACCTCAAATTACTAGACAATTCAATCAATAATGTAATCCACTCCTCACAATATAAACTATGTACAATGACTTCCATTACCAAATAAACAAATAGTGCTAATTGTGGGAGGAGGATGATTCTTTATACACAATATCAACCTCAAATTACTAGACAATTTCAATCAACAATGTAATCCACTCCTCACAATATAAACTATGCATAATGGTTTCCATTACCACATAAACAAATAGTGCTAATTTACATTTACCCTCTTATTTGACATTCAATATTCCTATTTCATAATATCTATACCCACAATATATCATCAAATTAATCTAAATTAATTGTTGCTTAGGGAAACTACTTTCCATTACAATTACATTGTTTAAATAACCTAACTATTTATGTAAGGTGGTGTTTTATCCCCTACACATTTGTACTTATAATTTGGGCAGCAATATCCACTCCTCACAATATAAACTATGTACAATGACTTCCATTACCAAATAAACAAATAGTGCTAATTGTGGGAGGAGGATGATTCTTTATACACAATATCAACCTCAAATTACTAGACAATTTCAATCAACAATGTAATCCACTCCTCACAATATAAACTATGCATAATGGTTTCCATTACCACATAAACAAATAGTGCTAATTTACATTTACCCTCTTATTTGACATTCAATATTCCTATTTCATAATATCTATACCCACAATATATCATCAAATTAATCTAAATTAATTGTTGCTTAGGGAAACTACTTTCCATTACAATTACATTGTTTAAATAACCTAACTATTTATGTAAGGTGGTGTTTTATCCCCTACACATTTGTACTTATAATTTGGACAGCAATATCGGTAATTGTATATTACTGGAAAACCCTTGTCTGTATCACAGCATCGAAAAGGCTTCTTGGTATTTTAACAAATCGATTCATTGGTTTGGTGGGATCACGGAGAAGTTCTCTGTCTCGCAAAACGCAAATTTTGGGCCAAAAAAACACAGGGTGTTAGAGGTAAATTGCAACAATTTCGTGATTGCATTATTTGATCGGAGCGCAATGGTGATTATGAAGGTTTTGCAGGTGATTGGAAAGGAATGGATCAGAGAGAGAAGAGGATTTTGGACGACAATGAGAAGAGTTTAGAGTATAAGACATTCGCAGGCACAATGAGCGGAGGGGTTGCAGGGAGCATCTGGGGGGCGGTGGTGGCTAGCTGGCACGATGTGCCCAAAGTGGAGCGCAATGTGGCCCTGCCTGGTCTTCAGCGCACCCTTCACCTCATGGGCAATTACGGCCTCACTTTCGCCGCCATTGGAGGGATCTTTGCCTTCTCTGATCATCTTGCCGAACGCTTCAGAGGCAAGCAGGATTTCTGGAACGGCGCCATTGGTGGTTTTGTTGCCGGCGCTTCCGTCTTGGGTTTGAGAGGTATTCTTCATACTCCATCTAGTGTTTTTGGAAAATCTGTGTGTCAAATTGTTACATCATAAATTTATAACATAACGTTTTCATCAAGAATTTCTTGACCTGAATATTTATGTGCAAACTAATTGTTATAACGAGTGAGGACAGGGTAAATCGGTTTTAGCACACCCCAGGTGCTTGCAATTAGTAAATTGTCCTATCCCTATGCATTCTCAGATCCTCATTTCCTCAAGGCCTGATTAAAATTAAATTGAAAAACACACATTATCTGATTTGATTCGAAAAATAGCACACAGTAGAAATGAAGCAGAAGTTTGAGGCTCTATAAACTATTACTCTATTGGGTATTGAGGGAGGTCATTCAAATGTCCATCCACAGGATGACTGTTTAATAAGAAGCTGCAACTTGTTGATTTAACTGAGACACCTTAATCGATTAAAACAAAATGTCCACATAAATTTATTAGTAGGCTTCACCATTTTCACCGAACTGTCATCTGAGTTGGTAACAGTGCTTTTAACTACTCTGTTACATGCTTATACATACCTATAATTCAGGTTTACGTCAATCTGTATGTTTATTGTCTCTCAATGATTTTCACTGATTTGGACCAGACACAGCATCCATAGACAAGATGGCAGCTTCCTTGGAATCTCGACGACACACTCACCAGTTGATTCTTGCTGTTCAAGATGGCTCCTCTGGGCTTATTGTTTTGTCTTATACTCCTTTACTCATGCTTGCTCAGAGTTTTTTGCTGTTCACAAATTATGTTTTATGACCTTAGATGATCTATAGGGCCCACGAAAAAGCCTTCAGATTCACAACAATCCGAACTTCAGGCAAGTAGAAATTCTTGAATTAATGGAGTAACTTGTTTAAAGCCCAGCTATGTTAGAAGTGCCAGCATATATATATATGCCAAGAGGCATGACTACAATGGCAGCAAGGGGGTTTGTAATGAAGTGAGTAGATAACAAGAACACCTTAACATAAACTTGGTGTTCATTTACATGTCAAACATTCATTACACCTAATTGTACTTATATCTGTATAGAGACCTAATTAATTAGCATAGATATCTTAAAAATACATCTATCTAAAAGGCACCAAGAGATATCAATCTTAAGTCGCCTATCTAACCTATGCTACAAATCCACTATAAGTGCCTTGAGATTGATATCTCTCAGTGTCTTCTAGATAGATGTATTTAAGTTATCCATACTAGTAAAATCTATATGCTAGTCTTGGACTAAGATAGCGTAGGGGTTGAGTGTAAATAGGTCAATAAACTTTAGATTTCTAAATGCTACTTTAATTTATCCCACATATAACGGGTTTTCACCTATAAAGAAAAGTTATTCTACGTGCTTGCTTAAGATAAATCACCCAAAAAATTATTATCTCACATTAAAGAAAGGAACAAGTCTCAAAGGGTAAAGTAACCATGAATAAGTCCTTAAGACCTTGTAAGTGGATTTAGCATTTAATGCACAGCAGACACAGAATTTCAACCAGTGCAGCAGCCTTACTGTTTTTGAAGAGACATTAGCCAGAGTTGGTGTCCATAGGCCATCTGGAAAGTTTCTTTTTATCATATCGATATGGGCTATAGAGATGCCAGGTTAATTATAATATGTTAACTATGTTCCATGGGGACACGTACCCGCCCTTGACACTAGCGTCCCTGTTCTCCATGGCATTTCTGAGATGGTGGGATGGCAGGGGATGTCTCTGGGCTGTCCCCAATTTTTTTTTCTAAAACTTTGAAACGTCCCTGGAATGTTAGTAAAACCTGTGGAATGTCTGTGGGACGCCGGGAATGTCTGAGATGCCCCTCACTGTCTTGGGGATGTCCAGATGTCCCAAACAGGATTTTTTTGTATCTTATTCTAAAAAAATATTTCCATTTTATGAATTGCGATAAAATACAATTTTTGCTGATCAAATTGCTATTTTATGAATATTTATACCAGCTGCATTTTCCTAGTCATTTTGTCTGATTTTTTTCCTGTTATTTGTCTATTTTTTTTTCAAAATTTTCAGAGTGGATTCGTGACGTGTCCAACCTTTAATAGTCTTTGTCTCCAACCTTGTGTGCTGTCTGCAAAACAAACAAATGTTTGGTGTTTTTTAATTTAATTTCTAGCTGTTTTGTCTTTTATATGTCACTGCAATATTCCGAGCTATGAGGGGTTCCTGATTTTGTGCTTAGCAGGAAGTGTGTGTTGTTTCCTTGTGAATTGTCTGGATAAGTTAGGTTTAGTGATTGTTATTTAGTTGTTGGTTGTGTGAAGTGATGTTTTTCCTTAAGTTAATTATGCTTGTCCATTATTAAGGATTTGATTTTGTTTACAAGGGCGTCTCATACATGGGCATGACAAAGTTGAAATAATGCTACAAATATAGTATTAATGTACGCCCTAAAGATATATAGTAGTATAATATCACAACTACAACAGTAATGTTGTACATCACTTATACCAAATCTCTTTTAATCTGTGCTTTATATAAACAGTTATATAATTTTTTTATTGCTGCTATACTGCTATCATTGATGGATTAAGCCAGGTAATTAATTTTAATATATATATATATATATATGCCGTGCTACTGTCCCCAAAAATGGCCCCTCAGACTGCCGTCTCTGAAATGTGTCCTCTGCCGTCCTGCCATCCCCATCCCTGAAATGCTGTGGAACACAGTAAGTTAAGTTTTGGAAGTTTTTTCTAGCAAATTTTGTTATTTTCCCTGTTTTCTTTAAAAAAAATTAGATTTCAGTTTATACCATGGGGTTTTGCTTGCACCAACAATTTTAGAACTGGAACAACAGAATACATAGTTCAATCCGTCTCTTGATTTAGTAGGTTTCAGTTTTTTTGAGATTTATTGATCTAAGATTCCACTTGTATGTTTCCCTACTACTAAAGCAGATTTATAGCAATGCTCAGCTTCCAGCCTTGCAAAGTTCTTAACACATTTAGTTGCCAGCTGAACCTTTTTCAGAATTAACCAAGTCCTTTCTTTTCTCATAATACTCTTTAAGGTACAGTTTATGGGCAAGAAAACAGTTTCAACTGATGCCTGATATATTTGATCGTCCAACAAGATCTTTTTGTTTATAAATTCAGCTTTTGTGTACTTGTTATGGCCTACTTAACTACACAAACTATTGTAATGTAATTGTGGAGTTGATTCTTTCTAAAATTGTCACTATCACATGTATAGTACTACACTGCAGAGGTTGCTTGATTGCTATTGCAATTAGGACCTGTCCTAGGATAAAAAGTCTCAGAAGCAACGCAACTAACAAATATTACATAACTTAGTCCAATTGGCTAGCAGTTTTGCTTATTTTTCCCAACTACTTTACGGGTAGTATGATGTCACTTTGGTCCAGCTGTTGAGCTATAATCTAGCTGCAGCTAATTGTTGTAACTTGTACCCTATGCCAGAAAGTATGCCTGATTTTATCATACAAATTCAAAATCCAGCAAACATTTAAAAAACCCCTAAAATTCATTTGAAATTGTCATTAGATTTGTCTGTAACTGTGGTGTCAATGGCATTGAGGATTTATTTTTCAGAAAATATAAAGGAAAAAAATGCAGGTTGGCTGAAGATGATGTGGTCCTAGCAGGGCTGATGCAGGCTTTGCAAGGCTGATGTCGTTTGTGCAATGTTGACGCTGACACTGCAGGTGACGGCTAAGCCTCACCATTTAAAAAAGCACTTTCATTATAAACAATAATGTATTAGTTTTACAATTTTGCCTTTAGGTTTTAATTTTTTAATTAAAAACATTTATTATATCTATAAATTTATAAACTATTATTATTTATGTTTTTTGATATGATTCTAGGGATTACTATAGAGGTCCCTACCTAAGAAAGCAGCCAAACCAGAGACCATACAAATCACAAAACTAACAAAGCGAATATAAAATCCAGGCAGGCGTGAGAGAGGAAAAGGCCACACAGGAGCAGCTTATAAACAGTCCATACGGGGCAACAAAGAGTAGGAAACAAAAGAACACAGCCCAAAACCCAAAGGACAGCACCCCTGACAACCAACATCACTGGTCATGTGTCACACCCCAGCCACAAACGCCTGTGCCACCATCAACGAGGCCGTCAGAGACCAGACCAGTGGCCAAACCAACATCAACACCTGAAGCATCACCCATGCCAACTACCACTGAAGAAGCGTTAACCAGAGTTTTGTCTCCACAATCAGCCAAAGTGGAAAACTGAACACCATGAATGACCTCCATCCTTTGCTGTGACTGTACCAGATGAAGCCCATCCAAGGAGGGCAGAGTATAAGCACTAGTCAACTCCAACACTCCCTTCTTTGGAGCCACAAACAAATGTTTAATCACCTTTCACAAGTTTAGAAGGAAACCTTGCAGAACCTCCAACTGGTGTTGAGCAGGTAACAAATGTGAGGGGGGCTGAGGAGACATGCTTTTGAGAGCCACATCTGCACCTTCACTTGGGGCTGACATTGGTTTGTTCTCTGCAATGTCATCCGAATTTAAATTTTTTTAGAATGTATTTAAATTTCAATATCTTTTAAATTAAAATTAAATATAATATATTAAAAAAATATTGCAGATTTGTATTATTTGAAATTAATCACATTTTTTTTCTTCTGAATTTTATCATTGGGACTGAACCAGATCTAGTGCCACCCACCAAGACACATCAATCGATGGAATAGCTACTTCCACCTTCTCCAAAAAATCCTGCATTATGGAGTCACGCAACCCCATTATCTTCCACACCCTCCAGCCCAAGAATGCTTTTAACCAAATTTAGGGCAGTGGAAGATTTTAAATAGCTTGTAGTCCGACACCTTACCATGATGACCCCTACCTACAACATGTTTTTTCACCATCAGAGCACACTTACACAGACACCAGAGAAGAACTGCCCACCAGGCATCCACAGAAAGAACCAATGAGTGCCACCAAACGCCACCTACAAAATTAAGAAAAAATAGAATGCCACTGATCACCATCTAGGACATGATAAAAAATAAACCACATGTGTAGAAGGGCAACACATGCGATGAGGGAAGCGAGAGGGCCATTGGAAAAGCCACTCATGCAAAAACATCATCATTTTGCACATCAATAAAAGTAATAAAAGATTCTTACAATGGTTGCCAGCTGCCAAAAAAGGAATCAAGACCCTTCCACGTGTCCCAATGATTGCTTATTAGTGCTGAGAAAAAATTCTGGTCAACACTTTGATTGGCCAAAAAGTCCACGGCTCCATTGCAACCTTGGGGGCAGTGAAGGAACTAATGACTGAAAAATTGGAACAGAGCGCCTTGGCCTCATCCAGTAGATTGTGGAGCTGCCAATTCAGGCACGAGCCTTTAAGAAGTACTTTGATAACTAACAACGAGTCCCCTTTGACTTGGAGCTTATGAGAATTCAGAGAGGAAGCTATAACAAGCCCATGAATAAACTCTTCCCATTCTGCCTCATTGTTCGACTTAACCCCGAGGTAAAAAGAGCTCCCTTTGATGAGTTTGCCATGAGAGACACAAATCAACATCCTAACACTTGCTTCACCCGGAATGCCATGTGCAGCCCTGTCAAAGTTTAACTTAAGGTAATCATCTGGAGGAGGAGACCACTTAGCCTGAGTCTGAACAACCTTAGGTCCCATAACCCCAATAATGGGGATAAACTATTATTATAATAATAATATATTTAGGACCTAGGCTAAATTTTAATTTTAAATTTTAATATTTTTAAATTTATTTAAATTTTAATATTCATAAATTTATTTAATTTTCAATTAAATTTAAATTTTATATAATATATCAAAGAAAAATAAAAATTGCAGATTTATATTATTTGAATTTAATCACAATTTTTTTTTCTGATTTTCTATCAGTTGTCAAATTTGTTTCAAATCTTTTCTTTGCTGAACTTGAACAGAAACACGAACCTTATGACATAGGTTATACTGTTGTTTTTATAATTTACTTCCCGCTCTTTTTTGAAGATTACACCAAAGTTTATAGCATAATAGCTTTCATATTGTCACTCTTTATTACCTCATGAATTGGAGGATGCAAACATACAAGAAATCTTCATAAATATAACACAATTTTAATAAATGAACGACCTTAAAGAATATGTCAGAGTTTTTTGGATTTTATCATAGAAATTGCAAATCCGACGAACATTAAAAAATGCTAAAAGTTGTTTGAAATTTCCATTAGATTCGTCTGTATGTGGTCGTGTGGTTTGTGAAAGGAAAATACTAGGGTTAGTTCTGCAGTAGTTGTTTGGATGCTTTTTTAACCAGAAAAATAAATAAAAAAAGAAAAAAATGTAGGTCGGCAAGGCCATTGCGGCATTGCAGGGCCGATGTTGGCTTTGCAAGGCTGATGCTGACACTGCAGGCGTCAACCAAGCCCCTTTGAAGAAAACTATTGTTTATAAAAATGTCTATATTAGTTTTAAACTTTTTCTTTTTGGCTTTTGGGTTTCTTTATTAATATTTATAATAATAAACTATTATAATAATATATTTAGGCTAGATTTTAGTTTTAAAATTTATTTAAATTTTAATATTCTTAAATTTATTTAACTTTTTATTTGCTACGTGCATAAAATGAGGGAGTTGGCCCCTTGCCGTTTATATTAATTGTGAAAAAAAGATTACATTTCAAGTATGCAGGTTGTTTTGGACCCCTTACCGCCAACCAATATTGGAGTTCTGCTTGAAAGGGCTTTGGGCTCCAACTACTGGGAAACATAAAAAGACTACAAAATATTAGCTGAATTGAACAAAAAGATTGAAAAAACCTCAGGAAGGACTAATCTTTGACTCTGAATTGACTACTACTGCCTGCGGCTGCCCGTACTCCTCTTCCATATCTCCTCCTTCACTTCCACCTGCCCCAATCTCCACCACTTCTGCCATCTGCATCAGATATGAAACAGCTCGCTGGCTCCTTTCTGCTTTCAGACTATCCTGATGTGGAGAAGAAGAGTGGAAAGGTCTCTGCAAATTAAATAAGTCAAAAGAAGGGACAACATCCTTCCCACCTCCATCCACCACAAAGAAATGGAGACTTTGCACATTCCCTGCTAAAGCCAAAAAATGGACTTCCAGTTCTCTAAAGGAGGCCATGGAAACCTGCCTGTGAAACTTGTCACCTGCTACTGGAAAATTGTGAACAGGGCGAGCTGCTGCATACTCCAGCACTGCTTCCAAACCCCCACAGAAATCCACTCTCACAAAGGTCTGTGCTACTGCCATAACCATCTCCTCCTCCTTCACAAAGTCCAGAATGTTGGAAATTACATGGAGGCTGCCTCCAGTTTTTCCCTGCTGCAGATTTCTAGTTCCAGAAATTCTGCACCCACCACCTCCTTAATTGCCTTCAAGACAGAACTAAACTAAATAACAAAGAGAATCACTAATCTAGCGTCAGAAACAAGCCCTCTGAAGGCCATTTCCCTCTTTTCTGAATATAGGAAATTTTTTGGCTCCATATCCTTTGCAGTTGCAGGAAAAAGACTCAGATTAAACCACCTGTCCTCAACACAAATATATATATATGCCAAGTGCTCAATCGGAATGAGTGAATCGTTGAAACTCCCTACAATTAAGGCTCTCCAATGCTCCATCATTATTAGACGTAAGGTAACTGCTAAGGGGAAGAAAAGTTTTCTCAGTTAAGAAGATTGGAATCCCCTCAGGGATACCGATTCCCATAAATAAATTAGGCCTGTCCAACTTGTTGAGATGTTGTCAATGATACAACCTTCTGTGTTTGCCATAGTTTGCCAGGAAATTGACAATTTTATTTGCTTCCCTAAAGCAATGACTGAAGGAGTATGATTCCAGCGACTCCAGAAAGGGCCATGTCGATCTGGGAATGTTTTCAAGCTTCGAGTTGGGTGAACCCCTGTTGTGGATGGCATTACAAATCACCTTCAATGTGAAGCTTCAAATTGCCACACTGAGAAGCCACCTGCAGATCCAAACCAAGGGATGAGCTTCCACCTCATTATTTGTCTCTATCGCCAATTTCTTTGAAGCTGCTCAGATGAGGGACCTTGAACAACCTTGAAAGACACCTAGGTTGTCTCTAGAGGCTCCATAGAAGTTCAACTTAAATGATCTAGAAGGTGGTGGTACCCATTTTGCTTCTTCCTCAACGGAGCTTTGGAATCAACTCTCTAAGCCCCATGACTGGGAAAATTTATTTAATTTTTAATATTTTTAAATTTATTTAAATTTCAGTGGTTTTAAATTTTGTAAATTTTAATATTTTAATTTTTAATTTATTTTTTGATAAGAGAGTCCCTTTCCCTTTATATAAAAACTTGTAAAAAGGTTTTACATTCAGTTCAGTGTCTTCGATGTAAAGTTATACATGACTTTAGAGTTGGATTGTTAGGAACACTAACTGCCATATCTATATGTAAGAGGCAGTGACAAGAAAACATTATCCCCGAAGAAAAACTGAAAGCGGAAAAGACAGTACAGAAAATTATCTAATCATTTATGTTGACAAAGTCCCTGCCTGCCATCTTATTGAATCCTCTGTTGTCACCACGTGGACGTTTCTCTTGTATGGGTGGGAGGATCCAAGTTGAACCAGCCAGACAGAGCAGGGCACCAGTTGCATTGTATGCCAGAGAGTAACTGTTTGCGAGCAGACAGTTTGTGAGTTGGAAGGAAAGGGGCCGTCAAAGCTTCATAATCAAACTCCATGAAAATCTTCAGTGACCGTCCCAGACAACATAAAATCCTGCATACTACCCATTTGCTTAACCAGCATAGTGAAACAATTCTCCATGAAACAATTGCAGTTTTAAATTATTCAAATTTAATCACAAATTTTTCCCCAAATTTTATCAGTTGACCAACTTGTTGCAAACTTTTTCTTTTCTGAAATTGAACATGAACACGAACCTTTTGATATAACTCAAAGATGTAATGGTATGTGTAGTGAATGTTTCACTACACTTGAATTTTAATACGAATCTCCATTTTTTAAAAATTCCATGGATAACATAGCATGTTGAGCGCGAATGATTTTTAAATTGTAGTGGCCTCTTTAAATAAATGTAATATCCCTCCTCCAAAATGATACGTGTGGGGCAAGTAAATGAATGCGAGGCCTATGTATTTGAACTAAAGTTTCATGTGATTCCTCAAGTCAAGGATGATCATAAAAGTGACATGGACCACTCTACCTTAATATATGCAAACTGGGCATATGTAATAATGATTGATAGCATGATCGTAAAATCTCATCCACTAGATCCTTTAAATCAATGGCTCTGGATTGCCCTTCCTTCTTAAGGTGAACTACAAATATGAGAATCCTACTTATCTCTATGAATAAAACTATTGTAGGAGCATCCTAAGGGTCAAACAATCCTTGCATCATTCAAAAAGATTTGCCTTTCTTTTCTTTTGTTTTAGTTGTTCTGCAAAGTGGGCAGCTGCTGTGTTGTGTTTTTGGTTTACAGTTTTGTGTGTGTATGTTTGGGAGCTTGAGGAATCTACTGTGATAATGCAAAGACCAATGGTGGAGGCAATGGTGCTGCATGGACACACAAGCCAAAGAGTCCAGCCTTTTGAAATTAGAGTACAAGTTGCTGTGGAACCATGCAAGCAGAGCTTGTTATTTGGATACTACATGTTATCACGCCAACATAGCGATGCCATGTAGGATGAGGTCCACACTTGGGAGAGTGGAAATGTGAAGAAGCCACTCGAGGGTTGAGAGGTGGAGAACGACAAACATCTTCTTGTCGGTTATGTTAGATTGTGCAGTTTGCATGAGTGGCATACAAAGGCGTTCTAGAAATGTCCAGGGAGTTGGTAGACATGCAAATGGAAGTTGCAGTGTCATGAGGTCTTGGAGCTTCACTTACAAACAAGTGGCATGTAAAGGATTTTCAGTCTCCACATGTGGGAAGATCAAGCGACATTGCTTCAACATAGAAGTGCGTATTTTCCTTATATAGAGATGACATAAGTTTGAGCTGAAGTTGTGCTGAAGTCTTTGCTGGAGTTGGGACTAAAGACAGGGCTGAACATAGAGCAGTCATAGGTAGAGTTGAGCTTAATGGGATAGATTGTAATGTAGAGAGTCTTTGCCAAAAGGCTGAGCATATGCTGGTTGGGTAGAATAAGTTGTTGTGTTCCATACATTTTGGTGTGTTTCTAGGGTGTGTAAATTCTTTTTCATATGAATAAGGATTGTGTTTTCCAAATTCTTCATTGTTCTTCCTTCTTGTACTTTTTTTGTTTAACTTTGTGCAGTTGTGAACTGGTTGTTCATTTGATTCACTTATCATTTGCATCATTTGATATCAGAGTTGGACTTGAGTCTTGTGAGTGAGAGCTGTGTGAGCTCCATAACAAAGTGCATCTTGTGCATGTGTTGCAAAAGTGGACCAAAGGAGCCATGGTCCTCAGAGGAGAAGAGATGTAGGAAATAACCAAGCGGCTAGAGGACTGCACTTGGCAAACATTGATGATATCTTGTAGTAGGCTTGATGTCATGGAGACCATGCAGACAAGAGGAGTGGCCATGATAGAGAACATTAGTGAGGGTCAGAGGGAAGATGCTACTATACAAAGAGTTGTAGACATTGACTTTGAAGAGGAAGTCACCAAAAAAGATAGGTTTAACAGAGCCATAATGAGAGTCGAAACAAACCAAGGTTTAATCGGCCAACTTACTTAGGAAGCTTGAATCTAGAAGAGTTGATAGACTGGGTAACAAAGCTGGAGAAGTATTTTGAGTTTGAGGATTTCGAGGACCCCCAAAGAGTCAAGTATGTGAGCACAAAATTGAAGGGTCATGTTGCTATGTGGTGGGATTTTGTGCAAAGAGAGCATGTCAAAAGGGATAAGTAGAAGATCTCAAGTTGAATGGTCACTAAACTCGAGGGACGTTTATGCTGTCAAACTATACTTTGTACTTGTTCAAGAAACTCTAGAATTTGCACCAAAAGGAGTACATGGAAGTGTTCTTCTAACTTAGCATTTGAGTGGGTCACAATGAAGATGATGTTGAGAAGGCCTTTAGGTAATACGTCAATGGGTTGTCCATCTCAATTCAGGATGAGACATGTTTGCTGCAAGTGCATTTTGTTATGGGAGCCTATCGACTTGCACTTAGAGTAGAGAAGTTGCCTTGTAGACAAGAAAGTGCAAGAAGTAAAGGAAGCAGCAAAAGGATCAAATGAGGCATAGGGAGACAATATAAAAGGAGGAGAATGTTTAAATGAGTTTTGTGTAGGGCTTAAAGGGGGAGTAGACTTTGAGCTGTAGAGGAAGAGGTGGCTTCAGAGGGACTTGATTTAGATGTGGACAAGAAGGTCATTGAGCATTCGAGTGTCCAAGAGTTGAGTGACGATCATTTGAAGAAGTGAGTGCATGTTGTACATGTTGGAGATGAAGAGAGTTAAGTAGAAACTGAAAGCATATCTCTAGAGGTTGGGGAAAAGAAAGAAAATTTAATGATACATAAAGTGTTGCTTAAGCTAGCCAAAGAAGAGAAGGAATTGTGGTTGAGGAAGAGTATCTTCCATGCTAAGTGTAAATTAGGTTGTAAGTGTTGTAAGTTGATTATTCATGGAGGCATCATAGGCAACTTAGTGTCCACATAGATGGTTCAAAAGTTGGGGCTGAAAGTTGTTGCACACCCCACACCATACAAAATCTCATGGTTGCAGATAGATGATATTGGAGGATACATAGATGAAGTATGGTGCAGTGTATTTCTCATGGATGCATGCTATGTGTTGTTGGGCAAACCATGGCAATTTGACAAAAATCAAATCCATCGCGGAAGGGAGAACACTTTCACCATCATGAAGGATGGGAAGAGTTTGAGCTCTTGCCCATGAAAGAAGAAGATGATGCAAAGGGCAAGGTGATGCTATTGATCAAGGAGTTTCTCAAGGAGATGAGAGATGCACAAGAGTGCTATGTGGTAATCGAGCCTGCACCAAAAGTGGAGAAGCAACCCATCATGTGGTGGCTATAAATTGAAGCACTACTCAAAAGAGATTGTGGACGTCATAAATAGTGGGGTGCCAAAGGGATTGCCATTAATGCAAAACATCTCACATTTTATGGATCTAATTCCTAGTTCCATCTTACCAAACAAGGCACCACATTGAATGATCCTAAACATGTGTGTGGAACTCAACAATTAGGTTGAGAAGTTGTTGTAGAAAGGCTTGATATGGGGAAGTATGAGTCATTGTGCATTGCTTGCAGTTCTTGCACTAAAGAAGGATGGGGATTGGAGAATGTGTACAGATTCTCGTGCGATCAACAAGAACACCTTCAAATATTAGTTCTTGTTATCGTGGAGGGATGATCTCATGGTTGTTTGGGCAGAACACATTACTTTTCCAAGATTGATTTAAAGAGTGGTTATATCAAATCAGAATCAGGGAAGAAGATGAATGGAAGATTGCATTTAGGACAAAGGACAACTTTTATGAGTGGATGGTTTTGCCATTTGGGCTGATGAATGCTCTAGGTATTTTTGAGGCTGATGAATGAGGTCTTGAAGTTGTTCCTTGGCAAGTTTGTGGTTGTTTATTTGGATGAAATTTTGGTGTTCAACAAGACGACAGAGGAGCATCTTGCTCACTTGCAACAACTATTTGCACAACTAGGGAAGTAAAAATTGTGAGTGAACTTGAATAAATGCATGTTCATGTGGATTGAACTTGCATATTTGGGATTTGTGATATCTTAAGATGGGTTAACATTGGACCCCCAAAAAGTGAGCATTAGTCAAATAGTCGTATTGTAGAGTGTTGTAGAATCTATAGGAGGTTCTTCAAAAACTTAAATGGTATTTGTGCACCACTAACTCATTGCATGAGGAAGAATGGGTTCGATTGGACTATCGTTGTTGCTAAGCATTTTGAACTATTGAAGGTGATTGAGTGATTGTGGAGCCTATGTTGGTGCTTTTAGATTTCAAAAAGGTTTTTCAAGTTGACAATGATATTTCTGGAACCACAATTGGTTTGGTTCTTAGCTAGGAAGGAAGACCAATTGCATTCTTCAATGAGAAGCTGAATGATGTTTGGCAACTTAGAGTGTTGGCAACTTAGATGTTTGGTGGGAGGCAAGCCTGCGTAGTGGGACTCCATGTTGACGTAAGTGGAGTTTGTGTACAACAATTTAGTGAACAAATCAACTAGGAAGACAAACATTCTAGGTATGGAAACTAATTTGTGTGGTGTCACATTTTGTTGAGAATTGGAGGGAAGCACGTTAGTCAGAGGTTGAAGACGTAGCATAACACTTGAAGGAGGTTCATGCACAAGTCAAAAATCAACTAGAGGTAAGTAGTGCCAAGTACAAGGCACATGTGAATGTGTGTAGGAGGGAGAAGACTTACTTGGAAGTAGAGGTAGTCATGGTGCATGTGAAAAAAGAACGATTCCCTAGATGAACTTATAATAAATTGAAACCCAAGAATATTGGCACAAATTATCTTAAAATACATATAAAATTGAGTTGTTGGAAAGATTGGATATCTCGCCGATATTCAACGTGTTTGATCTTTATTCTTTTCCTGGACAAGATGATATAATTGAAGATGTATAGTTGCAAGACAACATTGATTGGAAAAGGCAAATATTTGATGAGTGCATTAGCAAATACTTGATGAGTGGATCAGTAAAGCAGAAGTAAGCCGTCTTGGGTGACTGAATCAATCTTTTGCGAAGTTGCTTTTGTGAGCACCAAGATCACAAGATCTTCACTTGGGGTGTTTAATGTAGGGGCATCCTATTTGAGCAATCTTGCATCAATAAAAAAGACTTGCCTTTCTTTTGTTCCATTATAATTGTTTGCATAATGGGTCAGCTGTTTCGTTTTTGTTCGTGAAGTGTGTGTTGATTGTTTTGGTTTGCAGTTGTGTGTGTATGCTTAGGAGCTTGAGGAATCTATTGTGGTAACACGAAGACTAGTGGTGGAGGCAATGGTGTCACATCGGCTCATAGGATGAAGTAGAGTCTTGTCTTTCGAAATTAGAGTATGAGCTCGCATTGAACTACACAAATAGAGTGTGTTATTTGGATGTTGTGTGTTGTTGTGCCAACTTAGTGATGCCATGTAGAATCCAGTCCATGTCTTGGATAATGGATATGCGAAGAAGCCATTTGAAGGCCAATAGGTGGAAAATGATAAACATATACTTGTTGGTTATGTCAGATGGTGCAGAATGTCAATTTTGTGCAAATGACATAAAAAGGCATTCTAGAAACGGTCATGAGATCTTGGAGCTTTGGTTATAGACAAGTAGTGTATAAAGGACTTTTAGTTCTTGCACTTGTGGGAAGATCAAGTGACACTGGGTCAACATAGAGGGGGGGTATTTCCCTATTTAGAGATGACAAAAGTTTGAGCTTAAGTGGTGCTAAAGTCTATGCTAGAGTTGGAAGTGAAGACGATGCTGAACATAGAGTAGTCATAGGCCATGTCATGGAATTCATTCACATTATTGAAAAAGATTCAAATTTAATTACAATCCAAAAATTCATTGAATTTTACCCATTAAATTTGCCTTTACAAATGCTAGAACATGTCTAGTGTGTTGTGCAAGTCAAAACTGACAATGATCACATTCAACAACGCGTTAAGGTTTTGTTGGGGCAACCGTATTGCCCTTTAGAAAGAAAAAGCTGGCCTCGCAGAGGCCTTCAAAGGATGCCCCACTACCTGGTGGAACAACCTCTATGAAGTATGAAGTCGACTTATCATCGGCAACAACATCATGCTCACCAATTTCCATGTCTACAATAAGAACAAAGATGATTGGCTGGTTGCCTCACTCAACGATTTGATCAGAAATTTAGAAGTAATGCATAAATTTATTTTAATTTAGTATAACTTTATTAAATTATATTAAAATCTATTAATCTAACATATTAAATCAAAATTTTAAATTTAATTTTATATTATTAATATATTTTTTAATGATATAATTTAAAATTATTATGATGAATTTTATGATTTGAAATTTAATTATCAATATATTTTATCATCTGAATTTAGATAAATTTATTAATAATTGAAAATTTAAATAGATTTTAATTTTTTATTATTAATAAAACTTTCACTAGGTCTTTTTATTTTAAAGATTAAATAGTTGGGGAATCTAGAGGGGCTTCCGTTTGAGAGATTTAAACATAGATACATAAAACAACTAAGAAGCCACATAAAGAGTTAACTAGGATAAGCATAATATATCACCTTGAGGGTAGAGAGCAAAAACAAACATCCTAGTGAAAAACATAAACCAGTTAACACTCGCGAGCAAGAAAATGATTGATAATTGAACAATGATCACAAGCAAAAACCATACCACGAGGTTGAAGAACCATGAACTTGCAAAACCTTACATACACCAATAAATCCCACATCAAAGAAAATAAGAATGGAACAAACCATAAAACACTAGATGCTGAATAGAAGCTCAACATACACCCTAACGACCTAACCTTGACATTGTAGCACCATTCTAGCCCATCATTTCCTCCACTAAGTGGTCATTGAGTCTAGCATTTGGGTCCAGAGCAGAAAAAATGGACACTACGGATAGCCTTTGCCCTTTCTTGGCCCCTGTGCAAAGTTTTTTCACAAAATATTGGACTTGTATGGTTATTGGTGACTTACAAGCGAGTGCTTATTTTTGTTTCAACTAATACCTCTAAGAACACCCTCTTGGGTCTAGTTGAGCCCAAAGTGGAGGAGATTACCCACTCCTAACAATTGGCCCTTAATCATTCTCAACCTATTGATGAGCTTCTGTTCTACCGTCTTGATGACACCCCTGGCCTAGAATGTGAATAACATACTCTAAGGTTTTGGACCAGATATTTTGGGAACCAACACTGGCAAGATCACTGCTCTGATACCATTGTAATGTCCCCTTTTTATTATTTTTGCAATTTTTTGATTTATTTGTATTTTTCTAAATTTTGAAAACTAAACCAAATTGGAACAACAAATTAAAAATGGAAACAAATAGCTATAAACACTTTTTCAAACCCCCAAATGCAATTTCACAACTTCATATGCCAAATTTGAACCAAATCTCACCAATTATAATTGTTGGTGCAAACCCTAGATTATCATAAACACTCAAATCTGAATTGGAAAAGTTATAACAGCACTTTCCCACATCAAACATCAATTTTGGGAAGACTGATTTTTATTTATTTGCATTGCTGAAAACAATTACAACACTGGAAACATTTTTTGAATGATAAAATTCACTCACAAAATGCAGCTCTGAACATATAATGCTGAAAACCTGATTTGTACAACTGCTTAAACCTTAAAATGACCTCTATGGCTGAAGGTACAGCTGGTGGCTGAGGTAGTTTGACTGGTACATGAGTTGTACGGCCACAATAGGATATTTTAGATTGTTGGCGGTTGGTAAAAATTGTCAAAGAATGTTGTGCAATAGCAATTAATCTTCCTCCAGTCTTGTATGGCTTCCCAAATGGCTGCACACAGCAGAAAAATGGAAACTAATGGCTGCAATAATGCTGTACAGTCACTTGTATGGATGATGCTCCTCCAAAATCAGCAACCAAAATGGACGTTCAGCATAAAATCAACTATAAATGATGGCAAAACCTCTTGTGATATGGTGCTCAAGATGTAATGAGGATCAACACAAATAGACAAAGAACCAATAGTAGCAACTTTGAAAATTAGCAAGGAACCCCCCCGAATTCACGAACAATAATTTGCTTGCAAATCAAAATCGATAAACTTTGAAATTTCACACAAATTTCTGAATTAGCTCAACATGCAAACCCTAGGTGAAATTTGCCAATGCCAAAGATGAGGGTTTTCGAAACAAGAGCCAAGAGGGTTTTTGTTCTCCTGGATTGTAGAAATACAACCAAGAGTTTTGTCCTCACCTACAGAAAGCAAGAGCTAAGAGGGTTTTCGTCCTCCTAGATCATAGAAATACAACCGAGAGTTTTCGTCCTTGGATGCCAAACCCGAATGCAAAAGTTCACAATGAAAATGCCAAATGAAATCGCGATGCCCAAAAAGAAGCCAAGTGCCCCTTTTTAAATATTTCCAAATCAGGCCCTTGATTAAATTTCACTCCAAGTAGTATTTAAAAATATTTTCTATTTTATTTTATTTTTAGTATTTAAAAATACTTTTAATTTTAATACTAGTGTTTAAAAACACTTTTTATTTCAATAATAATATTATTTAAATAGACTATAGAGGTTTTCTCCATGGCTCTAGTTTGAAAAAGTGGCACCCCTCACTCCCATTGCTCATTGTGCACATCCGCCCTTGTGCTAGTCCAGGAAAAACATGAATCAATGAAGCACAAAAGAACATCACACTAGGCAATATGCAATGATACAAAGAAGAATAAACATGTAAGAACATATCATAACATGAGAAAGCATGCGCCCATACATAGGAAGTGATCTAACATCATGGACAAATAAATGAAAGATATTAATCAAAGTACATACTTGTGTAAACATCATAGCATAGATTTTAGTTAGGTTAGAAAATATATGCATCAAGAAAATCATATCCCTAACAAGAAACTGTAGGCAAAATATGATATGAATAATCAACATAGAAATACAAGCATTACCTATAACATCATCGTGAGAAATAAGAATGATCATCATCAAAGCATAGAGATGGAGCCATGATAAAATTCAGATCTAATATAAGATCAAAAAATAAGAAATGGGCAAATCTGAAAAACAAAACCCTAAATCTAAAGGGTGGGAAGGTATGGATCAAATATATATGAAACAATGAAAGCTCAAAACCCTAATCAAGATAATAACGATAAAGCACAAAAGGAGGATCCTAACCCTTATCAAATTTGAAATAAAGATATAGCAACCAGAAATATCAGATCTGAAAAAAAAAGAAAAAGAAAGAGGTCAAAACCCTTGGAAAATCCTAGAGGGGTTCGAATGTCGGGTTCCTTCCAACCGTACATAGAATATCAAAGCTATTAATTAAATAAAGCAATTCAATATAATAATTAGCCTAGAACTGGGGTTGGAAATGTGTACTTGAGCGGATCTGGAAATGGAATAATATAATGATACCCAAATTTTGATGTTAGATATGAGATGAGCAGATTGAGATGATTGGTTCTGATGGTCTTGAAATTGTTTGTGAACTTGGGACACTTCCACAACTGCAGAGCTGATCTCTGTGAGTGCAGACTTGAGCCTAGTGTGCAGAAGTGAACCTTGACATATGGATTTGAATCCGAGGACTACAAAGCTTATATACCTACAAATAGAGATTCACCTTGATGTTTGGATCTGCAACCAAAGGGTGGCAGTGTTGACAAATGCCCTTGAGGAGTTTGTTAGACTAGGTTTACTCTCCTTTGGACAAATCCTGGGATACTGATTTAATGACTTCTGATAGAATAGTGTTAGACAACATGCGATGAATGCAAATGATTGTCCTAAATGAAGGTAACTTGCAATCTTAATCTTGAATGCGATACAAGTGACCTAGCACCTGACTGCACTTTTGAAGTCTGTAAAGGTGGTGGAAGCAAGAGTAATTTGCAAAGCTGGAAAATCTGGATATGGATCCCTCTGTAAGCTTGAGTGATGGCCGAGGTGCTGGAAAGCTGCTAAATTGGTGGAAGTCATTACTTAAGGATCTATAAAAGATGGAAAGAAGATGCAAATGAGGTAAGGAGTGATGTCTTTTTATACTTGGCTTAGACACAATTTGAAAGTTTTGGTTCAGGAGTCGACATACAACAGCTAGTTCAAGCTGAGTCAGCTTAGACACATAATTAATTTTGAATTTGAAATATATAGGCTATGTTACCGGTTCTTGCCTGGGAACCCTTGGGTACCGGTCCGGTTTGGCCCCGGTCTAGATCCTGTTCCGGTCCTCCCAGGGATTCGGCCAGGGTCCTGCATTTGGATTGTGGGTCCGTCCGAGACGAACCCGGCCAAACCCAAGGCGAACCCTGACAGAATTTCTGGGACCCGCGACATTTTTCGGTTTTTTTTTAAGTTTTTTTTTGGCATTTTTTAATGTTTTAAAGTGATTTGACTCTCACTTGGGTGTGCTCTAACCCTAAAGGCCTCATTTGAAGGCATTTGAAAGACAAAAACACTCATATTTACCTCATGTAAAGTGTAACCGACTGCACTCAAAAAAGGCGGAGGACTTAGTGTATGTGCATTCCAACTTGCGCCTCCTTTCACACAAAGAAAGGGCCTACAAGGAAGGGGACACAAGGAAGTGGGATATCGAGCCTAACTTGGATGCTGCCATTTCCCACCTTGCTGCACTTGAAGTTGATGTTGAGGACGAGCTTGGTAGTGAGCATGAGAGCGCCAGTGCTAGTGGGAGTGCCACTTTTTGTGGTTCTTCTGATATACCAATAACTACATCATCTAATATGGATTGTGATGATATTTTTTAAGACCCATATGACGCTGATGCCTAATTAGTGATGGCTGATTGTTGACATTTGACATTCTAATTTTGAATTTTAATATATATCATGACATTCATGTTTGACTAATTGACATTGTACTGTTTTTAATTTTTAATAGTATGGAGGTTTTGTTTATTATATGATCATATTCATGATGCTATGGTATTCTGAACTTAATTACTGCTGCAAATATGAATATATTTCTGATTTTTATATGTTTTTGTATGGACGAACCCACACCCAAAATTTTTTTTTGACCGAACCCCAAACCTGAACTCGAACCAGTACCAGGATGGGTAACTTAGTATATAGGTCAAATCCATAGGTGTGGAAGTGAACTTGGGAGAGGAATAGGTAATTTGAGAGATGATAAATGTCAGAGTGGATTTGGTTCTTGATGGTTATCTAGGAGTTTGGGTCAAAAGGGGGTGTTGAATCAGTCAAAATAATGTGCTAAGACAAATATCCAAGACACTGACACAAAGCGGCGTAAAATGAATGGTGAAAGTGTAAGATACACATTTTTTGCCATTACTGTTACACAATCCTTGTGGGAAAAGATTTGTGACAGTTGCCTCCAGTTATGGATAAACCCTACATGCTAGTCATAGACATGCAAGTTGACTTGTTAGTGTTGTCATTATTGTCATCCTTATCATTTTCTGAGCCTTTCGATTCTTCAGCAATCCATGTTTATGAAGTGTTGTCTCTAGAATTGTTATGGATGAAGTTATCCTTTTCTCTCTATGTAATCTTTTGACCATTCTAGTGCATCAATTAATGAAAACTGGTATATGATAAATAGTAATACGATATAATAATAGTTATTATAAGCACAAGTAGGAGAAATATATTTTTCATATCTTTTAAATATTGTGGAAATGAAGGTGCACATGTTTTGATTCTTGCGAACTAAGAGAGTAGTTGACGCACGAAGTTCAGTGAAATGACTTATCATACTACTAAGGGAAGGTCTTAATCCTGAAATTCATTGGTGTCACAAAGTTTTCATTTCACTCATCCTTAGGTGTTTTTGGGTTAGTCCAATGACTGGATTTATTGTGGAAGCTGTGAACAATCATCTGTTTTATAGAAATAATTAGCTCAGATATCTTAAATCAGAAATCTGTTATTCATCGAGAGATATCAACTTCAAGGTGCCTATATGATACACGAACTCAATATATAAGCGCCTCAAAGTCGGTATCTTTCAGCATTTCACAGATCTTTGTATTTAATATATCTGAGCTTGTATAATTTAGCATTAGAATTGCAAGAAATATTTGTACAAATGGCATGTTTTCTGTCTACTATTTTTGAGCTATCAGAGATCTTCAGGATATTTGTGTCTACCACATTAAATAATCTCCCAATGTTTAAGTGGATATATATCATGCAATTAAGGCTGCACCATTTTACTTTCCTACATGTATTGAATAAATGATTACTTTACTCTGTCTTAGATAACTGATTGTGTTCGATGCTATCAATACTATGAATGGACAGGCCGTAGCATTTCCTCTGCTCTTTCTGCTGGTGCTGCATTGGCAGCTACTGCTGCTCTTGTGGATGCAAGTGGGCAGACCACAAGGATTGATAATGGAACAGAGTACTATCCATATACTACTGGAAAGACCCCAGAATAGCAGCTGTCAATTAATCTGCAGTTCATATTAGCTGTTTGGCAAAGCTTATTCTAAAGGACATAATTGTTAATGTTGTTAATTTTTCCATCCATGGAGAGTGAAAAATAACTGGGATTTGGAAGCTGGACGAATCTTTTTGTTATCCGGAGAAAAAATATTATGGTATTCATTTTTTGTTTCCATTAATGTTGAATGATTATGGCTTATGTTATACCAGGATGCACAGGTCATGCTTTTCATTGTCAGTGGTATTGCTACTGCTGTGCATAAATTTCAAGTTGGCTCACATTTCTAGGCATTTAATTCTTCTTTTTGTAACAAGAATATGGACAAGCTAAAATATGAATTGCACTGGAGCAGCTCATACTACGGGAAAAATGGCTTAATCTTATTTTAATTTTTTACTAGAGTTATGTTTTGTATGTTGCCCGTCATAGAGCAGGCTGCATGTTGGAATTGTTGATATTGTGACAGATGTATCACGGGGATAAACAGAGGCTCCAGTCAGTACCAAAAAAGTCATTATATATCACTTTTCTTATTTTTTCATGGATCTGCTAGGATTCAAACCTAGGACTTCTCATGTGCATGCTGGGGTGCTCTACTATTGAGTTACTGGCCCTCTTTTTGACTGGAGTTTTTTAAAGTAGACTCCTTATTACGACTCAGGTGTGGCTAATTTCTCCAACTTTATGGTAAACACAGTTTTTATTTTTATTTTTGAAATTTTCATAAATATTTATTTTTGGTTTGCTCTAGTATTAGCAATCAACTGTTCACTAGTTCTAATGACTAACATCAAACTGCAGGTTGCAAACACACTACTGATAATAAAATGCATTCACTCAACTATTGCCACGGTACCGGATCCAACAAAAAATCACCTTCCAGCAGAACATAGTTGCAGCCTTCTTTAAGCATAATGAATGAACATCGAAATTTCAAAATTTAATATTGTAAAGAAAATAAAAATACCTTGTTTTACATAAATCATTTAGGCTAATGATAAGGAAATGATGTGTTAGATGCCAGCAACCTATGCACCTTGATACTATAATTTTAGGACTTCCTGTGATGAATATCTTGAATTCTGAAAATGACTGTTTGTCACTCTGGTTTGCCTTTGCAGCCGCTGATTTGATCTCTGCAAGTGTGGACCTTATCTACTATGTAGACCTGATCTGATGTGCATGGGTCTGATTTGAGAGAATCTGTCTTGATTTTTTTCGGTCATGTCAATCTTGATATTTGAATTGATGTAAGGGCTGTTAGCGTTTATAAACACCTTTGAGGAATCTTCTAGATCACAAAGTTTATGTTCTCCTAGGCCAGATCTCTGGATAGATCAGCTTTAGGGGTCTGAATGAAAGGATTGAAGATAACATGCAAACATGCAACGGTTTTAGATTGATGTTATAAGCTGACAAAGCAAAAGTAGACCATCCTTTTTAGCTCTTGGATCCAAATGTTCTCACATTTCAGCGTGGTTTCAAATGTGAGTGAACTGAGTGTTTTTAAATACAACCATTGAGCACACAAAACAACACAATGTTTGCTAAGTCCGCTCATAATGGCTAGTGGAGTGGTCAGCAATGGATTTGAATCTTGAATTTTAAAAATGAAAGGTTTAGATCCATAAGTGTAGAAGTGACTTAGAAAAGTCTACACTCGTGGATTTGATCTACAGTGGCGAAAAATAGGTCTAGGGGTTAGGAATGCAAATTTTGGGATTAGTGTTGAAGGGGATCAAGATATGAGATGTTGTCAGTAGCACAATTATGCCACTTGTAAGTTAATTACTGCATTTATAACATCCAAATCAAAGTAGCATGGGTATGCGATTTTTACCATTACATATTGTCCCCACTTTGATGTGAATCATGTCAAAGTAAAACAAGAAGTCAACATGTAAATTAAATATTTTTCAGACATTCAAAAAGATATAAGCAGTCCATAGAAACCTACAAAATAGAAAACACCATGTAATGAGTAGCATCATTGACACAATTGGAGATGCTTATTAATTACAACTTGCCTGAGAAGGAGCTATCTTTGAAAATAGTGAAAGTAGAGAGAGAAGGGTAAGAGATTTTGCCTTTTACGAAAAATGATAAAAGCTCCAACTATGAAGAAAATAATTTAACCAAGCATACAAGCATATAAGATGCCAAAGGCCTTTGATCATATAGAAGAAAGATGTGACTCAACCAATAGTTTGATAAATGCTCCCCTCAAGGTGGGAATGACTAGGAGTCTAGTATTGCATGACACAACTCACAAAACAACGTTGGTGCATATATGCAAAGAATTGAAGGAGAGAGTAATACACAAACAATGATAAAACATGTAACATTATAAAGTATCATTATATGATAAGCATGCAAGTATATTTGTTGGAGATAATCGTGAAGGCATATGTAATAAGGTTTCCCCAATATAAGCAAATTATAAGATAAACATGATAAAAGACATGGAGCATATCAAGACACATAGGAAAGCATGAAAAACAAAGAAAGGAACATAGGCAAGTAGAGGAGCTCATTGTGACACATAAGAAAACATACAAGTAACATAGGAAAGATCCCCTCAAGTAGGGAACAAAACATAAAACATAATATAGAAGGTGAAATGCGAATATGTAGGTGAAATGATAATAGGAAGAAAAACACAATAATCACAGCATAAACAAAAAGACCAAAGTGTAAAAACACATTGCTCAATGTCTCATGGAACATATTTAGGAGGATCATCCTCCATGAGGTCATTTGTCTCCAAAAAATAGCATCATATTCTTTTTCCTCAAGTGTAAGACTTTCTTCTTCAATTACATGTGTTTCCTCTTGTTTGGAGATGGTAGTTTTTGTGCACTTTATCAATGAGTGGAATTGTAGGAGCATCTTTCTTTACCCATTTTCTTGCTTCTTTGTAGGCGGTCCCACGGAAGGATTTTGCATTGATCGAACCCATTGTTTTAGAATCCATGAAGTACAACTCTTAGCAAGAATACTAGTTTTTGCAATATAGGACCCTTACCCTTCTTAGGTGGATCAAGGGATAAATTATGCTTGATATAATCATGTGTCATCTTAGTTTTATCTTTTTCTTTTCTTTGGTGCTCTTTTGATACACATGACAAAGTTTTTCCTTATTTTCATAAGGAGGATCCTTGGGGATGTTTATATCCAACGTAAAATAACTCATCTTAGCAATAAGCTTGATATGTTATCAATGACAAGTCAAATGAACAACTAGTTAACAGACACACATAGTACACAATGAAAGCAAGAACAAAGATTTGGACACACGTAAATTAATATTTTTAATTCACTGGCAAAAGTATTATAGATTACAAACATATTGTACCCATTTATAGGGTGATTGTAAATATGTAAAGGCCCTGCACAATAAATCAAACTATTTCTATTCATACATGCATAGAGAGCCTCCATATGTTCGTAATTGCCCTATGAATCTATAGCATATGTATGTAATTTGTAATAATTTTGGAAGTGCACAAAATCTATATTTTTGTCTCCAAATCTCCCATTTTTAGTTTTGTTGCGTACTTTGAACATTTGTTAATTGGTGGTTCATTCAACTTGTTGCTAGTACTACAATTGGTATCATAGCAAGTATTTCGGGTCTTGAAAGAGGTGAGCTGTGCTTTGCAAGAAAAAATAAATTTGTGCATAACATTGTAGGTGGTCTAGAAGTGAAAATGACCCATAGGGTTTGTAAGAAATGATAGAAACCAAAGTGCACCACATGATAATGATTTAGTTGACATGTTGAGAGCCTTTTAGGCAAGGCTTGAAGTCATTGAGACCATACAAAGGTGAGGATTGGTTGTGATTAAAGACGTCAATGATGATGAGAGAATGGGACATGAAACATGTGATGATGGTGCTATAAGTTTAGAGGATGGACTCAATGTAGAAGACAAATTTGCCATAACCTTGATGAAGGTAGGAAGTAAATTGAGATTTGATCATTGGAGCTACTTAGGAAGCTTAAATCTAGAAGACTTAGTGGACTAGATCATTGAGTTGGAGAAGTATTTTGAGTTTGAATCTATAGAGGACCCTAAGTACGTGAAGTACGTCACCATGAACTTGAATGGGCATCCTACCTTATGGTGGGATTTAGTCTAGTAGAATTGCGTGTAGAGGGAGAAGTGCAAGATCTTAAAGGTGGGATTGCATGGTGACGGTAAGTTTATGCCGATGAACTACTCAATGGACTTGTTTAAGAAGCTCCAAAACTTGCGCCAAAGAGAGATGTCTATGAACACTCAAAAGAGTTTTATAGATGAAGTATTTGTGTCGATCATGTGGAAGATGCCACCAAAGAAGTCTAGGTGTGTAAATGGTTTATGCACCTCAATTTAGAATGAGATTCTATTTGTTGTAGATTCATTCCATGGAAGAAGGCAATTAGCTTGTTCTTAGAGTGGAGAAGTCCCATAAACAATAGAGCATGTGTGCCAAAGGTAGATGTGGGAAAGACAACTAGGGTGGTGGAAGGCAAACCTATGAACAAAAGGAAGCTATCAAGTACCATAGTATTGCATAAAGCTAAAAGGATGAGCATGCCTCTAGAAAAAGTTGAAGGAAAAAGAAACCTAGGCTGTGACAAAGGCTTTAGTGGGGCTTAGTTTAGATGTGGAGAAGCAGGTCATTGTGCATTTGAGTGTTTAGATGTTGAGTGAGAGAAAGATTGGGCAAACAAAAACATGTATGTTATGCATAGATGAGATGAGAAATGAAGCAGAAAGCACCACCCCAAAGGCTTGGGAAAACTTGATGATGCACAAGGTTTTGTTGAATCTCACATGTGAAGAAGATGAATTGTGGTCGAGGAAAAAGGATTTTCTGCACTAAGTGCAAGTTGGGAGGAAAGTGTTGCAAGTTGATCATTGATGGAGGTAGCATAGACAACTTGGTGTTTGCAAAGATGGTTTAGAAATTGGGGTTGAAAATTGTTGCACACCCCATGCCATATAGAGTCTCTTGACTGCAGAAGGGACAATTCATAGTGAAAGAGTAGTGTCGAATTGCATTCCACATTGAAGGATACATGGATGAAGTGTGACATGACATGATCCTAACGGATGCATGCTATTAGAAAGAATTATTAAGCCAGGTGTTTGTTGAGATCTTGTTGATAAGTGTTTGAAGTAATTAGATTAATGCAACAGAGGAGAAAGATATAAACATATATGCATCCATTAAATAAAATAAACATTGCACACATAGTACCACAAAATACTCATCATTCTGTATCATATGTCCTTCATACATGTATTATATATCTTCTTCCATACATACTCTTATATCATATGCTCTATATGTTTTTGATAAAGAAAGTAGCTTAGTGGGGCTGAACCCATCACAAAGGCCCTCAAGGCAGAAAAACAAGCCACAAAAAGGCCAAACAAAGCAAAACAGAACAGAAACAACAGAGGAACGACAACCAAATGACAAATAGAAACAAATGATCTAAACAAAACCAGATCCTGAAGGCAATAACCTAGCTCCCTTGACCCTCTGTCACGTAGCCGCAACAGACTTGGGGAGCCCTTTCTGTTTTCTATGAATAATAGTCCAAGAAAACCCAGAGTCAAAGTCCTTAGAGTGAGGAGAAAGGAGGGGCCCCTCACCTAGCCCTGCAACCAACGGGTAGTCACACACTAAAGAAGGGGCCGACAATGCGATAGAGGAATCTAGAATCGCCAAAGAAGTAGAATGACTTGCAGCAAGGGGAGCCACCAACCTGACAGAGGTAGCAAGAACAGGACCAGCAGGAACAGCGGTAGGAACAACATCTAGAACAAGACTGGCAACAGGAACAATAGTAGCATCGACAATAGAAGTGGACACCAAGGGCTCCCCAGCAGGCTCCTGGGGGAGAACATGCCCCTGAGAAGAATCACTCTCCAGGGAAGGCTCACCCTTCTGAGAAGAGTCATCAAATAGGGACGCAAAAACAATTAAATGATTCGATAGAGCATCTTTCCACCAAGTTGCCGCACCCTTATGATGAGAATGAGGGCAACTAGAGGCTAAGTGACCAATAGAGAAACAATGCTTGCACCTAAAGGGGAGACCCTCATAGTCCATCAGCTGTGTCCATGGCCTGTCTTCCACCATCAAAACAACCTTTCCAAAGAGAGGTTTAGAGAAGTCAATATCCACTAATATCTGAGCAACTGTAGTATGCCCCATTTCTGAAGTTGTAGCATCAACCTTCAAAAAATGCCCTAACATGTTGTCGATGGCTTCATAGCTGGAATGCTCCCAAAACTAGAGGGGAATATGTTATATATTACAAGTTACACTAAATTATCTTTTATAGGTTATTGGTTATATCAACTTGTGTGGTACTTGTATAAATATCTATATTTGGCCGATGGAACATTTGCACAATATGTCCCTTGCTCTGTATACCATTAGTTAGTGCCACATTAACATTAGTTAAGTTGCTCTCTATTGTATATGTTGATTGGTAATTTGCCTGTGTGGTATTGGATGTGGTCAATTGCTTGCTACCATATATTATTGCAAACATTCCCCTTGGGCTTCTTAACTTTGTCTCATCCTCAAGACATAACAAGTCAAAACCTGTTCCAAAACTACAAACAAAATTACAGAGCAAAGATCTAAGGAAGCATATCTTAATACGAGCCTATAAATTCTAGATCATGGAGTCTTAGTTTTGCAAAAATGTCTTGTCTTGGTGCACTTGGGAGTCCATCTATGGCTTCTTGTAGTGGGGATGGTGTCCCTTTTGTATTGTGCTTGACTAAGTAAGTCTTCAATGTCTCTTGGAGAGTCAAGAGTTTTGTTAAATGCTAGTTAAGAGTGACTCCATACTCATCCATGTGATAAATAGTTTGGACTCTCTAGACTTTTTTGTTTGTATTCATCACTTAGCTTCTGAAGTCTCTACCATTCTAACCCATCTAAATATGCATCTATATTGTAGGAGGTGGATGTCAACATTGGGGCCTCGACTCGGTCCAATTCATCCTTCAACACCTTAAGTTGTTGCATGCCAACTAAGTGAATATGAAAAATAGACGGTGACATTATCTTTTGCTATGTTTTTTTTGTTTTTCCACTTGAGTCAATTCGTGTTGTTGTTCTTCTATTCTTCTCATCAAGGAATTGATAACTGTCTCTAAACTGCTATACCATTGCATCCTCAATTTGCTTCTTTTATTCCTTGGTAACCTCCATATGTATTATGAGGTTCCTGACTAATGCTTGTAACTATTCCTCTATAGCTAGTGTTTTATCTACATCAAACTATGGCCTAAAAATGCTTCTCTCCTTGATGAAAGTGTTGATAATTTCTTCATTTTCTAAAACACCTCTTCATCAAGTATGTTCTTGCACTTTGTTGTAGCATCTCTCCCAACTATTTCTTTTGAAGTAAGTCAGGTTGACCTAAATCAACTTATGGATTATGTAGTGTGATTTGAAATGTAGATGTTAACAAATCTCACACAATTAAATCCAAAAGCAAATATTTCATTCACTAATATGGGTTGTGGAAATATTATGTGTATGAACTAAGTCAACTTATTGTCTTGATGCAATTGGATGAATTATGCGAGGTGCTACTATTATAATGGGAAGTTGTTGTCTTTGTTGCGCTAAAAATGCTCTTATTTTATCTGATTACTCCATCCTAGCTCCCTATTGTACTGTTGGTAAGGTAATTTGTTTTGCTTTGTCTTCAATCGTTTTCTTATTTTCTTCTTGTTTTTATTTGATTTATTTTCTTTTTCTATTTTCTCTTTCTTTGCCACTTCTTTCTTTTCTTCTTCCTCCTTTTTATTTTGTTCACTTATTTTTGGGCCTTTTCAAAATTTTCTCTTGGCCTCTTCTTGTGTAGCTAATTGTTTTGTTTCTTGCACTGCCTTGTCTTGTTGCATCTTTGCTTCTTTTTCCTTTCTCAACTTTTCTTTCTCAACCAAGTCTTTGGCTTGATTTTCTATCATCTCTTTCATTGTTGCCTCCTTTCTCTCCTATTCAATCTTGTCTTGGGCTACTTTATTAGCTTCCTTTGTTTCTCTTCTTAAATTTTCTTTTGTTTGCTTCAAATGAGCTTTGAGTTTCTCCTATTCCTCAAATTTAGAAGTAGATTCTTTTAAGGTTTCATTGTATTGGATAGATTTCATTAACATATCTCTTCTAGTTTTGGTCCTTAATTCTTTTTCTTGTTGGGCTCATAGATCATTCTTATCCCAAGGAGATAAGAGCTTTTTTGCTACAATTTTATGTAATGCCTTCTACTTGTAAGCCCTCTCCATTTCTTGTACTAGTTTTGTTACTTTTGCAAAGACTTTCTGTAAAATTTCATTAGGTGATACTTGTGTTCCTCCTATAAAAGATAAAAAGGCCTCAATTATTCTTCCTTTGCTTTGCATGGTGTGCTTTTGTATCTTTGGGTCACTATGTGCACGTCATCATTATTATACATTTATGTTAGGATATTTTCTACATTAGGTTCTTTGATTGTAACTTCTTCCTTATTAGATAGAGCCTTTGTGATTTTCCAAATGATACCACACTTTTTGAGTAGTTTACAATTTGGATTTTTTCTTTTTTTGGCTAAATTCTCAAGAGATTGAGACTTTCTTTTCTTTGCACTCATTTGTAGTAATGCTCCAAATACTTTTCTCATAGATCAAGTAGTGGATTCTATCTGCGTTTCTTTTGTTTTTATTTTTCTTTCCACCATAGATGTGCCTTCATCTTTGTGTGCCTTTCTTCTAGTCCTAGTTGTATACGGTGTTGTTCTTTGTTGTAGCTCTTTAGGGATCACTTTTTTTCACTTTGGAGTCCCTAATCTCAAAATTTTGGTGTATTGTAGATCCACTAAGCATCCTTAGGCTTGTGGTCTACTTTTTGTATGACCTCCTAGAGGTTTGTTTCTCTTTTCCTTTACCCTTTGGTATCTCAGGGGTGTTTATTTTTTCCACTATTTGGGGGTTTTTTCTTAACTTCCTCTTCTTATTTTGAGTCTTTGTGTTCTCCTGTAATGTCCCATTTTCAGTCTAGTCGTCCTAAAGCCACTTATCCTCATTCCAAATCTTTGGAGTAAATATTTAATTATCAAATTTGATAATGGGAGGAAAATTGATAATTAATCAGGTTAATTATATTTTGGTGCACTTAAGTTATAGTGTTATATTTTATAAAGTGACTTAAGTGTGAGATGAGGACATATTTATATTTTCTCCTAGACTTATTATTAAAGTGAGCACCACTTTGGGAATAAGAGAACTTTATAAAGTTGAGGAGGAAAAAAGATTATATTTTCAAGAAAGTGGAGTTTGTAACTCCCAGATGCCTTTATATGTTGATGGAGAGCTCATTTGGAGGGATGCTTGGAATTTGTATTGTTACTCTGTTGGATTGAACCTGCGTGTTCTTCCATTTTTTCTTCCTTCTTGTGGACGGAAACCCACTCGAAGAAGATCAGTTTCGGTAGTAAGATATCTACCCTAGCTGGTTATGGAGGTTTCTACTTTAGGGAACCTATGGAGCTGATCAGGGATTTATAGTTTTGTTGTGCTTTGCAATTGTAATCCATTTTGTATAGTTGGGATGCAATTTTGATATGATAGTGTATTGGTTTGGACTGTTATTTAAATATATTGTGATTGTTCCTAGTTGGCCGTACATCTCCATGGCCGTACTTGCAGAAATGAAGTATTGAAAATTTATAATCCATGGAGTTGAGTTTTGGTTCAGTTCTTTTGCATTGATGATCCTTATCCTAGACAATCATTCTCATGCCAGATTTGTGAGGTCTTAAGATATATTTGGAATTTTTGTAAGCATCCGTACTCTTCATGTCTGTACTGAAGTTTGGAGGAAATTTGAAATATAGAAATATTGACAAAGAGTTTGGAATTGGTTCTTTTTGCATTATTGCCTTGTGGAATAGGCGTTCCATTTCCATATGTTACTAAGAGTCTTTAAGCAAAGACTGATTTTTTATGTACTGACGTACCTGTTCTATGGCCGTACACTGCTGGCCGTACATGAAGATTGTGGAGTCATTCTAATAAATCCATTTTCTCCTTGCATCTGTATGTCATTTGCAATGTCAAAGATAGTTATAAGCGACCATTTCTATGTTGGTTTGGAGTATCTTTAAGTCTCATTTGAATTTCTATGAGCTTCCGTACCTTTCAATGTCCGTACAGGCAGAAATCAAGTTTTTCAAAAAATAAAATCTTTGGAGATGAGTCTTGGATTCCAATCTTTTGTAATGTCAATGTCTTTCATAGATGACCATTTCCATGTTAGTTTTATGGGTATTTAAGTCTTACTTGAATTTCCATGAGCATCCGTACTCCTCCATAGCTGTACAATGCAAGTTAGGAATATGTTGAAATAAAAAAAATTTGAGAAGAGTTTGGGTTTCTACTTATTTGCATTGTCATTGATAGGTCTAGACGACCCTTTCCACATTGGTTTTATGTTATTTAATACCTTGAATGATTTTTAAGGAACTGCCGTACATCTACAGGCCGTACTATCCTGTACCAGCCATTTACCATTATCATTCAGTAGATCTGGAAACTGTGAGCAGAGTTTAGATTGACTTTGTCAGGTATTTGTAGGTTGATTCTTGTGATAGTGATATGTTAGAAGGGGCAGATTTGTATATGAATTCCTCAGGCCATATCAGTCAAGTGGGAGCCGTACTGGTCTGAAATGGAGCTTTAATTCTCTTTCTGATCTGTATTGTGCTTGTGGACGGAAGTATTTGAGGTATCCTATATGCTGTCAAAGAGATCAGTTATAGCCTAGCTCATGAAGTATCATGTTGAAGACATCTTCCTTTAAGGGACTGTTTGATATAATATTCCAGGTTGCAGCAGAGATAATCAGCTAATGACTCCAATGATGCCACTATCATTCAGGTTTCTTGCAGAGTATTGTCATCCTACCTTCAAGGATTCTTATCAAGTTCCCCAGTCAAGATTAGGATCAGCATTGTTCTTGTTATAATTGTGATCTTTATGCTCTAATTGTAATCTTCCTCAATTGCAAGTCACATTAAGGACCCCTGGATGGTTTACCACCAGTGAGGATAAATGAACTCTCTTTATTGATCCTACCCACTGCATAAGTGGAGTATTCCCACTACACAAGTGGATGATTTGTAATCTTTCTTTCTCATCCTTACCCACTGGAAGTGGTGAATTCCCACATTCGTGGATGCCCGCTGCAGCGGATGAATCATAGCTCATAGTTTACATAGTTTTATTGTAGCCAAATCACCGTATGCTCTCACCTTGCCCATCCTGGGATCTGGGTGATCAGAAAGTGTGAGGCATCTTTAGTTTATTCATCCATTTATGCTAACACTGTTCATAGCATTGCAAAAATTGGAAAAAATTGGGGTAGCATCTTACATCTCCTTATATGGCTTGTTGAACCTTTTGCACTAGCTCATCCTAATTTTATAATTTTGGAGCTTTAGGGTTTATGGGATAACTCGATACTGCTGCTACTAATCCATCCAATATGTCATCTAACACTTCATAGGGAAGTGGAGGTATCCTACCCAATCTAGTTGTATTGGGATCATGTAGATATAGTTTGTAACTCTTGAAAATAGGATACATTAGCTATGCTTTTCTACTATTTGGGTTGATATCCTTTCCCTCTTAGCTAGTTATTGTTTCAAGGAACCAAAGTATGCACTAAAGTCTTGTATGGATTTTGCACCATCATCATAGATATTTAAGTAGGATAGTATTTGACTAGCTACAAACTTCTCTCTATCCTAATTGAATTTCCCTTGAACCCTTGGTGGATTTTTTCAAAAAGTATAGAGCAATGCATAGTAACAATGAGCCATAATAGAAATCATGCTTACCCTTTCTACATTTAGAAAACCTTTCAATGAGTTGATCCTTTAGTGCATCATAGAGGTTGTGTCCAATCCCACGCACCATGTGGTATCAAAATCTTCCCTATTTGTGTAATATACCTTGCAAGAAATGGCTTTGCTGCACATCTTACCTTCGTGCCCTTGATTTTTTTTATGGATAGATTCCTCTTGTTTGTTACCATCCTTGTGAGTTCAATTATTTTTGGAATGTTAATTTCTCCTCTTTTGTCCCACTTTTGTGTGTCTAAACCCTTATTCATTAACCCTATTGCTACATGAATTACATTCTTTGTGATGGCCTAAATAAATGAAGTCTATAGTATGTACTCGGCTCAATAAATTTTTGATAATCTTTTAATAAAATGAACATTGGGAACAGATCCGAAACATCTAATTTCATCCTTAGTATCATGATATACTCCTACTTGTACTTTGGTATCCTAGTTCCAAAGTTTTCCACCATCATTTATTCCCACTTATTCTCTATTAACTAACAATTGATCTCTATTTACTTGACATGTATGTATTTCTGGATGTATTCGTAATATAGTACTTTAGGAGGAACTCTAAAAAATGACCCTTCTAGGTCTACCTTCTATACTTATGATGGATGTTTCTTAAATTTGGGCTATCAAATGCTATCATCTAAAATAATATGAGGGATTTGTATGTTTTCTACGTTGATTACATTTTTTTCTTGTTAATTCCTAACTACTTCCAACTATTTTTCTGCCTTGTCACTAAACCCTAGTTCATTGTGTTTCTACTTCTACTTCTATGTTTAATGACCCACTTCCCATATAATGCAATTTAGTTTATTTTTTTTCTCATGCTCTCAATGTTTTTTATTTGTCTTGTGCTTCTTATGCTTCTTACTTAACATGTTTAAAGGAGATTCATATAATGTTCTCTTCTATCTCCCTCGTAATATCATGTTTTGAAATTTGCCTTATGTCTTTTGCAAGGTTCAATTTTATTTTTCCCCTTTTGCTTTCTTTATTTTTACTTTCATTCTTTATTGCTCATCCATACACCTTTTTTTAATTTAAAACTTCCTTCCCCAGGGGTTCTATTTCCACCTTTTTGTTCTCCCTTGTAAAGTTTAGGTGTTCTCTTATGAACCTTATATTTAGTTGTGCTTTCCACATTTTTACCTCTCCTGGGTGGTATTGTAGAGTGTTGTGCAGTACCACAATGGCAATATTTTACCAATTTCCTTGTAGTAAATGCTCTCCTTATGCTTCCATCATCTTTATTATACACCCATTAAGGATTTTCATTTGTTGACTCATTGTATTTCATCACCTTCTATTGCTACTTTTTGCTCTGCTTTAGCCTATTCCTTCATTTTGAGTTTAGGTGTTTGCTTGATTGAATAGATGACTCTAAAATCCTTATCCTTTATTTGATCTTCATATTCCCATTGTTCTTCTACCCATGCTTTCTCCATGCCCATTTTTGATGGGATATGTACAATCAAACCATTTCCTTGTAAGGTAATCTCTTCTTACTTTGAGTCAAATATCCCATTGATATCAACAAACCATTTCAAGTTCAGTAGTATTGGGAAAGATGTCAGGCTTTAGTTGTGGACATCTATGAATTATAAATCTATTTGTTTCTTTATTCACATCACATTAACTTCTATATTTTAAGGATCCTATGGGCTTCTTACTATCTCATCTACTAGTGCAAAATGTCATATTGAGATTCTTGTAGTGATGGTCTTCCAAGTCTTTCCCATGTCATCTGTGGTATAATGTTTACATACGCTCCAAGGTCTAATAGTGCATTCTTAATTTTCATGCTATTAAGTTCCACATCTATTCTGATTGTATTTTTCCTCCATTCTTTCTTATGTTTGTTTTCTTCTTTATCTTATTTTTCCACATATCTTAGTGTCTTCTCTTCTTCTTGTATATTCCATTGCTTTACAAAATTGGGTAAGTTTTCTACTAATTCCTTCTATAGGATTAGACTTACCATTTGTTTGATGCTTTTTGCATTTGGTTCTTGGAATTTTCCTTTTCTATATCTACAACTAAATTCTTTCCTTTATTTCTTATCTTATCTACTCTTTTTGACTTTTTCTCTTTTGGTAGTTTATTTATCCTTCTCCTTTTTAGAGGTCTTCTCCAATATTTTTGTATTTTCTTTCCATCCTTTCTCATCATGTTTTCTTATTCCTTCTTTAGTTATCCTTTCAAAGTCCACTCCTTTGTGGTACCTTTTTCTTTCTTTGTTCCTTAAAATTTGTTAGAAGTAATTAGCCCCTCTTCTCATAGTAGGTTTAGGTAATCTTTGCATCTTCACATTGCTTCCACCATTATTGTAATATTGTGTAACTTTTAGACAATTGAAAAAATCATGTGTTGTCATGGCAAAAACTACAATTCAATTATCTTTCTTGTTCACAGTCCTTTGCATAGTGCCTCATGGAATGAATCATCTTGATCTAGTTCAATTCCATGTAAAGAGGTAGAGGAATTAGGATGTGATCCTATTATTGTAGTTCTAATGATTGTGAGATTTGATGCATTCAACACTTCAGATTGTTGGGATATTCTTCTATCCCTTATAGTCATGTTCATTGAATATCTTGGCGTGCCATGATCATATCTACAATTTCTTCTATAAGATCTAACCATTTTATCACTAGAATCATTTAAAGTATAAGGATACTGATTAACATGCACATTATTTCTAATTGAAGGGATAACTTTAACTTCTACAAAAGTGTATCTAGTGGACATGCCTTTATTTGTAGCTTTCCAGGAACCACATTGTCTCCCTGAGTGTGTTGTCATATCATCAGGTTGTGAATTCTTTGAATGCTTCCCTCTTTCCATATTCGATTCTTGCCTTTATATTGTGATGGGTTAGCTAAACAGAGTCACCGCTCTTCACTTAAGAAAAGATGAATTTTCTTTAGCAGTAAAGACTTTCAAATTAATAACTAGAATTCAATCTCCCTAGCAAACTTCACCATATTGTAGAAGTCTGAAAAGATATGAATTAAAAATATTTCTTCCTTCGTAATGGCATCATTCTTTGTTGGTGCTCAAATTTGAGACTCTTCAAATCCCTAAATCCAATCAGTTCTTGAGTGCCAGGGGTGTCAAACTCAAGACAAGGATTTCAACTTATACTTCGAATGAGGCAACTAAGGACAATATTAATAAGCTAGGTAAGACCTTATTTAGGCTCTGCTAGACCTAGGGGTATTCCCTAAGGTGTATGAGGATAATAAATGATAATAATTTGAAGCTGAACCTTGAATCAAACCATACCTAATGCATAGGAAAATCCAATTTAACTATCACCAAGTGCCTATATGTCAGTTTGAAGAACACAAGGTTGTTACACCTTCAATAAGTAGATACACAACCATGCAAAGAGTCTAAAATGATGCTTTGATAGTCCCTAATGTAGAAGAAAACATATAGACATGGATTTGAGTATTAAAACAACACAAAAGTATAAAAGACTGAGATTTGAGTGTGTTGGAGGAAAAAAGAGGTTGAACAACATGCAGATTGGTGCCTTCGTCTAGTGAGGGCAATAGAGTCCATCTCTTCAATTAAATGGGACACCAATGTAAACAAACTATGATATCTTAACCAAGATATCAACAAAGACTACAACTAAATGTTTAATACATAAGCTAGGCTCTACACATACAAACAAGCAGTTAGAAGGAATTGCAGAACATCAAATCAAGATTCTTTAATAATCAGTAAACAACCTATATATTTCTTGTATTTTCATAAAAAAGATACTTTAAAAAAGCATTGAAAAGTATTTTACAATATCTAGTTATCAACTAATCAAGAACAATACTCAAATTAACAAATGCAACTAAGGTAAATTTTAATAATACCAAAAATTTATAGAGTGTTCATGAGATAGTTGAAAAGATGTTGAATCTGCACATTAAATTTGTTCTTTGAAGATTAAAATTCCCTCTCATAACCCTTGAGAGAAAACCCAAAATAAATTATAATTAAAATGTTCTTTCATAGTCATTAGAAGAATCCCCATCTATTTGAACATGTATTCTTCTATTTCTGCTCTGCAACCAAGTTTTTTTTGTCACTGAAATGAATGCAAAACAATGTTATATATTTGTTCAATCCTTTAGGTAGCCTTGAAAGGAGAGATTTGTCATTCAGAAAAGGATCCAGGCGACCATACCTATTTGCATCACATCCATGTGGGTTAGTACCTAAAAAATGCTTTTCTAGAAAGCTTGCCCATGCCTTAATACCATGTCTTCATCAATGAAGGGCCTATAGAAGCCCTGAGGCATATGAAACTTACCTACCCTGCCCATGGGCATCATGGGATTAATTAATGGTGGTTTTTGGAGCGTACTAAGACAAATGGAGGAATGAATGCCCATTGACACTATTTACAACTACATACTTTCCTTTTGTCAGGATGCCTTTTATTTTGGTGGGCTTTCAATTTTAAATCTTTCTTTTCTTTATCATACCAACTCTTTAAACTCTTCTTTAAAACATTTTTGGCATTTTAGCTAGAAGACTTGTCAAAATGTCTTATCTTTTCTCATATCTCTCTCTCCTTCCATTTCTTTACTCATATTTCATCCTTTCAAGACTTTGGTGAACTATAAAACCTTTCAACTTTTCAACAAGTTTGCAAACCTATGAACTTGCTGAAAGAGCCTCAACTTTTTTTTTCATTATTTTATCTCTTCTTTGTGTTTCCTTTTTCAGCAATTCAGCAAATTCACAAACCGATGAACTTGTCGAAAAGCTTGTCTTCTCTATTCTTTTAGTATTTTGGCAAGTTCGCAAACCTACGAACTTGCCAAAACACTTCATTTCTTTGCTCCTTGCTTAGCTTTCAACATTTCAACAACTTTAAGAACTTACTAACCTTTCAATAGGTTTGCCAGTTTGTGAACTTGCTGAAATGCTGAAACTTTACCTTTCTTCCTCTTTACTTCATCTCTTTTTTCAGGCCTTTAGGCCTTTCACAAACCAAAGAACCTTTTCGGTAGGTTCGCGAGTTCACTAACCTACCAAAAAAATGAAACAATATTTCTCTGTCTTGGTCTCTTTGGTGATTCTGGCATTTTCAGAACTTGGAAACCTTTTTGGTAGGTCCTCTAGTTCGTGAACCTACCAAAAAGACACGAAACATTCCCTTTCTTGTTGGCTACTTCGGGACTTTATTAACCTTTTTGGTAGGTTCACAAGTTCGTGAACCTACTGAAATGTCAAAATGCCTTCTACACTTGGATATTTTGAAAGACTTAGAGAATTTTGAAGGTTTCTCAAGGACTTGAATGTTTTTTTAGGGTTTTAAACACATGATAGGCTATAAAAGAGGCAAGAGACAAACAAAACAAGCAAGGACTAAGATTAATATGGGATTTTCAATTTGGGTCCCAACAACTCCTATGATCACATATGTATCATATAAGGTGGTCGCCCACTTGCCATTGATGTGCGGAAGCCAAAAGGTGTTTCATTCCAAATACTAATATGTGAAATTATTGGACAAAATATGGGTACATGGAGGAATAATTAGGATCTAGGATACCTAATGGAGGTTGGCAAGGGCTAGTTGAGCTCTCTCGGCATCTATAATACGTCTAGGATCTCTAAAATTTGGTCTTTCTCTTGGGCCTTGCTCCATCACAATAAGAACCTTGCAATCACCCATGACTAAGAATCAAGTCAAATCAAAACATGAAAACCAAAAATATTAGCACTAAATATTAAATTATTCTTAAACTAAAGAGTTTGTCACTTTACAAGGGGGTGAACCTACCGAATGCAATTTCATTATGGTGAACAATCAATTCACTTCTCCTTGGCTATGTTTGCCCCTAGTGAATGGAAGTTCCATTTGGTGAACCTTCAACTAACAAAGCAATGAATTCATCTGCCACTCCCAAAAAATAAAATCTAAGCTAAAAACCTTCAGAATGGAGATAAAATAAAAAATAAAGGCACCGATGTATTTCTAACCTAAATGTAATGCCCCAAGCTTACGTGCAAGACATTAATGAACAAACACTAGATGGACAATTTTTTTATGATAAAAAGTGGCATTAAGTAAGCCACACAACACTCTTACATGCCCAAGGTGTCATAACATCATGTAATGACACTTGGCATGCACACTGTTGCATGATGCAAGGTGACATAAGTAGAAAAATTTAAAACACCATAGTTAGCACATAAAATGAGACAAGGAGGAGAATCAATAATTCCAAGGTCACTAAAAAATCCTTACAACATCCCTACACGACCACCCCTTAGTGATATCCGAGTTACAAAAGGAAAAAGTGCCAAATCTACCAAAGTTTCAACTTTAGGAAAGACTCACAAAAGTTCAAAATTTTACCTGGCCATGTAACTTGACTAAATATATTAGACATGAATTTTAGGTTTCTTCCCCAAGCTAAAACTAAGCCTAACACTGCCTCAGACCTTGATGTTAAGATAAAACTCTCAACCTACAACACTCGCTTGAGTTTTAGGAAATAACTATAGTTTGCGCACTACACCATGTGAAGAGACTTTGATTCCTAGGTTCGGGTTGACTTTAGACTTTAGGGTCTAAAAACAACACGCACTTTGAACTTTAGATCCAAAATCCAACTTGCAACATGCAAAGGCCCAGTGAAAGTCTAGAACAAACATCTTCAGTGGTTCAAGCTTTAGGGTCACGCTTGCAATTTCAACTTGCAAAGTGTTAGTTCAAATTTGAACCTTGACTCCCTAGACAACTTAGACTCTAGAGACTAATCACAACTTGCACACTACAATGTGTACTAAACTATAAACTCTGAAGCACCTACACTTTCAAGTTCCAGGGTTTGATTGCAACCTACAACTTCAAACCGGTAAACCCATTTAACATGCAATCTAAATTATTTTCCCAACTTGCAACTAGAGAGCCAAGAAAACACTAATGCAAGGAAAATAATGAGGTATATTTCTCACACTTAATGAGGCAAAACTTCCTTGATTTATGAGTTAGTAAAAAATATTTTAGATTAAACATTCAGGAAATCATGGACTCCAAATCGACCACACAAGAGCTCCTAATGGACATGGTTCTCAAGGAACAAGGTGGAAAGTGAATCTCACTTCCACAACATAAAGAAACTAACTACAAAACCAAACATAATGAAAGCATTACAAACATTATACACATTCAATGCCAATGTCGATACAAGCCAAAAGCAAAAATAGGATCATTGCCACCTATATGGGTAGAATGCAAACCAACAACAAGGCATCCGTAGAATAATTAAAACATATATAAAAGAGGACTCCAACATGCCAAAGCACTCATTTCAACATACAAGATAAATATTACAATAGGATAATTTCCTTCGAAAACGAGGATCAAATTCCACCCAAATGAGGACATAACATAATTACAAGATAGACACTATTTCTCAAACATGGAAGGATCACACTCTAATATATATATGATACAAGAATATTATTATATTAATAATGAGCCACCTCTAAGGTGCTCCAAAAATCATAAAGCATATCATAAAATGATGAACCGGGAACTCTTCTAGCTCTCATAAGATCTTCAATAAAGGACCAATGGGGGAATATTACCCACCACCCTACCATATTACCATCATCGAGCACAATAGATTTCCACTATAGGCAACCCCTGAGCTACGAAGAAGAAGATCATGGATACACCGGTATCAAGGGAAAGAATCACACACATACAAAGAATACATGGAAACACTCACGCTAATCAATCCACATAAGCTAATACGGCATACATGTCAATCAATGCACATATAAATGATCACAATCATGTTAGATACCAAATCCAACAAAGGGAAGGATGAGGATCCTAGAAATAAGACAAGGAGTGTCAACATAGTCAAACGCTGACATCGTGGGTAATTATGACATTCACCAACTACTAGAGTTGTGGCATGCCTTTTATAGCTAGACCAAAACTTTGTGAACATTCAAATTTTAACGTGGGGACTCTTGATTAAACATGTATTATTTACCCAATGTGTATTTCATTTTCACTTGATTAACATTCTCCACATGGTTGTTCCAGATATCCCTTTGTATCCCACCAAATGGTGAGAGCCACTCCTTTCCTATCTATACCTTAATCCTATAAGTCCAATGCTCTAATTTTACAAATTGGGTGTAGCACGTAAACTAATGCAAAATTTCATGGCACATTACCAAAAGATACATAATCTAAAAATGACGATTCATTTCTCAAATTAAATCATTCAAATGAGATTTATTATATAATTTTTTATAATTCTCTTACATGATATGCAAAACCATAACATTCTCCCAACTCCATTAATGGAGTCACGTGATACTCGTTGGAGCCCAAAAAAGTAGTCCCATTGTGTCCATTTTGCCCCCAAAACATCTAGAGGTCCTGTACAAAATTTCTAGTAGATGCCACCATTGGATAGATTTTTCAATTCTGAGCAACTTTGCCTTTTGAACCATCTTGAAATTCCTTGAAATGAAAAAGTTATGCATGTTCAAAGTATTGGTTCTTATGCCTTTTTTGCCTTAGTCAAAAAATGGTCTTTTCCTTACAATATTTCTTCATTTTTTTTTCTTTATCGACAAATTAGCCTTTCTCATAACTTCTGAACTTTTCAAGTAGTTCGACTTTTAGCCAATTCATCGACAAGGCGATATAAGGAAAAGGGAAGTAAGCTTGTGAAAGAGATAAAGGTAAAGAAAAGATATTGGCAAAGTGGCTTTGGTTTTAACTTTTTCAAGTTCGCTGATAACAAGTTCGCCCGATGGACTTTTTTCTGATAAGGCAAGTGGATTCCAAGAAAGGGGTAAATGTGGTGGTTTGTAAAAGGCTAGTTTTGCCGATAAGGTAAAAAACTAGAAATTTGAAAACATGTCTGAGTGTTGCCTTTGTCGGGGAACTTGCCCGATACCGAACTTTTCACAAGTTCATCTTTTCACACTTTTGCTGATAGGCCGATAAAGAAGGATGATAGATGCAAAGAAATGAAGTTCGGAAAAATGAAGAATCACCGATAAGGGCGATAAGGAGTAAAGTTGGCAAGTGATACTTTTGCTGATAAGGCAAAGATGTGAAGACAAGGCTCGGTTTAGGAAATGAAGAATTTCCTGATAACAAAGAGATAAAGGGTAGAGTTCTAAATTGTTAGATTTTGTTGATAGAGGCAAAGTGGCCCTGGTTCTTCAAATCAAAGATCTATTGATTTTGCAAATAAGTGGCAAATATGGTCAAAGTTCAAAGAAAATGAAATTGGCCGATAGGAGGGACAAGGAGAGAAATGGAATAGTTCAACAAAGTTAGAAGTTGCCGATAGAAGGCAATACAAGCCAAGTTCCAAAAAGCAAGGATTTGCCGACAGCACATAAAGAAGACCAAAAAGGTGGCAAACAAAAAATGTAGAAAATGAAGAAGATTGGTCGATGAATTGGGAAAGTGCAGGCGGGTACAATTAGCAATCGGATACTTCAAAACAAAAAAGGACAACACATTGGAAATGCTGTCAATACCAAAAGTAGATAATTCCCCGGATGTATGCCTTGATTGCAGGGGTATAAATGCTGATTTGTATCTAGAATTTAATGAACTTGCAGAACAGTGCTGTGCAAGTGAGTGGTGCAGTGAAATTCTTCAATGCACAAGGGACATATCAGATATGCTAGAGATTGCAGGTGTTAGAAAATGAATTGGAACCTTGCCTCATTATTGCCCCAAGTACACAAAGCATGTGAAAAGTCTTCTTTCAGACATTTTCAGAGGCGACAGAGTATGGGTTTGCAATCCCAACGTGAAAATTTTCTGACATAGCCAAGCTTGGATTTAATTCAGCATGGTGCATACTCATTTGACTGAGTGCTATGCTGGGAATGAGTACCATCAATTGCTATATATGCAGGGTTGTAATTTGTGTTAAGGATTGGTCATTTTGGCATTTTCTCAACAGGATTGTGAGCTCCAGGAGGCAGATTAAGAAAGGATATTGTGTAGACTATGTTTATACATGAATCAATCATGAAGTGTATGTAATACAATTCAAATCTTTGTATCAGATTGTTATTTTTCTCCACTATTGTAGGTGTTTTTCTTAGTAAATTACAATCACAGTTCTAGTTTGCTTTTACCACATTTCGTGGTGTGATTGTAAGCTCTGATTTGATGAATGTGATAGTTCTTAATTCATTCCCAATCTTTGTGAATGATCATTTCCATATTGCATAGGGAAAAATGTGGTATGGTGTGTGATTCTTAAGTATTTTTAGTAATCTGGTAGTGATTTCTTTGCATTTGATACATCAAGCAAGCAATTATACACTTTTATATGATTGCTTTCCTCTATTTACATTTGACTCTGCAGCCCAGTGGATAGGCACCAGTCTGAGTAGCCTTAGATCACCCATCTTCAAATAAAAAACTATACAACTTATTTTAGAAGCAGAAGTAGTCTTCATACATCCTCCTTGTATAGGATTGCATTTATCATCTATATAGGGGTCATACAACAACCATCTTTGCGTAGTTCAGTGACAGATTTGGGGCTAAGAGAGCATTCTGGGTTTGGTAGTTATTACTTTAATTGTTCATCTAATGTGATTTTAATACCTATTTAGGTATAATACCCCTTGGAACATCCCTCCAGAGTTTAAGTTGAGCTCAAAGAGCAGAGGAGTTTATCCACTCCTGTTAGTTGGCCAAAATCACCCAAAACTTGTTGATAAACCTCTTCCTATCACCCTGAGAATAGTCCATGGCCTAGGTGATTTAGGAATGTTTTAGAGTTTTGTGTTGCCGTTATTTTGGGTCCCAACAAATTGGTGCCATTATCGGGGAGCAGCTATTTTGTGCAAATTCTAAATCCTTGGTAACAATGAATTGTTTTAGTCCTGGTTGCTGATATTAAGATACAATTTTGTTTAAATTTTCTTCCCAGCGGGGGAGTGGCAACTCTGTTTTGTTAACCCAAAATTAATTTCAGTGTGAAAGAAGTTTCAAAATGGATAGAGGAAGAAACCAAGAGCATCCTGGACATGAAGAATCCTCTAGCAATACTGGAAACAAAAGGAATAAGTATAGGGAAAGAAGATCTAGTGTGGTGCCGACAAGGTATCCTTATGTAGTATCACCATTGGATGCCCAGGACCGAGTGGATATTTCTGGAAGAGATGATGTATTTGATGACCAAAGGAGTCAACATCAATACACTTTTGAGGACTTTGTTGATAACATGCTCAGTACAAAAAGAAGACAAAATAGAAGTGACTATGATGTTAGAGGAATGAGAATGTTATTGGCAGAAGAGGTAAAGATGGACCACATGACCCAAATGTGAGAACATTCAGGATGCCCAGTGATAATGAAGAAATATATTTGGATGCTAGGCATCCTGATTCTCCCACAAGATCATTTAGAGGTCAACAAGACACTATCCCTAATGGGGATGATCAACAGTGGCCTGGTAATGATGAAGAAAGAGAAAGAAGGATCCAAGATGAGTTGGACTTGCTTGATCACATTAGAAATAGGCAAAGAGAGGTGCAAACTTTACTTGAGCAGCAAGAAGCTCAATTAGCCCAGCAGGCCTAGCAAAATTAGAACACTCAGTAGCAGGGCCAAAATCAAAATGTTCAATTAGTGTGCACAACAACAACAATATCGGCAACCACATAATCAACACAATAACTAGAAAAGACATCAACGTCATATGGGACAGCAGGGTGTAAACCGAAACCTTGCTCAAAATATTAATATGCAACCACCATAGAACCAAGTTAACTAGCAACATGGCTACATTCAACACATTGGGCATGCACAACGAAGACAAGCATAGAGATTTATTGCATAGAGGCAGCCGTTGGGAGCTGAAAGGTACAAACAACTTGATTTTATTAGTATTCCTAACTTTCTTAATCCCATTCCAACTAAGATTGGAGGGAAGATTCCAAGATTTTAGGGCAACAACGCTGTCACTGGTGAGGAACACCTGAGACATTTTATTAATTTCACTAATGGGTACGAGATTGAAGATGAAGATGTGATGATGAATTTGTCCGTGCACTCATTAGAAGAAAGTGCAAAAGAATGGTATAAGGCTCTCCCCGACAATAGCATTGATTTTTGGGAGGAGTTCATGAGAGTTTTCAGACTACAGTATGGGGACAGGATCGATCCCAAATTTGCTATTCATGAGCTCACAACTATCAAGAAGGCCATCAATGAGACATCAGCTGAGTTTAACAACTGCTTCGTCATGGCTATGAGAAAGGTACCTCCTCACATGAAACCTAATGAATCAATGTGTTTAGTCTTATCTTGTGGTGTATTTGATTCTAAGCTTGGTTATTGTTTGAGGGATAAGAATCCCCAAACATTAAGAGAAGATTATGCTATAGCAATAAATATTAAGAGCATTATGAGAGCTTTAGGCAAGCATATTAAAAGGGATGATGTGAAATTGTCCCAGCCTGACAAGGTTGTTTTTAACAAACCCCTTACTACTGATGATAAGTTGGACAAACTTATGGGGGTAGTGAAGGATCTGAGTTATAAGGTTGCCAGAAATGACAAAGGGTTGCCATCTCAGGGTGCTGCAACATATTTTAATGAAGGACAAAGGCTTTATAACAAGCCTTATAATACTGATTGGTCTAAGAGACCACAATAGAATGATAGGTAGGCTGCTCCCAGGCATGTGAGTTTCAAGAAACCTCAAAGAGACACCCCTGACCCTTTGAGAAAGGATCAGATTAATTTCCAAGATGAATCTTTGTGGTGTCAAGCTTGTTTCCTTCCCCATGACCCAGCTAATTGTATGGTGGCTCATTCATTGAGTAGAGAAGAAGAGTTTCCAAATGAAGAGGGGGTAGTTGAGTACTATGAAGAAAAGATAAATCAGTTTGATACTGAGGTCTATGAATAGATTGATCAGGATGCTAATTGTGGTAATAATTAGGAGGATGATTGTATTTTTCAATATGATTATGATGAAGGTTCAAAAAAATACCAATTGCCAGCTCATGATTTTGGGCATCTAAGGGATCTTATGCAGAAAAATATCAGTAATCTAAGCCCTCGAAAGAGGATATGAAATCATTGATAGACGCATCCATCTTGCAAGTCCAAGGAGGCTATCAGCTGAGGAACAACGTTGTCCCTGTTAAGAATGTCCTTTCCAAAGAGTTGAAGTCACAAAAATATAATGAGTAAGTAGACAAAGGTAAAGGCCATGTAGAGTAGAAGAAGAGTAGCATCCCTAAGAAAAACATCTCAGATAAGAAGAAATCCCGCATGCCAAACCTAATAGCAAAACACAAATATGTGCAAAAGAATCCAGCGCCAGTCTAGCCTATAGATACCACGCCTGTTTTGGGATTCCATTACCCAAAAGGAGGTTATAAATACGATCAACCCAAAACACCAAAAGAGCCAAAAAAGGAAAAGACAAAGGAAGAAGGTAAGGATATCTCATCCAATCTAGTAATTCCACACATTCCTTCTACAAATGATGTAACTGATTCATGTGACACTCCCTTGCCCAACTATCTCCCTATTGACATGGCACAAGTTTTTATCCAAATTAGAATTTATGTGCCAATAGTGGAACTCCTTAGGATCCCTGAACATAGGGATAGGGTAGAATCTCTTATTACTACTGTAGATGCACAAAAACAACCTAAAGTTGTTCCTAGTGGTAATGCTGAGGGTGTAGGAAATGAGGAAATAGTGGAGGTTTATTTAGGGTCTTCCATGGTTAATAGCCAAATGGGAGTTGACCCCTTCTACACCACTTTAATTATAAATGGATCGCTGTTACACAATTGCATGCTTGATTCTGGGGCATCCAACAGTGTCATGCTATTAGAAATTATGAATGATTTAGGATTGAAAGTGTCCAAATCTTTTGGCAAGTGTTTTGCCATGGATTCTAGGGAAGTCAATGTCATTGGTTTGGTCAAGAACGTTGAGGTCAAACTCATTGCCCACCCAGACAAGTCTTTCCTCATGGACATAATTATTGTGGACTGCCCAGCCAAGTGGGGCATGTTGTTATCTAGGAAGTGGGCTGCTTCCATGGGTGGTAGCATCCAAATGGACCTATCATATGCTACCATTCCTATTCAGGGTGTGGAAGTGAAATTACACGGGGAGAAGAAGGTAGAATACCTACACATTGAAGACAGATATAAAACAGAGGAGGATCATGTGAATTTCTTTGATAATGAAATTAATCACTTTATGGCATATTGCAAAGATGATGATCCTGATGTGAATGTTTTACCTTATGATCCTGTTGTTGCTATTCATTATACATCTGATTTGTGGACATTGCACTTTGATGGTGCATACTCAAAAGATGGTTTAGGTGCTAGGATTATTTTCACATCCGTAGAAGGTAAGCAGTCATGCATGTCTTTCAGATTGGATTTTCAATGCACAAATAATGTGGCAGAATACGAAGCATTGCTACTGAGCCTGAATGTGGCACACAAACATGGCGTCCGATGTTTGAAAATTTATGGAGATTAAGAGTTGATTGTACATTAGATCAGAAAGACGTTTGCTGCCAAAGACAAGAGGTTGAAAGCATACAGAAATGCTGTGTGGGATACCATAGAGTTGTTTGACGCCATTGGTATTGAGTAGATTGATAGATCAAAAAATGAGGAAGCAAATGCCCTAGCTGTAGCTGCGTCCAGGTAAAAATCCCTAGTCTAATTTTCTTCCTCACCATCAAGTCGTTGAAGTACTTACAAGGCCGACCATTCCAGACAACATATATAGTTGGCAAGTATTTAATGACAACAACCAAATTTTTAGTTTTTTAAATTGTATGGATGAATTTGAAAGTCAAGAAATTGATTGGCAGCCAATGGTTGAAATGGAAAATGGCAAAGAAACATTGTTCAACAATGAAGTGGTACAGTTGAAAACCAATACCATTCCTAAGGGACTGGTAGCATTGGAGAGGATGTTTGACAGCACTGATCGCTGGAAAAGCAATGGTAAACTAGTTCAAGAAGATAGTTTAGAGGGTGTTAACCTTAGAACTAAGGAAGCACCAAAGATGGTTTACATAGGCAAGAAACTAAAGCCTCATGAAAAGTAAATGATGATTGCTTTGTTGAGGAAATTCAAAAGATGTTTTGCATGGTCATATGATGATTTGAAATCTTACAGGGAGGATTTGTTTCAGCATACTATCCCCCTTCAACTTGATACAAAACCATTTAGGCAGAAACAAAGGCCTATAAATCTCACCATAGCTCCCAAGATGCAAAAGGAGCTACTAAAAATGAAAGAGGGAGGTATCATCAAGCCTATCAGACACTCTGAGTGGGTGTCTAATCTTGTCCCAGTTAGAAAGAAAAATGGGGAGATTAGACTATGTGTTGACTTTAGAAATATAAATATTAAATCCCTCAGGGATAACTATCCTCTTCCAGGCATGGATCATTTATTGCAGAGGGTAGTTGGTTCAGAACTAATGTCAATGATGAATGGATTTTTAGGGTATAACCAGGTGCTGGTCAAGGAGTCAAAATAGTATAAAACAAAATTCACCACTCCTTGGGGTACGTATGTGTATCTGAGAATGCCATTTGGTTTAAAAGATGTAGTATCTACATTTCAACAAGCAATGGATGTGGCCTTTGCTAGCCTCATTGATGAGATCATGGATGTTTACTAGGATGATCTCACTACATTTTCAAAGGATAGAAATGACCATTGAAAACATTTGCAATTGATTTTTGAGAGGTGTTTAATAGAGTATGTGACTCTCTTTAAACCCCAAAAATGTCAATTTGGAGTTGAAGAAAGAAATCTATTGGGAAACATTGTGTCAAAGGAGGGGGTTAGAATTGATCCAGATAGAGTTAAGGCCATTGACCTTATTCCCCAGCCTAAAACAATTAAAGGTATTTGGTCCTTCCTTGGTCAAATTAATTTTTTAAGGAGATTCATCCCTAATTTTGCTGAGAAGACAAAGCCCATATCCAAGATGCTTAAGAAGGGACAATCCATCACGTGGGACAAGGAATCCAATGAATCTTTTCTTGATATAAGAGAGGCTCTGAAAAATGTACCAATGCTTGTAAGTCCAGACTATTCCAAGCCTTTCTAGCTCTTTTCCTTAGCTTCATTTTACACTGCTGTTGTTGTGTTACTACAAAAGAATAAAGATGGATATGAGCAGCCCATAGGGTTTTTTAGTAAATCTTTATAAGCTACTAAGTTAAATTACTCCATTATGGAGAAGCACGCCTATGCATTGGTCAAGTCTACAAAAAATTTTAGGCCCTATTTCATAGGGGCCAAGATTATTGCATATGTGCCACACACAACAGTGAAAGATATATTCATGCAACAAGAGGCTTCAGGTAAGAGGTGCATATGGATCAATAGGATCCAGGAGTATGATATGGACATACAAGTTACCAAGTTAGTAAGAGGTCAAGGCTTAGCCAAGATGATGGCTAATTCTAACCTTGAGGCTAGTGAAATAAATGAAACAGAGGTAAATACAACTCCTCATTGCTCATTGTCTGACAATGCATGGTACAAAGATGTATTTTATCTTGAAAACATGGACTATCCACTAGGTATGGATGAAAGTCAAAAAAGGACTCTAAAATTGAAAACTCAAAAGTATGTTTTGCTCTAAAATGAGCTTATGTGGAGAAATCATGAAGGTATACTACTCAAATGTTTGAATCAAGAGCAAGCTGAAGCTGTGATGAATGAATGTCATCATGGCATTTGTGGGGAGTATTTTAAGGATAAAACTATTGCCCATAAAATCCTTAGGGTTGGGTATTGGTGGCCCACCTTATTTAAAGATGTGGCTCAAAAAATCAGAAAATGTGATGCTTGCTAACGTTTTGCTGGCAAGATGAAATTTGCTGGGGCATTACCCCTCTTGCCCCTTGTTGACACACCTTTTCAACAATGGGGAATTAATTTTATTGGGGAAATACAGGAGAGGTCCAACAATAGTTTTAAATGGATTTTTGTGGCCACTGACTACTTCAGCAAGTGGGTAGAAGCAGTACCCACTCGTAATGCAACATCCAAAGTGGTTATTGACTTCATAACCAACAATATAATCACTAGATTTAGGGTGCCAGTCCAAATTTTGGCTGATAATGCCATGCGTTCCAGGTCTCAAGAGATGCTTGATATGTGTTCTAAGTTTGGCATAAATCTAGTGCATTTGTCCCCTTATCATCCCCAAAGCAATGGATAGGTTGAATCCAATAATAAAAGCCTAATGAAGATCATAAAGAGAACATTGGATGAGAATACAAGGAGATGGGATGATAAACTAAAGTATGCTCTATGGGCTGACAGGATAACCTTCAAAAGATCTATTGGAAGGAGCCCATTTGAACTAGTGTATGGGACATAAGTGAAAATTCTGATCAACATGGAGCTACCAATCTGCCAACTGCTACATGATACAGAAGAACAAAGGAGAGAGATGCACATGACAAGATGTTGAATTATAAGCAGAAGATGAAGCTATTGTTTGATAAGAGTACTGTATCAAGAGGTTTCTAGGTTGGTGACTTGGTTCTTCTTTGGGATGCCAAATTTGAAGATAAGGGGAAACATGGCAAATTTGACCCATTATGGCTTGGGCCATATGAAGTAGCTGAGAAGTTAGAGCTGAATGTTTACCGCTTGATGACTCTAGAAGGAATGCTTTTGGAGCTGCCCATTGATGGACAACATTTGAAGCATTATTTTTCATAGGTAACAACTCCCCTGAGCTTTGAATATAATCAATATTATTATGTATTCTAAAGTTTATGATTGTATTTTGCCTTGTATATAAGCCTTGTTTGTAAATACGTTTGTGTGGGTTTCCCTTGTGTGTTTTTTGTAGTGTTTTGTACCTTCTTGGTCTACCCAGAGATCTGAATTCTTGCTATGACACTGCTTGTCACACATCCCCAACTAGAGCCACTGTTTGATCCCAGAAAAACTAGTTTTGATTGTGCCCATTTTGCCCCCAAAACATCCAAAGGTCCTGTGTAAAATTTCTAGCAGATGTCACCATTGGATAGATTTTTCAATTCTAAGCAACTTTGCCTTTTGAACCATCTTGAAATTCCTTGAAATGAAAACGTTATCCATGTTCAAAGTATTAGTTCTTGTGCCTTTTTTGCCTTAGTAAAAAAATGGTCTTTTCCTTAGAATATTTCTTCATTTTTTGCCTTTATCGGCAAATCAACTTTTCTCATAACTTCTGAACTTTTCAAGTAGTTCAACTTTTAGTCAATTCACCGACAAGGTGATATAAGGCAAAGGGAAGTAAGCTTGTGAAAGAGATAAAGGTAAAGAAAAGATATCGGCAAAGTGGCTTTGGTTTTAACTTTTTCAAGTTTACCGATAACGAGTTCGCCCGATGGACTTTTTGCCGATAAGGCAAGTGGATTCCAAGAAAGGGGCAAATGTTGTGGTTCGTAAAAGGCTAGTTTTGCCAATAAGGCAAAAACCTAGAAATTTAAAAATATGTCTAAGTGTTGCCTTTGTCGGGGAACTTGCCTGATAACAAACTTTTCACAAGTTTATCTTTTCACACTTTTGCCGATAAAGAAGGATGACAGATGCAAAGAAATGAAGTTTGGCAAAATGAAGAATCACTGATAAGGGTGATAAGGAGTAAATTTGGCAAGTGATACTTTTGCCGATAAGGCAAAGATGTGAAGATAAGGCTTGGTTCAAGAAATGAAGAATTTCTTGATAACAGAGAGATAAAGGGCAAAGTTCTAAATTGTTAGATTTTTCTGATAGAGGCAAAGTGGCCCTAGTTCTTCAAATCAAAGATCTACTGATACAGGTAAATAAGTGGCAAATATGGTCAAAGTTCAAAGAAAATGAAATTGACCGATAGGAGTGATAAGGAGAGAAATGGAATAGTTTAGCAAAGTTAAAAGTTGTCAATAGAAGGCAACACAAGCCAGATTCCAAAAAGCAAGGATTTGCCGACAGAGCATAAAGAAGACCAGAAAAGTGGCAAACAAAAAATGCAAAAAATGAAGAAGATTGGCTGATGAATTGGGAAAGTGCAGGAGGGTACAATCAGTAATCAGATGCTTCAAAACAGAAAAGAAGGACAACACATTGGAAATACTATCAATACCAGAAGTAGATAATTCCCTGGATGTATGCCTTGATTGCAAGGGTATAAATGCTGATTTGTATCCAGAATTTGATGAGCATGCAAAACGGTGCTGTGCAAGTGAGTGGCGCAGTGAAATTCTTCAATGCACAAGGGACATATCAGATATGTCAGAGATTGCAGGGGTCGAGAAATGAATTGGAACCTTCTCTCATTATTGCCCCAAGTACACAAAGCATGTGAAAAGTCTTCTTTCTGACATTTTCAGAGGCGACAGAGTATGGGTTTGCAATCCCAACGTGAAAATTTTCTGACATAGCCATGCCTAAATTTAGTTTAGCATGGTGCGTACTCATTTGACTAAGTGTTGCACTGGGAATGAGTGCCATCAATTGCTATATATGCAGGGTTGTAATTTGTGTTAAGGGTTGGTCATTTTGGCATTTTCTCAGCAGGATTGTGAGCTCCAGGAGGTAGATTAAGAAAGGAAATTGTGTAGGCTATGTTTATACATGAATCAATCATGAAGTGTATGTAATACAATTCAAATCTTTGTATTAGATTGTTGTTTTTCTCCACTACTGTAGGTGTTTTTCTTAGTAAACTGCAATCGTAGTTCTAGTTTGCTTTTACCACATTTCGTGGTGTGATTGTAAGCTCTGATTTGATGAATGTGATAGTTCTTAATTCATTCCCAAGCTTTGTGAATGATCATTTTAGTATTGCATAGGAAAAAATGTGGTATGGTGTCTGATTCTTAAGTATTTTCAGTAATTTGGTAGTGATTTCTTTGCATTTGATACCTCAAGTAGGCAGTTATACACTTTTATATGATTGTTTTCCTCTATTTTACATTTGACTCTGCAACCCAATGGATAGGCACCATTTTGAGTAGCCTTAGATCACCCATCTTCAAAAAAAAAACTATACATCTTATTTTTAGAAGCAGAAGTAGTCTTCATGCATCCTCCTTGTATAGGATTGCATTTATCAGCTATATAGGGGTCATACAACAACCAGCTTTACTTAGTTCAGTGATAGATTTAGGGCTAAGAGAGCAATCTGGGTTTGGTTGTTATTACTTTATTTGTTCATCTAGTTTGATTTTAATACCTAGTTAGGTATAATATCCCTTGGAACATCCCTCCAGAGTTTAAGCTCAAATCAAAGAGCAGAGTAGTTTACCTACTCCTATTAGTTGGCCAAAATCACCCAAAACTTGTTGATAAACCTCTTCCTGTTAACTTGACGATAGTCCGTGGCCTAGGTGATTTAGGAATGTTTTAGAGTTTTGTGTTGTGGTTATTTTGGGTCCCAACAATACCTTCAAGAATCTATGTAAATTTCCAACTTTTAAAATAAAAGAAATTTCTAAATTTTGAAGATACCCTTTTGATCTAAAAATGCACAACCTATTTCTTCAATCAATTTTTTCAAATTTCCAACACACATGGTTTTAGAAAAAAATGGCATAACTTGGCCTCAAAATGCAAGTTTTCAAAAAATCAAAACATAAAATTTAAATTACAAATGCAATCCTAAATCATTCACTATGGAACAATGCCTTATGACTCCATCTGATGTGGGCATGGAAAGAGGAAGAAACTTTATTTAGAAAGCAAATTAAATTAGGAAAATACCTTCCTTCACAAGCAAAAAAAAATGGAGGAGAGACTCTTTTGATGCACACAATCCAAGCAATCTTTTCCTACCATAAGCAATCACCAAGCTCCACCAAAATTCACTCCAAGCAATCTGGATTCCACAATTTCCATTTATTTTTTAAAAGATAAGAGGGAGAGAGCAAAAATGTAAGAAATGAGAAGTGAGGAAAAAGGTCTTCTCTTTTCCTTTTCCCATTTGTCTTTCCAATTCTTTATTTTTCTAGTTTGTTTTCCAAATATGTTTTTTGTCCAAAATAATATTCTCAGAAAAATCAATAATTAAAAATGATTAAATAGACTATATGCTAATTTAATTTTAATTGATACCATTCCAATAGCTAGGAAATTAAATCAAATAAATTAAATTACATTTTAACTAGCAATTATTTTAGTAAGACAAATATTCAATTTCAACGAATATTTAAATTTATATAATTTCTTCTACCAAAATATAATAATGCAACAAACATTTTCCTACTAAGGCATAAATATTATCGTTTCGACGCAAGTATTAAATATTTCGCAAACATGGTAAACACATATTTCAAAGTAACTTTAAATGCAATGCAAAAGATAAACTAAACACACACAAAGGACTCGACCACACTTTACAGACTTTCACAACATACATATTTTGGAATCGCCACCGATTTAGATTTGGGTTTACACATGGATTTACAAGGATTAAGTAGGTTGAGATGGATAAGCATAATCCATTTCAACTTCTCCACATACCAACCATTGGTCTAACACTTGTAAATTTCTTACACACTTAGGTCAAACATTAGTCATACTTGCTCCACATAATAATAGCTAAACCAATGTAATAAAATTACATAATGTAGTATAAATCATAACATGATATCAAATCATCACATATAACTACAAATCATCTACGATTAGCATGATCCAAGAACAAGATACATAACCAACTATAATTCGTGATGTTGAACAATTATAACAATCATAGCTATATCGAATATAATGAAAATAGTGAAGGTAAAATGATGAAATGATCTAACATACACAAGCACAACATATGCATCCCATAATGCATAGTCAAAATCTAATGCCAATACATAACCTTATCAGAAACACCTCGATTGTCTCCACAAAAGCATCTAGACACCATCAGAACACCTTTATGGCACAACAAACCTCATTGGCAAGTTCGATGCAACACCCCATAACACAAGGATCAAATAATACAAGAATGAAACACTCAATACATCATATATCATATGAATCATAAAGCACACAAGGAAAACACAAGACTCGACATTACATCTACCCCCACTAAGATTATGCTTACTCTTAGAATTCTACAAAAACATAAGGACAAGCTACCCATGGGACATAATCCTTCACAAACATAACAAATCTCAAAAGACCAATCCTTTAGACCATCACCAAGTCTAGGACTCAAATAAAAAAATAACATATCTAGTGGAACAAGTTAGGTGAAACCAACCACTATACCTACTAACTCTTCAGAGACTACGATACTTTATCCTCAAATTGCCACTGCAAGCGAGGACAAGATCTAACCAAAGGGCCCAACTGACCACAAACAATACAAAGTTCTTAAACCCAACACTACTACCCTACAAGGTAACTCCTTAATCTATCTACTAAGCTAATAAAACACCACACAACACTACAAATTATTCTATTAATGAGGTTTTCCAATGCAAGGTTACACTCCCTATAGTCCTTTTTGAGACTAAGGATTCTTCCCACAACACTAAAACTCAAAGGTCAGGTAAACCAACTCTAAAAGGCTATGGAAAAACTACCATACTTGCATGCTCACCAAAAGAATGCCTCACTTCTAGTCATGGTTTCTCTCCATGAGGTTCTTCCTCATGTTCCATTCCTAAAAAGAGAGGATTTCTCTAACACTCTAGCTCCACAACTCCAAACTAGGAACAACTTATGGGTTCTCAGAGGAAAGGATCTTGAAAATATCCTCTTAAAAGCATAAGCACTCACCACAAGCAAGGCTTAGCAACCCATTTCTCACGAGGAATACATCCAAGGAGGCAACTAAAGACAAAACATAGGAGCAAGATTACTCTTGACAACACTTTGATGCTCAACTATTCTAAACCAACCAGGTTAAACAATGCAACAAGATCAAGAATTCATGATCTACAAGGCAACATGATACTTCCCCATGGCTCAAATTTTTTTTAATTTAATTTATTAAAAATGTATTAAAAAGAGGAGTTATCTCCACCAATTAATCATTAACTAGTTGAGAACAAACAATTTCTAAATAATTTTTTAAAAAGTATCCACTTAATAACTCAATAAAAAAAAGTTAGTAATTAACTATTACAAAGGAGTTATCTTTCTCCCTAACTCATTAATGGTTGAAAATAAATAATTTAAAAATAAATAAAAATTATTTTCTCCACATTGTGTCAAGATCACAACTCAGTCAAGGAGGTTAACTTTTATTTAACTACTGCAAAGAAGTAATTATCTTCCTCATGCAACTCATTAATTGGTTAAAGATAAATTTATATAAAAATAAAATAAATTATTTTTCCATGCAAATACCTTTATTACTTGAGCTAACAAGTAAATCAAGTAAATTGATTATTGTCCAACTAATGTTCTCCATGCAATTCCTCATCTTAACTAGAGAGTAAATTTTAGTTAACTATCATTTAACTATTAAAACACAAAAATAATGATCACTTAACTATTCATTTAACTATTGTCTTAATTTATTTATATTTAGTTTATTTTATTATATTTTAATTCTATTATATATATACTTAATTTTATTTTGCATGAATAAATTTTATTTATTATTATCTAATATTTAGTTATTTGTTCTCATTATTATTACCTCTATTTATTAATTAAAGTAATCAAACAAATACTTTCCCTTAGCTAATTTTGTCAAGAATTAATTATTTTCTTAGTTTAATGAATAAGGTTTAATTTGTCAAGGAGAGGGTCATGATAATTTACACATAAAAACACGCAGTCATAGGAGACAAATGCAAGATGCACCTCACGCAAGTATTTCTAGTCAGCATACAAAAAATAATGATTCCAATTATGACAAAGTGGGTAAGAAGGTATGCTACTCTTGTAAAATGGCACATACACAACAAGGGTACACAATGTAAGGTTCCTTTAAACAAGCACTACCACATCACTTTTCTCCCAAATATCAAGTATATGAACAAAACACCATTTCTTTTACTACCAAATACATAACTCTCAAGGGAGTAAACAATACTCAATCATAACTCCAAAAATATTGACCTTTATTTTCACACAAAGGTTTGCACATCCACATTATCAAAAGTTGTTACAACAACACCAACATGACCTCACAAAGGTTACTTAAAAAATCACACACAAAGCAAATATTCTTTTCAATCATTCAAAACATCAAGAAATTAAATCTCACAAAAGCCACTTCCTCAAAACCACAAGGTTCTAACTAATCCCACAATAGTGTATTCCTCTATCATACACATGCAAGGAAAACATATCGAGAAACAACACATGCTACTTGTAGCACACAACCACACAAGGACCCTACACATGCTCAAACACATTGAGAAAAGTATAAAACCTAGAGCTCTCAATGCTACAACATGAACTCTGATACCAGATGTAATGCCCCAAGTTTATGCTCAAGACATTAATGAACAAACAATAAATGAACAATTTTTTCATGATACAAAAGTGGCATTAAGCAAGTCACACAACACTCTTATGTGCCCAACATGTCATAACATCATGTAATGACACACTTGGCATGCACATCAATGCACAATGCAAGGTGACACAAGCAAAAGACTTAAAAACACCATGGTTGGCACAAAAAATGAGATAAGGAGGAGAGTCAGGAATTCCAAGGTCACTAAAAAACCCTTGAAAAATCCCTACAAAACTACCCCTTAGTTATCTAAGAGTTACATAAGGTAAAAGTGTAAAAATGTTTGGACTTCAGGGATGACTTGCAAAAGTTTGGACTTTTCTCTAGCCATGCAACTTGACTAAATAGCTCAAACTTGCATTTTGGGTTTCTTCTTTGAGCTGCAACTAAGCCTAACACTACCTTGAACATTGGTGTCAGGATGCAACTCGCAATCTGCAACACCCTCTTGAGCTTTGGGAAACAAGTGCAATTAACACACTACACTATGCAAAGAGACTTTGATTCCCAGGTTCAAGTTGGCTTCAAACTTTGTGGTCTAACAAAAACATGCACTTTGGACTTCAAGTCCAAAAGGCAATTTACAATATGCAAAGGCCCAACGAAATTCCAAAATAGGACATCTTCGATGGTTTGGGCTTCGTAGTCATACTTGTAATTATAACTTGCAAAGTGTCAGGTCAACTCCAAACCCCGACTCCCTAGACAACTCAAACTCTGGAGACCAATTGTAACTTGCACACTACAATGTGCAAAAAAACTCTAACCTCTAGACCATCTACACTTTTAGGTTTTGTGGTCTAATTGTAACCTACAACTTCAGATAGGTAAACCTATTTAATATATAGTTCAGACTATTTTCCCAACTTGCAATTAGAGAGCCAAGAAAACACTAAGGAAAGGAACACAATGAGGTCTATTTCTCACACTCGACAAGGCATAACTTCCTTGACTTATGAGCTGTTACAAAATAGTTCAAGTCAAACATTCAAGAAATCATGGGATGTAACTTAGCCACACAAGAGCCTCCTAACAGACATGATTCCCAAGGAACAAGGTGGAAATTAAATCTGACTTCCATAACATAAAGAAACTAACTACAAAACTAAGCATAACAAAAGCATTACAAATGATGTGCACGTTTGACGTGCAAATGTTGACATGAGCCAAAAGGAAAGATAGGATCATCACCACTTATATGGGTGGAATACAAACCAACAATGCATCCATATAATAATTACAACATATGTAAAAGAGGACTTCAACATCCCAAATCACTCATTTCAACATACAAGATAAATGTTACAACGTGCTAATCTCCTTCCAAAAAAGGATCAAATTACATCTAAATGAGGACATAACATAATTACAAGACAAAGGCTACTTCCCAAATATGGAAGGATCATACTCCAATATATATGATAAAGGCATATTATTATATCAATAATAAGCCACCTCCAAGGTGTTCTAATAATCACAAAACATAACATAAAATGCTAAACTAAGAATGCTTCCAGCTATTGCGAGATCTTCGAGAATGAACCAATGAGGGAATGTTACCCCCGCCCTACCATATTACCATCATTGAATGCAGTATATCTATGCCACTCTAGGAAACCCCTGAGCTACGGAGAAGATCATGGATACATTGCTATCAGGGCCAAGGCTCACCCACATACAAAGAATACATAGCAACACTCATGCTAATCAATGCACATAAGCTAATATATGGCATACGTGCTAATCAATGCACATACAAATGATCATAATCACGTTGGATACCAAATCCAACAAAGGGAAGGATGAGGATCCTAGAAATAAGACAAGGAATGTCATCACATTTTCACACCGGCACCATGGGTAACTATGACATCCACCAACTCCTAGAGTTGTGACATGCCCTTCAAATCTAGACTGAACCTTTGTGAGAATTCAAATCCCAGTGTGAGGACTCTTGATTAAACATTTATTATTTACCCAATGTGTATTTCTTTTTCACTTGATTAACACTCTCCACACATTTGTTCTAGGGTTCCCTTTGTATCCTAGTAAATAGTGGGAGCCACTCCTTTGCTATTATATACCTTAATCATATAAGTCTAATGCTCCAATTTTACAAATTGGGTGTGGCGTGAAAACTAATGCAAAATTTCATGGCATGTTGCCAAAAGATGCAAAATCTAAAAATAATGAGACAATTCATTTCACAAACTAAATCATTCAAAGGAGTCTTAAATTGCAATTTTTATAATTTTCTTACATGGTGTACAAAACCATAAAATTCTTCTAACTCCACTAATGGAGTCAAATGATACCTTCAAGAATCTATGCAAATTTCTAACTTTTGAAATAAAAGAAATTTCTAAATTTCGAAGATACCCTTTTGATTTAAAAATTCACAACCTACTTCTTCAATCAATTTTTTCAAATTTCCAACACACATGGTTTAAAAAAAAATTGCGAACTTGTCCTCAAAATGCTAGTTTTCAAAAATTCAAAACATAAAATTTAAACTACAAATAGAACCTAAATCATTCATATAGAATGATGCCATATTGAAAGGAAAAAATATAGCAATAAAGAACATTTCCACATAACCCCATGAGAGATAAAAATGCAAAATAATACTAACAATGATAACCAAAATCCACCATGCCAAAAGAATAGACAATCATACCACAAGGTGACACAACATATACTCTACGAAAACCCTCAAGAGAAAAACTCAACCTCCAAAAGCATTCATAATCTATGTATTATTCAACAATAAAATATTACAATTCATTTACAAAGTCTCATGAATACTTCTGAAACATCAAGCTCCTCAAATGCATCATCCATGTGTCCAAGCATGCAACCACACATCCCATGCCATGCTTCACATATGCATTCACAAGAAAAACTCAATACAATCACAACCCACTCAACCAGCCAACCCAAACCACTAACCATGTGCTTTCTCTTATAGACTCAAGCTCACACAAGTACAACTTGTGGTATTGGGAAAACCATGTGTCTCCAAACCATTACTACACAAAACCATTGACCCCTCATTTAGTTCTTGATACTAATTTATCACTTTTTGGTACTAACTTTTTCAAATAATTAATTAATTATTCTATCTCCCACACATAAAATAACTAACCCAATGTTACATACAACTTCACAAGTGGACCCAAATAAATATTTAATGTGGCTAAACACATCCCCTAAGATGCACCACAAATAAATATTTATTTTACATAATTTAAAATATTTTGTTTTTATGCGAGGTGCACAACACACCATTTCCTAACATTCTCCCACTTGTTGTATACATTGCATAAGGGTCAATCAATGAAATAAATCATCATATCCATACATGAAACCACATGAATCTCCAACATAGTCTTGTGCTCCATCAAGATATCTACAACAAAATCAAGGTGGCCACCATATCAAGCAAGAACTCCTCTCATCCTCCAACATGGCACCTATGAAAGAAAAGGAACATGCCAAGGTGAATATGTGCCAATCAAGAGAACAAAAGCATCAAATCCAAGTGATAACAAAGGCTCCAAGCTATTGCCAAAGGTAAAAACCCACGTGACTGGAAATAGCACCCACAAAAAAAGCTAATACATCCAACTATCCATACCTCCTAGGTATCAACAACATAAGTAAAGTCATGCCAACAACATATCTAACCCATTTACCATAATCACAAGCTCCATGTATAAAACATGTCAATAAAGAACACACATATCCAAAAACTCTCACTGCATGGGTAATGTCAAATCTAAAAATAGATCAGGGCATACTAAGTCTACCAATCAAAACTCAAATCAAGGTGTGGCTAATGATCAAAACCATGTAGTACCAATAACAATCACAATGATCTACACATGCAACACAAATCACTGCATACTCTCTCATAACATGTCTTCATAACTCTCCCAAGTCAAACCATAACATGCAAACATGAACCTCTTAAATCATATCATGTCCTTCTACCAACACCTCAAAGTGCTAAGTTGTGTCAAGTATGATCTTTTTTATAAGCCTAAATGAAAAATATTAACAACACCCAACCATTCAATCTCATAGATCAAATGAAACATATGCATCATGTAATAACCAACAAGGATGTAAGCCTCTCTAACCAAGGAAGAGCAAACTCAAATATCCATTCCCAAAACTAGGAATAAGCCCAATAAACATCTCCTAAACTCCTCATAAATGACATCATAAATCAAACTCATATGCACAAGGAGATAACCATGCCAAACACCTCTCAAATGAACCCTCCAAAACTAACAACCATACCTTAAAATCTATATCCATGAGAAAATAAAGCATAAGATAAAATGCATCTAAAAATATGGGAAATACCTCTTAGATGATAATCCACCGAGTAGACTAAAAGTGGGAAATGAGAATGATCCTCCAGGATACACAAATCCAAAAATACTCTCTCCAAGAACAATCTCCTCTAAGGTCCATGAACTCACATCCATATCCAAGTGAAAGGTTCCTCAGTCTTCCTACTGAAACCTCTAATGAGTAACTATATTAACAAATGTCTCTAATCCCAAGATAAATCGAGCCTTACCTAAGTCTCCAAGTATCTATGAGCACCTACAATCAATCAATCTATGCTAAGCTTCAAATACAACACCGCACTATCATGAACCTCCCAAGCACATGACCAATGTACTCAATACCAAGAGAACCAACAAGATCATTGTCAAATCTCCAACTATAGAATCAGGAACCCAACATGACATCATTATCTAACATCTCCTCCTAGGAGATCACACGCTCCAATGAACACATCCTGGTCTCAAGAGAACCTATATCATGCCAACACTCAAACTAGTATCCAAAGTAAACCAAGACACAATACCAACCATACTCTAAACCAAGGATCAACATCTCCAATCACATGAAGATAACCATCTCTTGACAGTAGAACTCAGGGTGCCAAAGCACTCATATTGCATATAAGAATCATAATCCAAGAGTTTTTCCATGACACCTAACCACTGTAGAGGATCATCCATCACAAGGTGATGAATACACATCACTATCAAAGGTCCCACTAAACCATGATTGAGATATCCATGACATCGTGATAACCATCTCTTAAATTAAGATCATCCATGGCCCACACACACAACTACAATACCAATAAATCCAAAGTAGAACCAAGATCTCCAAGACAAGAAGATAAAACCGTCACTATCAAAAGCTCACACTAAACTATGTAACCAAGTTATCCATGACATCGTGATGAACATGCTACAAGTCCCAATAACCGACTATCTAGTCACTCTAATCAATCATCCTCTCATCCCAATGCAACATACCAATGCACAAATGACCATAGACAAGGCCAACTAACAAAGTATTCATCAAATACTAAAAAGACCTCATGGATATAGACAACCCACATCCAAGTCATCAACCAATGGGTGATAAGCCCACAAAACATAACTTGTAGATCCCAAAAAAAAGAAGCGTGCAAACTCATCATCACATCAAGAACCTACAAATTGAGATAACAAAAAAGATAACCTGTAGACCTCAAGACTTAAACAATAGATCAACTATAGATCTGCTTTGTCAAACAAGTCCACAAACAAGTAACAATAGTCAAGGAACCAAACAAAGATCTAGGAGATAAGAATAACCTCCTAACACTAAACCACACCACCTCTTGTAATCATGAGTTAATCATCATAACCCAAACCTATCAACTGCATACATGATCATGTCGTGTCAATGCTCAAATGTACCTGCATATCCATGAAACCATAATCAACACCATCGATGTACCTTCAACATACTCAACTCCCACTAAATTTAGACTCCTAGTCTCACATGTGTATCATCCATGTCCTCAAACTAGAATACAAATTGTGTACCTATCTCCATCAAAGTCTAAACTCTAAAAACACATGTAAACCTATATCAAGAAGTATCACATCTAAAAACCTATTGTACCATCATACTATATTGATAAAAACATGTACCCCCCAAGTTTTTTTCCCAAAAAATCATTTGGATGCTCATGCAATCACACCCTAAATCTCAAGTTCCCACAAGTGCTCAAACAAGTACAAACCTCTCTGCACACCAAACTAAAAATATACATGATCCACTATGTAGTACACTGCAAATGCTCTCCAACGCCATTTTAAAATTCAAAATCTAATTTCATATGCAAAAATTATGACCATTTAACTGTCCCGAAGCAATGTCTAGCTTTAGGCACCAAATTAAACACAAATAGAAAAGTATTATCACCAAACCTATACCATTGTATAGTGCTTAAAGAGACCATTTCAATGCCTATAAGAAGTCAAAAAATTGATGTCATGGGTGAAAGTTATGCCCTCAAGAAGAAAATGCCCTCTGAGGGCTAAAAAGGGCCCCATAAGGATATGTTCGTACAACTGCCATCATCTTCTGTATAGATACGTTAGCAATGGCACTCAAGTGGTGTAAGGGTGGTGAGTCAGTGGTGGTGGTGCCTAGGGCCATGCTTGGACTAACAAACGGCAGCAAACTTCAATTTTTTTAAAAATTGTTTAAAACTTTCAAATTTGAAATGGTTCAAGGGCTTGACCCTGTAAACACTAAAACATGCATGGGCTTTCATGACGACCCCATGATGATGCATAATCCTAATCAAGTACATGGAAACATGAATAATAACACCCTCTTAGCAGTACTCCTCTTGGCAACACGTGTTGTTTTTTTTTTCCTTTGTCGATTCTTCTAGTTTCTAACCATTATTCATTTCCCCTTTGTCAATTCTTCTTTTGTCACATTCCTTGCCTTTCCTACATGCTTATTTTTCACCTTTCCATGCTAATTTCACCTACTGACACCCCATTTATAAGGTCTCCGACCCTAGACCAAACCCATGTTTCAATTTTTGCTCAACTTTCCTCCTTTTAGGGTCACCCCCTATTATTTTCCAATCTCCCTCAGGTGAGCCAATGATCTCCCGTAGGTGACACTATTTTTTGCATCCTACAGTCCGACTCCAGTGACAGATCACCTACTCAGCCTTCTAATAAGAATACACAACTGACAGATCTCGCCCAGGTTTCCTCCTTTTACGGTCGCCCCCTATAATTTGTTGGTCACTCTCGGGCAACCTACCCTAGAAAAAGGGGTGACCCTTATAGATTTCAAACGTGAGTTTCTCCTTCGATTTGAGCAAAAAATGCTCTATTTTTGCCTAGTTTTCATGGAAATTCAAGCCTGACATGGAGTAGACCATTCTCAATCCATCCATCACTCCCAATCAAGAAAATTTAGCCATGTGATTCAATTTCATCTCCTCTCTAACATGTCATGACTATCATTCTTCCATGAGTGTTAAGATTTCAAGCTTAGATCATTGTCTAATCAAATGAGTCCCATGATCAATCAAGAGAGTTAACTCCCCAATCAATTTTTGTTAACAATTCAATCAAAAGAGTTAATTCTTCAATAAATTTCCCCCTCTTGTGTGCCCTTCCAAACTATGAATACCCCTCACCTCTTCATTATTTCTCAAGTTGGAGAATGCTCTTCCCTTCTTCACAAGATTTTCAAGCTTCTTCACATGCCTTTGAGCCTCTTAGTTTCTTTCTTTAGTCTTTTCAAAGATTCAAAACTTTCATTGCATTAGCTTTCATTGTTACAAAGATTCAAAGCTTTTCCATAGGAGGCAAATTAAAGAATTGCAACCATTTGTAGCTTTTACTTTGCTCTCCATTAGCATTTTAGGTGCTCACATAGGACGCATGTGCCTTTTGTTTGCCATTGTTTTAACATTCAAGCTTTCAAAAGGTTCATTAGAGTATGCTCATGCTATCACCCACAAGCCATAGCCATAGTGCTCAATTAGTGCTCTCATAGCACTCGTAATCTCGCAATCAAGCGCTTCTCAATCCAAACTTTCAAAAGCTTGCATCATTGCTATTTAGTTGCCATCTTCTCACTTGCCTCCAAGAGGATGACCCCACTACTGCAAGAGGATGAGGAGGCTGCTAAACATAAAGGATTCCTGAGAGTAGTGTAAAGCTCGTGCACCAAGTTATTCTAGGTTCTTTTCACATTTTTGTAGTAATTCGATAATGAAAATTTTCTTTTGAGGAAAGTAACTAGTTATTTTGCTCTTGCTAGGAATTGTTAGTTTACTTTCATTTCATTGTAATAGATTAGCAAGAAATTTACCTTTCATAGATTAACTCATTTCTTTCATTAGTTAGATCTGTAGTTGCTTTTTCTAGAGTAGATTTCAAAAATAGTAAAAAACACAAAAAACATAGAATATAATTGCATTAGGTAAACTTCATTGTAAAGTGCATTCATATAGAATAGATTTATTTATTCAAGAAAAATACAAAAATATAGCTTGCATATCATATAGTTGCATTCATACACAAAAATACAAAAACACAAAAATATTAGGGAAACTCAAAGCATTCAAACCCTATATCTCATCACGAGGTAGTCACATTCACTCCAGACAAACCCTTGATAATATCACAAGGTAAACAATCAAAGTCAATTAAAGGTCAACCCTAGGTCAACTTAAAACCCTAGGTCAGTCAAATCATACCAACTCTCTTAAGATAACAAATGAATGTGAACATGACTTAGATGAGAGTGGGTCAAAGCAATTCTAGAAGAACTAGAGGAAATAAACCCTAGACCACAACTCACACAAGAGAAACAACACATCATTAGAGTTGTAGAACAAGATCAACAAGTTCAATAGTGCCTCCAGGACCATGAGGCTAGATTACAATGTACCAAGAACATAAATGAAGCAAATAGACATACATCTAGGTATTGGAATCAGAGAAACCCCAACAGGAGACAAATCATAAGTGACCCTTCTAGTCATATTATCATTTCAACAACTATAGAGAGAACAAGGCAACTCCAAAATAACCATAGGCCCCAGATTAGGTCGACTGCTCTTCGCAAGGTTCTACTCTGATGCAAATAGAATAAACCTCGAGTCTCGTCCCCACTTGATTGAATTTTTCCACGAGAGAGAGAGTGACTTGGAGGTTGCTTGAAGCAAGGAGAGGGTCCATGTGTTGCATCAAAGATAACTCATCCACTCTTGTGTTTGAGTCATGTTTTGAAGAGTACATATTTTTGTGAACCCGACATGAAAAACAAAAACCTCCTAATTGAATCTTTTAGCATTTTCATTGCTTTGATCCCATTTCATCATCACTTTCACATCTAGCACTGGATTCACCATATATTTTGGTGAACCCAACATGAAGAATGAATTATTTTTGGATGGGTTCTTTTACATTTTTGCACATTTCACAATGTTTCATGCAAAAAGTCTAGGGGAATGTCCCCTCAAGTGAAATTACAAATTCAAAGGGGATCCAACAAAATCCCCACAACTTTGACCAAATCAAAACATGCCATGTGCACATTTGATCTAAGATCCATCAACATGATCAACCCATAACAAGCCATATGAAAATGGGCATTTGAATGGACAATGAAGTGTGCTATCAAAAGAACTTACAAGAAGCTCAATAGGTACAAAAATCACTCCACATAGTACATCAAGATAAAAGGTCCATGACATGTCAAATGTCATCAGAAAGAACAAGCATGGTTGTTCAAACCCCAAAGAAAAATAATCCATCGCAAGGTGGCAAAACTCAAAAAATAGAAAAGCCTTACCCATAGACCTTGTAACAACCTTGGTCCAATGAATCAAGATGCTTGAGGCTAGGAGTGTTGAACAAATTTCCAAAACAAAATTGAGGAAAAACATAGAGCACAAGGAAATCCTTTCATTAACAAGATCAAATCAAACTAGGGGGCAACACAAAATCCCCCTTATCTAAACTTCAATGAAACATTCAGGCCTCCCTATCCCTCATCATTCAACATGACAAGTCTCAATTAAATAGGTGGAATTCCTATAATGCAAAATCAACCACAAACGATCCCACTCAATTTTCAAAACATGAACGTGATACTATCTAGTTATCCAACTTTTTAAGGATATCAACAATCTAGCATACCCTTTCAACAAGTGCAACAAACTCCACCTGAAGGGCTAAAGTTTGGAGGAATAAGACCCTCTACTCATAAGCCCTTCTTAGGAACACACCTTGAGTATTTAAAGGAGCCTCTTGACTACAACATTTTTCAGGTCATATTACCACATCCTCTCCTTGAGTTTCAAAAATTTAAAGGAGAGGGTGATCCAAACTCTCATATCAAGGCTTACATCATGGTAGAGTGAGTACTCCTTCCTTGGGATGGGGTGATAGCAAAAACAATTACAAAGACTTTGGAGGGTATCACTCTAGATTGGTATTATCGACTTCTAGGAGCCTCAATCCACTCTTTTAGGCAATTCATCGATCAATTTGTGGTTGCCTTTGACATAAATAAACTAGTCAAGATAGGAATACGAGAATTTTTAACAATCAAGCAGAGAGATGAGTCAGTCACACACTTTATCACACAATGGAGGAAATTTCTCTATTCTTCAACTAGCACACAAAACATTGATCATAAGGAGCTTTGTGATCTCTTCTTACACACTCTCAACAATGATATACAAGAAGGGGTTCAAAAACTCTCTTACAAATCATATGAAAAAGAGCTCAAAAGTGCCCTTAGAATTGAATAGTTGCTATTGATAGTGGAAAAAGGGAGTATGATGTCAATGGAAGGTTGATAAACCATGATAAAAAAAGCAAATCCTTGGCAAACAATCAAAACATAGATGGGTCAACAAACACTTCACCATCAAGGAACAACAATTGTGACTACAATAGTCATACAAATTTGGGGAACCAAAATGTCAACAACTATCCCTTGAGAATCAAAAAGTAGTCATACAACAATCATCATAAGCCTCGAGATTATGATTGTGATAAATATTGCCCATTTCACAAGAGAAGGGGAAATGATATCAAGTCATGCCAAGAGTACCATCACTTCATATCAAACCTCCCAAAACATCAACAAAAAGCATTCATGGACACATCTCACAAGATGAAAGAAATAATCCAAAAAGCCATCAAAATGACTTTGATCAAAACACCTTAGGCCTTGTGGAATTAGATAAAGATCAAGAAATTTGTGTCACCCAAGGACCAGAATGACCAAATGACACCTCCAACAATTCAAATTTTTCTCACATGTTATAACTTCTCAAGAATTCTCCTATACACAAGAACGCTCTCCTCAACGCCTTAGATCTAGGCCATCTAGTTCAAAACACCCCAAATGAAAAGAGTTCGTTGACATTTGATTTTGAAAATTTACCCTCGGATGATGATATAGCTAAACAAGGTGATCTCCCCCTCCATCTGATAGTCCAAGTTCATGACTATTCCATTAAATGTTTAATGATTGACAATGGTTCTGCAATCAACATAGTCTCTTTCTCTCTTCTTCAAAGAATGGGTTATGACGAAAATCAAATCAGACAAAAAACTTCCATCCTTAGAATTCATAATAACCCAAACATTCAAACCATGGGTAAGGTCAATCTTCAAATCACATTGGGTCCCAAAACTCTCCCAACTAAATTTTATGTCATAAATGAAGAAACCACTTACAATATGATCGTAGGAAGGCCTTGGATCCATAGGAAGAGGGTTGTTCCCTCAATATTATATCAAGAAATCCACTTATCACACATGGGACAAACCCACATAATTAAAGGAGATCTTGATCCTTTTAGCCTTTATAAATTTGAACAAGTCAAAAGGAAGAGAAAGACCATGGAAACCACCAATGACCCAAAAATCAACACTTTTGAAAAATAGACATCAAAACAAATTGAAAACATAGCTAAGACCTCAAAATATATAGGGAATCCTGGGGCAACAAGAGAATTCCCCTTTAATCCCCACTCAACAAAGTCTTATGCTCCATTCAACTTAGCATCCATCCCTATCAAGCCAGATATGAGCATCCATATAGTTGAGATCACCACTAAGCAAAAAGGAGAACCAAAATCCACACAAAAACTAGGAGAGTCAACATCAACATCATTTACCCCTCAAAAATTTAAAACACACATTAAAACTCGACAAGGATAGAATACGATAAAGCTAGGGGGGAAATCGTCAAACAATGAAACATGTGAGTACACAAAACTCATCAATGAATACAAAGACATTTTTACACCATGTCTTCAAGTGTCCTTGCAAAAACTTTCAAGCTAAATTCAGACCAAATTGGATAGGTCAATACATAGTTAAGGAATACATCAGAAACAACGCTTACCTCTTATGCACAATAAAAGGTGAAGAGTTCAGTATCTCAAAAAAATCATAAAAACACAAAAAAAAATCAAATATTCCAAAAATAAAAATAAAAATAAAAAATCATGAAAAATCAAAATAATGTATTTGTTTTAGCATTTTGTTTCATCTTGCATTCTTGTGAGTGACATGCTCTTGTTGGATTTTCATTCCATTCTAAGATTACTTAGGTATAGGTTGATCCTCTTAGCTTTTGAGATCCCTTATATTCATAGTTTCTATTTAGCATTCCCCTATTCACATTCCCTAATGATTCTAATCAAATCCTAGCTCTTATCTCTACATTGATCTCGACCTTAACGATCCATGTTGTTAAGTCTAAACAAAGTCAGTTTTCAAATGTACAATACTTAATAGAAGCTTGCAAGTAGACCTCCCCCATTTCTTCTTAGTAGAAGGGAAGTTTGAATGGATAGTGAAATTTTTGGTTGCACTCAGCCCCTTATCTCTCCTGGCCGAAAACGTCAGGAAGATCATAACTTTGAAGGAAGCAATCTAAAATATGAGTGAATAAACATGAGTGATTAAAAAAATAAGAGTGTGAGAGAAAAATGAGAAAGGAAAGAACCAAAGTAGCTAAATGTCCAAAGCATCAATAAAGTTTCAAAGCATCCCATCAAAAAGCATCAAAAATATAAAAAAAATAAGAGATTCAAGTGAGGTACTACAAAAATATTAAAAAGAAAAAGAAAAAGAAAGAAAAAGAGAGACACAAAAAAAGAGTGCAAGAGAGACGGTTGTTTATTGTCTATACTCTCAGTGGAGATAAGTCTAAGCTCAAAGTTACAAGGGTGAAAATCTATCAAAGAAAATAAGGTACAAAGCACACACACGCACCAATTGAGCAATACTAGAAGTCTATCTATCTTTAGGACCATCTTCTATTTTGGAGCCTTTTCCTTTACCCCAAGTCTATCTTGTTGGCCATTATTTGATCTAAGTCTAAAAAGTACCAATAAAATTTGTTGTTTGTCTAAGTTAAAAGCTTGCCAAAATGTTTTGTCTAGATAAGGATCAATGTTCAGCCTTTAGCAAAGCCCAAAATTCAAAAGAGTTCCATTTCCTCCCCGCTCCCACTTGAGTCCCTAATCCTATCTCAAGGTTTAATGGGTCTCCTATACTAAGGTAATTCACAATCTCCTAAGTTAAAAATCTTACTAAAGAGTGGTCACATTTTTTGTTCCACCTGCATGCATCATATTGAAAGAAAAAAATCAAAAGCAATAAACATGCCATAACATCATGACATTCATAGCATTTAGAATGTAGTACTTTGCATTTCATATTTGAGTCACATCTAGAAACATTCCATCTCATTCATATCATAAAAAGACAAAAACAAATTGCATCTTCCATATGTGATCATCATAGGTATGCATTCTCATAAGAAAAATAAAAAATCTAGCCTACGATATGCACAAGAGGAAAAGTAAAGTACAAGATGTCAACTAAATCTATGTATAGATATCATCCAATTAGGTCTTGTAACAATAAGTGTAAAATAGTGTCTGAGCACGAGTCACTCCTCCAAATGGAATCAAAAGAGAAAAACTATGCACTCAAGTGTGGAAGTCTCCCCATGAAAGGTGGCAAGGGTATAAATCCCTTCAATAAACATGGGCCTTTCAAGGACCTCAAGTCATCAAGATAGACCTTCACAAACTCTTCAGAAAAACCATAAAAATTAAAAAGTTGAAAAACCTAAAAAAATTGTAAAAAATAAAAAAATCCCTAAAAATCAAAAACATTCTTTAAAATCTACAATAAAAGAAGATTTTTTTCTTCTCTCTAGCTTAGCATATGTCTTATTTATGTAGTGCTCTTGCACCCTTGTTTTGTGTGTTTGCATCTTTACAAGTCACCATTGGCGAAGTAGACAATAGGTCAAAATTGCGACACAACTCACGGTATGTTTGTTCATTTGCAATTTCATTATTTATCATTAACATCTCAAATGTTGAACTAATACTAATTTTTGTAGGTACAATTATGGCAAATCGAATGGAACCTACCTTTCATGTAGACTGTCATCCACAAGGGGAAAATAAGTAAGCACTAAAAACACGCATAGGCTTGCACAAGGACCCATGATGATGTATAATCCTAATCACGTACATGGAAGCGTGAATAATAGTGCCCTCTCAGCAGTACTCCTCTTGGAAACACATGTTTTGTTTTTCCTCTGTCGAATCTTCTGGTTTCTAACCATTCTTCATTTCACCTTTGTTGATTCTTCTTTTGTCACATTCTTTGCCTTGCCTACATGCTTAGTTTTCATCTTCCATGCTAATTTCACCTATTGACACTTTGTTCATAAGGCCTCTGACCCTATGAAGTTTCTAAATAGCCTAATACCAAACCCATATTTTAGTCTTTGCTCAGATTTCCTCCTTTTAGGGTCGTCCCCTATTATTTGTTGGTCTTTCTTGGGCAACCCAACAATCTCCCCCAGGTGTCCCAACTTTTTTGCATCCTACAACTCAACTCCAATGATAGATCACCTTCTCGGCCTTCCAATAAGCATACGTAACTGACGGATCTCACCCAGGTGCCCTCCTTTTAGGGTTGCCCCCTGTACTTTGGCAGTTGCCCCCAGGTAACCTGCCCTGACATGGGCGACCCTTGTGGATTTCAACTACGAGTTTTTGCTTCGAATTGAGCCAACAAATGCTCTATTTTCACCTAGTTTTCATGGAAATTTGAGCCTAACATGGAGTAGACCATTCCCAATTCGTCCATCACTCCCAATCAAGCAAATTTATCAATGTGATTCAATTTCATCTCTTCTCTAACTCTTCATGATTGTCACTCTTCCATGAGTGATAAGCTTTCAAGCTTAGATCACTGTCCAATCAACCCAATCCTTTGATCAATCAAGAGAGTTAACTCTCCAATCAATTTTTGTTAACTCTTCAATCAAAGGAGTTAATTCTTCAATCAATTTCCCCCTCTTGTGTGCCCTTCCAAACTATAAATACCCCTCACCTCTTGATGCAGATCAAATTCCAAGTGTCTTATCAGACAATTAGGATGAGTAGCCAATACCCAAACATACAACAAATAATTCATAAAATAACAATGTTTTGATATTTGCAACAATTCAATGTTCCGGGAATACAAATTTACAAACAAAATACAACTCTCCAGACCCTTGAACCAGGAGTCTTCAATATGTGATTTCTCTCCAAATTTCTCCCTCTTTTCCTCTATCTCTCTTTCCAAACAAGAATAATCACCCTATTTATATTTCTCAAAAGGAAGTAAATAGTTACTTCAACATCAATTACATAACTGAAAGGTCAGATGTTTTAACCCCTTGATCTTTCAAATTATAAGAAGGAATTAATGAGAATGGTGTGTGATAATCACAATAACTACTTTCAATGGAAATCCACATCTATAATTCATCGATGTTTAGGGTAAAATTGGATTTTGTTAATATTTGTTGTTTAGATGTTAAAACCCTCCTTTCCACTAAACATTGAAGGATCTAGGGTCGAGTGGCAAGCATTATCATACCCTAGGTCACTTGTAAATGGAGGGAAACTTGGATTAGGGAATTAATTATCAATTTTTCCTTCTCTTATGTCTGATTAACCATTAAAACCCTAATTATGCAAATATGATGACAAATTGATGAAAGACGGAAAAAGCTCTTGCAGACGGAAGTAAAATAGCAAATCACAGAATACCTATTTTCAGGGTTCCGAGGTGGAACAGTCAGGGACTAAGGTGCAGGCGCCCAAGTCTAAGGTACCTACTTTTTTAGGGAATCTAGACCTCCTTCCGACACTGATCAACCTTGTAACTTTTGTTTCCCGAGATCTATCTGCGGAGGACACTATTATGGGTGCCCTAGTCCCAGAAGTGCTCCTGTGTCTGACTTCTCTTTAGATCCTGAATCCCTGATGTCTGCCAAGCCTTCCTGCAACTCCACTTTTTTTCAGATGCAACACCTGTAACGTGCAATCACAAGACTTGGTTTGGGGGTTGTGATGTTTAGAGGTTTGCCTTAGTCAAACCTTAGAGGACACTTAAGTCTCCAAACACCATTGTCAAATAAAGAGGGCGTGCCCTTGTGAAGAAAAGGCCAAAAACCAAAGGAATTAATGATAAAAACACAATGATATGTCACCTTGTAGTGAAGCTCTCATGGAGGAAGATGCTCTTCATGTCATGAGAAGATTGATGCTCAAATCTACAAATATCAACACACAAAACACACAAGTCTGCTCTTGCAACACAATAGAAGCCTTGAATCACCTTGAGAATTGAACATCACACTTGCTATCTAATTGCAATCTAGTTTATAAATGAATTCCTAAGCTTGCTTATATATGCAACTACAAGCTCTCCCGCTAAGAAATTAAAATTCAAACTTTACCGTGTTGGCAAAAGAACCTCCTAACGGTCATAAACCAACACCCAGAAATTGGGGCTGCCCCAAAATAGGGCAGGACTAGGGCGCGGGTGCCCAAGTCCTCCCCCTATTTTGGGTAGGGTACAACTCAAGGGGTCCACCTAGGTCAAATTTGCTATGGAACCTAGGTCTCATTCCATTGGGATGCCAAAAAATGAACTAAAATGTCCTAAATGCACTCTAAAGACCCGGGAGCTAAACCTTATGAGGGAAAAGCCCCCAAGGGGACATTTTCTGACGTTACATTTAGCCCCCACTTTAATGTATGTATAAATGCAAGGCTAATACATGCATTAAAGTAAGGTCACAAACACACCAAGCACGGAGAAGACACGCCAATCACATAGAAGACGGTAACAGGCACTCAAAACACGAAGAAGACAGTTACAGTCATGCAGAACACGAAGAAGACAGTCAATGCATAGAAGACACATTAATGCATGGAAGACAGAAATGATATCTTTCTTTTCTTTTTCTCATATATATGAAATGCAAATGCAAGTACTAGAAAGTAAACAAACCTCCCATAATACAGGATGCACTACCTTAAGGCGCATGTATCTGTATAAATGGGGCAACACACACGCAATACACACAAAACCTCCCAAAATGTAGGAAGCACTACTCGGGGGCACTGGTCTCTGCATATGGGGCAACAAACACGCCACACAAAACAAGCACGCCAAAACACACACACTTGAAGACATGGAGAAAACATGGCAGACAAGCAATGGAGTGTACCTATTTCTAGGTCCAACACCATCTCAGGCACATTACAGGCACACATCGATGATTGGGCTTCACCACAACAATCGTTGAAGACACGCTTAAGGGTTGAGTTAGTCACAGAACCGCTCCTCGCCTCCGCAAAGGACTTTTGAAAATGACAGGATGATGCAATCTGCTTCGATAAATACACCATCCCCGCCTCCACAAAGGGATTAAGAAAAAAGATATGCTCGATATCCCGCCTCCGCAGAGGGCTTACATGATTAATTGATTGATTGCAAACAAGCTCAAGATGCACGATGCACTACTTTGGGGCGCAAGTCTTTGCATCTGAGGTCAAACACATTGCTAACATCTATAACAAACAGCTTACCTTATATATGCCCCCACCTTAAGGTGGTTGATATCAGTTATCGATATCAAGCACGTTAAGGTAGGAAGAAAACACACAAGGGAACACCAACTTTCACAAAGCCCATGCCCCCGGAGGTGACATGTACCTTACGATCGCCAAATGTTCCCACAAACACATCCCTGCAAGAAACATGTTAGTGTCTACAACATCATGATAAACAACAACATCAATGCATATGATTAACCACACAAAGAGCCAAGGTTATACAATGAATTCAAAGTTTGAGGATAACTAGGGGCTATATTACGAAACTCTCTGAATCGAGTACCACCAAGGCTAGATTCAAAGGCAAACAAAGGTGCACGGAGAAACAATATTGTTAAGTTTTGTAAATGCGATAGAAACATCATGAAATTCCACTAGCCAAGCGTCAGATAAAATATACAACCCCGTCATCATATTAGGAACTAAGTCTATTTTTTTGATTGCTCTCGAAAGGGACATAGGTCCGCATCAGTATAAATGTTTGTCGTCATCTGCCTGCTAGATGGAAACACTAGAGGAAGGGAAACAATAAATAAGAGAGGAGAAACAAGTGTCTTAGGGAGAATCACGTAGGAGGGTGCCCCCAAGTCACCAACCATAATGCTATGTCTGTAAGACACAACACACCACAATAAAATCAGAGAGAGACAATATAGAAGAATGATGATACAAATAGAAGAAGGTCAAACAGAGATGGTCTCTTGGTATCCCGAACCTTATAGAAGAATCCGAGGTCATCTCAAGAGGCCTAAACAACACATACCACATCACAGGGGAAGCACATTACAATAGAAATAAAAGTTTATAGATACTTACCTGCCAGGCTAGAAATTGTTTGTAAGCAAATCATCGTCGTCATCTTCCCACTCCCTAATGTTGGAGGATAGTGGGACATATGGTACCATAACCAAATTTATACCTTGTTCATCATGTTGTTCATCGTTAGGATCATTATGGATCAATGTTTTCTTGTTGAGAGGCAAGGTTTATAGCATATTCTTGTCTTCTTTTTCTTCTTTCTCTTGCTTTTCTATTTCATTTTGTTTTACAACTTATCTTTTGTAAGATAGGGCTATCCTCTTTCATAGGCTTGTGCAAATTAGAAGATGAAGCACCAGGATCAAACCTCATTTGTTGCGGTGGAACACTTTGTTGTTGATAACGACCTCCTAATCCTTGTAAAGATTTAGAGGGAGGAACCTCAGCATAGGGACCTTGTCCTTTCGGTCTAAAGTTCTCTTCACATGCGGGTTGTTTGTCTTTTGTCATTTCTTGTGTAGGAGGACTAGGTATTTTAGTTTTCTCCCAGAAGTAATTCAACTTGTAATGTTTTTGTTGAACCAAAGGTTTATACTTGTTTCGAGGGATGGTGATTATACGGTCATCCAGAGGGAATTTCAAACAATGGTGTATTGTTGAGGGGATAGCTTTCATTTCTTTTAGCCACAGATGTCCCAATTTAATGCGAAAGAGGTCAGAAATGGGGACAACATCAAACCATTGTTCTACATGTTTTCTGGATAGTGTTACTAACAAAGATATCTTACCCAAAGTCTTGATAAAGGTTCCCTTATGTGTCTTGATCATCATGCTCGAGAGGTCATAAGAACCTTGCATTAATTGATGTGAAAAGAGGAACTCTTCGGTGGCAACATTAGTCATGCAATTAGGATCGATAAGAGTTCCATTTACGGGGTTTCCCATTATTTTCACAGTAATGTAAAGAGGTCCTTCTTTTTCTCTAGTTGTTCTATCATGAGGAGTGAAGACAATTTCAGGTTCAGGAGCCTTTCTTTTCATGTAAGGTCTAGGAGGGAACCTATTGTTGCTGTTATGATTAGAGGCCATGTTTTCATGCTCAAACCAATGCAAAATCAGATTTTCCAAAGTTTTTCAAAATCAATGCAAAAGACGAGCAAAAATAGCCTAAAATGCTTGATTTTTTAATACTTTTTCAAAGCCAATGAATGAAACAAATGATGTTGTAAGGATTTTTATCGAAGGCATCAATTTATATGCCTAATATCAGTCCAAAACAGTAATCTAATCACTTTCAACACACTCTTGATGCAAACCCAAGATAATGCCAAGTCAAAATATAGTGAGAATATGTCAAAATGGGCACTTTTTTCACCAAAATTCAATTCAAAAGAGCATAACAAAAAGTGTTGTGAGGAAAATGATTATGGAAAGCAAATGATATCAGAAATAACAACTACTTGGTGCCAAAATACCCAACACAACACGCTTTTAGTGCCACTTAAGGTAAAACCCTAGCAAAATATGCAAATTTTCACAGTTTTTCAACTCCCAGACCTAGCAAAAGGGGGCTGTTGTAGGAAATTTTAGGAGGTACAAACAATAGTGTCAATAATATTAGTCACCTCAATCCATAAAATTGATCACAACACACTTGGAGTGCAAACTAGGTCAAACCTTCGGGCAAAAATAGCCAAAATGTGTAGTTTTTCACCAAATTTTCACTACAAGATCCTGTTAAAAGGGTGTTGTGAAGATTTTTATGAGGGGAAGGAAATGATTTCCCTGATAACAAAAAAATAATGCCAAAATACCTTTCACAACACACCTATAGTGCAAGTTTAGAGAGTCAATAAGGCCAATTTTAGTGAAAATTGTTGTTTTCGAAGCCCTAGGTTTGAGATCTTGGGATAAAATGCTATGTCAATGATTTGAAGTCTGATTTATGATGAAATTGACTTACTCTCAGATCTGAAAATTATTTTCAAGCCTTAACATGCAAAATGCCCATGCAAATTTAATGAAAATGTATCAAAATTGCTAGTTTTTGTTGAAATTTTCTATGCAAATGTGCAAATATTTTAAATCTAAATGCAAATTCACACTAACATGCAAGACTACAAAAAAATGCAAATTTGAAGGAGCCTCTAAAATCAGTACAAAATTCTGATAAAAGATTTTTCCTACAAACTCTAGATTTTGGAATTAGTAGGTTATATAACTTTGTCAAAATTTCCACAAAACCCTAGCAATTAAATGATGAAAATGCAAGGTAAATTTATGATTTTTTGTATTTTTCTGTAGTTTATATCATATCTGATGCAAAAATCATGAATTAGGAAAATTTAGGAAGAATTGATGCAATTTAGTAAGCCTAACAATGCATTTTTTTGTAATTTTCAAAATTTTCAATTTTTTTGAATTTTTCTCAATGCAATAAAATAAATAACCAAAAGAATGAATAAAATCAATCCAAATCTGAAGACAAACACTCATAAAGTTGCAATTTAAGTCCAAAAACATGTGTTCACCAAAATGTTTAGGGTAAAATTAGATTTTGTTAATCTTTGTTGTTTAGATGTTAAAACCCTCATTTCCACTAAACATTGAAGGATCTAGGGTTGAGTGGTGAGCACTATCATACCCTAGGTCATTTACAAATGAAGGGAAACTTGGATTAGGGAATTAATTATCAAATTTTCCTTCTCTTGTGTCCAATTAACAATTAAAACCCTAATTATGCAAATACGACAACAAATTGACAAAAGACAGAAAAAGCTCTTGTAGACGGAAGTAAAATAGCAAATCACAGAATACCTATTTTTGAGGTTTCGAGGCAGAATAGTTGGGGACTAAGGTGCAGGCACCCAAGTCCAAGGTACCTACTTTTTTAGGGAATCTAGACCTCCTTTTCTGACACTGATCAGCCCTGTAACTTCTGTTTCCTGAGATTTATTTACGGAGGACACTGTTGCGGGTGCCCTAGTCCTGGAAGTGCTCCTGTGTCTGACTTCTCTTCAGATCCTGAATCCCTGGTGTTTGCCAAGCCTTCCCGCAACTCCACTTTTTCCAGATGCGACACCTGTAATCTGCAATCACAAGACTTGGTTTTGGGGTTGTGGTGTTTAGAGGTTTGCCTTAGTCAAACCCCGAAGGATACTTAAGTCTCTGAACACTGTTGTCAGATAAAGAGGATGTGCCCTTGTGAGCTAGAGGCCAAAAACTAAAGGAATCAATGATAAAAACACAATGATATGTCACCTTGTAGTGAATCTCTCATGGAGGAAGATGCTCTTCATGCCATGAGAAGATTGATGCTCAAATCTGCAAATATCAACACACAAAACATACAAGTCTACTTTTGCAACACAATAGAAGCCTTGAATCACCTTGAGAACACTTGAACATCACACTTGCTATCTAATTGCAATCTAGTTTACAATGAATGCCTAAGCTTGCTTATATATGCAACTACAAGCTCTCCCGCCAAGAAATTAAAATTCAAACTTTACCGTGTCGGCAAAAGAACCTCCTAACGGTCATAAACCAACACCCAGAAATTAGGGCTGCCCCAAAATAGGGCAGGACTAGGGTGCCCAAGTCCTCCCCCTATTTTGGGTAGGGTATAGGTCAAGGGGTCCACCTAGGTCCAATTTGCCATGGAACCTAGGTCTCATTCCATCGGGATGCAAAAATATGAACTAAAATGTCCTAAATACATTCTAAAGACCCGGGAGCTAAACCTTATGAGGGAAAAGCCCCCAAGGGGACATTTTCTAATGTTACAATCGGCAATGTATGAGTTTTGTGAACTCTCATCGGCACCTCTAAACCTTTGGAGATGTTGGGCGAATATTTTGTCTTCAACTAACTAAAGACAAAATGGTTATATCAACCATAGTATGATGAGATTAAATCTCTCCTCTTAGAAAGGGGAGGCTCCCTTCTTATTTCTAACTAAAATCAAGCAGTAACTAACTAGATGTATTTACACTAAAACTATCCATGGGGTGTTTCCATATCATCTATTTCTCTTTTTTTCAGAAAAGATATTTACAATTCATAATACAAAGCCTATGTCATACAATCACTACGAATTACTATCTTGGAGCAATAATAGACAATATGTATTTAAGTTACACAAAAGAATAACTAAAATAATACCAACGTGTTTGAATCACGAAGAAACCCATGAAAACACAAAGTTTTCCATTGCTTATTATGCTAAATGAAAGTAAGGATTCCATAATATAGTGCAACCCAAAGTCTTCACTATATGCCGAGATATGATAAACTGATCACAGAAATCAACTTGCAGCTCAAAGTCTTCAAGTTATTTCGAATTCACAAACATAACACAATTTCCACAAATGATTTTGTAGCTCAACGTCTATGAAAATCAGATTTGAAATATCTCTTTAAACACTTGATAGATACACTCACACTTCAACCACTTATCAAAGATAATGTAATAGAAAAGACGTAAGAACAATTCTATCACATAACAAATTTGATCCAAGACAAAGATTGGATGCTAACTTGCTTTTCTTGTATTGATAATTGCTTGAAAATTGATTTACAACAATAAGCACAAAGTCTCAAATTGCTTTTCAAATTAGCAGCGCTTCACTTCAATAGAATAAAGATAGTATTTACAAAAGAGGCCCTCTTTATTTATAGGGAGAGGCCATGAGCAAAAATAGGAAAAGTAAAACTAACTATGACTTATTCAACAAAAAGAGTCCTTATTGATTTAGGACTTTCCTTGTTTCTACAAGTGATTACACATTTGAAAAGTACATGTAAATATGTCTAAAGATAAATACATAAAGCATAAAAGAAATGTTTAGAAAATAATCTTAAGGCATGATCAACTTGATGAACTCCCACCACCGTCCTTCTTCATGAATTCTTTGTACATTGTCAGCATTGCTTGCATTTCAATGCTATCTAGGCTAGAAGTGTTCTTTGAAATAGTACGAGCCCTGGCTATTGAGTCTTTCACGTTGGTAGCTACCTTTTCATGCCTTACCAAGCTTGTCTTCATATTATCCAGAGTCAACTAATAATCCAACAGCTTATCCATAGAAGTTACTGAAAAAGTTTGTTCTTCAAAGTCCCTTTGAATCATGCTATTAAATTCTTGTACCATTTCCTCTGCAGAAAGAAACTTATGATCATCATCTAGTAACTTGCATGGATTTCTTCAAGCTTGTTAAGAAGACTAACATCATTATCTTCACTAACTTCTCGGGCACTCTGCAAGTCATTGATCAAATCTTTCAGAACATTAATTCGGTGAATCAAAATCTCTTTAGTTTCGATATATGACTCATGATTGGAAATGACCCCAATCCCTACCAAGGTTTTCAATTTCAACTTCTTCATTTTCACCCACTCTTCTAGACTTTCATCCATGTCCTAGAGTTCTTGGGACAAAGCATCAACTACCTCATCTAATTCGGCCCTTACCTTTTCCATTTTATTTCTTCTTTCCACAGAAGTTGTCAGAAGAAGTGTACCTTGTGCAATCATTCTTTCCAGAAATTCCTTGACCACTCTTCCTCTTGCATGTATCTTCTCAACCTTCTGAATGATAGGATCTTCAACAGTAATAGCCATAGGTTCCACTGACTCTGAAGTCAATGTGATTTTCTGTAGTACTACAGTCAACTATTCATTCCTAGCCTTATATTGATCCTTCATTTTCTTCTCTTGATCAAATTTGATAATAAGAGAATTGAGTGTGAATCGGGCATCAGCCTTTACACCCTCATGTGTGATCTTCCCCAATTCAACTCTTGAGATTGAATAGTCATTCATATCAAAATATTCAATAGTTGCATCAGGAGGAGGTTGTGCTATCTCGACATGCCTGTGATCTTTATCATCAAAGAGCTTGGATAGAGTCTTTGGCTTCTTTTTGGTTTTGGTCTTCACAGGAACCAATTTCTCAAAGTTGAAGTCATCTAGGGAGACAACTTGATGCTTTCTCTTCGGGGTATACGTTGAAAGCCATGGAGGAAGTACTGACATATTTGCATCCAAATTAGAATCCATAGTCGGTGTGGAAGGAGCTACACCCACACAAGTTGAAGTTACAATTGGTGAAGTATTTGTAAATATGGCACCAGGAGCATCAACACTTGGATTTTGCTCAGAACTAGTCATGAGCTGTTCAAAATCAGTTTGAGTATCCATATCAAATGAAGGTGAGGATAGACTAGGTAATGAAGATGAAGAACCAAAAACGGTTTCCAAATTCTACTTGAGACCATCAAAAGTGACCTTGGATGGAGATGAATGCAAAAATAGAGGAGACTCAAAAGACTAAATATTTATTGGAATCATTGGGGTGACTGAGGTAGTGGGCACAAAAGGAGAAGAAACATGCGGCTCTTGTGAAATGTCATCCTGAGGAGACACTATGGGTCCTCCATGTTGTTCCTATTCTTCTTCTTGTTCTACTTCTTATTCAATCGCTTCTCTTTCCTCTGAAGATATTTCTTCAGTAGCTGGCTCCTCAGTAGCTTGTTCTTCAGTGGCTATCTCTTCAGCAGTCAACTCTTCTTCAACTACCTTAGATTTACCACCCTTAGACACAAATTTGATCTTAGGCTTGGTAGCCTTGCTAGAACTAGGTGCATCACTTTTGTTTTTCATCCTCAGCTCAGCCTTCTTACCTATTTGTTCTTGGCTTTCTTCTTCAGATCCGGTTATAAAGTCTTTCAACTGAATTCCTTTACCTCCCAACCATACATTTGTATTTACCAAAATTGGTTGAAATCTTTGCCAGATGGAAGTAATTTCTTTCTTTGACCATTTAATTGTAGGCAATGAAGAACCCTCAATATTTTCACTAACATAAGCAGGACCCAGAATGTTGCCATCATATGTCATACCATCAGGAATATCCACCAACTCTAGCTCCTTAACTTGACTTAAAGTCAACCGGCAGTAGTCCATCTTCCTAATGTTTTCCTCTGTCCTTAGATCAACCCAGACATCCTACCATAGGCATATGAGACAAAGATTTCTTCTTTATTTTATCCTTAACCCTTCTATAATCAAAGTTAGCTCTTCTCTTGAAATGCTTTATAGTAACAAGTTGCATTTCAGATTCAATGGCCTTAGCCTTAGTAGAAGTAGAGATGGAATACCTGCCAATCTCAATTGGGAACATGAAACCAAGTTTCTTCAGCTCCATTTGTTTATTATGGACAATAATGATATGTCGACATAACTCCATTAACACAATCTTGTTACTTGGATATCTTGATAACATATAGGGATGACCTTGGAAATACCCAACTCTTAAATAAGTAAAAATGGGAAATTGTAGATACAAACAACCAAATTTGTTAACGACTGCCCAAGCTTCATCAGAAACTCTCTTCTGTTCTAATTTTGTATCAAAAAGATACAAGAACAACAAAGAAAGCATCATTAACTCTTTGGAAATGATGAATAGCTCCCTTAAGTGTCAATTGAGGATAATATTGATACACTGGAACAACCCTCCTATCTCCATTTGATGATAGACCTGGAAAACTCCTCATGGAGGCAACAACATAAACAAGATAAGATGTCATATAGAACTTGGAAGTATTGGACACCTTAGTAAGCTACTCATGGATGGCATTACTGATTTGTTCACCCCAAAATATATTTTGGTTTCCTTTCAATATTACCCTGATGTAGAGGTACACCACTCATGAAAAGTGGAAGATGTCGAAAGTCCCCTTACTCTGCTGAGAAGAGTAATCAAATCACTGATTTCTTCAATGAAATCACTCCTAGGAAATCTTTTAGGCCATCTTGAGAGATTTGTCCTTGGAGACTTTAGCCATTTGGTGTTGATTATCTTCTTTGCTAACTCTAGATCCTTATCATATTCTTTCTTAGAATAATCAGAATCAATCTCTGCACATGTATCAAGGCTATAACACATGAAGACTTTATCCAAGAACTCTGGATCCAATCTCATAATCACATTCCCGTTGGTATCAGTGACCCTCCTATTATCCTTGTAATGTGCCGCCACTTGAAGTACAAACTTAGGATTATGCGCGGCAACAGGAAATGCAACCACCAAATGAATGTTGATTTCCACAATGTGTTTCATAAAGTGATTGAGGGGTTGTTGTTTCGTTCTCTCCACAAACTCGGCCATGTCCACATGACCTATCTCAGTGTCTTTGATCTCATCCACATTGGATGTCACAAATGTTATAGGAAACACTCCTTGATACTTATACTTCATGACTTTTATTTTCCTTGGTGACGGATCAGTCATCTGAATCACAAGTGTCTTTGTCGAAAGATGGACCTCATAAAACATGCAGAAGAAAATGCAACACAAAATTCATGATTTTGTAGTGTTAGGAAAATATGGCAATAGGGAATTGCAATGATGAAGATTATGTTCAAGAGCATGAGCTTAGCAGGGCTAGAGAGTGATGAAGGCGAGAAACAGAGCGAAAGCAGGCAATGGTTGACAAAAGGAAAAATTTCCCAAATTTAGAGAAATTTGAGTGAGTGATGTAAGGGCAGTGAAATTTGTCACCTTTGCATGTGAGTTATATTTCTTTTGTGCAAGGGCAGTGAAATTTGCCGCCCATGCACATTTGGGGTATAACTTTACAAGTGTTTGAGGGGCAAATTCACCGTCTCTGCATTTGATACAACATTGCTTAGGATCATTATGTAGGGGCAAAGTTTTTTTTTTCGCTCCTACATATTATATTTATGGAAGTATCATGTATGGGCGGCAAAATTTGCCATTTGTACATCTAGAGAAATATTCAAGTCTTAGCACGGGTGGCGAAATTTGCCGCCCCTGCTTTTCATAAAAGGGGTAAGTCGTTGCATGGGCGGCAAATTTTGCCGTCCTTGCACATTTGATATGAATTCCAAGTCATGCATGGATGACATTTTTTATCACCTATGTATAAAGCAAGTGGGTACAACTACGGGGTCGACATTTTTCGCCACCCACACAGCTAGGGAAAAGAAACCTATGTGTAAGGTCGATGATTTTTGTTGACTTTACACCAAGGTAAAGACTTAGGTAAAACTAATAATCGGTGAAAATGTCTGATCTGAAAAGGGTAGAAAACATCAAAGTTTAATTTGAACGACATAACACTAACTCAAAATAATGATAAACAAAAGTCTCAAATAGAAGATACAAAAATGGGAATCCTAGGGTTTTAAAACCTAGGGCATTACTGACATTCAACATGAAAATAGAACACAAGAAATGAAAAATGCATACAACAACACAAACAAAAATTCTAAACAAACCCTAACATGTATGACATTACATGGTAAAAAAGAACAGAGAAAGAAAGCAAATGACAAATACATACCTGGAAGACTGTGACGTGAAATGACGAGAAACAGATAGGGGCTTCCGTCCAAATCGCACACCAACAATAGCACGATTTCTCTGAGGCCGCAAAGGGGGTTCGAAGAAGGATATCAAAGCAAAACATAAAATCAAATAAATAAAAACACTTATAAACATTTAAAAACCTCCCGACTTGATGCGTAATTAATGCACATCAAATGAACTAATAGTTGCTTGGGCGGCAAAATTTGCCGCCCCTGCAACTATCAAAGAAGCAAAAACATGCAGTGGCGGCAAATTTTGCTGCCTCTACATGTAACAAGGAAACTAACATGCATCAGCGATAAAATTTGCCACCCCTACATGTTTCAACAAAAACTCACTTTTTAAGAAAATATCAACTTGCAACTCGATTTGTTTTCACAAACTTCAAGAAACTGATGCAAGACGATACTCGAATGGATTCTCCAGAGCTAGGGGAATGCGTGCAAAGGTGATTGTGATTACCTTGTTTCGTGAACTTAGAGTTGTGGGCTACGAAATAGATGAGTTTCGTAGGAGTCATCCCACAAATTGAGCGCGGCTAAATTTGAGGATAACATGAGAATACCACTCAGTTGAGTGAGTGATCGTCCTTCTTTATCGCCATCCCCACTATCGCACAATCACTAGATGTCTATCGCTAGCCATCTATCGCTAACTCAACTATCACTAGTCAACTATCATTGGTCGTCTATCGCCAGCCTGACTATCACGAGTCATCTATCACCAGCTCGACTATTGTTAGTCTGACTATCACCAGCTCGACTATCGTCAGCCCAACTATCTTTAGCCGACTATCACCAATCGTCTATCGCCAACCTGAGGAGTGCCAATGAGTACCAGTCAGTGAGAGCTAGGGAGCACCAATGAGTGCCAACTAGTGAGCTCCAAGGAGTGCAAATGAGCACTAGTGAGCACCAGGGAGTGCCAAGGGGCTCTGGGGAGCACCAACGAGTGAGCTTCAATGAGCATCAAGGAGCTCTAAGGATCACTAGGGAGTGCCAGTGAGCCCCAAGGAGTGCCTGGGAGAACTAGTGAGTGCCAACTAGTGACTTCCCATGCACGACTGAGAGTGACTTCCCATGTGCGACCGAGAGTGACTTCCCATGTGTGGCCGAGAGTGACTTCCCACGTACAAGCAAGAGTGACTTCCCACGTACAAGCAAGAGTGACTTCCCACATACAACCAAGAGTGACTTTCCATGTATAGTCGAGAGTGACTTGTCTATTGCCAGTGTCAATCATTAGTGTGTCAATAGTCTCTCGACTAAGTGAATGATCGGTGAACCAACCAATTGGCATAACTTCATCAATTTTTATCCAATTTGTACTAAACTTGAACTAGTGATACCCATTAAACTCTTTTACAATACCCATGTTTTTGATCTGATAAAAGATTATCTATTTATCCAAATTGTACTAAACTTGAATTGGAGATACCTATTAAGCTCTTCTACAATACCCATATTTTTTATTTGATCAAAAAGCATCTAAAAAGTCTTCTGAAGCAAAACAACCTGAAACCAACACAACAGAAAACCAAAAAAAAATCTTTTTGGTTGATGCAAGATTGTTTGTGGACCCGGATGCTCCTACATTAGACATGCCAGGTAAGTGAAATGTTCCATGCATTGGGAAACTCATGAACATTTGAAAGTGTTGGGGATGGTGATCTCATGCTTGTTCTTTATCCAAACCTCTACTTTATCTACTTGACCTCTTCTCTTCATTACTTTTTGAAATTGTTCAACTCTACTTAAATTTCCTGGGCCACACTTATCATGAGAAAATTCCAAGTCTCCAAACTGTGACTTGTATTGTTTCCTCTCCAAACCTCCACTTCTTTGATCAATACCCACATTCTTCACATTATTTTCCACTACTTTATGTTGTTGCACAAAACTAGTTTCATTTCCTTTATTTTCAACTACATTCCCCTTCATGGGTACCTTCATTGAGTCACTCTCAATCTCTCTTGTCACTTTTACCAACTGTTTGTCAGAACTGCAACAAACTATCAAACTACTCTCCTTCACATGTTGTGTTTATCGCTAGCCCAACTATCACCAGCCTGACTATCACTAGCTGACTATCGCCAGCCTGAGGAGCGCTAGTGAGTGCCAACTAGTGAATACCATGGAGCGCCAGTGAGTGCCAGTGAGGGCCACCTAGTGAATGCTAAGGAGTGCCAAGGAGTGCTAGGGAGCGCTAACCAATGAGCGTTAGGGAGTGCTAGTGAGTTCCAGTGAGTGCCAACTAGTAAGCCCCAGGGAGTGCCAACCAATTAGTGCCACTGAGCACTAGGGAGCACCAGTGAGTGCCAACAAGTGACTTCCCATGCACAACCAAGAGTGACTTCCCACGTATGGCCAAGAGTGACTTCCAACATATGATCAAGAGTGACTTTCCACGTATGACCGAGAGTAACTTTCCACGTATGGCCGAGAGTGACTTGTCTATCACCAGTGTCAATCGTCAGTGCGTGAATAGTCATCCGACTAAGTGAATGATTGATGAACTAACCAATCGATGTAACTTCACCAATTTTTATCCAAATTGTGTCAAACTTGAACATGTGATACTCATTAATCTCTTTTACAATACCCATGTTTTTGATCTGATAAAAAAATATCTATTTATCCAACTTGTACCAAACTTGAACTGGAGATACCCATTAAGTCTTCTATAATACCCATGTTTTTGATTGGATCAAAAAGCATCTGAAAAGTCTTCCAAAGAAAAACAACTTGAAACCAACACAACAGAAAACTAAAAACATAACAAAACCAAAAAAAATCTTTTTGGTTGATGCAAGATTGCCTGTGGACCTGGATACTCTTGCATCACCTCTCCATTATTTCTCAAGTTGGAGAATGTTTTTCCCTTCTTCACAAGATTTTCAAGCATCTTCACAATCCTTTGAGCCTCTTAGTTTCTTTCTTTAGTTTTTCAAAACTTCAAAGCTTTCATTGTTGCAAAGCTTCAAATATTTCCCATAGGAGGCAAATGGAAGAATTGCATCCATTTGTAGATTTTAGTTTGCTCTCCATTGGCATCTTAGGTGCTCACGCAAGACGGATGTGCCTTTTGTTTACCATTTTTTCCATTCAAGCTTTCAAAAGATTCATTAGAGTATCCTCATGCTCTCATATTACCTGGAAGCCATAACCATAGTGCTCAATTAATGCTCTCATAGCACTCATAAGCTCGCAATCGAGCTCTTCTCAATCCAAGCTTTCAAAATCTCACATCATTGCCATTCAATTGCCATCTTATCACTTGCCGCCAAGAGAACAACCGTACTACTGCAAGAGGACGAGGAGGTTTTTGAACAAAAAGTATTCCTGAGGGTAGTGCAAAGCTCATGCACCAAGCTATTTCAAGTTCTTTTCACATTTTTGTAGTAATTAGATAATGAAAATTTGGTCTTGAAGAAAGTAGCTTGTTATTTTGCTCCTAATAGGAATTGTTAGTTTACTTTAATTTCATTGCAATAGATTAGAGAGCAATTCAATTTTCGTAGATTAATTCATTTGATTTCATTAGTTAGATCTTTACTTGCTTTTTGTAGAGTAGATTTCAAAAATCATCAAAAACACAAAAGCATAGAATATAATTGCATTAGGTAAACTTCATCATAAAGTGCATTCATATAGAATCAATTTATTTATTCAAGAAAAATATAAAAATATAGCTTGCATATCATATAGTTGCATTCATACACAAAAATACAAAAGCACAAAACTATTAGGGAAACTCAAAGCATTCAAACCCTTGATCTCATCACGAGGTAGTCACATTCACGCTAGACACAAATGTTGGCAAGAGACACATTGTAGCTTCATGATTGTTGTCATTGATGGCAACAAAGTTCATCCCACACATCTGCAGGACATGGTGTGCCTATACCGGAAGTCAGATTGAAGAGTGTTGTGGTCCGGTAAGCAAGAACAGAGTATGTGGCAAGGTCCGACAATCAGGTCCGGATCTCTCAGAGGAAGTATCTTTTGAAAGTGCAGACTTGAGGAAGTCAAGAGGAGCACCTTGACTGATAGATTCCAGGAATTGAGCCTCTGGCGATGCAAGAGTAAAGAGATAAGTATTCAAGTATTGGGGTCCGATTTGGTAGAACAGACAAAGGAAGAACTGACAGGCAGAGCATCAGAAGTTATTCTGGATGAGATGCTGATGGCGATAAAGATTCTTAAGGTTTCATTCATGATTGGCCGACTTGTTAGATGACTTCTATAAGTTTCTTTTAGATCCGCATCACTTGGTAAGCAAGGATTCAGCTGACAGACTAGAGTTTGGGAAATATTGACTATTTCAGATGCCGACTAGAAAGAGGATGAAATCCCTTGTGCGGATATATATATATATATATATATATATACCAGATGGATTTTGATGAAAGTGTGTGTGTGTTGTGTGAAGTGCGAAGAAAAGTAGAAGAGCAGAAAAAGGTAGTAAGGAAGGTCTGGTATGTGAAAGGACAACAGAACAAAAGAAGAGGAAGGATGAAGTGCAACAGATCAGTTTACTGAGCCTAACCGGAATTAAACTCCAGCATGTGTGGATGCTTCTCATCAGTTCCGGTATCTTATTATTCTTCTTACTACTTGTAGACAGTGAGTCTCTTGTGAGCAGTGTGCTCGGGCAGTGAGCCCTAATTGGCAAGTGCCATTTTGTATTTCTATTCTTCTAACAGAGAGTACAATCTTGGGTTAATCACCCCGTGGTTTTCTCCCCTAACAGGGTTTCCACGTCAAAAATATTGTGTCATGTGTATTTCCATTTCATGGTTATGTTTTCTTATTTGAATTGATGTTGTATTAATTATTAAGAAAGTTCAGAAAGATGAAATAATTAAGATAACTGATTCACCCCCCTCTCAATTATCAACAATTGGTATTAGAGCCAAGTTCCTCCAAACAAAGCCTAACAGCTTGAGGAAGATCTGGGAATTGAGATGGATGTGTATGGTATGAGGGAGCAACTTCAGTCTGCCCTAGATGATCTTGAGCAATCTAATTCTGAAGTCAATATATTGAAGGAAAGACTCAAACAGGCTGATGATTTCATAAATGAACTCAAAGGGAAACTAAGTCTCTCTATGAAAAAGAGAAAGGAACTACTTCAGCAATTGGCAAGTCAAGATGAAGCAAATGATACAAATGGAGATCTTAAGGAGAAAACCAAGTTATGTGAAAAATTGTCAAAAGAGATCATCATGGTAAGACATGAAATGGAATCAGGAGTCATGAAATTTACCCAAGAAATTGAAGAGAAAAGAAAAATTGATGATGATCTAAAACAATCTCTCAAGGAGAAATAAAAAGACTGCCACAAGATGGATAGAATAATCAGACATCTTGAATCTAATCTTGAAGATGCTAAAGATAATGAAGAAAAACTAGAAGATCAAATTGTCTCTCTTAAAAGGGATCTTCAAACAACAAATGAATACAAAGAGAAATTCAAGATAAGTTCTGCTCAACTAGAAGTTCTTCTTGAAAGACAAAAGAGGGTAGATGACAAGCGTGGCTTGGGATATGAGAAAGGTGAGAGCTCCGGATCCGGTAAGAAGTTTGATTCAGAAAATCCAAGAAACAGGCCTAGAAGACCTCTGGTGAGGCAACCTAATGCTCAAAGATATCCATCCTTCAATGGATACTGCCACAACTGCAATAACTTTGGTTACAAAGCTAATCAATGCAGAAGAAGAATCAATCAGACTAACACATCCTTCTCCGGACAGTGTTTTAACTGCAAAAGGTATGGTCACAAATCTCATGAATGCAGAAATACGCAAATGAACAATTCTTTCAATGGTAGATGCTTTGCATGCAATAGAATGGGTCATATGGCTAGTCAATGTAGATCAAGAGGACATCAATCAAATATGCAAAGAAATTTTGTTTGCCACAATTGCAATAGATCCGGTCATATTGCAAAATTCTGTAGAAGCAAGAATCAGGACAAAAGAGGTTCGGTACATCATAATCAGAATCAAGACAAGGGAAAAGGAAAAGTGAATGCGGATGAAGTTAAAAGTGAGATGAACAAGATTTGGGTGAAGAGAAGTACAGAAAACGTAGGGGATGGATCCGCACCAGAATCTGGTGTTGATATTCCTTCCGAAAATTAAAAGGTGAGCTTTGGCTCAGGGGGAGACAAAAAGAAAAATATTTTCCCCCAGCCAGTTAATTGGTGCCGGAACTGGCACTAGGAGAGTTGCGGATTAAAGGGTTCACAAAGGGACATCTAAATAAGCTTTGGTTAAAAGATGGAAGATCCACAAGAAATTTTGAACAAGTTGAAAACTAATCCGATTCATCAATCATCCGGTGAGAAGTAGGTTTTTCACAATTAAATCTGACATGATTTAAACTATGGAATCTTGATCTGCAGATAGATCAAATGATTAAGTAAAGGAAGATAGATTATCACTATTTTCTAAGCATGACTCTAAGTGTATCTTAGTGATCCGGAAAAGATCTGTCTTAGAATAAGATGAACAAGGCAACCGGAATGAATTAGGTCGCGCATTTATTGCAGTATGAAATTAGGGCTTTCCCAGAAATAAAAGAGTTCATTCGTTCATCATTTGCACATTTGCACTCAAGAAGAAAAGAAAAGGAGCTCTGCAACAAATTGTCTCAAACTTTCAAAGATCAACCATTGAAGTCGATTAATCCAGCAAATTAATCCAGTTCATTCAGCGAACCCTAGAAGCATAAAAGGTATTTTTTGTTGTTGAATATTTGTAAATCTTTTGAAAATGGCCACTCCGAATGTGGTGAAGATTTCTAATAGGCCACGCCCTCAGTTTAAGAAGCATCCATACAAATCTCTAGAAGTTGATCCCCTAGGCACCTTTTCAAGCATTCTGCATGGAATTCTGCATGTAGAAGATGTTAGGACTTATATTCATGCGAATATTGAAGAATTTAGGGAATCTAAGCTAGTTGATATCTATCACAATCAGTTAATAGATGATTCTTTTGAGCTCAAACGTCAGTTCAAGTCCATCCGGGATAAGCATTTTGCATAGTGCATTCATTTCCCCTGTTTTGAAGAAGATGAATGGGTCTAGTATGTGTTGAGCAGAGTGCATGATAACTTTCTATGGCTGAACAGACCATTCAAGATCACCAAGGATGCAATTAGGGTAGTAACTAGTCTGCACTCATCCGGTGGGATACCTGTTCTTAAATCTGTCAAGTATCAGACAGTGAGTGAAGCAACCAGATCAAAATTTGACAAGAGAGCTATGACAATTGAAGATATCACTGATCTGGATATCAAATTTGCATCCATAATAATTGGTTACAAGATTTATCACTCTAGTAGGGAAAATTTAGTACCGGGAACTGCAGTTTATATAGCTTATCAGATGCTAAGAGAAAATGTTGACTATGATCTTTGTGAACTTCTTCTAAGCCAACTGTTGGAGAACCTACAAAAGATCAAAAAGGACAAGAAAAACTCATTCAAGTATGGTGGGCTGATATTATGTTTATTCTTCTACTTCATGAATGAGCTTCCCAGATCCAATGGTTGGGTTTGGCAGAATGACAGACCTGTTGCAATCCAAATCAGAGACTACCTGCATGGGCTTGGGGATGCTAAGACAAGAAATGTAGCTTTGTGGGGATATTTCAAGAAATTTCAAAGTATGATGCAAGCTAGAGAAAGAATCCCGCAATCTCTGGTTGAGAAGTACAAAGATACAGTGTGCTTTATGGTAGAAACTGATCAGTGCCTAATGGAGGCTGTGGAACCAAGAACAGTGTGGATCATGCCAATGGGGTATGAAGTTGATGAGAAAATTGTAGAGCTGCATGTTCAACACATGCTAAGTCAGCCCAAGGATCCTAAGGCAACCCAAGGACCCTAAGGAAGAAAGGTTTGGAACCTTTGAAGAATTAAGTATAAAAATCCATGTGGAACTCAAACAACCGGAGATGAAGAGAAAAGTGAGAAAAGAGGTAGAAGATTTTGCCAAGAGGCATGGAATCTCAAAAGAGGCACTTGATGCACATAGAGAAAAGATGGAAAGGGAAGAGAAAGAGAAGGAAGAAGCAAAAAAGGAAAGTGATTCGGTAGAAGCCCCCTCCCGGACCAGATCCTCTAAGAGGTTTGCACCTACAACTGCTAAGACCCCAAAGGCATCAAAACTGGAAGCAAAATCATTCGGTAAAGAAGAGAAAAGAACCAAGACGAAGGCCACAAGGTCTTATATCAGTCAGAAGGATGAAGAAGAGACAGAATCAGATGAGGAGGTAAGGAAAATGAGGAAAAAGAAGAAAGTATCTGGTGAACCCTCTACCGGTGAAGACAAGGAAAAGATGGCAGAAGAGTTTGTTGAAAGGCCCACTTTGTCCATTGATAATGTAGTCAAATAAGTCACTGTAGATGGGAATTTGACACCAATGACTGAATTTTATGACTACTACAGTGAGGTTGATCAAAAGATCCTACAAGAAGCCACAGTCAGGTACCTTAACATTTATAATAAAGCATTCATTGAGATTATATCTTTAATTCCAAAGAGCCTAGAGAAAGAACTAGAAATCAGAAAGAACAATGCCAAGGCCAAGGACCTTGAGATCAGGGAACAAATAGCTATTCAGCTCTATCCTTCAATCACGCAGAAACAAATGAATATGATTTTCAAAGATTGCAAGGATGAGTTCCAGAGCAAAGCAAGAATGAATCAGCTTATGCTTGGAGAAACTGACAAAATAGCTAAAGAAACTGAAGAAATCCTCTGGAATGCCTACAAAAGGTTCAACATTCCTATCATAGAGGACATAAGTGATGAGCCCTCTACCATGGACGACAAGGAAGAAACTACTAAGATAGTAGTAGAAGAGGTAAAGGAGACAGGTGAAGAAAAAGGCAAGGACTTAGATTCCTCTGCTCCGGAAGAGGAAGTCCAAGGAGAAGTAAATCCGGACTCTCCAGCAGTCTCCGAATCTAAAGGAGAAGAAAGTATAAAAGAAAAATCCAGTCAAGAAGAACAAGGAAAGGAAAGAAAAGAAGAGTCAAGGACAGAAAAAGCTACAGATGATAGTGGTAAGGCTACAGAAGGGGAGAAAATTCTGTCTCCGGCAAGAGACACAGCAGAAGTAGTTAAGGATTTCTTGACCAAAGAGATGATGGAATTTGATGAACCAGAGTTACTTCAAGGTCCATTCATTTTTGATTCCCTCTCTCCAGTGCAAACCATGAAGCTAGCTTCCTTCACTCAAGCAAAGGTAAAAGAAAAAATGCTGAAGTCTCACATGGAAGACTGTGAACTCATAGAAACTGCATCCAGTGTACTGGAAAAAATCATGCCATCCATCCAAAAGGATCCTACAGCATCCACATCCAGTAATCTAAAGTCTCTTGTAAATTCTGTTAGTACTCATTTTGATTCTTTAGAGAAAGCAGCAGAAGAGAAAGTTTGGAAAGAGTTTTTGGATAAAAGATTCTCGGAGTTACAAGGACTTATAACCAATGATAGGAGAAATATGGATATTGGGATAAAGAGCTTAGAAAATGCTCTTAAAGATGGCGGAGATATCTATAAATTTTGTGTATCCTGGTCCAAAGTGACCAAGGATATTGAGAAGAAAGTAAAGGAACAAGAGGATAAACTGTCAAGCCTCTCTCAGAATTTTGATCCTCTCACTGTATCTATAGTAAACCAAGAATGTCAAACTATTGTAGTCATGAATGAGATCAAGAAACTTGAAAAGGAGAGGAAGAACATAATAAGTTAGATGGGTGAGCTTAGAGGGATGATTATCCCCAAATTAGAGGCCATGCATGAGGTCCTAACAGATGCCCAGACCACAGCCCGGACCAGTGATCCGACAGATCTCAAGAGGGCAGAAGCTTTTGCATTCCTATTGAGTGGTCACATCTCAATTTTGGACAGGATAAAGCAGAGTTGGGCAATATAAGTTGTACAGTTGAAGACAAATTTTGCAGACATATTACAATATATGTAAGTAAAACCTGTTTATATACTTATGTGACTAAGTATAGTTGAATTTTTGGGCAATTTTTGTGTGTGGACCCTACCCTTTGCCATTGATGTCAAAGGGGGAGTGAGGAAAAGTGAAAAATGTGGAATCTAGCTAAGGGGGAGCTCCGGTAAAGTGTACATTAGAAGAGAGCATCAACTAAGGGGGAGTATAGTATAACACTTAGTCATTTTTTACTAAGTGTTGCCATCAATGCCAAAGGGGGAGATTGTTGGCAAGAGACACATTGTAGCTTCATGATTGTTGTCATTGATGGCAACAAAGTTCATCCCACACATCCGCAGGACATGGTGTGCCTATACCGAAAGTCAAATTGAAGAGTGTTGTGGTCCGATAAGCAAGAACAAAGTATGTGGCAAGGTCTGCAAATTAGGTCCGGATCTCTCAGAGGAAGTATCTTTTGAAAGTGCGGACTTGGGGAAGTCAAGAGGAGTACCTTGACTGATAGATTCTAGGAATTGAGCCTCCGGTGATGCAAGAGTAAAGAGATATAAGCATTCAAGTATTGGGGTCTGGTTTGGTAGAACAAACAAAGGAAGAACTGACAGGTAGAGCATCAGAAGTTATTCCGGATGAGATGCTGATGGCGATAAAGATTCTTAAGGTTTCATTCATGATTGGCCGACTTGTTAGATGACTTCTATAAGTTTCTTTTAGATCCGCATCACTTGGTAAGCAAGGATTCAGCCGACAGACTAGAGTTTGGGAAATATTGACTATTCTAGATGCCGACTAGAAAGAGGATGAAATCCCTTGTGCGGATATATATATATACCAGATGGATTTCGATGAAAGTGTGTGTGTGTGTTGTGTGAAGTGCGAAGAAAAGCAGAAGAGCAGAAAAAGGTAGTAAGGAAGGTCCGGTATGTGAAAGGACAACAGAACAAAAGAAGAGGAAAGATGAAGTGCAGCAGATCAGTTTACTGAGCCCAACCGGAACTGAACTCCAACATGTGTGGATGCTTCTCATCAGTTCAAGTATCTTATTATTCTTCTTACTACTAGACAGTGAGTCTCTTGTAAGAAGTGTGCTCAGGTAGTGAGCCCTAATTGGCAAGTGCCATTTTGTATTTCTATTCTTCTAACAGAGAATACAATCTTGGTTTAATCACCCCGTGGTTTTCTCCCCTAACAGGGTTTCCACGTCAAAAATATTCTGTCATGTTTATTTCCATTTCATGGTTATGTTTGCTTATTTGAATTGATGTTGTATTAATTATTAAGAAAGTTCAGAAAGATGAAATAATTAAGATAACTGATTCACCCCCCTCTCAGTTATCAACAACAAACCCTTGATAATATCACAAGGTAAACAATCAAGGTCAACTTAAAACCCTAGGTCAATCTTGGTCAAAATAAGTCAAAGCATACCAACTCTTTTAAGATAACAAACGAATGTGCCCAGGACTTAGAGGAGAGTGGATCAAAGAAATTCTAGAAGAACCAGAGGAAATAAACCCTAGACTAGAGCTCACACAAGAGCAACAACACATCATTAGAGTTGTAGAACAAGATAAACAAGTTCAACAATGCCTTCAGGACCACGAGGCTAGATTACAACATAATAGGAACATAAACTAAGCAACTAGACATCCATCTAGGCGTTGGAATCAGTGAAACCCCAACAGGAGACAAATCATAAGTGACCCTTTGGATCATATTATCATTACAACAACAATTGCTATAGAGAGAACAAGGCAACTCCAAAACAACCATAGGCCCCATATCAGACCAGCCGCTCTCTATGAGGTTTTGCTTCCACGTGAATAGAACAACCCCTAGGTCTTACCCCTGCTCAATGGGATTTTGCCATGAGAGTGAGAGTGACTTGGAGGTCGCCCGAAGCAAGGAGAGGGTCCATGTGCTATGTTGGAGCTGAGTCATTCACGCTTGTGTCTGAGTCACGTTTTAAAGAGTACAATACTGAAAGGTTATAAATCTCAATTAAATGTTTTAAAGTTTTAACTCTGGTCATGAGGGGGGTGACCTCTAGGAGCCCCAACAACATGTGACCAAGGCCTTAAGGCCTTGCCAGCCTAGCAACTGTCGACCGGGGGCCGACACCCCTGAATCCAACATACCCATGTACACCAAGTACTCTATCTGCCATGCCTATAACATCAACTTTGTCACCATTATCCATGTGGGGGATCCGCATGAATGATGTCCCCCACATATTTTTTAATATTTCTTTCTACAGACCTGATCCGTACCAAACAATGCCAACATGACACAAACCTGGTACAATGCACAGAATATTCTATTAACAATGCCAACCGTACATATCCATACAATCATATGGCCCATACAGAATATTTTTTTAAGATTACTCCTATTATTATATGGATCCTAATCAGACTCGGAGGTTAAATTTTCCCTACTTTTATCAGTGCAATTTCCCCCCAGATTATTTAACGAGGGTTTGGGGGCAGCACCCCCAAGACAGGGTCAAGGAGCAGCGCCCCTTGTGGGGTCTAGGGGCAGCACCCTCAAAACCTCAAATGACTCTTATTATTTTATAAAGGCATCAGGAGTTATTTTTCTATTGGCCAACAAAAAAAACCCTATTTTGTAACTGACATAAGTCTTGATAAAAACGGCTAAGGGTTAGGGTTTTTGTTGATATTGTATTGTAGCATTTGCAGCGGTATTGAGTTGCAAGGATTGCTGGTTGTAATCGGTTTGATTTGCTAGATAATAATATTGGACTCTCTGTTGGTGGATGTAGCCCGAGTTTGAGTGAACCACGTTAAAAATTGTCTCTCGTTGTTAATTGATATCTTCTGCATGCAATTCCTAACACCTCCTAGGGCAAAAAATTGGAAAAAAATTTTGTCACCAAAATATACTGAGTTTTATATGAAAATATAGGTTTTTGGGCCTTCTAAACTCAATGGCAAGCTTTCTTTTTTCCCAAGAGGCCTTTAGCAAAATCTCACCTCCAAAACCCTCATACAAAAAGCCCTAATATAAAACCCATCAACCAAAACTCCATCATACCCTAGATCTGCAATAACCCAAGTCTGCAAACACACCTATGACCTTAAAAGTTCCTTCATTCTCATCTTGCAAGACCATGGATTCACTATGCACACAAATCTACTAATTGCAAGGGTTATGATACTAGGGAGATCTATTCCCACAACTTGGCAACCAGGCTCCGATACCACTTGAAAGGAAAACAATACAGTAATAAAGAACATTTCCACATAACCCCATGAAAGATAAAAATGCAAACAAATATTAACCATAATAACTAGAATCCACCATGCCAAAAGAATAGACAATCATGCCACAAGGTGACACAAGACATACCCTAGAAAACCTCAAGAGGGAAAACCCAGCCTCCATAATCATTCATACTCTATGTATTATTCAACAATAAAACATTACAATGCACTTACAAAGTCTTATGAGTACTTCTGAAACATCAAGCTCCTCCAATGCATTCTCTATGTGTCCAAGCATGCAACCACACATCCCATGCCATGCTTCACATATGCATTCATAAGAGAAATTCAATACAATGACAACCCACTCAACCATTCAACCCAAACCACTAACCATATACTTTCTTTTATAGACTCAAACTCACACAAATACAACTTGTGGTATTGGGAAAACCACGTGTTTCAAAACCATGAGTACACAAAACCATTGACCACTCATTTAATTCTTGATACTAAATTTTCACGTTTTGGTACTAAGTTTTCCAAATAATTAATTAATTATTCTATGTCTCTCACACATAAAATAACTAACCCAATGTTACATACAACTTTACAAGTGAAACGAAATAAATATTTAATGTAGATAAATGCATCCCCTAAGATGCACCACAAATAAATATTTATTTTACATAATTAATGTCGAGAGGCATTCTACAATGGCAACAAGGGGTGGAGTGTAATGGCATGAGTGTGTTAACAAAAATTCTTACCTTTTACCTTAAATTTGACATCCATTTACATGTCAAAATATTAATATTTAAATATTTTAAATAAATAGCAATTTAAAAATTATTTTATTTTGTTTGCATTGTTTATATTTTTATTTACTTAAGAGTTATTTTATTTTACTTTAGAATTTTAATTTACTTCCAAATTATTCTATTTTATTTTTTAAAAATATTTTTTTGGCTATGTTTTAATTTTTTTAAATCTAAAATTTTAGATAAATAAATAATATATACTTTATTTTTCTAAATTTTGAAAAGACTAACTTATGCATATATCATATAACTATTTTAAAAGTGTTATGTACTAGGATAGATATCTTAAATACATCTATCTTAACATATCAAATATACATAAAACATAAACTAAACAAAATAATGTAGATACAATAAAATATGTCCATGTACACAATAAATAAAATAGTGCTAATGTAAAATAAAATAGCTCAAAGTTATTCATAAAAAAACTCAAAGTAAATAAAAGAATTTCAAATTGATATCTGGGCATTTTTTTTAGATAGATTTTTGTAACATGACAAGAAGAAATTAAATTAAGAAAATACCTTCCTTCACAATTACAAAATAATGGAGGAGAAGCTCTTTTCATGTACACAATCCAACCAATCTTTTCCTACCATAACAAATCACCAAGCTCCACCAAAATTCACTCCAAAGCAATCTAGATTCAAGATTTCCATTTCATCTTTTTTTAAAGAGAAGAGGAAGAGAGAAAGGGTTTTACAAAAATGTAAGAAATGAGAAGTGAGGAAATAGGTTTTCTCTTTTCTTTTTTACCTTTTTCTTTTCATTTCTTTCTTTTTTTTTCTTTTCCAAATATTCATTTTGTTCTAAAATGACATTTTCACGAAAATCAATAATTAAAAATGATTAAATAGACTATACACTAATTTATTCTAATTGATACCTTTTCCATAGCTAGGAAATTAAATCAATTAAATTAAATTGCGTTTTAACTAGCAATTATTTTACTAAGTCAAATATCTTATTTCTATGAATAATTAAATTCATATAATTTCTTCTACCAAAATATAATAATGCAACAAACATTTTCCTACTAAGGCATAAATATTATCTTTTACATGCAAGTATTAAATATTCCGCAAATATGGTAAACATGCATTTCGAAATTGAGATAGGGAAAATGCTTATCAAACTTGCAAAAAACAATGACAACAAACCCTAGCTCCCAATGGAGTGCAAACTAGCTACAAAATCAATCAAATAAACATGAAATAAACTATGATTCTAAGCTAGCTATTGACTAATCTCTATTGTCCTCCTCAATCTCACCATTATGTTTTAAGATTTTGCATGTTTGCAACAATCTAGAGAAGCTCAAATGAGTGATTAGCAAGATTTTGGAGAGTGTATAGCATATTAGAGAGTTGTGAGTTAAGAGAGATGAAAAATGGTTGTAGAAATTGTTTTATAGAAGAACATGTTTGAATGAAGGGCTAGGATCTGATGTTGACTTTGGAGCAAAATGAAGGGTGGAGATCGATTAGGGTTTCCCTCCACTACAAGACAAGAGTGAATTTAAATATATGATGGGGTGTGAGGGGTTTTAAATTAAACAAATTTGTCCAATTTATTTAATTTATTTGAAGTGGGACATGTGAACCCTTAATTAAACAAATGCGATTTATTTAATTAAGCGGGTTATTTAAACAAATGTTTATTTGTTTAAATCAATTGAGTGAAGAGGGACATTAGAGTGTGAATAATTAAATAATCAATTAATTAAAATCAGTTATTTAATTATCGAAGAAACATAGACAAATGATTAGAAAGGAGGAAATTGAATTAATTAAATAATTAAAATTATTTAATTAATAGTTGAAATTGACATGAATGTGATGCTTGCGAGTGAAGGGGACATTTTTAAGTGTCTACATTTTGCCCCCTTTGATACAATGTCAATTCTGATGTTGTGTCAAAGAAAAATTCAAAAATATGCCCCGGACATGCTCTAGCGTGCCCCAGATGAAGCAGGATAGTGTGCCCCTTCGGGAAATTTGTCAAATTTAAAAAAAAAAATTCAAAAAATTTGGGAAATTTCCCGAAAAGTATGCCATCATGGTAGAATGAATAGAAGAAATGAAGATGCGAGAGAGAGAGAGAGAGATCGTGGAGGAATGAATTAGATTGGCTAGAAGAAAGGGAATTAGATCTTTCTTTGATAGATTTTTGAGCTTCTCACTTGCAATTTCTGCTTATCATCATAGAACTTATTATGTCAAGGGACAACAAACACAATGGCGTGACATAGGCCAAAGTGCGAAAATGTGATCCCTTGCGAAACAGGCACATGACAGACAAGGAATGCCTGACTCGAACTAGTAACCATGGTACCTTGTCAGAACATGTGATGAGATAACCCTGAGGTATGCAAGTCCTGATGCAAGGAAGCATTTATTCTTTCCCATGCATAGGATATCTTTGATTCACACCTAATGGAATCCCTATCACACGCAAGGAACCTAGTTGACCCAGTCATTTTGCCAAGACAAACCACAAATAGAAATCAAAGAAAAAGTCCCGCTCTATCCTCGCTTCTCTTCATCACTTAGGGACTACCTTGAGAAGCATAAGAAGGAGACTGAAAAATAATCCAGTAAAAGCAAAGATAGACTAGACCACCAAAGTCAACAGCCATTAGATCGTTTACCAAATGATATGTGTGTTTTGTTTGATTATGATTGGATGAGTAAGGCCTAGTTTCAGGATAAGAAGCATGTCGTATAAGACACCTGGCCCGGTTTCAACAATGCCCCTACCTATCTAAGGCAAGTGATAGGATTGTGACATTTCGTATAAGACATGTGGTATGGTTTCAAAAATGTCACAAGTTGTGAAAAATGTTTGGTATGTGCTGATTCAGGATGTATGAAGGATGGAACATGTCGTTTAAAGTGTAAATCTTGGTTTTGACTATGCTCCATGTGGCTGTTGATGCAGATTGTTCATGGCGAAGTTCAATTATCACCATGCGAGTGATGAGAAATGATTGCTTGGCTGTGCTTTTTTGATGAGCTATCTTGTTGACGCGCGAGGTTGCTTTTCCTGTGAAAGGTTGATTACTTTAGTCTACTCAAAGTGTCCATCTTGTTAAGGGATGAATTATTATGATAGTTGACTCGACAGGCCCTAAGGGATTGACCTAATGTCTCAGGGGCTTGTTAGAGACAGCCTTGCCTACGTGACAACGCAGAGACAACGTAGTTTGACCGAGTGGACTTTGGGTGACTTAAGACCTAAGGGTGGAATGCCTTGGGGGCTCATCGAAGATGGCCTTGCCTATGTGAAAGCTCAGAGGCATCGTAGTTTGACCACGTGGTTTTGACACAGTTTATTGCTTGGAATTTTTGGTTGATTATGTGATTTTTTTGTGATTTTCTACCATGTTTTTGATGTTTTTGGATTTTTGAGAATATTTGATGTTTTTGGATTTTTGAAAATATTTGATGTTTTTGGATTTTTGGAGTATTTGATTATTTTTGGATTTTTGAGATATTTGGATGTTTTTGGATGTGATTCAAATGTAAGATAAAGTGATAACACACACAAGTAAGCACACAAGCATGCACAAATGATTAAAAAACAAGGTATTGCCCCTGTCAAGTTGTAAACCAATGATTAAGTGATTGATTGATTGTGTCTGGTTTCAGGAAATGAAACATGTCGTATAAGACAATTGATTGAGTGATTGACACTAGTGTTGTTGGCCATGCGAATCAACACTAGGATTTGATTAATGATTGATTGATTAATTGATTTGGTTTACAACAAGGCTAGGATCAAAACCATTGATGCAATTGGATAATTTGACTTGATTGGTACGGATTGATGATGACTTGCATTTGGATTGTTGCTTGGAATTGATTTTGATTGGATGAATTGATTAGATTGGAATGAATTGATTTGAATTGGATTGGATGAATATGATTAGATAATTTGACAAGATTGATTGACTTGATTGGTATGGATTAAAGATTATTTGCATTTGAGTTTATTGCTTTGGAATTTTGATTTGATGATGATGATTTTTTTGTATTTTGAAATGTTTTTTATTTTTTTGGATTTTGAAATGTTGTGATTTTTTTTGGATTTTTGACATGTTTTGATTTTTTTTTTAAATTTGGAATGTTTTGATTTTTTTATGTTTTTGAAAATTTGGAATGGCATTGGATTACAATTTGGGTAGCCTTTTCGCTAGATACCAATAACAAGGGGAAACCAAGTCTAGGTGCAAGGAGGTAGGTAGGTGGGATGAATGGATAAAAGGATGGGTGATAAGGGATGGAATGGACGTACACGCAAGAGAGCAAGGATGTGATCTCCAAAGACTATGTCGCATAGGAATAACTTGCCCCATTTTAGGTGTAATACTTAGAATTTGACAATGCAAAGCTTATGAAAATAGGATAACGATATGATTGGTTTGAAAAGGATGAGGTATATCAAGAGTTTTTCCAGAGCCTATTTCAACATTGTGCCCCCAATCTTTATAAGATCAAAAAATGAGGAAGGGTGGATGAATGGATTCAATAAGATAAGAATGTGTGCATAATGGATAAGGATGGTAAAATAGGATATGAAATGGTATGATGGAAATGATAGTGTGGTATGGATGAGACAATGTGTCCCCAAGTGTAAGTGACATAGAAGATCAACCTACACATGACACATGTTTGCCAAGTTTCATCATGGTACTTATCTAAGGCACCACCAAGGGTGGTTTTCACCATTGGACGAAGGGATTTACTTTACTTTTTTTGATTTTTTTTTTACTTTTTTTACTTTTTTTGAATGGGATAGGTGGATATGAAAAGAAGGGACTCAAGTGTCTAGTTTCACAAAAGTTGATAATGTCCCATTAGAGATAGAGGCCATCGCAAATGGACCATGTCAAATGTCATTATGCTTATCGATGTTGGTAAGGGATTGCATGAAAGGGAGATGGATTAGGTAGATAGTGGATTATGAAATGTTTATCTAGGAAACATAGTGGATTATGATGTGGATTATGTAGGGCTAACGCACAAGGATGGATGAAAGGCTTATGAAAAATCCTGGACCATAGGAAGGTGATAGGTGAAATATGTAGGATAATGAATGAAAGATGTGGAGATGGAGGTATATGGGAATGTTGTGGAATGGAAGGGGACCGTGACTAGTAATTGCGCACACCATGATCAACATTGAAGATTATGATTGGAAGGTGGTGTAGGAAGCAATGGAGATGTTCGCTTAGGGGATGAATGATGGAGTGCTTTAGGTACCCACATAGACTTAGAATTTTTATGATTTTTATTTTGGATGTGGGATTTGTATATGGAATGTGAATTTTGGGATGACTGGATGGAAGAGAATGGTTGGGATTTTTGGGAGGTGGATGCCTCTTTTGACATGATTTCTTTTTTCTTAGGTACCCAAACCATTTTAGTTTTTGACTTTTGCTTTGGAGGTATGGGCTTGGATAGCTTTTTGGATAGATTTTTCTTTGACTTTTTGTATTTGTGCTCTAAGGCATGAGGATCCTTAGGATTTTTGGCTTTATGGATAGAGGCATCCAAATGTTTATTTTTGAATCACATGGGTTTGGTGGAATGAGTGGAAGATTCATATTTAGACAATATGTGCATTTGTTGGTCATGATTAGGAATTTGAGGGAATGAGTAAATGGATGGATTTGGCGTTGGGAGAAGTGGTGGTAAAGTGGATGGTGGGATATTAGGAGTTGGAAGTAGTGGAGGTAAATTGGATGGTGGAAGGTGTATGGTCACATGCTTTTGACACTTGTAGGATGATGGAGGTGGAATGGCAACATATGTCTTAGGGGTATGATAAGATTTGTGGTGGAAAGTAGTAGACTTTGGATGCATGGAGGAATTACCAACATCTTTAGATTGCTTACCTTGGGGTGTATATCCAAGGCCATATAAGCGTGGAGGAATGTTGACATGGATGGGCTCCAAAATACCTTCTTCATGAAGGCCTAAGCCTTTACCTTGGTAATTCATGTTTTGGAGTATGTGATGGACTATGGGACTAGGTGTGCTTTGGACATTAGACTTGAGTTCATTATTGGATGGAGAAGGTGAAGTGATGGACAAAGGTTGTTGTTTTCCTAAGGAAGAACACTCATGAATGAAGGTGGACAGGCCAAGGGGATATGTTGGTGGTTTTGAAATGGGATCGGTAATAGATGAGAAAGGATCATTAGGATCTTGATTAACATTATGTTCACCAAGATCCAATATATTTGTTTGATCTTCTATGTATGCTTGGGAGCCATGTGTCTCATCATGAGGAGAGGATGCTTGTGGATCATGGATAGGTGGAGTGATAAGCTCTTGACCATGGAATGCATAAAGTGAACTAAGAGGGTCATCGTGCTCTTCTTGATCATAAAAGGGATCTTGATCAAAGATGGGAGCTTGATCACGAATAGGATTAGGTGTGCTATGAATGGGATCATTAGAGGGGCTTTGATCTTGATTTGGACGAGGGGTTAATGTTTCCTCATGCTTAGGATTATACTCTTGACATATCTCTTGACTTTGAGTGGAAGTGGAAGTGGAGGACTCTTGGAGAGGCTTGACATGTTCTGGACCACATGGTGGGGTTGAAGGGATGGACATGATGTTTGAGGACTCTTTGATTGGATTAGGGATAGGTGTTTGACATGGAGATAGGTTGTTCCTTGCTAGTAGCCAATGGATCACATACTGTGCAAGTGTAAGTGTGGATGGACAATACAGTGGATGGATAATGAGGGATGAAGTATTAGGTTGAGTGGAAAGTTCCCATGGTGGTGGAATAAAAGGGATGGAAGGTGTTGGCTTTAGATTTTGACTTTGATTAGGTGGAGGATCAAATGGATTGCATGGATTGGTGGATTTGGGTAACTCCACATGTTTACTTTTGTAATGTTTGACCTTAGGGCATGAAGTTGGAGGATTAGGTGATGGTAAGGGTAGTGAATGGATCACATGAACTAGGTTGATCTCTCCCTTGTCAAAGGTGACATTAGTATCCAAAGGAATTTTATCTTGTTGCAAAGATGGACTTAGGCTCATATGTGTTTGTTGTGGAATGAATTTATAAGTTGATGTGGCATTGACATAATAGGAAGTGGGATTGGTTGATGTGGCATTGACTTGATAGGTGGATGGACTAGGTTGGTATGAAGTGGAGCAGTTTGACACATAGGATTGAGGTGGAATGTGTTGTTTATGTGGTGGTTGTGTTGGTTGAATTTGACAAGTGGCAATGAATTGTTGGGCTTGGACTAGGAGGTGTTGGATTTGGGGTGATTGGATTTGTTGAAATTTTTGAAAGAGGGCTTGAAGTCTTTGTATGGTTAGTTGGTAGGGCTTGGGGTACTTGGTGAAGTGTTTGAATGAGGTCTTGTAGATCAGGTGCTAGGACTTCATTTTCAAATGTTGGCATGGTGTCACACATGTGTTTAAGTCTTTGCATTTCATCTTGTTCCTTAAGATATGCAACACAGTTCATGTCATCATTGGAAGTAGGAGGAGGGGCCCCTCAAAGTATAAGTTTGGGCTTATGATTAGGCATAGGATTCCTAAGGACTAAGACCATTTTTACAAGTGCTTGATTAGGACTAGGTTGATGATGTGGGGTGATTAGGAATGATTAGGATTGATGTTGTTTGGATATGATTGGATGATGTCTAATGATTAGAATGATGTTGATTAGATAATGTAGAATGACAAGAATAGGATTAGGATGAGGTGTAATGATTAGGAATGGTGATTTGGATGGATTAGGATAATGATTAGAATGATGTTGATTGGATTAGAAAGAGGATGATGATGTGTAATGATTAGGGTAGATAGAATATGATTAGGGATGATACGATTGGATGAGGTGATTAGGATGAAAATGATAAGGAGGATTGTGTAAGAATGATTAGGATAGGATGAAGGTTGAATGATGAAGATATGATAAGAATGTGATTAAGATATGATGACTTGGAATGAATATGTGGACAAGAATGTTTAGGGTGATGGTTAAGCAAGCACTTGAAGAAGACACATCAAACATAGAAGACACTTGGCAATCTAATTGGTTGTGACTTGACTTGGGGAGTGTAAATGTGTATGTTCGGGGGCATTCTAACCCCAAATTTCCACAGGTCTTATCACAATTCGAGAACAATTCACACACATAAGACAATTCCTATCCTAAATTCAATGGCTGATGGCAGTTTGTTCAAGCCCACAACTTGGAATCTCTGACTCAAATTCAAACACACTAATTTATGAGTGTGTCGATTATATTGTCTTTGCGAGAATGGATAGGGGCCTCCTGCACTGGAAGGATGACGCAATCACCCTTTCCCTGAAAAGCTATGTATAGCTTATACTAAGCCAAGATTTCCCATCTCATCTCTAGGGAACCATATGGTGAGAATATAGAGAGGATTCTATGTTCTCTTGCCTTTCACAAACTTCCACAAGGTCAAAAAGGGTGGCCTCCAATCTAAAGGTGTCTAGTAATTGTTCGGGGGATCGGCACGTTACGAGCGTCCAACAAGCTACTTAAAGCTTTAACTAGTCCTACTAGGAGTCTCATATACGCAAGGTACACCTCCGTTCAAACTAGCACTGTACGGTAAGAGTTAATACCGGTTAAGACTTGGCTTTCACCTTATCAATTTTTTATATAGTGGACCGAATGAAAGTATCGCTTGAGGTTGTTCCCTTGGGGTGAGTACCTCTTTTCCCACCAAGGCAGGCCTCTCTAAAGGATTACAAAAGCAACGCAAGTGCAAATACTTTTGATCTCCAAGTTCATACGATGATGCAAGGAGAGAGAATACACATTTGACTTGGCCACCCTAGGCAAAGTTCATTAACCTTTAGATTTTAGGTGTGGTGTGATTTATGCAAATGTTGTGAAGAGATTTTGATTCCCAAGATCACCAACGGTGTGAGGGAAGAGCATACACTTCTTCACAACATAAACAAAACCACCAAGCAAAGAAGACAAATGATTCTTTTTAAACCCCAAAATATGTGTGAAAACAACAAGCCAATGTTCTTTTTAATGCACCAAATCGAAATGTTCTGATGATAGAAAATCACACACACAAGAATGAAAGGAACCCTGCATCAAATTCGTTAGTAGTTTCTATCAAGAGTCTTCTCCCAATGAGTGCCATAAGCTGCAAATCAGAAATCAGTAGTAGAAAATATCCTATCAAAGTGTGCAAAACATAAATAATCAAGTAAACACCCCCTTTGAAAGCCACCAAGTCAAAAAGCTCAAGAAAGTGAATCTAGAAAATATCTGAAAAGATTAATCAGTTATAGCAAAATAGATAGTAGAATAAGAAAGTTCAGGAGATTCTAAACAGTTTCAAAAAACAAATCGTCAAAATTTGATAAAAAATGCTCAAGATATGCGCGTTCAAAGTTGTAAAACAATATTGACTTTGACCAAAAAATTACTTGATAAAATGACACTGTAACCTGAAACTAACCTCACCAATGTAAAGTTGGTTGAATCCTCTTTCCAACACCATAAATTTCATGAAATTTCATTACCGTATGACTAAGTTATGAATGTTTGAAAAAAAGTGCCTATTAGGGCATGTGGAGGCAAAGAGGGGTCTAGCTTACAGTTTACACAGACCGCTAACAGTCACTGTTTCTCTGGTCACATGGGCAGTTAGCACTAGGAGGTTAATATTTTATTCTAATGGTTGAGATTAGCCCCTGGTCGGTCATATGACCAAGGGCTGGAAGAAAAAATTAAAAAAAAGGAAAAGAAGAGGCGAAGGGGCCAATTGCCTATCCCGCGGTCACCCAAGTGACAAAGGCCTATGGTCGAGGAGCCTAAAGCCCTAATAGTCAGCACCCCAAAGTTTGAGGAGCTTAAAGCCCTAACCACCGAGGGCTTAAATCCCTAATGCCTGTGTTGAGTGAGGGAGGCCGATAGTTTGAAGACAACCGGAGCTAAACCGACGACGATTGAAACTAGACTAGTGGCAATCGGTGGTATGTATGCAGAGCGAGGGATCCTTAGTGGCAACTGGGGTTTGGTCGCCGCTAATGGTGGTGATGCAGAGGTAACTGGGGGTGGCAACCTCAGTCTTGAGTGGATATCGTGCTGGAGGACGAGTGGTAGGAAGTATGGTGATGGCTCAAGCGGAGGGAAAATGAAACACGAGCGACAGAGGGGTTTGAGAGCTACAGAGAGGCAGATACATAGGCGGCGACCAGATGATGGGAAGTGGCAACTATGGTTCACATGAAATCGACATGATGTGAGTGGGATTGTGACCAAGGTCTTACAGAGGCAGTTAAGGTGGCCCAAAGGCGGCGACAAAGTTTACCAGGGATGGTGACCGGGTGTTTAAGGACAATCGATGGGGATTTCAATGGGCGGCGGTTAGGTTTCTAGAAGCGGTGGGTTTTGGAACCGGTGGCGGTGATTGGTCTGTCAACGGTGGTGATGGGGGATTTCAGGACTACAACAGGGGACTTTGAGGACAATGACAAGAGGGTTTTAGCTGGTCGATTTAGGGTACCTGCAACACAATATAAACCACAAACACTAAAACCTGTAACCAAAATCAAAACATTCAAACCTACAACAAGAGCATAAAACTTGCAATACCAGAACACAGAGATGGGTAAAATGGGTCCATACGGTACGGACTGTACCCTAAAAAAATTTAAAAATTTTCAAGTAGCTAAAAATGACAAATTTTATATGCTTCCTAGGGTTTTCGGGCCTCCCGAACTCAATGGTGAGGTCTGATTTGACCTAGGAAGCCACATGCAAGAGTCAATTACCAAATCTCAACAGAAATGGCAAATTAGTAAGCGTTTCACATCAGGTTCACCAAAATGAGATAGGATTTAAACTTTCAAGCATGCAGAAAACAAGCTACAACAAACCCTAGCTCCTAATGGAGTGCAAACTAGCTAAGAAAACAGTCAAATAAACATAAAATAACTAAGATTCTAAGCTAACATTTGACCTATCTCCATTGTTCTCCTTAATTTTGCCATTTGTTCTTAGATTTTGCAAGCTTGCAATGACCTTGAGAAGCTCTAGTGAGTATTTGAACAAAATATCAGAGAGTGTACAATAGATTAGAGAGCCGTGAGCTAAGAGAGATGAAAAATGGCTATAGAAATTGTTTTATAGAAGAGCATGTTTGAATGAAGGGCTAGAATCTGATGTTGACTTTGGAGAAAAATGAAGGGTGGAGATCGATTAGGGTTTCCCTCCACTACAAGACAAAAGTGAATTTAAAATTCAAAAATATGATGAGGTGTGAGGGGTTTTAAATTAAATAAATTTGTCCAATTTATTTAATTTATTTAAAGTGGGACATGTGAACCCTTAATTAAACAAATGAGATTTATTTAATTAAGTGGGGTATTTAAACAAATGTTTATTTGTTTAAATCAATTGAGCGAAGAGGGAAATTAGAGTGTGAATAATTAAATAATCAATTAATTAAAATCAATTATTTAATTATAGAAGAAACATAGACAAATGATTAGAAAGGAGGAAATTGAATTAATTAAATAATAGTTGAAATTGACATGAATGTGATGTTTGCGAGTGATGGGGATATTTTTAAGTGTCTACAAAAATAACTTTAAATCCAATCAAAAGATAAATTAAATAAAGGCAAAGGACTCAACCACACTTTACAAGTTTTCACAACATACGAATTTTGGAATTGCTACCAATTTGGATTCATATTAACACAAGAATTGCTACTGATTTGGATTCATATTAACACAAGAATTGCTACCGATTTGGATTCATATTAACACAAGGATAAATACAAGGACTAAGTATGGTGAATGGTGAAATGTAATCCATGTCAACTTTTCCACATACCAACCATTGGTCTAACACCAGTAAATTTCTTACACACTCAAGTCACACATCGGGCATGCTTGCTCCACATAATAATAGTTGGCGAAACATAATAAAATTCTAATGTGGTATAATCATAACATAATATTAAAACATTACATCTAATTGTAAATCATTTTTTACTAACATGATCTAGGAACAAGATGCATAACCAACTATAGTCCATGACGTTAAACAATTATAACTAGTATATTTATATTTAAAATATTCCGCAAATATGTTAAACATGTATTTTGAAATAAATTTAAATCCAGTGCAAAAGATAAATTAAATAAAGGCAAAGGACTCAACCACACTTTACGAGTTTTCACAACATACGAATTTTGGAATCGCTACTGATTTGGATTCAGATTAACACAAGGATTTACAAGGACTAAGTACGGTGAATGGTGAAACGTAATCCATGTCAACTTTTCCACATACCAACCATTAGTCTAACACCTGTAAATTTCATACACACTCAAGTCAAACATCGGGCATACCTGCTCCACATAATAAAACTGGCGAAACATAATAAAATTACCCAGTGTGGTATAAATCATAACATAATATTAAATCATCACATCTAATTGTAAATCATTTTGTACTAACATGATCTAAGAACAAGATGCATAACCAACTATAGTCCATGATGAATTTAATAAGTGGAAATGAATTGTTGGGCTTGGACTAGGAGGTGTTGGATTTGGGGTGATTGGATTTGTTGAAATTTTTGAAAGAGGGCTTGAAGTCTGTGTATGGTTGGTTGGTCTAGGGGTTGGGGTACTTGGTGAAGTGTTTGAATGAGGTCTTGTAGCTCAGGTGCTAGGACTTATTTTTTAAATGTTGGCATGGTGTAACAAATGTGTTTAAGTCTTTGCATTTCATCTTGTTCCTTAAGGTATGCAACATAGTTCATGTCATCATTGGAAGTAGGAGGAGGGGCCCCTCGAAGTATAAGTTTGGGCTTATGATTAGGCATAGGATTGCTAAGGACTAAGACCATTTTGACAAGTGTTTGATTAGGACTAGGTTGATGATGTGGGGTGATTAGGATGTGATTAGGATTGATGTTGTTTGGAGATGATTGGATGATGTGTAATGATTAGAATGATGTTGATTGGATAATGTAGAATGACAAGAATATGATTAGGAATGGTGATTTGGATGGATTAGGATAATGATTAGAATGATGTTGATTGGATTAGAAAGAGGATGATGATGTGTAATGATTAGGGTAGATAGAATATGATTAGGGATGATATGATTGGATGAGGTGATTAGAATGAAAATGATAAGGAGGATTGTGTAAGAATGATTAGGATAGGATGAAGGTTGAATGATGAAGGTATGATAAGAATGTGATTAGGATATGATGACTTGGAATGAATGTGTGGACAAGAATGTTTAGAGTGATGGTTAAGCAAGCACTTGAAGAAGACACTTGGCAATCTAATTGGTTGTGACTCTTGACTTGGGGAGTGTAAATGTGTATGTTCGGGGGCGTTCCAACCCCAAATTTCCACAGGTCTTATCACAATTGGAGAAAAATTCACACATAAGACAATTCCTATCCTAAAGTCAATGGCTGATGGCAGTTTGTTCAAGCCCACAACTTAGAATCTCTAACTCAAATGCAAACACACTGATTTATGAGTGTGTCGATTATATTGTCTTTGCGAGAGAGAATGGATAGGGGCCTCTTGCACTGGAAGGATGATGCAATCACCCTTTCCTCAGAAAGCTATGTATAGCTTATGCTAAGCTGAGGTTTCCCATCTCATCTCTAGGGAGCCATATGGTGAGAATCTAGAGAGGATTATGTGTTCTCTTGCCTTTCACAAACCGCCACAAGGTCAAAAAGGGTGGCCTCCAATCTAAATGTGTCTAGTAATTGTTCGGGGGACTAGCACGTTACGAGCATCCAACAAGCTACTTAAATCTTTAACTAGTCCTACTAGGAGTCTCATGTACGCAAGGTACGCCTCCGTTTGAACTAGCACTGTACGGTAAGAGTTAATATCGGTTAAGACTTGGCTTTCGCCTTATCCTTTTTTTTATATAGTGGACCGAACGAAAGTACCGCTTGAGGTCATTCCCTTAGGGTCAGTACCTCTTTTCCCACAAAGGCGGGCCTCTCTAAAGGATTAAAAAAGCTATGCAAGTGCATATGCTTTTCATATCCAAGTTCATACGATAATGCAAGTAGAGAGAATACACATTTGACTTGGCCACACTAGACAAAGTTCATTAACCTTTAGATTTTAGGTGTGTGGTGTGATTTATGCAAATGTTGTGAAGAGATTTTGATTCCCAAGATCACTAAGGGTGCAAGGGAAGAGCATACACTTCTTCACAACATAAACAAAACCACCAAGCAAAGAAGACAAATGATTCTTTTTAAGCCCCAAAATATGTGTGAAAACAACAAGCCAATGTTCTTTTTAATGCACCAAATCAAAATGTTCCTATGATAGAAAATCCCACACACAAGAATGAAAGGAACCCTACATCAAATTCGTTAGTAGTTTCTATCAAGAGTCTTCTCCCAATGAGTTCCATAAGCTGCAAATCAGAAATCAGTAGCAGACAATATCCTATCAAAGTGTGCAAAACATAAATCATCAAGTAAACACCCCCTTTGAAAGCCACCAAGTCAAAAAGCTCAAGAAAGTGAATCTGGAAAATATCAGAAAAGATTAATCAGTTACATTAAAAATAATAGCAGCATCAAAAAGTTCAAAAGATTCTAAACAGTTTCAAAAAAAAATCGTCAAAATCCAATAAAAAATGCTCAAGATATGGACGTTCAAAGTTGTAAAATAATATTGACTTTGACCAAAAATTTACTTGATAAAATGACACTGTAACCTACAACTAACCTCACCACTACAAATTTGGCTGAATCCTCTTTCCAACACTGCAAATTTCATGAAATTTTGTTACAACATGACCAAGTTATGAATGTTTGAAAAAAAGTGCCTATTAGGGCATGTGGAGGCAAGGAGGGGTCTGGCTGACAGTTTACACAGATCGCTAACAGTCACTGTTTCTCTGGTCACATGGATGGCTAGCACCAAGAGGTTAATGTTTTATTCTAGTGGTTGAGATTAGCCCCTAGTCGGTCATATGAATAGGGGCTGGAAGAAAAAATTAAAAAAAAAGGAAAAGAAGAGGTGAAGGGGCCCATTGCCTACCCCACAGTCACTCAAGTGACCGAGGCCTATGGCCAAGGAGCCTAAAGCCCTAACAGTCAGTGGCCCCAAAGTTTGAGGGGCTTAAAGCCCTAACTGCCGAGGTCTTAAATCCCTAATGCCTCTGTTGAGTGAGGGAGGCCGATAGTTTGAAGACAACAGGAGCTAAACCGACGATGATCGAAACTAGACTAGTGGCAATCGGTGGTATGTATGCAGAGCAGAGGATCCTTAGTGGCGACTGGGGTTTAGTCGCCACTAATGGTGGCGATGCAGAGGTAACTAGGGGCAACGACCTCAGTCTTGAGTGGAGATCGTGGTGGAGGAGGAGCGATAGGAAGTACGGGGATGGCTCAAGCGGAGGGAAAATGAAACACGGGCAACAGAGGGTTTTGAGAGCTACAGAGAGGCAGATACATAGGCGGCGACCAAACCATGGGAAGTGGTGACTATGGTTCACATGAAATCGATAGGATGTGAGCGGGGTTGCGACCAAGGTCTTACAAAGGCGGTTAAGTTGGCCCAAAGGTGGCGACAAAGTTTACCAGGGATGGTGACAGGGTGTTTAAGGACAGTCGACGGGGATTTCAATGGGTGGCGGTTAGGTTTCTAGAAGTGGTGGATTTTGGAACCGGTGGCGGCGATCGGGCTGTCAGCGGTGGCGACGGGGGATTTCAAGACTGCAACAGGAGACTTTGAGGACAACGACCAGAGGGTTTTAGGTGGTCGATTTAGGGTACCTACAACAAAATAAAACCTGCAACACAATATAAACCACAAACACTAAAACCTGCAACCAAAATCAAAACATTAAACCTGAAATAAGAGCATAAAACCTGCAATCACAGAACACAAAGATGGGTAAAACGGGTCCGTACGATACGGACTATACCCTAAAATTTTCAAAAAAATTCAAGTAGCTAAAAATGACAAATTTTATATGCTTCCTAGGGTTTTCGAGCCTCCCGAACTCAGTGGTGAGGTCCGTTTTGACCTAGGAAGCCACATGCAAGAGTCAATAACCAAATCTCAACAGAAATGGCAAATTAGTAAGCCTTTCACGTCAGGTTCACCAAAATGAGATAGGATTTAAACTTTCAAGCATGCAGAAAACTAGCTACAACAAACCCTAGCTCCAAATGGAGTGCAAACTAGCTAAGAAAATAGTCAAATAAACATAAAACAACTAAGATTCTAAGCTAACATTTGACCTATCTCCATTGTTCTCCTTAATTTTGCCATTTGTTCTTAGATTTTGTAAGCTTGGAATGACCTTGAGAAGCTCTAGTGAGTGATTGAGCAAAATATCAGAGAGTGTACAACAGATTAGAGAGTCGTGAGCTAAGAGAGATGAATAATGGTTGTAGAAATTGTTTTATAGAAGAGCATGTTTGAATTAAGGGCTAGGATTTGATGTTGACTTTGGAGCAAAATGAAGGGTGGAGATCGATTAGGGTTTCCCTCCACTACAAGACAAGAGTGAATTTAAAATTCAAAAATATGATGAGGTGTGAGGGGTTTTAAATTAAATAAATTTGTCCAATTTATTTAATTTATTTGAAGTGGGACATGTGAACCCTTAATTAAACAAATGAGATTTATTTAATTAAGTGGGGTATTTAAACAAATGTTTATTTGTTTAAATCAATTGAGAGAAGAGGGACATTAGAGTGTGAATAATTAAATAATCAATTAATTAAAATCAATTATTTAATTATAGAAGAAACATAGACAAATGATTAGAAAGGAGGAAATTGAATTAATTAAATAATAGTTGAAATTGACATGAATGTGATGTTTGCGAGTGAAGGGGATATTTTTAAGTGTCTACAGAAATAACTTTAAATCCAATCAAAAGATAAATTAAATAAAGGCAAAGGACTCAACCACACTTTACAAGTTTTCACAACATACGAATTTTGGAATTGCTACCAATTTGGATTCATATTAACACAAGAATTGCTACTGATTTGGATTCATATTAACACAAGGATAAATACAAGGACTAAGTATGGTGAATGGTGAAATGTAATCCATGTCAACTTTTCCACATACCAACCATTGGTCTAACACTTGTAAATTTCTTACACACTCAAGTCAAACATTGGGCATACCTGCTCCACATAATAATAGCTGGCAAAACATAATAAAATTCCAATGTGGTATAAATCATAAAATAATATTAAAACATTACATCTAATTGTAAATCATTTTTTACTAACATGATCTAGGAACAAGATGCATAACCAACTATAGTCCATGACGTTAAACAATTATAACTAGTATATTTATATTTAAAATATTCCGAAAATATGGTAAACATGTATTTCGAAATAAATTTAAATCCAGTGCAAAAGATAAATTAAATAAAGTTAAAGGACTCAACTACACTTTACGAGTTTTCACAACATACGAATTCTAGAATCGCTACTGATTTGGATTCAGATTAACACAAAGATTTACAAGGACTATGTACGGTGAATGGTGAAACGTAATCCATGTCAACTTTTCCACATACCAACCATTAGTATAACACCTGTAAATTTCACACACACTCAAGTCAAACATCGGGCATACCATCTCCACATAATAATAAATTGCGAAACATAATAAAACTTGCGAAACATAATAAAATTACCCAGTGTGGTATAAATCATAACATAATATTAAATCATCACATCTAATTGTAAATCATTTTGTACTAACGTGATCTAGGAACAAGATGCATAACCAACTATAGTCCATGATGTTAAACAATTATAACTAGTATATTTATATTTAAAATAATATATCTAAAGTACACCGAGGGATATCTTTTTTTCCATAGTTTCTTTGATTTTCTCACTTTTTTTTTCCTTCAATCGTTTGCAATTTCTTTTTTGGTTTTTATTTTTTATTTTTTCCATTTTTTTTTTGTTCCATAGTTTTTGTGATTTTCTCCAGTTTTTCCTCCTTCAACGGTTTTTAATTTCTTTTTTGGTTTTTTTATTTTTATTTTTTATTCTATATATTTAGAGGGAAAATGAGTGCTCTCATCTCCACCCCACTGTGATTGTAGAACGCCTCGTGGCATAATAATCATAGTTATATAATTGATGCAAGACAAACCCCATAGATTTCAGAGCTTATAGCTTTCTAGTGCTTAGGTGAGAGCTTAGTGCCTTATAGGAGCTTTCGACTTGCAGAGATGTTGATTCTAGTGCATAGGCATCGAGACGAGCGTGTGAAGACCTATGGGAGACCAGCGGGAGTGGCAAGAGTGGTAAGTGCCCTAAAACGTGCCTTTTGATGCATTTATTAGGTCATTATTGTGGTTTTTTAGATTTTTTGCCAGAGGTGAGCTTTCAGGGTTTGGCGCCTTTGGTGCTTTTTGAAGCGCCTTTGGCTAAATAAAGTGCATATGCAAGGCGCAACTGCATCTTTGGCAGAAATAAAGCACTTTTGGTCACTTAGAAATAGGTATAGGAACAAAGCGTCTTTGGCAGATTTCGAAGCGCCTTTGGTGTGCAGACAAGCACCTATGGCGCGTAGTCAGGCATGTTAGGTGGAGAAATAAAGCGCCTATGAATAATAGTTAAGCACATATGGTGAACAGTTAGGCGCCTTTAGCAAACAGTTAGGCACTTTTGGCTTTTCTAAAGTTTTGGCCCACTTTGACTTAGGTTGACTAGGTTTAGTTAGGTTAACTAGGGTAGACTTAAGATTTTTCTCTGCGTGACCTAGTGTTTGACTAGCTTTGATTGAGGTTGACTAAGATTTGACTTAGTTTTTTTTGTAAGTAGTTTTGAGCCAAACATATGCAAAGGATAACAACGTGACTTGTGGATGTAGGTTGCCTTACCACCATTGGCATCTAGGGAGACACACTTCGTGGATGTAGCTGAGGTAGTCCAGCTAGACTGAGAGGACATATTTCTTGAGGTTATGGGATTATGGCATGTAGCCCATCTGACATCGATCAGGGCTAACCTCTCATTGATGACAGCTTTAGTTGAGAGGTGGCACAGTGAAACATCTTCCTTTCATTTCCCCATAGGCGAGGCCACTATCACACTAGAGGATGTATGGCACATCCTCAGGGTTTCTATTTATGGTGCTCGAGTAGACTATGACACTGAGAGGGGTGAGGGTGGCATGAGAGAGGTGTTCACGAATGATGACCTTGGTGTGCAGGATCATGAGATCAGGTGGGCTCGCATGCCTAGTCTCTGTGACAGGATCTGGTGGATCATAGTGGCATTGATTGGAGGGTTCCTAGTACCAGATAGACTTTCGAGATGATTATTAGTTGGATGGGGAATGATGCTATCTGGGATGTTCACTCATGGGATCAGATATGCATGGGGACCTTGTGTTTTGGGTTAGCTGTACTATGATTTACACGACTGTGCTTACAGCTCTTGGAGTAGCCTATTAGCAGGGGTTACCTTATTACACATGTGGGCTTGGGAGCATATCCTAATTTTGCAACCGAGCTCGCCTCGTCACCGATAGGCACGCGAGCCATTTGTGTTTCTATATGAGGCTGCCTTGACACAAAGGTGAGTTTGGTGCTATTTCCTACTGGAGGAGATAGATCGACAGGATGGACATGTTTGTATGGTGTCCATGGCAGGACTATGAGCCTTGGGATGATGATGTAGAGTAGCTGGTCTACTGTAGGCAAGCCAAATATTTGTTTGGGAATAGCGTTCACACTATTGAGCGCTACTACCAGAGAGGGTACTACAACAATTTGGACTGCCCCATCCGGAGCTAGTTGGAGATGCCATGCATCAGTGGTCTTGGAGAGAGCTAGGAGATTAGGGACCCAAGATTGTTGGAGCACAACATTGACAGAGCTACAGGGACTTGCCCCAATTATGTGGGACTGGATTCTCAGAGAGGTTGACCGTGGTACCACTCCAAAGTACGATGCTTATTGGTTACAGCACAGGCCAGTCAGGTTTACCTAGAGCACTTGGTGTAGAAGGAGAGATGGCGGGCCCCAGACAGGAGGCTAGAGCATGCAGAGCTGCTAGGGGGAGATAGGGCAGAGGACATGCACAGGACCTAGGATAGGGGCAGCAGCCTGATGTGGAGATGGTAGATGTAGAGGCACCACAACAGGTGGAGCAACATGTAGAGACAGAGATGGAGCAGGTTACGAGGCTATTGCGGGAGGAGACGGTGAGGCAAACTTGCCTAGAGCTTAAATTTATTTGGATGAGGAGAGAGAGAGACTTTGCCCGTGGGGATACCCAACAGGTAGAGGCATAACTGCAAGCAATAGTAGCAGTAGCGCCACCACCACCACCAGTAGACGACAGGGTTGTAGTCAGGCTTACAACTGAGAGGGATGTTGCCATTCAGGCACGGTTAGCAACTGAGTCTACTGTACAGAGATTGACAGAGGAGAAAGATACAACAAGGGTAGCCTTGGGGACAGACTAGGCCATAGTGATACTAGCAGGAGAGTTGACAGTTGCAACCCACAAGGCAGAGTACTACAGAGGATCGTATTACGGGGTTGTTCCTACAGATCAGAGACAATCTAGTTTAAGGGAGTGGAGCATATTTGGGGCTACATCCTCCCGGAGATTAGGGTGGTCAGGCTCATCAGTTATGGGTCCACCCAGACACTCACATGGAGGGAGACCATTTGGTGGGGCGTAGGGATCTCAACAGCCTGTAGAGATCTCTACACACATATCTGAATAGAGCATGATATAAATATGCATATTGTATTAGTTTTGTATCAGCTATGTATTTATTTTGATTATGATGCCTGCGAGCATCTAATGTATATTTTGACAGCTCATGATAGCCATGATGTACTATATGATTCATTTTTTATGTACATGGTGTATACACTGAACACGACTACTTTTGTTTGATGACCTTCATTTGTGTGTGTGTGTGTGATGATCTATGATTCATGAGATGTTTATGGATGTTCATGCTTATGATGATGTTTGATTTCTATATGCTATGGATGTGATGACATTGTACTTATGATTATGGACTCATGTGATGATGTTTACGCCTATAGATGTATAGATGTGATGACATTATGATATGATTATGGATTTATATGATGACATGTTTTATGCTTATAGATGTATGGATTTATGTGATGACATACTTATGATGTGTATAATCATGATGCCTAACATGTGGTTTTGCAAGTATGTAGAAGAATTTCATGATAGATAGAAGAAATGAGATAGAATAGAAAATAATAGATAATTGATCGATCTTTGTATGAAAACTATATTGTAATTTTGGATGTATGGATGGGTGTATGGATAGCTTGTTGCAACGGTTTCACAAATATTTATAAAGAACAATCTTGGATTTTGATATAGCACATGGATAGTATGCAACCAAGGTATATAAGACCAAGGCGCCCAGATATTCGATGCAAGGACATTGACTCTACAAACACATGGTTTGAACTTATATTTACTAGACATAATATAACCTAGTTGGAAATGAGCCATAGTCTTTAACATATAATAAACTTTATACATAAAATGCAAAAGAATATTAACATGTAAGATGCTAGGTTGTAACATGCACACAAGATAAATATTAGTCATAGTAAGATGATAAGAACATCCCACAAACACATCATACGAAATAAATGACTATGCCCCAATCCATATTGCATCGCCACATACCAAGATATAGATAAATCAAGGTAGCTTTGAATAAGTATTATAAAGGAACAAAAGATAAACTAAAAAGAAATTGACTGACTAATAAAGTAAACACACAACCAACATATTCTCTTGCCAAAGAGGTTGCTCAGGGTAGATAGATAGATGAAGCCTTATTGTAGGAAAGATATATCCATTAAAGGCTACTGGTCTGATCTATGATAGACAGATTGATATAGCAAATGTGGCAAGCGGTATGTAGGACAACATATGGCTCTAGGAGTAGTCTCTTTGCTTTGGGTTTGGTAAGTACTTGAGCTCTCAAAGGATGCATAGTTCATTTTCTGCTTGACTTAGTCAAGTCTAGGTGGTAGGATGGAGAGTGATAAATGGAAGACGGGAGAGATGGAAGTGTTGATGGATTGGGATGAAGAATGATGAATCGTATGTGTCTGAGTACTGGATATTTCCTTCGTATTCCAAACTGCCTACATACCCTGTATCCATAGGATCAAGGCACATTATGATGAAGATAATTATGATAATATGTAGTTCTAGGTAGAGTGATGAGATGGGGTGAAGTGTTATGAGAATGTTTAGGTGAAATGATGACATCTTATGTACCTGAGTAGTGGATACTTCCTTCGTATTCCAGACTTCCTACATACCCATATCCACGAGATCAAGGTACATTAAGATTGAGATGATGATGATGATGATGATATGTAGTTCTAGGTGATTTTATGATGTAAGATAAGATGAAGTGATGATTGATGATGTAGTCACACCTTGAATAAGGATCCATTCCTAGACATAGGTTAAGGAAAAAGTTGCCCCCATTCAAGTAGAGGTTTTATTATGGATGACGATGGATGAACTGACTATGGATGAAAACTGACTTATGGATGATCCTAATGGATGGACTAACATACATGATGCTCAAGGATGGACTGACACTGACGATTTCCAAGCCATGATAGATCGGAAAGTGGAAATGCTAAGTCAATATGGATGGATGGATGAAGGTGTTTGATATGGAATGAGATGGATGTACAACTTAATAGATGGTAGGTGATGACACTACGCATAGCGTGTATTTTCCAGGTTTTCACTATGGTATTTATCAAAGGCACCTGTTTACTAAGTTTTCACCAGAGGACGGATTATTTTTGGAATTTTTTTAATTAATTAATTAATTAATTAATTTTGATTTTTTTTGTATTTTCTAAGGATATTATGAGGATCAAGCATAAAACCTCTTGAGATGAACACTATTGACGGGTTCATCCAAGGGAATGCCTTTAGGTGTTGACAAAGTGTAAGCTCCTGATCGATAGACTGCGGTGATAACAAAAGGTCACAACCAATTCGGTTCAAACTTGCTCTTCTTGTCTCTATCTTGTTGGTTGCGTTAATTTTCTTTAAGGACAAGATCACCTATCTAAAACCTTCTCTCCTTGATCTTCTTATTGTAGTTACTACGAATGCAATTTTGATAGATATGTAGATGGTTTAGTGTTGTTTGACACCTCTCATCTAGTAACTTAGGCTCAGCTAATCTAGAAATTCAGTACTCCTCTCCATCAATCAGGTGCTGCATAGATACTCTGAGAGATGGGATCTCGACCTCGATAGGTAAAATGGCTTCAGTGCCATAGACTAAGGCAAAAGGTGTAGCACCAATTGGTGTTCTAATACTAGTACGATAGGCCCATAAGGTGGGGTTGAGTTGTAGATGCCAATCACGACCAGCTTTATTGACAGTTTTCTTTAGGATTTTGAGTATGGTTTTGTTTGAAGCCTCAGCTTGGCCATTTGACTGAGGATAATATGGAGTAGAAAAGCGATGTTGGATATTGTATTGTGTGCGTAAGGCATGGACTTCTTGATTCTTGAATGGTCTACCATTATTAGTAACAATGGATTGGAGAATACCATACCAGCAAATGAGGTAATTCAAGATAAACTTGGCTATTTGCTTGCCGATGATATATGTCATTGGAATAGCTTCTACCCACTTAGTAAAATAATCAGTGGCAGTAATGATAAACTTGTGGCCATTGGATGAGGATAGATGGATTTTACCCACGAGGTCAAGTCCCCATTGTGAAAAAGGTCATGGATTTGTAACAGGTTGTAGCTCATGTGTTGGTGCATGTATCAAGTCCCCATGTTGTTGGCATTATAGACACTTCTTAGCAAATTGGAATGCATCTTGTTCTATAGTTGGCCAATAATAACCTGTACAGAGTATCTACTTAGCTAGAGTTGGATCAATGGAATGTGATCCACAGACACCTTTGTGTATATCTCTTAAGGTAGCTTCTTCTGAGTTAAGACATCTAAGAAGGATACTATCAAGACTCCGGTGGTATAGGGTGTCATCCAGAATAGTGAAACAAGAGGCTCCGCGGATGAAGGTTTTACGTTGGGTAGATGTAAGGTTGGATGGAAGGGTGTTGGTATGGAGATAGTCATAGATATCTTGGTACCAAGGGGAATTGGGACCAACAAGTTCACAGATGATTTCAGTTTTAGGAACATCAACAACAGGTATCAACAGTTGCTCGATTAAGAATTCACATCACTGAGTGTTGGTAGGCATATCTACAAGTGATCCAATAGTAGCCATAGAATTTGCAGCCTTATTATGTACCCTTGGGATTTTTTCAAAAGTGATGCTAGAGAAATGTGGCTTGTAGGCGTCAACCAATTGCTTGTAGGGTATCAACTTGTCATCCTTAGTTTGGTACTCACTAGTGACTTGTTTGATAACTAGTTGAGAGTCCCCATAGACTTGGAGTTCTTTGATATTCCATTCTACTGCTATACTGAGACCTGTAAGAAGTGCTTCATACTCAGCAATATTGTTGGTGCAAGGGAATGCTAGCCGATATGATTTTGGAATATAATCATTCTGAGGTGTGATAAATAGGATTTTAGCCCTTGAACCATGTTGTGTGTAAGAACCATCAAAGTATAAATTCCACTATACTAAGGTAGCAAGACTGAAAATACCTTCATCTAGAAAGTCAGAGATCATAGGATTGACATCTGTTACTAGAGCTTCTGCTAGTTGGTCTACAAGGACTTGTCCCTTAATAGTTTTTCGATCAATATACTCTATGTCAAATTTGCTCAAGATCATGACCCATTTAGCTAGTCGGCCTGTGAAATCTACCTTGGATAAAAGATACTTCAATGGATCAATCTTAGAGATGAGTTTGGTGTTTTGGTTTAACATGTAATGTTGCAACTTTTGGGAAGCAAACACTACAGCTAAACATGCTCTTTCCATAGGAGTGTAGTTGAGCTCATAACCAACCAAGGTGCGGTTGATATAGTAGATAGCATGTTCTTTACCTGACTCATCATGTTGTGCAAGTAGAGCACCTAATGCTGCAAATATACTAGAGACATATAGGATCAAAGGTCTATCAGGTACTGGTGGTACCAAAACTGGAGGTGTAGTTAGATAGTCTTTGAGTTGATCAAATGCCTATTAACACTTGCTATCCCATCGAAATGAGACATCCTTGCGGAGAAAGTGTTGGAATGGTTGACACTTATCTTCTAGTTGTGAAATAAACAGTCTAATAGATTGCAACCTCCCTTGAAGGCTCCTTAGTGCTTTGGGATTCTTTATTGGAGGCATTTCAATGATAGCTTTGACTTTAGCTGGATCAACTTCAATTCCTCTGTGAGATACAATGTACCCCAACAGTTTCCCTGAAGTGACACCAAAGACACATTTCTTAGGATTTAGCTTCACTTGATACTTCTCTAGTCTGTCAAATATCTGTCCTAGAACCTGTAGATGATTTGCCCTAGAAGATTTGCCTAATATTTCATCGACATAGTCCTCCATAATAGTATGAAACAAGACATGGAATATCACTATCATTGCTCGTTGATAGGTAGCTCATGCGTTCTTGAGACCAAAAGGCATGACTTTCCAACAATAGGTACCCAAAGGACATGTAAAAGTTGTTTTGTGTTGGTCTTCTGGTGCTATCATGATCTGATTGTATTTGAAGAAACCGTCCATTAGAGAAAGCACCTCATGACCTGCTGTCAAATCCACTATGATATCTATGTTGGGTAGTGGAAAATCATCTTTGGGACATGCTTTATTGAGATCTCTAAAGTCTGCGCATATGCAGATGCCCCCATTCAGTTTAGCTACAAGTACAAGATTAGAGACCCACTCTGTGTAATCAATAGGTCAGGTGAACTTTGCATATAGCAACTTCTCAAGCTCTACTTTGACTAAGAGTGCTATCTGTGGGTGCATCTTGCGTAGCTTTTATTTTACAGGCTTGGTATTTGGAGATACAGCTAGATGATGAACAACAAGTGAAGGGTCCAATCTAGGCATGTCAGCATATGTCCAAGAAAAATTGATTATTCTTTGCAACAAGAATTTGATGAAATCCTTCATCTCTTGTTCTGATAAGGAAGCTGCTAGGAATGTGATCTTAGGATTATGTACTATGCCGAGGTTCATCTCTTGTGAGTCTTCTACTAAGAGAGCTTATTTTTCTTGATACTTAGTTGGTAGGGGAAGGTCAAATCCTCCATCCTCAGTCGCCTTAGAGAGGTCTTTACCGTTGGTTACGTATTTTATTTTTACTGATTTATGATCAAGAGGTTGCACATTGTGGTTTTCACCTAGAGATCTATTTTTATTTTCTCTTTTACGACTGGAGGATTTGGCATTCTCACCAAAGTAAGCATCTTGACCTAAATCCATGATAAAACTAGCATTGTGATCACCAAGCGGAATATCATCCCGGAGTCCCATAAATTCTTCTATAGCCTCATCATTCTGAAAGATGTCTAGAACAGGCGCCCCTTGTTGGTCCCAATCAATGAGTTCAAGGTAGATAGGGGATAGATTCTGGGTTTTCATTGTTGAAGTGAGGGAGATGGACGATATTATGAATATCAAGGTTTCTTGGAATAAGTTTGTGATGTATAGGGAAGAGTCCTCGATGGAATCCTCTCTAGAGAATGAATCTGTGGGAAAAGATTTCACTACCTCGTCGAGAATAAACTCAATGTCTAAGGCTCGTGGAACCTCCTTACCGTATCCTAACCCTTTCTGGTTATATTTCTTAGTCACAATAATTGGTTCCATTTAACCTTGACCATGCTTTCCTAGGCCACCTTTACCTTTATAGCCCATGTTTTTGACAATTCTGAGACCATTACCAAACTTTTTGATAGGTAGTGTGACTAGGTCCTTTTCTTTATATAGCCAAGATGATACGTCTTCAAGAGATTCTTCTTCTAGTAAGCCCCCATTAGTGAATTGTGTTAGAAGAGCTGGTATTTTTGCTTTCTTGGTGACCTTTGCTATGGGTGGTTTTCCATAAGATTTTGGTGAAAGAGGCATCCTCCCCACACAACAAGATTTTGAGATGTCATACTCGCCAAATCCTATATCTCTGAGATGAACTATGATTTCTAGAATGGGTTTATTTGCAGAGGCTTTTTGCAAAGTATCTGGGTCAATGTATAATGGAGATATTGGGGCTTCAATATTGTTGGGTATTTGGTTGCTATTGTGGTAGCGCCCTTGCATGGCGTAGCAAAGTTCAAATGGATTAGGATCTCCTAGGATTGTGATTTCAGTGCCATTATATGGGAACTTGAGGGATTGATGGTATGTTGAGGGTACAGCTCACATGGCATGAATCCATGGGCGTCCTAGGATAATATTGTATTGTAGCTCAATGTCTAAGACTTGGCATCTTGTTTCTAGCTTGACGGGGCCTACTTGAATAGGCAAATGTATTAAACCTTCTGACCGGTGCTATGCATCATCATATGCTTTGATAGTAATAGACTGCTCAATGTTTATATGATCCTCAAAGTATTCTAATTGTTTTAGCAATTTGAGGGAACAAATGTTCAGACTAGCACCACCATCTATAAGTATACGTTTGATCTTACATTGGTGGATGAGGACTTCAATGTGGAGTGCATCGTTATGACAAGGATCATAAGATGGGAGGTCTTTTTCAGAAAAGACCACGTTGTAGGGTGATGCAATGCTACCTATCATGGCTTGAAAGTATGTTACAACTATATTGTTGGGAACCGATGACTCTTGTAGCGCTCTTTCAAGCACAAATTTATGAGCAGGTGACGACTTTAGAAGGTCTTATATTGAGATCTGTGTGGGAGTCTTCCCTAGATGTTCAACAAGATTATAATCGGAAGTGACTATAGGATTAGGTGTTGGCCCATGAAGGGTAACACAACCATGGTGAGTTGTGACGGCACATTCAGGATTTTTGCCCTTGATGGTAAGGGTGGATATACGACTTTCTTCAAAACAGCCCACAATGAAGTCATAAGAAGATGAGGCTTTGTTAATGCTCTTTCCTTTATCGAGATTTTGACCTTTACCATGGTTAGGGAATGGATCCTTGTACACATTTAGGTCTTTGTTGGTGGTATGTGTAGAAGGCTTGTCAAAAGTAACTTCTCCACCGTCTATGATGTTTTGGATCAAGTGTTTCAATTTCATGCAAGATGAGGTTTTGTGTCCTTTTACTCTATGGAACTCACAATATTCATTGTCTTTGTACCATGTAGGTTTGAAAGCAAGTTCATCACATTGACGTGTGTCAGGTAATGTAATGAGTCCATTTTGAACAAGCTTTGTAAGGATAGAGTCAATAGGTTCTCCCAAAGGAGTGAACCTGCGTCTTGGAGGATAATCTTGTTGTGGACGGTCTTGTTTTTGTTGCTCCCGAGGAGTAGATTGGGTTGGTTTTGATTGAAGATTGAGTGGTGTTTGGAAAGTTTGGATGTGTTTATAATCCACAACACCATCATTGATAACGTTCTTGTTTTTGGACCAAAATTTAGGTTTGTCATTTGATTGTTGGGGAGTGTTGTCTTTGTTCTCCTTAAAGATTTTGACTAAATCTTTTGCAATGAGGGCTTTTTCGATATTAGTTCCTTTGTAAATGATCTCATCAAACGTGGTAGCACTTTGGATTTGTAGATGAAAACCAATTTCTTGGTTAAGATTTTGTACAAAGATGATAACAAGTTGCTTTTTGGGTATGGGCCATGGAAATTTACTAGCCATATTTCTCTATCTTTGTAGGAAGGAGATAAAGGTTTCCCCATTTCTCTATTTATTGCTACACAAGTCCGTCATGGAAATCTCATGTTCATTATTGTACGAGAAATGGGTGGCAAAGTTTTCAGCTAGTCCGTTGAAATTTTTAATACCCATGGGTAGGTGTGAGAACCATTCAATTGCTTGTCCTCCAAGACTACGAGGAAAGAAGCGCATAAGATAAGTGTCATTATGAGAAACCTCAAAGTAATCTATGTAGAACTCTCTAAGTTGGTCTTTTGGATCTCCTTTTCCCTTGTATTTATCAAATTTTGGCATGTCAAAATTAGGGGGAAAAGGGATCATTGGTAATGATTGAGCAAATGGGTATGGGCAAACCTCCTCCAAAGAGAAGGTTTTATTTGTATGTCCAAATGAAAGGTCTGGTATCTGTTTTTGCAAATCAGAAAATTTAAGCTCAAGATCGGATGGAGGTGTTGGTAAAGCCACATTTTGTTGAGTTGGAGGTGGTTGTTGTTGCCCATAAGAGAGATTGGAATTTAATCCATACGAATTGGTATTATATGGGTCATATGAATGATGAGGGTTGATTGGGGGCTTATTTGTGAAGAAGGTTTGATTTGGTGGATTTTGTGGGGGTGCTAGATATGAATGTTGGTTTTGTGAATGTTGAGGAGTGTTTTAATTTTGATATTGCTGTGATGGTATGATGTATGTGTTTGGATTTTGTCGTGGTTGAGGTGGATTGACATATGTGGTGTTTAGATTTGAAGAATATTGGGGTGGAGTGATGTAAGTGTTGTTTAGATTTTGAGAGTTTTGGGGTGGAGTGATATAAGTAGTGTTTAGATTTGAAGAGTGTTGGGGTGGAGTGACATAGGTGTTGTTTAGATTTGAAGAGTTTTGGGGTTGACTGTTGTAGGTGTTGTTTGGGTTTTGAGGTGGTTGAGGTGGAGCTATGTAGGTATTGTTTAAATTTTAAGAATGTTGGGGTTGACTACTGTAGGTATTGTTTGAGTTGTGAGGGGATCATGTTTGGGGTGTTTGAGCTATGTAGAGGTTGTTTAGGTTTTGAGTGGATGAAGTTTGGGGTGCTTGAGCTTGTGACACTTGTGGCAGAGTGACATAAGCATTACTAGGTGTGTAATTTGGAGGAAAAGATGTCTGTGGTGGGGTAGCATATGCAAGATTAGATATAGATGTGTTAACTTGCGACATGTGTGGAGGATTTTAAGGATTCATGGGCATGGATGTGGTGAAGAAAGGGTTTGATTTTTGAGCTTGTTTTACTAAATTGGCTTGTCTTGCTAGGTCAGCTTGACGGTGGAGGGTTTCTTGTTGAGCTTTATAAATTTCCATGGGAGTAAGAAGAGGTTCAATTGATGTTTCTCCCATGAGGTTTTGATAAAGAGGATTTACATATTTTGTTGTGAAAGGATTAGATACTACCTCTTGTGAAGTTGATTCAGGAATGTGTGTAGATATGGTAGACATGGTTTGGACTGGGTTTATTTGTGGTCTTCCCATAGCATTAACAACATCTTGGAATGGATCTTTCTCCTCAAGAGTAGATGTATCAAAGTTTTGAGGTAGTTTGGCTCCCTTTTGAGCAAGCAAATGGAAGTAGTGATCTTGATTGGAAGCTTAAGAGTTTATCTATAGCTACCATGATTTTAGGATCTTGCATGGTTTCGTCAAAGTCTTGAGACTCTTCTTGAGAGGATTGACCCTCTTGGAATTGTCTCTCTTCATGAGATGGATTTTGATCAATGGTGTATCCTTTTGGAAGGAGATCACGAGGATGCAACCCCGTGGTATTATCCTAAAGAGGATTGTTTTGGATAGTATTATGAGGATTGTTTTGAGTGTTTGATGGTGGATTGTTGTGGAAAGTATCATGAGGATTATTTAGGAGTGTGTGTTGGGGGTTGTCTGGGATGTTTTGATGATGTTGTTGAGGGGTATTTTGCTTCGCCTCCATGGATAGATGATGTTGTTGTCTAGTGGTAACCATAAGATTGCTCAAATGCACTAGGACATAGATTTGGGGATTGACTGATTTTGGACTAGTTTGATTTAGTTGAGATCACTATGTTTGATGGATTGATATGGGTTGCTTGTGGAAGATTATAAAGACTAGATCAATTGCTAATTGGATAAATGATGACCTTACATAGAGGTAGACTAATAACCTCAATGAAGGCAGATAGGGTTAATGGTGTTAAACTAACTTAAGAGAAGTTCATTCTCTAAGCTAATTAAAAACCAATAACAGATACTAATTTACCTCCCAAAGACTAAAGAGAGACAAAGATTTCTAAAATCAGAGATAAGCTAGGGGATGTTTGTTGTGATCTAGACTCTATGGTGGAAGCTAAATTACAAAGCTCTACTAGCTGAGTAAAGATTTAGGCTTGTTTGGTGAAGATGGATTGATAGATAGTAATCTCAATAGGATAAAGAGCTCAAAAAGTCCAAGTTTTGGCTATGATAATGGATGATGAGGGTTTGATGATTGTTGCAAAAGGTCTAACAGTGTTGTAGAATACTAGATCATATGGTAATTTAATCAAGATTTGAAGTTCACTGTGTTCTGGGCTAAATGGATGATAGATAGTAGACAGAGACCAAAAGAGCTTGATTGTTGTTCAAAGGCGTTCTTATGTGGCTCAAAGGCACTTGATTGCAGTGCAGAGGTACGTTTTTTGTTGTTTTGACATATTGGTAAAATATGATAGAGACCAAAGGTGCCTGACTGTTGCTCAGAGGTGCTTTACTATTTGCTAGAGGTGCTTTTCAGCATACCAAAGGCGCTTGACTGTGGTTCAAATGCACCTCAAATTTGTGCAAAGGTGCGTTAATTCTATGCAGATGCAAATTTTTGGAACAATAATGTTTTCAAGGCAAGATTTTGATAGGATTTTGGTTTGATTTCTTGGCAAGAGAACAAAAACATAGTAAACAAGATGGCTAAGGACAACAATGAGCGTATGTTCAAGGCTCACAAAAAGCCCAAATTTCCATGGGTATAACATAATTTGCAAACAAATCAAGCACTTTTTATACCTAAGGGCACAACTTCACTACAATACATTAGCCCACACTTGGAATCTCTATCGACTCAAGTGTCATCACACCTAATGTGGGTGTGTACACTTTTTTGTCTTTGTGAGAGTGGACAGATAGGGACTGGAAGGATAACCCAATCACCCTTTCCCCGGAAAGCTACAAGTAGCTTATGCTAAGCCGGGGATTTCTATCACATCTCAAGGGAGCCTTATGGTGAGTATCTTGGGGGCAAAACCTTCTATGCCCTTACACTGAAAATTCGCAATGTTCGGAGGTAGATCGAGTAGTCACTAACTATGAGGTTTCTAGTTGCTTTTTGGGGGAGCAACACCTTGTGAGCATCCGGCAAGCCACTAAAAGCTTTAACCAACTTTACTAGGAGTGTAATATAACTTACACAAATGTGAAATTTCTTCACAAAAGTGTTAGAATGCCTCCTTTTCAAATTGGCACCATATGGAAAAGGCTAACGTTGGTTAGGACTTGGCTTTCACCTTGACCAATTTGTATAGCAGTCCAAAGGAAAAATCCGCTTAGGGTCGTCCCCTCTTGGAGGAAACGTAATCCAAAAGGCAGGCCCTTCTAAGAACAAAACTAAAAGATCATATCCCAAAATCCACAAAGTGAAGAAAGGATATTTTCTAGGGATTTTGTTGGGGATAAACAAAAAGTAAAAAAAGAGATGGGTCTGGTTTTTGGTCACCCAAGTTTTGCACAAGGGGAGAACATACACCTATCACCTCACAAACACATAAAACACTTGTTCATTACTTTATGAAATTGAGGTGTTTCTAAGACTTAGTATGAAAAAGTTGATGTCTTCGACAAACGTCCTGCAAAAATATGTTAAAAACTCTTCTTGATCTGTGATAAGATGTTGCAACAAGTGATATTAGTTCCACAAAAAGCAAGTAGTTACAAAAACAAAGGACTAAACCAAAAGTGCTTAACTGGTGTGCTAGTGCACGTCAGAAATTACCAGAGGTGCGTTACTATGGTACATAGGCACGTTTTTTATTACCAGAGGCGCGTTACTGTTGTGCAGAAGTGCTTGACTGTTTCTCAAAGGCACCTCAAGGTTGTGCAGAAGCACTTTTTTTGGTATAACAGACCTACAAAATAAGAATCTATGTCAAAAAAGCTTGATCAAGAGATTGATAGTTGATTCTATGATGATCCAGGATGTTGTAGGATGATGGGGATCTATACGTCTGCAACAAGAATAAACAATAAACTGTGAGATGATGGATTAGCTAAAAAAGACAATACCCTTAGATAAATCAGCTTAAGGAGTATGCTATGATGAGTGTTAGACAAATAAATCAGCTTGTCAACACTATATAAGATCAGTATGAGGTTAGAAATCCCTGTCAAATCACAAAACAAGTCAGAAATCCTATAAAACCAAAGGCGCTTGAGAACTGACAAAAGGCGCTTCAAAGCAGTGCAAAGGTGCACTTCTGTGCACCAAAGGTGCTTTACTATCACCCGAAGGCGCTTTAAATCATACCAAAGGCGCTTTACTGTTGTTAGCAAAAATAAAGGACTAAACCAAAAGCGTTTAATTGTTGTGGTAGTGCACGTCAGAAATTACCAGAGGCGCATTACTATGGTACATAGGCACATTTTTTATTACCAAAGGCGCGTTACTGTTGTGCAGAAGCGCTTGACTGTTGCTCAAAGGCACCTCAATGTTGTGTAGAACCGCTTTTTTTTTATGACAGGCCTGCAAAAACAAGAATCTATGTCAAAAAAGCTTGATCGAGAGATTGATAGTTGATTCTATGATGATCCAAGATGTTGTAGGATGATGGGGATCTATACGTTTGCAACAAGAACGAACAACAAACCGTGAGATGATGGATTAGCTAAAAACAACAATACCCTTAAATAAATCAACTTAAGGAGTATGCTATGATGAGTGTTAGACAAATAAATTAGCTTGTCAACACTATATAAGATCAGTATGAGGTTAGAAATCCCTGTCAAATCACAAAACAAGTTAGAAATCCTATAAAACCAAAGGCGCTTCAAAGCAGTGCAAAGGCGCACTCTGTGCACCAAAGGCACTTTACTATCGCTCGAAGGTAGTTTAAATCAGACCAAAGGCGCTTTACTGTTGTTCAGATGTGCTTTTCTGTGTTATGATTGTGCTTTTCCATACCTGTGCTTCAAAAAATCAATTTTCTTCAAAAAAAGCAAAGGTTAGATCAGGTTAGTGGGTCCCACCAGGCATGCCAGAATGTGTATAGGTAAAATCGAGATTGAATAAAGAGATCAAAACAATGATAACAATCTAGATTTTAATTTTCCCGTAAACTACCAACCACAAATACATAATTTTAAATTCTCCCAAATGGTGAAAGATTTGGCGATGATTCTTTTTGTACATTTGGAGAAACACAATCAAGAATCTTCCCTTGAAAGGATTTTTTCCCAGCTCTAACGGATCTCTGGAAAATATTGTTTCCGTAAAAATGTTTGCGACATGCGAAAACTGTGATCCGACAAAAAATTGAAAATTGCAATTCTGACCAAAGGAGAGCTTTCCAAATGTTGAGAGATACTTAGAACCACCACAACACACCAAAAATGAGAAAATAAAAAGCAAATATTTTTGGACGATGCAGGATTGCCTATGGACCTAGATACTCCTGCATCAATAATGAAAATAGTGAAGTTGAAACACTGAAATGATCTAACATACATAGGCACAACATATGCATCCCATAATGCATAGTCAGAATCCAATGCCAATACATAATCGCATCAAAAACACCTCGATGGCACAACAAACCTTATCAGCAAGTTTGGTGCAACAATCCATAACACAGGGATCACATAATACACTGATGAAACACTCAATACAACATATATCATATGAATCAGAAAGCACACAAGGAAAACACAAGAGTGGGCATTACACTAAATACCACCATTTTAACCCAACCCACTCTAAATTTTGATAAACATATGTTCTAAATCTAACAATATTAGGTTTTCAGAAAAATAAGGGTATTTCAAAGTTTGTTATCTATCACTCCACACTGCCCTATACATTGGTCATGGTTGTGATCCTTGTATTGTGCTCTTTTTATCGACTACCTCTACACTCAAAATGGTCATTATTTATTAAGATCTCTACAAATCTCTTAAACCCTCAAACTCACAAGTGTAAATGAACCTCCAAAAACCATGGTTTTTTATTTATATGAGGTCCTAACCCCCTTATAAGCATTATTTTCCATGCAAATACCTAATATGGAGCAACTTAGGTATATGAACAAACCCCACACAAATGATACGTCCTCTTGTCCCCTATTTTGTAAACTCTTCTAATTAATAATATATGTAAAATGCACTTGAGTTATGATAGTTGTCTATTTTGTAGGTATTCAATAGATGCAAAGAGCACCCAACTAGGTGGTATTTCTAACCTCACACCAATGGTAAGTAAACATGTTTGTTTTAGCATTTTGACTTTATTTCCTAACATCATTATGTTGCATGTGATTGTTTAACCCATTTTTGCAAGTCAAGATGCGTGACAACAAGCCAAAGGTAAGTTCAAGTATATCTAAGTCCTTGCACCACATTTTAAGAAGTAGCACCAATTGAGTATTGTGGAATGCCTTTCTCAAGAGATAATATGGTGTCCAAATCTAAAAAGGCCTACATGGCACATTTTAAGAAGTAGCACCAACTGAATATTGTGGAATGCCTTTCTTGAGAGATAATATGGTGTCTAAATATGAAAAGGCCTACATGGCAAGTCTAATGATGACCCAAAAATCTAGAACATGAGCCTACATGGCATAATACATAACAATATGATCTTCAATTGATATAGTCAATGTAAAGTGACCATATTAACCTCTTAAGACTCTCTACATGTTGTTTATAGTTGCCTTTTGCCATCTACTAAGTGTGTTTTTATTCTATGTAAAAATTATTTTTTTATAACATGATGAATTTATCACTTAATTGTAGTGGTGAATACCTGCTCATCATAGTAAACTCTATTTTACCATAGCAACCATTTTACTAGTAAAGCAACAAGCACTTTTTGTAGTAGCAGACTCATTTTATTTGTACATGTGATTTTTCTTAATTCTATGAGTTCAACTTCAATTTTAGCCTTTGTTTAGCCCAATCTTGATTTAGAAATTCTATCTTTCACCTCCAATCAATCAAGCATCTATTAATAATCTTCTTTTTGTTAGCTAAAGACTCCATATTTTTAGAACCAAGCAACCATTGTCAAGAATTTGAGACCAATCTTTGTTGGATCTTTTCCAAATTTCTTGCACACCATTGTTCAACCTCTGCAAGTAACCATTACTTCTGCTCTTAAAATTCATTTCCTACTTTTCCCCATCCCTTTGCCTTGGATGTTGTTACCAACAACTAAAGATTATAGAGGAAGGGAAAGAATATGGATTTACCTAAAGACATTTTGCCACAATTCAAAAATTGCTCGTCATTTGAGATATTTCTAATCCTAAGTGTGGACTTTCTTGTTTTCATAGGTTAGATTAGATTTATTATTAATTAGTATGAATTTAAAAATGTTGTGTGTCTATGTAAGAGGTGATTTAAGTAGATTAAGAGTAGATCTGGTTTAGTAGGGAATATATATATAAATATAAATTTGTTTGTCTAGTTAAAAGTTTCTTTTATTTAGATCTTTGTTTCTAAAAATATTATTAGCAACTAGAAAAGTTTATTTCATTTAGATTTTTCTTCCAAGCATTCCTTGAAATCATTTGCTAATTTTTTTTTACTACTTGACAAAAATTAAGAATCAAAAGCTTAATTACATAGCATATAGTTTTCCAAAAAGGATTTCCCAAAGGGCTCTTTTGAATCCTCTAATTTGTTCATAGTGATTTAGAAGAAGCACTATGAAGCCCCATTTAGTGGATCTAGGATCAAATTGGCAAACAAACCTGACACACGCCTAAAAACACAAAAAAATTTAAGAAGAAAAAGGAAAAAGAAGCAGTTCATTATTTCCACATATTGAAAGATTTTGTTCTTTGTTGTCAAAAGAAAAATATTTGTTTGTTGCTTCTTGCCTCTGTGTTTTTTTAAAAATAACATTTTAAAAATAAGAAAATATTTGTTTGATGCTTCTTGTCTCTTCTCTCTGTGTTTTCTAAAAAATAATATTTTGAAAATAAGAAAAATATTTGTTTGTTTTTTATTAAGATAAGCAGGAAACAAGGGTCATGTTCCCTTTACAAGCAAGCCCCCAGGGTTGAACAAGGAAGCCCAAACATGCCAAAAACAATAGAACAATAGCACAGGCACATCAGCCCAGCTGAATAATCCAACTAAAGGATCTACACTACACCAAATCCCGACCTAGCAACCTAACTCCCTTGACTCTAGGGTGCAAAGCAACCACAAAGTTGGGAAGTCCTTTCGTTGAACCACTGTCCAGGGAAGCTCAGAGTCAAAATCTGCAGAACAAGGGGAGAGGGGATCCTCCCCCGAAGCTGCAACAAAAGAGGTCTCATGGTGAACCTCAACAAACGTCATAGCCATAGATTCCGCACGCAGAGATGCCAAGCCAAAAGTAGGCAAAAATATTTGTTTGTTGCTTCTTGCATCTTCTCTATATATTTTCAAAAAATTGCTTTTACTTGCGAGCTTGAATTAGATTAATCATAATTAGATTGAACTGATTATTTAACTTAATCAATTAGAATAACCTAATTTATTTAGCATAGTTAATTAATTAATTATTTTTTGTTATTTAGTAAAAATTTAAAAATAAAATTATTTTGTTTATTCTTAAATTAGTTAGTTGTGCATGATTAACTAATGATTGATTATTTAATTAATTAAATCAAGGTCAAGAGGAGCAATCTTTTTAACTTTGTTAATTATTTAATTAAATATTAAAATAATTAAATCATTTAAAACAACTAAAAACTACCAAGAACAACAATTGCATACAATTTTAATTAGATTGGATTTATTTCACATGTTAAAACACAAAAACCAAAAAATAATTACTTGAACAAACATCCATTGGAAACAATTGGAACAATGCAAACAATCAACAAAGTGATCAATGCAAACAAAAACAAACATTTACACCAAAACAACATTTAAAACAATTCAACTCGTCTACTTTGATTACTTTGATTTCAAGGACCACATTCAATCTCATCCATGTGTCTCTAGTTAAGACCAAACTCACTCAAAGAAATCTTAGGAGAGTTGGGAGAGGCTCCACATGTCCCCCCAACCATTGTTATTGAACGAACTACTCTTCTTAAAGCCATCCGTCAAGAAAACATTCATTTGGAAGCATTACAAAGAATCGACCAACAAATTAAGAGTTTGTTGCAAAACACTCTTTAACACTTCATTCCACAAAACACTACTTGTGTCACCTTCATCCACATCCCTAGATTTCCTTGACTTGTTCCATGAAATCCTCTTTCACCCATTATTTGCTCGATGCTTCCATGAGAAAAAAGAAATCTAGTCAACACCCCACCCCTAGTGGTGAGTTGGTGTGGTTTCATCTAATCAATGTGAATTGGCATGTGTGCTCTATTTTGGTGCGCACAAGACCTAGTCATCCTAACATAGTCATGGAGACTTTGTGTTCACCGAGATGGAATGATATGGTGGCAATATGTAGATATTTAAATGCTTGTTCTATGGATGCAAAATAGTTCCTAAATCAATGTCTATGTATTTAAAACATTTTTCTATGTATTATGTCTAGTCTAAAGATCATATTGAAGATGATTGTATATATGGTTGTTGTAAATATGTATTAAAGAAATCAATTTTGTTATTATAGAAAAATGCACCCTAAATCCTTAAGAGTAAGGGTTCTATTTTGATGAATTCCTTGTAACAATTAAGTGAGATTAACAATCTAATGATCTTATAAACAATTTGCATATTCAAATTATGTTAGCAAGGACAAACGATGGTTGTCTTTGTAGAGGCTTCAAGGTAAATTAGTTGAACCACCCTACAACCAAGGGTCAATGCCTTAAAATTAAAATGAACTACCTAGTTTTGCCCCTTTGCCAGGAAGAGTGGATTAATCCAACTCAAAAGCTAGAGGTTATAAATCTATTTTGAATGAGGAATTATCACGTGAAGCCTTATCTTTTTAAATTTGGATAATCAGCTTATATTGTCATAGCCAATTCAAGGTGCCAAAGGCTCCTTCAGTGTCCCAAAGATTAAGTTTTCCATAAGGTTATCTTGGTAAATGTTGCTCAAGCTTATCCACTGCACAATAGTTGAGCTTCCATTAATGGAGACCCAAATATATTCCCTTTAGTAGCCTTTAGAGAGTTCATGTGTGTTTCAGACTATGTCTAAATATCCTCAAATTCTCTATTACAAGTGGTAAAACCAATAGGTGTAGATGCAAAGGCTTTGCCATGGCACGTTTTAGTCCTCACGAGCCTTTGTTTAGCTTGAGGAAGCCCCAAGCCTTTATCCTTAGTCAGATTGTTTAACCTAGTTAAGTTGGTTTAGATTTAGCTAAGCATTCAATCCTATGAGAAGTCAATAAGAGCTAAAGGTTCACTTTGTCCATTGTTATGAGTTTCCCCCTAGTGGCGGGCCAAATCGCCCGAACACAAAAAGGGAATAGATCAAACTTGAAAAATGTTTCACAACCAAGCACCACTCTGAAAAGAAATAATGCAAAGATATGCCAACTTTTTATAATTAATCCTATGAGAAGAGTCTCACAAGCTATCTAATCTACACAATTTTCAGTAACATTTCAGAATAACAACACAATTAAATACCAATAATGAAAGACCACAATGAAGTATACACACAAGCATGAGACACTAATATACTTTGGGAAAACCCTTTCAAGAGAGACTCAACCTCCAAAGCTCCAAACTATTGTACTACTCAACAACCAACCAAAAATATTACAATACACTTCCAAGCTCCAAGCTCTGCCAAGAGATCTAATGTGGTCCACACTCAAGGAGGAATCAAGCACAAGACTATGTGAATAACCTCCTACCCAAACCCTCTATTTATAGGAAAGAAAGCAACAATGAGAGAGGGCTTACTCGAAGCTTCCTAACCACTTGGCCACCAATATCTAACACCTCAAGCAAAAATATTAAATGTATCATATGAGCCCAACAATTGAATGTTTTTACAATATTGACTAAATTTTACAAAACTTCAAAAATATATTAAATGCATTCATCAAATGAACTCAACTGACCATGTGTTCACTAAACTATGACCCGTATTACAAATATAAAATATTTATGCAAGATGTACAACACCTTCTCAATACACTCGCACTAAAAGTTTATCAAGTTTTGCCTCAAAGTGCTCCAACAAGGAATCAGGCCTAAAGTATACTTTAATTCCCAATTAATAAATAGTTCAATTTTGGATGTGCAATCCCCGCCTTATTCGCTTTTTGGTTATCCACTAGGATCCTTCCTTGGACTTCAAGGTGTTGTAAACCAATTTGTATAGTGGTTCGCATCTAGAATCCTTCTAGAGCTCCCCTCTTGAATTCATACTTTAGCAGTCCAAAGAATAATCAAATCTAAAATCGAGTTTAATACCAGTTCATTGTGGTTCGGGTCTAAAGTCACTATGGAGCACAAAATCTCCATGAGGTTTGAAGCACTTACGAACCCAAAACCCAGTTTATCATGGCTTAGCCAGATAATAAACGCATCAATCACAATCATTGAGTTATGTTGAGGCTAACCCAAAGGTGCCAAGTGTTAAGCCAAAAGTAGCGAGCCACCCAATGAATAAATGAATGAAGGTTTTTAATAACGTCCACAAGGCCAAACAACCTGTGGGACCATTGGAAAACCAAACATGCTGCTAAGCACAAGAGCCCCAAACAAGCAGGCCCCCCACACAACGCCTAACTGATCTCTCTTTCTTTTTGAATCTTGGATCTTTTGTTGTGATCTTGGTCAAAAAAACTACATTTTTTGTTATCCTTTCTTCTTCAAACAAGTTAGTCAAGAAGCCCACATTCAAAGTATCAATGTAATTGGTCTGAATATCCTTTAAACTGGACACTCCATTATGTAATGTCATTCCGTCTCCACTAACCCCAAAATGCAAAAACAACAAATTCTATTTGCAAACTTCATTCAATATGTGTGGGCAAGAACCACATGTAATGCATTACCCACTTAAATGGCCACATGTCCACACATAGTTTAACCAAGTATATCGTCTTGTTTAAATTCCAGAGCATAAACCCTGAGTAAGCCCAATTCTAAAGGGACTTGACATCTAAAATCCTTTCACATCACTTTTGTCCCGTCATTCAACCAAGGTATCTCCAAGAAAAAATGGGCTGAAACATTTATATATCCCAATTAAAAACCCATTTTTGGTCCAGCTTGTGAAAACCTTTACCTTAGTTTCTTTTGAGTCCTGATTAAACATCAATTTAATCTCTGACTGGCAATTGTACGGGAGTCGACCGTGTGGTTTTAAGGATACTGCAAGGGTAAGTCAGGAGCATCCAGATTCATCCTGTGTTGTCAAGAGGCAAAGCAGAAGATCCCTAATCAAGAAGGAAAGAGATAATAATCAGACTGAAATGCGGGCAGCCTGCCTGGTAAGACTTTTGTGCTTGACAACCTCGTTTTATCCTGTGTGCTTGATGGGCGTTATTAAAAACCTTCAGTCATTCCGTGGCAAATTCAAAGAAGGGAACAAACATGAGTGTATAGATTTTCACATCCGGGGAGTAGTTCGCTCCACTTTTGCCCTAAGTTTTCCTCCAAGAAGGAATCAACGTAAAACAAGATTGAGACTGGTTTAAGCCTTTGGGTTGTCCCGCAGAGTAAGCAACGCTATCCAGATATAAAACCAAATATAAACCGGGATTTGAAAGGGGTTTTGCATTTGGATACCCTTCACACCCAAAATTGGTAAAATGAAACCCCAAGGTGCTCTGAAGCTAAGTCTGGGCCCAGAGTATTAATGCCCTGTCGAGTCCAAAATAACCGAATCACCCAAGGAAATCCCTGTTAGTCAACCATGTTTAAGTCAATTGAATTCCAAAAAGTAAAACCGGATTTAACACGATTCGAGTCCAAAATCATTTCAGCCCAAGATTGAAATTTTAAACCCAGATTGAGGTCCGAAGGATGCGCAAAGCCGAGGGAAGAATTAAAACTGACCGATGTATATAATGTTGGGGTCTGGCAGGTAGGATCTACATATCAACAGATGACGGTTAAATGAATCCCGAGATCTCTTGTAGACTATTAAAGTCGAGCTTACCAATACCAGAGTATCTACAACTATTCGCTGGAGGACCTTAAGAAACTTCCAATTAATTTGCAATTACTCCCAATAACTTTTAGAGATGGTTTGTTCACCCGGTAAGTTTGGTTCCAATAGATGCCTGTTTCCGTCTGATTTATAAAAGTTAATGAGGAGTTTGGTTACTTGGATCCATGTAACATGCCATCTGGTATTCAAATCAGTCTGGTAAACTGTATTAAGGTGTTTAATTGAGTGTTTAAATCAGGAAAGTAAAAGAAAATTTTGGTCTGGTTTTTGGTAGCCTAGTTGGGGTCCTAGACTTATGTAGAAGGAAGCAGGAAAAAAGATCAAGAAATTCATCCTGCTTAGTGTTAATACATAAGCTTGCCAATATTGATTAACTATTGTTAATAAACTTCACTCCTCCCAGTATCTCTGGCGATGACATTTAATTTATAGGCAAGCGTAGCACACCGTATAAAGTGTAGGAACCAAGATTACATCTATATAAAATAATAACAATAGAAATCATCTTTGTAAGTGACACAAATGAAAACATACAAATATATTATATTCTGGTCAATTTTATAATGTTAAATATAAGCTTTATAAAGCCATTTTTTTCCAACAACTCTAATATCGGTCAATTTTATAATGTTTTTATAAGTAAGCTGGAAAAGAAGGTCCAGATCTCTTTTACAAAAGATGCCACATGGGCAGAATAAAAAAGACCCCAAACAGCCAGAAACAGCGCTTCAGCAGCAGATTAACAGCAAACAAAGTCATTTTTTTCCAACTTTAATAACTGTCAATAACTAAAGACTACCCAAACAAGGAACTATCAACCACAAACTATCAATCTAACTAAACCTTAATACATAACCCACAAACTAATATTTCTAACATAAAAGACCATAATATATGAAAATCAAACTAACAAAACATTAATACATAACCACAAACTAACTATATGATGTAATATTTCTAACATAAAAGACCATAATATAAGGAAAACATCACTTCTGTTGAAAAATCGAATGAACCCCCTAGTAAAGGTGGGCGTCCATCATTGCTAAGAGTATCTCCTCCTACCCCTATTAAGAAACCTATCCTTCAATTTTAAATTCAGATGAATGCAGAATAAGGTAGACACAGTTTTCAACCCTCCCAAGCTGGGATATTCAGTCCATAGTACATACAATTGTGAAGCTCTGCCATTGCTCATACAATGGAAAAATGCTTTTTAAATCTAAAACAGCAATTCACTAAGCTATTTCAAGTCCATAGTACATACAATTGTGAAGCTCTACCATTGCACATACAATGGAAAAATGCTTTTCAAATCTAAAACGGTAATTCACTAAGCTACTTTAACAACTGTAGCTTACTATTAATACATAAATAACCTCACTACAGAACATTAAATTGGACTCAAAGCACAAAAATCCACTGATCATATAGAAACACTCACTGTATACATCGAGGAAAACATCACCTCTGTTGGAAATTCAAATGAACGCCTAATAAAGATGGTCGTCCATCATTGCTGAAGTATCTCCTACTACCCTATTTAAGAAGGCTATTCTTCAATTTAAACTTAGATGAACGCAGAATATGGTAGACACAGTTTTCAATCCTCCCAGGCTAGACTTATTCGGTCCATAGTAAATTTAGATGAATGCAGAATAGAAGTAGACAGTTTGCAACCCTCCCAAGCTGGGTTTATGCAGTCCATAGTACATACAATTGTGAAGATCTGCTGCCATTGCTCATACAATGTCAAAATGTTTCTTAAATCTAAATTGGCAATTCACTTGGCTACTTTAATAACTGTAGCTTACTATTAGTACATAAATAACGTCACTACAGAACATTAAATTGGACTCAAATCCCAAAAATCTGCTAACTAACAAGGGAAAATATAGAAAAACTTACTCGGATATTGCTATTACAAAAGTGAAGGTTCATCTTGATCTAAATTGAAACACTGTTGGGGATACCACGACCAGTTACACCAGGACCTGACGATGGCATTAATAATTCATAGGGTAGTACACCAGCTCCGTTCCTATTCCTGTAAGTCAAATCTTCATTCCTGGTGTTAATGATTTCCTCTATTTCCTGCATTTTTGCAGAAAACTTCTGAAAGGCACCTTGCGCTCTTTGATCATTAGTCCACCTCGATTCATGTCTCTCTCCCAAATACTCTTCATCTGGTGAATGAGTCGAAAGAGTGTCCACAACAGCCATGGTTTTGGTAGCTTGAAGCTGAGTTGGCATTGCTGATAAGAAGACACTTTGTGGATTTGAAAGGAATATTTTGTATTCTGGATCACTTTCCTCGGGGATTAAACTTCTCATTAGACAAGGTCGGTTGGGCACATATCCTCCATATGGATACTGCCCAAAATTTAAGGCAGCATGCTGTCCTGATGCTACCCAGATGATTGTAGTCAAGACCCCTGCTAGATCCTCCTTTGTCTTCAATTGTGGCCACCATGTTGCATTTTTTTTATCATGATGCCCTTTGTTTACTGCTTCATTCCACCATGCTTGAAGCTCAATGTCACTTTGTATGCTGTTGGGTTCTGAGTAATAAATGGAAATATAATCTTCCACCCATTCTTTGATAGCAGACCAAATAAGAAGACCATCAGCAGCATATGGGTAGTCTTCAATTACGAGTCTCAAACCATGGGGTTTAGTGGGATCCTCAAATGCCATACCCCTGAATAAACATTACTCATCACTAGTTAGATGACCACAAAATAATAAACAAAATAATGTTTGTGCAAACCTAGATTCTATCATAGTTTCATTATTTACAGTACTATCACACTGTCATATCAATGACAAAGGAACCATTTTGGGTAAAAAAAGGGAAATTCTAGGTGGATAAAAATAATAAATAAAAATTTAAAACCACACACACATAAGCACCAAGCTCTGCACTTTCGCCTTTGCCCAATCTTCACTTGTTTGCATGTGTGATTGCTTGATTTTTTCCTTGAGACATTATATTATATATGTAATCTGTGTTATTATTGATTTTGTATAAAAAGTTAATAAACAAAAGACATGGGCATGTACTCTCTGAGATCTTGTATCGGACCCTTCACAGTGATTGATGATGACACTAGTGACTCCTCCATTTCTGGCCCAAACTGTGATTCTCAATGAGACCACCTTCTCTCTCCAGTACTCCTCAGCGTATGCTCTTTGTGGCTCTTGTCCCCCCTACTTAGCTATTTGTATTGGTTTCTTGACCACCCATGTTGGTGGTCCCCTGCTGTTTTGTATTTTGTTTTTGGTTCTTCCCCTTTGTGGGGCCTCTCTAGGATTCTCCTCCTAGAAATTTCTTTGTAAACTGGTGTACTCTTGAGTCCTATTGACCTACTTTTGGTCATCCGTGGACATTAATATAAAATCTCTCTCTCTCTCTCTCTCTCACACACACACACACACACACAGAGCTATACATATGTCTCTATCATACTCACAACATCTTAACTTCTTAATTTCCTACCTTCCTGTGTTTCCTTGTCTGTTGCATAAAGTTTAAGGCGTTGACTTGGTGAATACAGATGACTACAATGAAAACATGTTTCAAGTTTTGTACTTACAAGAATTTATGCAAATTTTCAACTTTCATAAATTGTCTATAAACCAAATCGTTTCATCTATTTGGCCAAGGCCTAAGACAACAATTTTTTTTCAGTTTAACTATCTTTTGTTTAAAGGATCTTTCAGACAAACATATGTTTTAACCACTTCTATCTTTTGGCTTTTTCTAAATTTAGAGAGGTAAGAGACCATAAATTGTTTTATTAGAGTAAAAGTTCAATAAGTGAATATAATCCTTGCACAGAGTGCTAAGATGTAATCAGGATGCAAGTTGCCATAGAATCAGAATTGTTGGTATACAAAAAAGATCAGTCTACATGTTACAGACATAAACAATGGAGGAAGAAGAAAAAGAAGACCCTTGAAATCTGCGCAACATATCAGCTCAAACCAACCATCATATGTGGTAGCTTTACCAATTAGGAAAAAGTCTTTTGACAGAGGAGATAAAAAGGGAGTATGCTGAGCTCATCCCAGAGTTAGACAAATAACTACCACAACAGTTTAGTCCTAACAAAAGATTTACAAGGGGAAGATGACGAATCACACAAACAGAAATAATGGAGAGACACTGGGAGCTTTCAAAATGTGGCAGCATATCTGTATGGGGTATGCCATGCAAATGGGCATAACTCTGCTCGATCAAATCATATTATAACTCTAGTGTTGGAATTTTCCAGTGAATATACCAGAAATAAAGCATCGTCACACAAAGTTTATTTCTTCTTCACAAAAACACCTGAGCAAAGTGTGCACCCTCCTGTATAACAACCTAACAGTTTCTAGAAGAAATGGACATTTACAAACAAATAGATCTATTGCTGGCAAGTTATATGTCGGCAAACTCATTGTCTATGGGGATTTGGGAGCATATGGAAGGTTTCTTTGCAAACATACATTGGTAAAGAAGAATATTTCTCTCTCATAGATTACAATTCTTCATAATATTGGGTTTGTTAAATTTGTAAAGATTAATCCTACAGGTTAATTAGTTTAACATTCAGTTTTGATAGGTTTTGGTAGTTTTCAGTTTTCAGTTTTGTTGTGGCAGTCGAACCATACTTGCACTGCTGTATAAATGCCATTGTAAAACTTTATTTGTGTTGAATAAAATATTCCATTCGTGCCATCCTGACCTGACAGTGGTGTCAAAACACAGGCAATTATATGAGAATATGCTTGTGATTTGTAAAGATAAGAGGCATCTAGCATAGACTTTGTGATGCAAGAGCCTCCCAGTCCACAAGCAATCTTGCATCACCAAAAAAAATGTTTGTTTGGCAAGCTTTTTTGTCAAGCATGCATACTCAGAATGCTGTTATAGATTTCTACTGATTGGGTGCAGGTTGCTACAAATTGGTTACATGTCACCTATAAGTGTTATCTTAAGCCACAAACCTACCTATAACTATGGTACAAGTTGTGTTTTCTGACTTCCTTCTAATCTTTGGGTGATGTCCTTTCAGATCGATATTAGAACAATTTTGCATTGCTTTCAGCAATATGTCGTTTGACTTCCAAATAGGGCTGTGCTTTTGTATTTACTATCATTGGCGGCACTAGGCACCATTATCATTATGCTTTTGTATTTTTTTGTATCCTCTGCTTCTGCACTTCGTGCAACCTAAAATAAGGAAAACAGAAAGGAAGTCCTTATGTTTTGAGCCCTTGCATTATGACGTGTATGGTTAAATTTTAACCATAAATTTCATTTCTTGCAATGTCACTATGAGTTCTACTTCTTACAGCATGAGTGACAAAGAGGGTCACTCAGATCGATATTAGAACATTTTTGCATTGCTTTCAGCAATATGTCGTTTGACTCCCAAATAGGGCTGTGCTTTGTAATTATTGTCATTGGCGGCACGAGCGCAACATTATCATTATGCTTTTGTATTTTTTTTGTATCCTCTGCTTCTGCACTTCGTGCAACCTAAGTATGGAAAACAAAAAGGATATCCTTATGTCTTGAGCCCTCGCATTATGACATATGTATGGTTAAAATTTAAACCATAAATTTCATTTCTTGCAGTGTCACTATGAGTTCTACTTCTTACAGCATGAGCAAAGCGCATATTAGGGGGCACTAGGCTATGAAAGTGCCATTTTTGTCAAACTGAATTTCAAGGCAGCATTGCTAGAGTTAAAAATTAATGCACACCTCCTCCACATCCCAAGCAAAGGCACTAAGGTATGTAGTGCCTTTTCACTCAAACAAAGGGCTGAAATAAATAAATTGCTGGATTGTGCTGAAGAAAACACAGCTGCAGCTACTATACGCCATCAATGGTTCCCACTCCTACTAGTACTAATACTTTCCAACAGTGACAATTTCCTGCTTTTCCATCTAGTTCAAGGGCAGCAAAGCCTAAGGGAAAATATAGAGTGACTAGTCATGCTCCAAACACGGTGACAAAGTTATCGATGTGCAAAATAAGGATGAGGCAAATGATGCCATTGGAAAATTCTTTGTAATGTCCCATTCTAGGATTTCCTTATTTCTTAAAGTATAATAACCTTAGCTTACAATAATAATTACAAAATAAATTATAAACATGAAATCAAACTGAGAATAGTAGTTGCAATAGTTTAATGTAATTCATAATTAAGATTTAGAATATATTTATGTTGTAGAATGAAACTTATCCTTATATTTGTTGTTTATCCTCTCCAAACTGCAATGATCTTTCTTTAGTAAATTGCCTTTAAAATGTCTTTGGGTCTGCGTGAATCATAGGTTTCCATCCATTTACTCAGCAATAGTAATTAAGGGTTTTCATCCTTAATTGCATAATCATGAGGGGTTTCATCCTCAGATTTATAAATCAAGTTTCATGCTCCTTAAGGAGTTGATTCATATATATTTATCTTTTCCAATTGATGTCTTCTTCGTATTGAATGATCTCCCCTTTATATCTAATTGCTTCAAAAGTCACAACCCTTCATACACCCATTGACTTTTGATAAACTATAATTTTAATTTCAATGTAATCATTCCTTAAGGAAATTGCACCCTTTTGATTTTAGCGGATCATGCAAACTTAAGTGATTTTCCAATTGGTGGCTTCACTCTTTTACTCTTTCTGCGACTACTGTGACTTCAATTATCCCTCTAGTGGTGATCAGACTTGGGCATCTTTTTTCCTTTATCAACTACAGTTTCCTTTTGTGTCTTCAAACACTACAATCTCTTTTAAATTGGCGGCTTTTGTAAACCATATGGGATTTCAGCCTCGATTGTAAATATAATGCAAAGTTCCAAACTTGTGGCTTCATTATGTATTTGGGAGCTTATTAAAAACGGGACATTACAGTCCGCCCCGCCCAAGATTGCTTGTAGTCAAGTAATCACAAGCTAGGATGTTGTTGGAGTTACCAGGATCCCAAATCCACCTTGTAGATTTGTAACTCCTAGAAATTGATTGTCCTTGTGATGTAATTAGCTTATGCTATGACACTTTGATATAATTAGGAATTGAAAACTCTACACCAAGTAATGCTTCTCTCCTTGTCTTGGTTATGTCTGACTCGGTACTACAAAGATGTCCTTGGAGAGTAGTTGTTAGTATACTTGTCTCAACCAGACTGCCAATATAGTCCTTTAATGTCATCAGATTGATACCATCCTCTAAAGTATGAGGACAATTTATTGTCCAGTATTCTTCGGGCTCATGTACTGGTCTTTCCCAATAACTCTCAACAACAAAACCTAGAGTTGGAAATTGGCAAGATCCGTAATTTAAGACAAGTTTTCTCTCATCCTCAAAGAGAAGAAACCAAAAGACATCTTGCAATTGCATAGTGTAATGTCCACTTTTAGGAAGCTCAAAATTTCTTTACACTGCACACAATTTAACTTCTTGAAGAGAACATTAGTAACCAATAAATCCTTAACATATTGCAATTAGGGTTAATAACCACAAATAAATATCAATATCAAAGTTCATATACTTTTTACATTTCCTCTTAGGGTTAGTAACCTCATAATCATAATCAACATTAAAGTTCACTACATATATGCATTTCATTTTCTCATTTCTTTCACATAAAGTTTTCCACGATATACCTTGAGAGAGTCATTATGGACCCTGATCGTTAATCTACTCTACTCACGCACCCCATATGAATATGATTACGTTAAGGCGCTGGTGTAACCATCCCACCGTAGACCCAAAGGCTTCATTGCAACATGCGGCAATTCTTCACCATTTGGCTCAAGGGGCTTATGCTACATGCGGCATTCTCCACCTTCTTGAGAGTCATCTAACGTTGGGCACATTTATTAAGTTTACATAACCTTAGGCCCAAGGGCTTCACACTACACGCGGTATTCCTCGCCTCTTGCCACAAGGGACTTCACACTACACGCGGTGTTCTTCATCCACTTGAGGGTCACCTAGGTCCATTATACCGCTCTTCCTTAACTCACCACCATATTCGTAGGGTGATAGAAAGATTAAGGGTGACGCTATATATTTCTCTCCAAGTATATCATGGGTTTATGAATCATAACTTATTAACTTATCATTACTATCTCGTGATCCCCATGGATCACGAGATAGTACTATTGATTATCTTGTTCCTCTTTGGGAACATCATTTTGTACTATCTCTTTAATTGCCATTTACTAGGCATCATATAACTTTCATCAAATAAACATTCTTATGTTATGAGCATCCTTATGCTAACATGTTATAGACATTCTTGATGATAAACATTCTTAACCTTTCACTCTATGATAGTATTTCATTCTATGATGACATTTCATTCTTATTCTATCGTGACAAATATTCTTATGCTATTCGATTTCAAATATTCTTATCTTGTCATGTATGATATTCAAATTCTATAATTATCATTATCATGCTATTCTGATTATAAACACATTAACTTATGATAAGGTGACATACCTTGGTATAATCGATTCACTGGATCTGCAATATATATATATATTTGTTCTTGATTCAATGGCTTGCTGATATAATTGCTTCTGCTGTAGTTAGATGCTGCTGAGTCTGATAAAGGTGTGATTATTGAATGATGAGATAAGAGCAGATTGTAAGTATATATATTTTTGATTGATTTTCTGCTTGGGATGCAATGTTTCTTAGATCTCCTCTGCTTGGATGATTTGTATGTGATGAGTGTGATCATTCCCATGAGTGAGATGAGAGATAGATCTGCTTGTGTCATTCCCTATTTATTATGCTGATCGCTGATTCCTTAACATATATTCCTTGTTTATACTCTTATTTAGATCTGATGTAGAATGGGACGATGATAATTTGTAAGTAGTGAGAAGGATAATCAAGGGGGATTCAAATACTGGTTGACTTTTATTGGATCTGTTTTGAGATTGTCTGATCCATTGCTCCGTATATTTTTTTGATGCTTCAGATGATTCCTTATATATATATATATATATATGAAAGACAACTGTTGCCAACGTCTCTTCCCAAAGGTCACGGCTGCTGCTGCTTATGTCTTATTAAGTAATCGCTCCTTGATTTGTAATGTGATCGCAGCCTTAGTAAATATTATGTATCATTTCATATACTTTTTAATATTTATGACTTTGTTAAAAGTGGCGTTGCTTTACTTTGCTTCATTGATAATAAGACAAGTCTTGTTTGTATGATCGCTGCCTTACTTACCTTATTCACCTCTTCTTAGATTAGTTCACAGCCTATTATTATTGTTTAGGCGCTTCTTTAGGAGGGGGTCGATCATGCATGGGATCGGCCCCTCTTACAATGCTTTATCTTTTATATATTTATTTTATGTTATATATATTACTTTATTATTTATGTATGTTTATATAATCTACTAATATATATTGTAATTATATTTATTATTTATATTTGATAATAATGTATATATTATCTATATCGATTTATGAATCATGCATAACCGACTCGATTATAACTCGTTAGTATAGGGACATGACACATAGCATCAATCTGAAGATCAACTTCCTTTTTGGCATAAATTGCATTTGCAAAGAACCAATTTGGTTGGCCCCACCTTTGCATAGTTTCATGGATATCTCTTTGAATCAAAGCAGAAAAGTGAGCTTTCCATATATTAAGATGAGAATTAGAAGCATAACATACATCTATGACTTTAAATGTAATGTTCTTTCTGAAATGATTTTATATCTTTTTGATCCACTTTCAAAGTTCTCATATTCTATAACTAATCCAATCAGAGAGTTTCCAAAAATATCACAAAATTCTTATCTCATTTCATTAGACAACTCAAGATCCATGGGGTGGTTATCATAAAAATCATTGCTTGTTCTAGTAATCTCATTTGTTGTATTCTCAAATTCTAAATATCACTCTTCAAAATGATCACCATGAGTTTCAAAAGTAGAACCATCCTTTCCACCAACTAAAGTAGGGGCGTCCTCACCTCCATTAAATTTAGATTTTATATTAAATTCAAACAGAGATTTGTCTATTGGGCGGTCAACATCTGTATAAATATTGAATTGTACGAGAGAATTTGATTCACTTTCCCTAATTTCTCTTGGTGTCTCTATGCATTCCATTTCAGCCTCATGACATTGGTTGATTATGATTAGATTAGTGTGAAGTATAGCTTCCATTTGATTTTTATTAGCCCAAAGATTGTCAAGATTTTCAGAGGCAAGAATTTGAGTTCTTTGTCTTTTAGCTTCCATTAACTATTCTAAGTCACCTAATTGTGATTTTGGATCATACAAAAATTCTATCTGATTGACTAGAAGACTATCATTATGAGAAGAGATTAAATCCTTTTGTGGATAATTATTTCTTTGTGCAGCATCTTTTAGATAAATTGTACTACTAGGATTTGACATATCCTTCAAGAGACTTTGCTGATGTTGTTTGCTTGCCATTTTTCCTTTAGATACTTTCTCTGATTCATCTTTATCTATCTTCTTAATAGGGACTTCTTTTGCAGAAATTATAAGAAATTCAATGAGCTCATTAATGAATACGGGGCTTACAAAATCCATGATAGGTTGCATGACAACACATGCTAGAAGTTCAACTTCACATGCAAGACTTTGAACAATGGGGCATTTAGCATCGTGTGGCCTTGAGACAATAGGCACTACTCCTCCCATGAGTTGTTGGAGGACCTTGTACTCAATGTCTACAGATATGAGGGCAGGGTGCAGTTCTCTGGAAGAAGTTAAATAATGCTTCAACCTTTCATCCCTTTCATTAGATGAGAGATTTACCATCACATCCATCCCTATATAAGCTTGGTTTCTTCTATAAAGTTCTATATGACTTCCTACTAGATCGACCACATCCTTGGACAGTAATTCAATCAAATTGATATGTTTCAATCTCTACGCTACTTTCCCCAACACATCATTGATTAGTAAGCAAATCTTATCAGGGAATTCTTGATCAGGAGTAAGTGATGAATACCATAATAAGAAGATGGGAAATTTTGTTTCATTGCTTTTTCCCATAGTAGCTAGGGAGCTTTCACAAGTCACTCCTTGCTTACGAAAATCCATTCTCACGCGCCATCCTCTCTTAGGTGGTTGATGTATGTTATGAAACAATATACTCCACTTAACCCAAGTATTATAAAAATTCTACTCGGTCACATTATGTATGTCTTTCAACTATCGTTGGGAAACACTTATATTAGCAAGAGCATATGTATTCTCCTTAGTAGATTTTGGCCTTGAAAAAGAACAAGAAAGATTGGCTTGATCACATTGAATGAAATCATATGTTGTCATGATCTTTTGCTCTCTCATTTTATTTTCACCAAAGATCCTAGGCAATGAATACAAACTCTTGATTGTCATTGTTGACATCCAAAATGACAGCAAAATGTTGCATCCTTTGCCAAAGATCCTGGGCAATGAATACAAACTCTTGATTGTCATTGTTGACATCCAAAATGACAGCAAAATGTTGCATCCTTTGCCATGATAAATTGCAGGAGTGTCATGAATACCAAGATCCCACTCCTTTGTGCAAAGCCAATTCTGTATTTGAGTAAAGGGATCTAGGTGCCCTTTACTACAAGTCGTATCTTTCACTTCAATTAGCATCAAGCTCCCCGGGGTGACTATCTCCATTTTGTCTTCAAGTGTGATGGGGTGACAACTTAGTGAGACGTCCATTGTCCTTCGATGTCCATGTTGGTCTCTCCAAGAGGCAAACCAAAAGTCTCCTTCTCATGACTACAAACTAACCCATCAACAAGCTCATCGGTCTTGGAACCAAAGAATTTGAATGTTTCCTGGTCAACCTCCATGTAGTCAGTGTGTATCATCATGGAGTTTTCTTGATAAACTTGCAATTCCTCCTCATGGGGGTCAATCTTAGACAAATCATTTCTCACAACATAACTAATATCTTGCACATCATCATCACATGGTCCAATCGTTTCCATACCTTGCAAATCATTATTACATGGTTCAATTACTTCCATGCCTGAAAATTGGAAGGATGTTTCTTGGACATCATTTGCAATTACTAACACATCTTCGACACACAATATCGACTCTTCTTCTTCTTGGGTTTTAGCAACTTCTTGTGATTTTGATTTTGACTTCTCTTCCGCTATCATTAATGATTCTTTTGGATCTTGCTCCTTGATCTCTTCCTTAGCCATTTTTCTTATGTATTCATATAGACTTCTTTTCTTGGGATACTAATACCCGAGTGCCTACAAGTATTCATGAAAGGAAACACAGGCCTTTGCATGATCTAACAAACTTTGATACTAGTCAACAATTTTAGGGGCCTCAAGTTTGTATAATTACTCTTGAATAGGGTCCATGTACTCTCCCCTTTGTAGTCCTTCAAATCTCTTTAGCTTTAGAATGCATCCAAAATTTTAGCTTTACCCCACAGGCTAGCAGGATCAAAGCTCTGATACCAATTGTAATGTCCCGTTGGGATCTTCTTTTTTCTTAAAGTATAATAACCCTAGCTTACAATAATAATTAAAAAATAAATTATAAACATGAAATCAGACTGAGAATAGTAGTTGCAATAGTTTAATGTAATTCAGAATTAAGTTTTAGAATATATTTTTGTTGTAGGATGAAACTTATCCTTATATTTGTTGTTTATCCTCTCCAAACTGCAATGATCTTTCTTTAGTAAATTGCCTTTAAAATGTCTTTGGGTCTGCCTGAATCATGGGTTTCCGTTCATTAACTCAGCAATAGTAATTAAGGGTTTTCGTCCTTAATTGCATAATCATGAGGGGTCTCCTCCTCATATTTATAAATCAGGTTCCATGCTCCTTAAGGAGTTGATTCATATATATATTTATCTTTTCCAATTGATGCCTTCTTCTTATTGAATGATCTCCCCTTTATATCTTATTGCTTCAGAAGTCACAACCCTTCATACACCCATTGACTTTTGATAAACTATGATTTAAATTTTAATGTAATCATTCCTTAAGGAAATCGCACCCTTTTGATTTTAGTGGATCATGCAAACTTAAGTGATTTTCCAATTGGCAGCTTCACTCTTTTTCTCTTTCTGTGACTATTGTGACTTCAATTTCCCCTTTAGTGGCGATCAGACTTAGGCATCTTTTTTCCTTTATCAACGACAATTTCCTTTTGTCTTCAGGCACTACAATCTCTTTTAGACTAGTGGCTTTTGTAAGCCAGATGGGATTTCAGCCTCACTTGTAAATACAGTGCAGAGTTCCGAACTTGTGGCTTCATTATGTATTTGGGAGCGGTGGCTTTATTAAAAACGAGACATTACATTGTTCTTTGCCAATGGAATTCCATTCCATGTGGCTTGCTCTCCTTATTATAGGAAGGCTATAGCAAAAATAGTAAGAGCATGACCTTCATATGTACCAAGGGAGACAAAATTGAGGACAACAATCTTGGATAAGAACTACTACAAGATTAATATTTTAATGGAGAAAATGAAGGCTACCTAGGTCACTAGTGGATGCAGCACAATCATGGATGATTGGACGAACATTAGGCATCGTCCACTCATCAACATTATGATCACATATACAAAGGACCCTTACTTAGGGTTGTTGATTATTCAAGACATTGCAAGGATGTCGATTATTAGTTCCAAATTCTTAGAGGTGCAATTGAGAAGGTTAGGCCAAAGAATGTGGTGCTAGTAGTGACAAATGCGGCCTATGTATGCAAAGCTATAGGGAAGTTGATTGAGGCAGGCTACAAACATATTTTGTAATGTCCCTTTTTTTGGCGCATAGATTTTTGTGCGCATTTTGCTTGTTCTTAGTCTCTCGAAGGCTATCCGACATGTTTGGGAGAACTCCAATGTTCTTGGAGTGGTCATGGTTCAGTCTGCAAAATAGTTGTGACTGTCAAGTCTTCAATTTCACCAAGAGATGGGTGAAGTTGTTTATTACTGCATTTCTATTGCTTTATATGGCTTGGGACTATTATTCAGATAATTAATTAATATTTCACTAAGGTTGCCTAAGATTGTGATTAATTATAACAACTTAGTGTAATATTAATTATAAAAATGGTTTCCCTTCTGGAAGTGGTTTATTTTTCTATGACATTGAGCTCAGTGGTTGTTCAGGTTTACAGTGATGGTTTCAGAAGTTTGATCGGGCTCCTGGATTGCTCTCCAAGATTCTTGGAGGAGCCGTCTTTTTTTGGAAAGTCACTCGGAAGGCATCGTTTTGCATCCCAAACCCTACAGAGCATATTGGTTCAGTTTATTTGGCAGTTGGGTGAAATTTGGGATTTTCCGCAAAAAGTAATATTTAATGAGCTATTTTAATTATTATTTTCACTTAAGTTCCTAAGGGTGAAAATAATTAAAAAGTAATGAAGTGTTATAGCTCATTGGAAAGGGGAAAATATATTCTTTTATTTAGGCACTTAAAAATGAGCACTTAAGTGGAGAAAAAAAGAAATAATTTAAGTTGGAGGTAAAAGGTTATTATTTTCAAGAAATAATTCATTTCCTTTGTAACTCCTAAAGTGCCTTTATAAAGAGAATGAGAGCTCATTTGGAGGGGTTTTTTGGAATGGATTTTATTTGTAGATGGATTGAACTTATGAGTTCTTCCATATTCTCTTGAGGACGAAAACCCTCTTGTAGAATTCTCTTGAAGACGAAAACCCTCTTGTAGATTGGGTGTGGTTTCATACAGGAATCACCATTGTGCTGAAGCTGGAGTTGGAGCGAGCTCATATTGAGTTTGCCTTTGTGCTATCATGGAGTGTGCTATCTTTTGATTTGGTGCTTATCATTTTGGATATTGAATATATCTTAGATCATTGGATATGTATTTTGCATATTGATGATTGAAAATTCTCTTGCTGGGGCCATACTTGATAGTTGATAGGGCCTCTCTTCCTATTTTGCATGAATTTTTGTGGAGTTTTGAATGATCTTTCTATTGCTCTGATATAAAGTCTAATAATCAGACTTGGGCGACACTGTTTGAATGTATTCTGAGATTTGATCTTGCAGATTTTGGGGTTTCTGTATTGTCCGTACATTTTCAGGCATAGGCATGGGAGTCAGTGAAATATTGTATATGGTTTCAAAAGCATGTCTCTTGCTGATGTTTGGATATCAGTTGTTTAAAACTAGAGACCATTCCTGGGCAGATTTCATAGAGTTTAATGCTGTGTTAGTCTCATCTAGAGCCTGCCGTACATAACAGCATGTCCGTACCATTAGAAAGGGCACTCTTTCTTGTGTAATAGTTTATCAACATTTTGGCAAATATCATCTTATGTTATGAGACCTCTGGCAGGGCATACTAATCTTGGCTGAGCCGTACATGTCACAGCAGGCGTGAGGGTTTAATGCTTGAATCCCACCTATGTTTGAACCAGAGTTATGATATATGAAAGGGGCGCCTTTGATAGAAGTATCTTTGTGTTTGTTTGTGAAGGAAATATCTAAGGGTTTGAGTTGTTATGAAGTGTGTTGCATGGCAGCCATAGTGTGTTGCAGGTCTGCTAATAGCTACAGCAGTACATTCATTCATCAATTTGGGAGTATCATTAACAAATCTATCTTTTGTGCTTATCCCTTGTTGATTTGAAGATCATTATGGCATGTTTTATGACCGTTACAAAGGCTGATGTAGTGCAGACCAGCAACCTGTAGCCATCTAGATCAGCAACCAGCACTTCATCTCTTGTCTCGTCTGATGGATATATCAATGACCCCTTTATGGTGGCTTTGTGATGGCGATAGTGTGACTAATCTCTTCATTTGATAGAGTCATATCATGCTTTCCTTGCTACAGCTGAATCTATATTTATATCAGAATGGTACTCTAACATTGCAGGTTGTTATCAAGGGAAACATTTCATTTATGATTGTGAGGGGGTTTTATCAAGCTAAATTTGTGTGTTACAGCATATTCTGATTAGTTCATTCTTTGTAATTTTAATGCAAAACACTTGTAACCCCTGGACGGTTTACCGCCAGAGTGGAGGAATGAACAATTGTATCTTTCTTTATTCACCCACTGAATAAGTGTAGTCGTCCCCCTACATAAGTGGATACCTGCTGAAAAGCAGATGCCTATTGTTAGCAGATGATTGTATTTAGTTTCCTTTGCACAACTTTGATTTGTAAACCAAAACACTGTATGCTCTCACCTCGCCCATTTTGGGAACTTGGTGATCAGAAAGTGTGGAAGTATTCTAATTAGTTGCATGCATTGCCTAACACTGTTGTGATCATTTGTATAACTTTGAAAAAAATTTGGGGTAGCATATCACATATTTAGTGGACTCTTTGTTGTGTGCATACCATGAATAATGCACTCAAGGACATGGACAAAATTGGTTTGATCAAATAGATCATTAATGATGCTAGAGATGTGCATATGTTTATCTACAACCACCACACTTTACATGCACTATTCAAGACCACCTCCAAGAAGCAATTTTTGAAACTTGTAGAGACTAGACTTCATTCTCTTGGAGAGGATGCTTGAGTTGAAAGAAGCGTTGCAACTAATGGTCATGATAGTAGAGTGGGATCAGTGGCCCGATTCTAAGTCAGAGCAAGGGAAGAGGGTGAAGCAAATGGTAAAGAGTGACATTTTTTGGGCTGATGCAAAATATATTATCTCTATCATTGCTTCAATATCCACAATCATCAAATATGGGGACTCTAATGCACCTAGCCTTGGAGAGGTGTACGAGTTCATTGACAATATGCTTAGCCAAATGAAGGCCATTGTACAAGAGAAAGACCCTACATTGCAATTCTATCATTAACATATTTAGCCAATCATTCAACAAAGATGGGAGAAGCTCAACACTCCCTTATGCATGGTTGTCTATGGATTGAACTCAAAGTGGTATATACAAAGGCCTACTAGAGTTACCCCTATTGAGGACACTAAGGTAAAGGCAAGGTTCATGAAGGCTATTCAGAAGATGTACAATGTTGAGGATGGCGCCATCATTTATACTAAGTGGACAAAATTTGCCACTCTTAGATGATATCCAAAAGAGGCAAAGATAGATAGGGAGACTATGACACAAGAGGACCCAATTCTATGGTCGACTATGCATGGACCTTATTCTTTGACAACCACACTAGCCATTTGTTTGTTGTCCTAAGTTTTTCTAGCTCTTCTACTACTGAGAGGACCCAGTCTACTTATAACTTCATCCACTCTATTAAGAGGAACGCGCTTACCTTTAGGAGAGCGGAGAAGCTTATATTTGTACATAGCACCTTGAGTCTCATTGACCGCAACATGCTTACATACAAGGAGAGTCCAATAGCTCGATGGGAAGTAAAGCCAAAGGAGCGAGCACGAGTTGATGATGATGTGGAATAGACGAGATTGGTTGGTATTAAGTTTGGAGGAGCTTGATCTCGAGGAGTCCAATAGTTCGAGTGATGAGGAGTTTGGCATGGACTTTGGGGATGATTAGAGGCATTGGGCCATTGGCCAATTGTAATTGTATTTGAATTTTGAATATAATATATTGATATTTCATATTTGGCATTTTCATTGTTCAATGCACTGTGTTTAGTATTTAAAAGTTTCATTTGTTGTTCCTTATACATTTTTTTATAACTAATTTTTCAAGTACTATATATATTTGCACCACCATCCCCAACTCAAGGCCCCTTGGTCCCCCCATTCCAAGACACTATGGAACTATGTGTTTTTGGCAATTGTTCACTTATTCCTACTGCAACTGTTTATTTCCCTACAAGCATTGTCATCCATATTCATATGGGCAGCATTTTTCTAACATTGTTGTCTGTTGGCGACCATCCAACTTCCCTAATCGGGTCGTGTTTTATGTTTCTTGATAGTTGTTACTCATTCCTCCACACAGGCAAGCCATTTCCTTGGTCATTTGGGTGTTATCTGCTTGTGTGAACTATGTGTGGACATTTAGTGGCTTGTGCGAGCTGTTTGGGCATTCCTTTGGTGGCAATTCTTGGCTAGCAACAACAATTGGCAATTTCTTTGGAAGGCCATTATCTTTGCATGTAAAGCATCCACCTTCAATTGAGATAGTTGTGAGACAACTATTTCTTGGGAGGCATCAATCCATTCTTGGTAGAGGTAATCAAAGGTGAAAAAAAAAAGTCACGGGGAAGAAAAATAAACAAATGGTTGGTTCTAGAAAGAAAGGAGGGCACAAATAAGAGAAAATGGGGTATCCTCCAAGACAAGGCAGAGAGATTGAGGCAAGTCCTCCAAGTAGAGAGAGAGGGAACAAAGCAATAAGAGAGGGAAGTCAAGCTAAGAAGCTGATTGTGCCAAAGCAAAGAATATAGGGGAACAGCAAAGGAAGGGGAATTATCCTGGAGCTTATCCCTCTATAGGACAAGAATAATCCTTTGGTTCATTCATGAACTATGTAATCTAAAGGCTCATATGAGCATGTTTGTAAGCCTATTACAAGCTGATTTTGCAATTTGATGCACATTATGTTGGTTTTGCTTTCATATGGTGTGCACATGTGTTTGTGAGTGTTAGGCTACCAGGTTTAGGTCACATCCTTGATTGGACCACCTTTCTAGTCTACATCACTTCGAAAACCAGCTGCAAAAGAAATCACATAGCAGCAGCAAAGGAAAGACCATTCCAAACAGAGACAAAGGGGAAACTGCATGTAGTGGTAGTAGTGGACCTTGTCACTATGATATTAAAAGTGACAAGTAATGGCACTTGACAAATATGCATGTAAGGAGCTTTAATATACTATGAAGAAAAAGATAAACTCCATTTTAGACATTGGCAAAAAAAGTTCTTGAAGTTAGGACAAAAAAGTCTTCCACAAAGATTGAGGGTAGGTCCAAAAATTCAAACCATTAGTAATAAAGGAGTGTCCTAAAAGTTTGTGGAAGTAAAAGTTTGGAGAAGCTATCAAGTAATTTCAAACCTTTAATAATGTAGAGTGCATTTAAAGTTTTTTTCTTTTTATTTCCCATTTGTTTTTTAAGCATATTCAATAAAAATAAGGAAAAGCCAAGCAATATGTTCTGCATAGAAGAGTTGGTAGATTCCATTTGTGTAGAGAATTGATTGTTGGGACTTGGGAGGTGCAGAGTTCAAATCCCTCTAGTAATTTCTTTTGTTGAAAAAAAAAAGATAGGACTTCTTTTGGGGACTGATAAGGAATAATAGCCTTTCTTATTGTAATAAAACTATATAAAAAAACAGTGTTCAATATGAGTGATGCCTCTAGTTCACATTTCTAGGCAACACTGTCACAATTGAACTACTGCACCATCGGCTAATATAGCTATAACAATGGCATTTGTGGCATCGTCCATTTAAATTGTGGAGTAATAAGGTTTTTTTTTTCACTCCATCCATCCATTACCTTTTTTTGTGAACTATAATTAGGCTATAAATCTAGTGCAGGTGATCACCAAGTATATAAGAAGCTTTGCTCTTCCATGTACAAAGCGACCCTATTGGGTAGATACCATTGACAGCACAAATCCCTTTCATATAACATCTTGGTTCCACGTCCCATTCTTCTCTCGTGTTCCTTCAGGTATATAGAAAGGATTAGCTTCTTCCATGTACTGACAAATATATAGGAATGACAGGTATATCAAGAGGTTTGGTAAATCACTTTGGCAAGTATATAGAAAGGACAACTATTTGGAGTTATAAGGAACCTTTCATCATTACAGTGCAATATTCAAAATGCAATCTATAGTGACAATGGTCAGTGAGACCTTAACTAGGAATGGAGGAATGGAGGAATAAAGGCCAATGGAGGAATAGAGGAAGAGCTGAAACTAGTAGACACTATACAATTTCAACAATGTGACAACTAAGAGGATAGACAACACTTATACTACAAATGATGTGGCCGCAAAGGTGGTCATGAAGCCCATGAATGCAAAATATCATGGGATAAGACAGAAAACTGTTTCAAACAAAAAGATACAAATAACTACAACAATAAAGCATTAGGAGCAGCTTGATTTGCATGTGGTACTGATCATGATGAATTTGTGCTTCCCATATCAGATTTTGCCTATTATACTTCAGTGAATGAATGATGGCATGATGCTTGGGTATTTAGATAGTAAAGCCACACAACATGACATTTCAATGAGACTATTTTGAGGAGCTTCATGAAGATGTTTGTGGTCCTATCCATAAAGTCTCAAGCTTGTTGGAAAAGGAACAATTTGGCTCAAGTCGCCGAGACTTCCAAATTTTGTACTTCACAATGTACTATATCTTCCTCAACTACAATGTAACTTGTTGTCTCTAGTGTTAATTCAGCAAAAAGACCACTCCATTTCATTGGAAGATGGATAGGTGGTAGTTAAAAAGAAGTCTGATAATCAAGTCACATTGATTGATTGGGAAGATGGAAAGTTATTAAAACTCAAAAGAGTTTCAGCAATTTTAAGGAGTTTTGCTTACCTTGGAGAAGAAGGTGATCTTTTTGCTAGTCTTTTATGGCATGCAAGATTTGGGCATGTTAAATATGACAGCATTCAAATAATGCAAAAGAATGGTATTGTAGGCATGCCCACTTTGCCTAAGACAACTGAGCAAAGCAAAGCTAGCAATCTGGCAAAACAACATAGATATGTTTTCCCTAGATCAACCTGGAGAGCTCAAAGAAATTTATAGCTCATTCACTTTCATTTGTGTGGGCCCTTACCAATCACTTTTGTTAGAGGATGTCAGTATATCATGTTGTCTGTTGACAACCATAGTAGAATAACTTGAATTTACTTCTTAAATTTTAATAAGTTCCACACTATGATTAAAAATGAAGCTCAAACTCAACTTGGCACTCTTCGAATAGACAATGGTGAGGAGTTTATGGTGCAATCGCAGTAAGGGTGTCTAATGAAAGACTACCTATCCATGCTGCCTTAACACAAAACACTCGTCATCGTGCAAAACAGAACTCAAATATCATGACAATATGAAAAACAACTAGATCGATACATTATTCTCCACAATCTCAAATTACATCAAAATATTGTCTCGAGGGCTTACAACAAATTTAAACCTCAATCTTAAATTTCAACACAAAATATGTACTAAACACGAGTGTGACTACAAATGTCAAATTCCTGGGGCTGATTTAACTTCAAAAGCTCTTCTCTCAACTACTAGATCTCACCTTTGTTCTATCTCTATCGTACCTGCTTTGCCCACTACTACACTCAATGAATTTGCCATCTTTTTATAGTGAAGATTGATGTAGTAGGTTGCCCACTAGATATCATGTTGTCTGTTGACAACCATAGTAGAATAACTTGAATTTACTTCTTAAATTTTAATAAGTTCCACACTATGATTAAAAATGAAGCTCAAACTCAACTTGGCACTCTTCGAATAGACAATGGTGAGGAGTTTATGGTGCAATCGCAGTAAGGGTGTCTAATGAAAGACTACCTATCCATGCTGCCTTAACACAAAACACTCGTCATCGTGCAAAACAGAACTCAAATATCATGACAATATGAAAAACAACTAGATCGATACATTATTCTCCACAATCTCAAATTACATCAAAATATTGTCTCGAGGGCTTACAACAAATTTAAACCTCAATCTTAAATTTCAACACAAAATATGTACTAAACATGAGTGTGACTACAAATGTCAAATTCCTGGGGCTGATTTAACTTCAAAAGCTCTTCTCTCAACTACTAGATCTCACCTTTGTTCTATCTCTATCGTACCTGCTTTGCCCACTACTACACTCAATGAATTTGCCATCTTTTTATAGTGAAGATTGATGTAGTAGGTTGCCCACTAGATATCATGTTGTCTGTTGACAACCATAGTAGAATAACTTGAATTTACTTCTTAAATTTTAATAAGTTCCACACTATGATTAAAAATGAAGCTCAAACTCAACTTGGCACTCTTCGAATAGACAATGGTGAGGAGTTTATGGTGCAATCGCAGTAAGGGTGTCTAATGAAAGACTACTTATCCATGCTGCCTTAACACAAAACACTCGTCATCGTGCAAAACAGAACTCAAATATCATGACAATATGAAAAACAACTAGATCGATACATTATTCTCCACAATCTCAAATTACATCAAAATATTGTCTCGAGGGCTTACAACAAATTTAAACCTCAATCTTAAATTTCAACACAAAATATGTACTAAACACGAGTGTGACTACAAATATCAAATTCCTGGGGCTGATTTAACTTCAAAAGCTCTTCTCTCAACTACTAGATCTCACCTTTGTTCTATCTCTATCGTACCTACTTTGCCCACTACTACACTCAATGAATTTGCCATCTTTTTATAGTGAAGATTGATGTAGTAGGTTGCCCACTAGATATCATGTTGTCTGTTGACAACCATAGTAGAATAACTTGAATTTACTTCTTAAATTTTAATAAGTTCTACACTATGATTAAAAATGAAGCTCAAACTCAACTTGGCACTCTTCGAATAGACAATGGCGAGGAGTTTATGGTGCAATCGCAGTAAGGGTGTCTAATGAAAGACTACCTATCCATGCTGCCTTAACACAAAACACTCGTCATCGTGCAAAACAGAACTCAAATATCATGACAATATGAAAAACAACTAGATCGATACATTATTCTCCACAATCTCAAATTACATCAAAATATTGTCTCGAGGGCTTACAACAAATTTAAACCTCAATCTTAAATTTCAACACAAAATATGTACTAAACACGAGTGTGACTACAAATATCAAATTCCTGGGGCTGATTTAACTTCAAAAGCTCTTCTCTCAACTACTAGATCTCACCTTTGTTCTATCTCTATCGTACCTGCTTTGCCCACTACTACACTCAATGAATTTGCCATCTTTTTATAGTGAAGATTGATGTAGTAGGTTGGCACTAACCAAAAATGCAATACAGTCCTTAATGCACTTAGGAAAGAGATCATGGGACCAATATTTAAGGATTTCTCTAGGAAGTTCACTTTGGAATTGGACGCACATCTTTGAAACATGTAAATGGTCTTCTTTTCTTATGTGGCAAGTTATATGGCCATAAATTCGATGTGGTTCTAAGCATGAGCCTTGGGACCAATGATACCACCAATGGCATTAGTCGTTGGCGCAAAGCCCAAACACGCACACGTAACAAACCTTTATTAGTTGATCTGGCAAGCCACTTCATACAAATACTCATGAAATACAAAATTAACAAATGGAAATGATCTACATGCTCTATTGATGCTATAGACAAAATCTCGTGACAAACTAGTACATATGCATTATCGCACGAATGATTATGTCTTCAAGTTTGAATGCTCAAGTTGACAACTATGGCTAGAAAATCCAATTGTGGCAAACCAAAATAATTGCTCGTGAACTAAGAACTTTGCAAAAAACAAAGACATAAATGAAATGTTTTTAATTGATGCAAGATTGCTTGTAGGCTTGGGATGCTCCTGCATCAATTTACATGAAAAAATTGAAGATTAACTTAATCAAAATGGGATTAAGAATAATCTCACTATTGTAGGTACTCCCCAACAAAATGGTATAGTTGAAAGAATGATTAGAACCATAGAAGCAAAAATCAGTAAAAATTGGTAAACATCACGATTTTTTTTAATCGCAAGTTTTTAAAAAACCCTTGTAAATATTTTTAATATTTTTTTCCTAGATAATCACGAAAAGATCGTGATTTAATCGCCCAAAAATCTTTGCAGGGGGCGGCGGATTTATCTGACTCCAACAAGCGATTAGGGTTTCGTCTCATAGCATAACACAAGTGACATAGAAAATCTGAAACGCTTGAAAAAATCATCTATATATATTAATATTAAATAATTTTAGGGTTTCGTCTATTAATAGGGTATCCAGCCCCGCGGGAAATGAACAGTGAGGAGAGAACTAGGAGCGCAGCTTTATTCCTTGGTTTGGGGCCATCAACACGCTCTAGTTGAGACCGAATGAAGGCAGAAGCGTATGTTCGAGTGACTCCCAATCATCTCTAGTCGTCTATTGATCGAAGAGGTGGAACTGAGGTTGGATTCCCAAAAATCCGGAATATTATATTATTAATATTTATTATAAATATTATTATCTTATAATTATATCATTAATAGTTTTATTTATAATATTAAAATATAATATTTATAATATTTGTTTTTCTATTATAATAATTATTATAATATATGTATTATTAATATTTATTATTTTATTATAATATTTATATCGTTAATCTATTTTAATATAATATTATTAATATTTATTATTCTATTATAATATTATAATATAATATTTATATCATGTATATAGGATCCATCCCCAAAAATTTAAAAAAACAAAGGTTTTCCTCTCTTTTTTGTTTTTTCTACGTTTTTGGGAAATCCGATTTTTCCCCAATTTTTTCACGATTTTTTGAGAAAATCTCATACTTTTGATTTGCCAATTTTTTCCCAAAACGAATTTTGCTGCTATGATTAGAACTATCATGAATATAGCTAGGGCAATGTTATATTTTGTAATATCCCCAAAGGAATATTATATGATATTTACTCCAAAATTAAATTTGTTTCAATAGTTTTTTGAATTGCTTAAGAACTAATTAAACTGATTATTTTTCAAATATATCACTGAAACTCACATGCAGCAATTATGGACAATTATTCATTTATAAACCAAAAATTTGATTCACAAATATCAACTATATTTTTATTCCATAAGATAGCAACTGATAAGATTGAAATGATTCAATAATTTACTAACCCAATACACCAATTGCTGCATAAAAAATCACAAACCTTAGTACAAACTATCTGGAGACAGCTTTGATACCACTACTAAAATTGGCATGCAATCACAGAACACTAACATGCAATGGCTGAAACTCTTTTTTTCAAAAAAGTTGGCAGGATGGTTGCATATCTAGTTGTTTATGTGGATGACATGTTCATAATGGGTACCAATGAAAGGTGCATGGCAATGGTGAAAGAAAAATTAAGGGTTTGAAATAACTGACTTGGGAAACCTTCATTACTATTTGGGTATTGAAGTAATTAAAAAACCCAAGTATATCTTCATCACCCAAACAAAAATTTAATGGTGAAATAATGAGCAGATTTGGAATGTTGGACTAGAAACCTCTTAGAATTCCCATGGAAGAAAATTTGGAGCTAAAATTAGATGATACCACAGAGTTTGTAGATGCAACTAAATATAGACAGCTTGTTGGAAGTTTGGTTTGTGCAATAACAACAAGACCTAAACATTTCTTATGCTGTTGGAGCCCTCTCTAGATTCATACAGCAACCTAGAGAAAATCACTAGGTAGCATCAAAGGGAGTTCTTCAGTATCTGTAGGGAACTCAAAACTATGGGCTGAAATACTCCAAGGCTACAAATTTCACATTAGTCGGATATTCAAATTCTGACCATACAGGTAATTTGGAAGATGAGAAATCTACTTCAGGTTTCGTAATGCATTGAGGGTCAACAATCATTCTAAGAAGCAGTTAGTGCCAGCTCTCTCCTTAACAGAAGTAGAATATATGGCAGCCTCCGAGGCAACCATGGAAATATTATGTTTCAAAAGGATTCTAAAAGATTTGTAGGCAAAGCAGGTTTCATCAACACCTCTCCTAGTTGACAATACCTCTACAATCAAAATGGCAAAAAGAATGAGTCTTTCATGATCAATCATCAAAGATTCAAACCAAACACATCAAGTTTCAACACAAAGTTTCATTTGATTCGGCGTCATGTGAAAGATGTCAGTGTACAGCTGAAGTATTGTCCAACTGCAGACCGGCCAGTAGATATTCTGACCAAAGCAGTTGGACAAGATAAGTTTGAGAAATTCAGAGGAATGATTGGTTTAACTACAACCCCTTCAGATTAAGGGGGCAAATGTAAAGATTTATCCTAGGGATTAATTAGTTTAGCATTTCAGTTTTGGTAGGTTTTGGTAGTTTTCAGTTTTGTTGTGGCGGTTGAACTGTACCTTCACTGATGTATAAATGCCATTCTAAAACTTTATTTGTGTTGAATAAAATATTACATTCATGCTTTTCTGGCCTGACAATATTTGTACATGGTACATAAGGGATTTTAAATGGATTAAAATGTAACCAATTTCTTCAGAACAACTGAAACTGTGTATAAACACCAATCCATAGGAAACGCCCACAAGAATCTTCTACATGCTAGAGTGAAGAAAAAAAGTCTATTTTTGCAGACTAAAATAGCTTCCAATTCAAAGAGTTCTTTCAATTATTTGATGATTAATGTACTCACCCTACCATAGCAATAAATATGAGTTCAGTCCCATTAAGAAATGATGTTTAGTTATCATAGAAAGCTAAAGTTCATTTTTCACCTTCTTGCAATTTCAATTAAACACATACCTTCTAATCAAGTCTGCAGGCAAGGCTTCCATGTCAAAACGCCATTGTTTGTCATATGCAGACGAGCTCATCTCCATAGCGTACTTGCCTGGTGTAAAGCAAGCTTCAATTACTCCACCTCCATTTATCAAGTTTTGGCGAGCCAATGCATTGATTTCCATAGTGTAGCGCATATGTGGTTGCAACAGCTTGAATATAGGATGCATAAAGCTGAGCTGCCTATGAGCTGCAATAATATAGGGCTCCATGCAAGCATGTGTCCGCAACCTGCCAGTTTGATGAGAATAAAAAATCTATCATCTTTACAGAAGCGAAAACAAGAGAAAAATCATCTTAAAAGTATATTAGAGACTCTAAACTTCAGCAGTTCATAAAGACCATGTAGAAATGCATAAGAACTGCAATGTTTCAGTTCACACTTCTTCACACACCATCAGCTTTAATGATAAATTGAGATTACAATTTAGAGCTCCTAATATAGATAACTCTATTTCAAGCACATGAGATAGGAAAGACCTAACTTGTGAAAATAATAAATTAGCTATTCTCCAACCTAGGCCTGAGACCCCTGCTAAGTTTAAGGATGATAGGTCTCCATGAGTGGATTAAGACCAAACAATCATCCCTATTCAAATTGTTAGGATATTCTAAAAGTATAAAGACAAACTCCTAGTGAATTGTATGCATGAATGCAAAAAAAATATTATATCAATATATAAATAACAAAGATAGAATTTTACAAATTACTATCATGTATGCTAATTAAATCAGTTGGATATTTCAAAAAAAAATCTATTTATGATCATGGAAACTATCTAACTTACCAATGATTGACTAATTGGTGAATACCAGCATCATTGGAAGCTACATGAGCTTTGGCTAGTTTCCACAGCCAATATGAAGTTGAATCATGACCCTGAGTGAAAACTCGTTTGGATTGCCCTCCAGGAATGGTAGGCGGGAGGCTGAGCTCAATGACAATTGGCTTGAGAGTGCCAAAGTCTGTTAGCAAGAGTAAAGTTCGTGAAGCATAAACCTTTCTCCCCTCCAAAGAATTTATCTTTTCAACAAATGGCATATATGCATCATGGTAGTCCAAGATGAACAATCTATTCTCTTCAAGAGCCTGCTTTATACAATTTCCATTACATAAGACATTGAGTGACTGGTCTTGCAAATGGTGTATTGTAGGAGGTCATTCATGTTTTAATTGTCTAATTTGCTCCTAAAATTTTCAGAAAGAGAGACCAAGATCATGAGAGAAATATAGAGTAAAGAATTTCTCTTTTTTTCTTATTCCACACAGCATCCTCCTTGCCTAAGCATATTTCATAATTAAACATGGAAGATAATTTACCTGTTTAACAGACATTCCGTGTAATTCTGCTTCAATATGTTCGGCTTTAATTGCAGACTCTGGTGAACCATATATTGCCGGATCCAACTTACTTACAATGGGAAACTCCTGAACCATATTCATTGTTTGGTTTATTAGGCCTGGAAAGAAACCTTAGATAGTTCATGGATTGATGTGAACCTATGAGGGTAACAGAAAACTCTCATTTTTTCAGTTTAAATTTAGAGAGAAGTCAGAAACAAACCTTTACTCGTTCAATGTTCACGGGATTCACACCCGCCAATGTTTGGCGGGCAAATTCATTGTCACGTAACCATGCAAATCTATCCCCTGAATTGTGAAGCATGTCATATTAGAGGAAGAAAGGAAAACAAACAATTGAATACAGATATCTAGATCTGTCCACAAATCATGGTGGCAAGAAAGCTACACATGTCAAATGGAACAATGGCAAAAACAAAAGTCACAAGCAACAACATAAGGTACATGGTCCTCACTTGAGATTATGCCTGGAGTTTCATAACGTAATAGTTGTTCGCCAGTTTCCTTTATTTTCTTTACTATCTTTGGTAGTATCAGTTTTTTAAAAATATTATGTCCATCGTCAAACTTCAGAATGCGCCCTTCTCTATATAGGTGATCAATCTCAGAGAAGCATCCAAACCCGTGATGAGGATTAGCAAAACTGTCTACCAGAGATGGTATTAAATTATGAAATAATGCTTTTAGGGCTCCTGCAGAGAATGTACTCTGCTTGATCTCCTCAAATGTTTCATCACGAGGCACGTAGACTGTACCAGGCTTCTCTATTCTGCTTTCAGCAGAAGAGTCTGTCATGACTCAATAGGCATTCCATAGATATCAGGTCACCACAGGATTTTTGAACATGCATTTGACACAATCATAAGAACAATAAAAAATGTAGGTGAAACAATAACTAAGGCACAGCCCTATATTAGTAAATGCTCTAGAAAGTTAACCTCCTTTCCAATTTTATCATCAGCCAGATATAAATTTAGAGAAGGAATGCTGAAAATACATAAAATTGTAAAAATGGAGATTGTGTTGGAGATGAAAAATAAAACAGCAACATGTTAAATAGAACATCTATTCCAGGAACTTTTATTGAATTAGTGAAAGAGTTGTAATATACAGTACAGTAAAATCTTGTGAAAAAGTATTGTTACTGAACTGGGAATTTGGGACCAAAAATGAGAATGATAACTCACACAACAACTAGGCATCCAACAAGAATGTATCTAACTTATTGCAATTTATACAGCAACGGCTAATATGTCATGAATATAATAAAGAAATCTTTCCACATTCCACAAGATTCCTCAAACACTCAATTCCAGGAACCTACTTCTTTCAAACTGATCACCAAAAGCTGAAACAGCTAGATGAACAATAGATGCAAATTGGATGACTATCTACTTGTAATTATTTGGTAATATACAAGATTAAAAATAAAAATAAAAATAAAAAATTATTTGGTGGCTTAAAATTGATGCCCACATTGACAGAAACCAACCTGAACTAACCTAACCACATCAATAGCAGATGAAAAGATTTGTGACATATTATATATGATCAGTTACGGATTTGTATACCAATTTCTAATTTTTATGAAACAAAGAAACTTTGCTGCTAGAACAAAAAAGAGAAATAGTACTAGCAAATAAAAAATAATATTTTGGATATCCATGAAACATGATTCTTAGATTAATGTATTCCCCGTAAGTGCTTTCGCTTTGAAAGCACCAAAAACAAAGGACAGTTATCATCTTGCAGTTTATTACAAATACAATAACTTTAAAATAGTTCAATTATAAAAATTGTTTCAGAAGTATTTTTCTGAAGTGAACATTGGGATTAAGCTGCTTCCTAAAAGTAGAAAAGAACTTCAATTTAGATTGTACAAAGTTCAAATCACATATAAATTTTAATATTTTGTTATGATCCCTGTTTCCAATTAACACCATTGTGTGACTACTAAATTCGAGCTTTTGCAAAATGTTCCTTTTTGCCCAGAAAGTTGCACAACATAGGAAGGGAATAAATATCAAGGCATTTGTTGGTTACATCCCAGCTTCAAAGACATTATGAACTCTGTATTGAGTAGACTTTACAATCTTCTCTTTTGGTAAAATGAAGTTAAGAATCAATGACTTTCAAGTTTCAAATTGCACCTTCCTTGTGTCATCTATGTAACTCAGACTACATGTAGATGACTACAACAGTGTTTCCCATGTTGCAAAATAAGTTTATTTTGTTTCTCTGAATTATTGTGACTGGGCTTCAAAAATTCAGAAATGGTACTATTTCATATGCATTTAGGTCAAAGAAATACACATACATGCACAAGGAGACAAACACCATCTAATGATGCAAAATTCAACATAGATATAACGCATGAGATGTAAGCAACGAATTGGAACAGAGAAATACAAGAAAGCATGCACTAAACTTGTGCAGCTGTGCTGAGGAAGGGTTCGGAAACATACCTCAAGACAGAGATTAAAAACACGATTCATGAAGCAAAGATAACATCTGCAAGGGTCAAACTAAGACACGGAGAAGGCCACGTTTCAGCATAAAATTTCAGAACAGTTGCTACACTTGAGTGCATAGGCTAGAAGAGGTTGCTCTTATTTTCCTTTGTAAAACACAAGTGATTCGTCTCATATCAAGTTTCTTGAGGCTGATAAGCAAGGCATTACAAGTAAAGGGGTACCTGAATATTTCATACCTTAGAATTTGAGGTAGATAGTGTAACCATGTAACCCAATAACTGTGGGGCAGAGACATACCAAAGATGCTGAATAGGTTCTTTGATTTATAAAACTTTAGATATTTGACTTTTTAAATTTGCAGGGCCTAGCCTTTAGGCTACCCTGCTGCAAAAGAAACTTAGGGCTTTTCTACTCCTAACGATTAATTATATAGTGTGATATAAAACATTGATGCAAAAAATTCACACAGTTTATTCCAAAAGCATGCTAACAAGAAACTTGGGCTTTTCTAATAAAGTGAGGTTAAAAAATAAAAACAAGATCAGCACACATAAAAATAAGTTTTAAGGTTCCACACAAAATTATCATGCATCTGTTTTGGTGGTGCATAAGGCTAAGCCTCTTCAGCATGAAGCTCAAATATTTATTTGGTATGTTTCATTTTATCCTCTGGTTAGTTTTATGCCCTTCCGCTGCCCTGCTGTGCCAATTGTGCTGATTTGGAGATAGCTTGGCAAATCTTACATGTATGTAAACATAATGACATATAACCATAAAATATGTAGCGCTAAAGAATTTGGAAACATAGTAAACAAAATAGGTGCAGTTGCACATCTGACACGTGTGTAAGTGCACTTGCAATGAAGGCCAGGAAAAGGAAGACTACATGCATTTAGTTTCACAAAGGAAAACCATTAAGATATAAGAATAGAAGACATCAAGCGCTTACTAGCTAAGCCATGTGGAATCGTGAAAGCATTCAAGATTGGCTAATCACCAGATAAAATGTAATTCGAGAAACCTCATAAAAACAGAGTTCCAAAAAGTCTAAACAAGTAAAGTCAGAAGCAATTAAACATCTAAACCCTGCTGCATTTCATGTAAACTTCCACGATAAATTACAACAGTAGATTTCCTCCTTTTCTTAATTAATATTTTTATGTCATGACGAAGTGAGACACCAGTTTGGTGCATGACGCCTCCTTGTGTAGGCCCACAAAGAGATTGTTTTTCCATTTACCTTATACATTATTCAACAGAGCACAGTCCTACCCTCCTCTGGATTTGTATATGTGATCTTCTCTATGAAGCATACACTCCAACACCATCAGGCCCAATCAGGTTTTACAAATCATTCAGGTAGTACATCATATCAACAATCTCTCTAGGGGGTACTTATATGTATTCTTCATGTTTATCAGTAGGTCCAGTTATTACTTTCCTGATCCTCTATCCAGTTGTTACTATTTGAGTTTCTGTTTTTCTTCGATGCGAGCAACCTTGCCTGGTTGACTTACTATAGGCTTTGCAATGACAAACGCATCATTGCCCCCCACAAAAAATTAAATTTGTATCTTGCAAGCATCATGAATTATAGATCCTAATAGCAATGCAAATGCAGGGATCCTCACCTGTTTTTGTTGGAGGACGACCAGTGCGACAGCGTCTTGGATATGGGATATTACCCTTCCCAAGAGTTGGTCTTGCAAGATCTTCGCTCACATCAGGTTTCCCTAAATCATTGTAAGTTTCATAGTCATAAATTCTATCCCATGTCTTGCGTTCACCTTCACCTTCCCCATGCTTATCTTTCATATCTTTCTGTCGAAGATCCTTAAGCCCATCTGGGGTCTTTGATGGCAAGTATGTCTGTTTCGATTCAGATAAATAAAACAAGAGCAAGAACCACAATTATATTTTCTACCAATTGATTGAAATTGCTCATTTTAACTTGGAAAATTAAAACGTTGAGAACACAAAGCCATGAATCGTCTGCCATGATTAACTGTGCGCTCCACAAAAAAACCCTTAGTTCCTTTTTTGGGGGAAAGCATATATTTGCACGGTTGGATCCTATTTTGTCTACAAAGAACCAACGCCTTGACAAAACAGGATTAGACCCCAGACCCAGGCTTTCTAAAAGGGTGCGAACAACTCACTGAATTTCACATACCTCATTGCAGAAGAAGATCCGCTTCTCAGGATTGTCCTTAGATGAGTGAACCCAAGAGTGACAGGGAAAGTAGATCGGTCCTCCAGCAAACCCTTCCAGCACAATTGATTCCAAGAACAACTCACTTTGCTGCTGATTAGTAACTAAAATAGCTCCCGGCTGCCCAAAATCTGCACTCACTGTAAAATTTGCGATACACTCCACAGTGGCAGTGTGCTGCCGCCAATCTCTGAGACCAGATCCTTTGCTTGTTTTTCCAGTCTTTGTCACTAGAACAGGCACAACACAGAATGAGAAAATCGGCAACAAAACCGTCTTAATAGACCATACAAGACAAAGAGTGGGGTTTTAAATTTAATTACGTCTTCCAATGAAAGTAAAAGCTTATGAATAAACTATGTATAATTTGCTTATACCAAACTTTCGATCACAACACAGAATGAGAGAATCGGCAAGAAAACCCTCTTAATAGACCATACAAGACAAAGAGTGGGGTTTTGAATTTAATTACCTCTTTCAATGAAAGTAAAAGCTTATGAATAAACTATGTATAATTTGTTTATACCAAACTTTGGATCACACTCGCTGATCCATCATTAAAACGAAAGAAAAAGCTAGATCATGAATTGCGATTACTAAAATGTTGATGTAAATAATCTATACACGAAGCTTTTACTCTCAATCTAGTAAATACCTCGTGTCATTACCTGGATCAATCTAAGACACTGTAAATAATCTATACACGAAGCTTTTACTCTCAATCTAAGAGACTGTAAATAATCTATACACGAAGCTTTTACTCTCAGTCGAAGAGACTGTCATTACCTGGATCAACATCACAGCTAACAAGCTCGAGAAGAACATTTTGACCCGTCATCACATTTAAGAGAGATTCCCACTGCTTGTTAATCGTGCTCTTGATGTCCTCCCTGAGTTTCTTTCTGATTAGAACCACTGCCTTGACATTCACCATGGCGCCCTTCTCACTCGGCGTGACACTAGTGGTGACAGTGGCGTCACTGCTGGTTTTATCACTGATCACTGCCCTAACCACGCAATTTCTCCTCCTTGAACCACAACCATACTTACTATTACTGTTAACATGCCTCCTCTGCAGCGTCCCTGGATGCTGTCTTCCTAATCTTGGAAAATTGTGCAGCCTGCATGGCTGCTGAAGCCTCAGCATCTTTACACTTGCAAACCCTGATCTAACTTGTCACTGTATTTCCACACCTAATCTCTGATCACTTTCAAATATGATATGGAGAGTGTGGAAATAGAGCTCAGATCGCTCAGCTGTTTTCTGTTTCCACCCATCAACTTGGATCCGTCTTAACAAGAAGAAGAAGTGGATTTCTTCAAATCTGAGGGCGATGATAATGATAGAATCCGCCGCCCAGAGTCCAGATCAGCGCATCCGAGCCAATTATTATTATTTTGCTCTGCGTGGGCCTCAAAAAACATGCAGAACTCGTGTTGTTTTCATGGAATAGGAGACAAACCTTCGAGTCAAACTCCGCCTTTTCTTCCCTTTCCAATTCCCCAGTACACACCACCATTTATTTTCTTTTCTGTAATTAGAGATAAAGCATTTTATAATGTAAGATTTCGTACAGTGGAATTGTCCCCAGTACACACCACCATTTTATTTTATTTTCTGTAATTTGAGATAAGCATTTTATAATGTTGGATTTCGTACAGTGGAATTGTCAAATCTCATTAGTTTTTACACCCTGCAAAACCAAGAAATACTTGACACCTTTCACTTTTCTGTAACATCAACAACAGAAAGAGAATAATAGTTAAAGTATGGAGCCTTTTGGGCCCAAATCCAATCCAGTTTGCTGCACGAGAGTGAAAGGATTTTGATGCTTCTTTCTAAACCACTACTCATAATTATGATTTCATACAGCACCGAAATTTCTCTTGTCTAGAAATTTCATACAGTCAAAAGTCTTTCCACAACAAAATTCCAATTTCTGCTGATACATTTTGCCCCTTGGCGTACGTTAAGATGAAAGGAAACTAAAACGCATTTTCTTTAACAGTCACGTGAATCACGAGACGTCCTATGTAATATGAAATTGAACACATTGCCTGTACTGATTATGATTCTAGTATATTCTACCATTACGTATACTATTAAAGATGCAGTATTTCCACACACTTTCCAGTATAGACTGACCACGTCGTTTGTCTCCTTTGTTTGGAGCTCTCTTTGACCCTAGTATCCTTTTGGAATAAATAAAATAATAATTAGTAAAAGCATGTAAAGGTGCTATCAAAGGGTGGATAATTACAAATATTTATAATTTTTTTGGCTGTATATTTATATTCATTTTTGTAAAGTCATTATGTGTAGTATTTGTGGACAAGGCTATAAATATTTGTGTCTATTAGTGTTACTAGTTTAATGATTTTGACTTGAGAAATGAATACTTCATCTAGCATTTCTAATTATGATTATAATGCCTTAAAGAAATGTTGCTCTATATGTTTGTATTTGTACATATTCTCGAAATAAATTACATATTAACAAAAGGGTCCATAAGGTTTTCAAAGAAAGTTTGCATATTAAGAGTATTAACATGTCTAAAAACAAATGGATGCTTCAATCTAAAAAATAAAACATAGAGTTGTGTTCTTGCATTTGCAAGTATACATGTTTCAAGTAGAGGTCATACATACTCCAATTTATGCTTTTGTGTTTTAGAAATGCAATTTGCTTGTAGACCCAATTTCTTTAATAACCCTTGATACAAAATGGGTGCAAAGCCTTCATTTATGCTGCTCATTTTCCTACTACTATTGTGTTGGTGGGATAAAATTTATAGCCATATTAGCCAAGCACTACACATTTATTTTTAAAAGAGTCATTCTATGGAATGCTTGGCTAATAGGGATATAAATATTTATGCCTTTTAGTCATTTGATAGTACTTTTAGGTATTGTTACTAATTTTTAAGAATTGGTAGTTGAGATGACAATTAAAAATAGAGATAAACATATCATTAGCTATATTGTAAATTTTCATAACAAAATATAGGCAATGACTAACAAACATGCATCTCCGAACAGTGCAAAGAAATATTTAACCTTTTTCACATTTACATAACTATAATATCTCTGCACAAATATTATATCCCTTATTTATAAATTGGTTAAATCACAATAAAAAATTGTAAAATATCAATTGTTAGTTGCTTTTAAAATTTTGAAAGAAGACGAACTAGACAAATCTAGTTTAACTCTAGTATGCTTTGCAAAACTAAACCTCCAAAATTGCATAGAGCATTGTTTAAATTGTTTAAACTGGACAACTTGCATGGTTTATTAATAAATTCTTAGAAAAATTTAGTTTCCTTTAGGTCAACAATATTTGATTGGCAGGACAAGGCTACCACTGTCAAAGATGTTGGCCAAGTGATAATGGGGGTTTTCTATTCTATCTCTAGGTCCTTGGATATATGGCTAGGCATAAAATCTAGTGGTTTTCAGTTTTGTTTATATATATATATATATATATATATATATATATATATATATATATATATATATATATATATATATATATATATATATATATATATATAATGTTTCATTTTGGAGGCCAAGCATTGTTGTTAGGTTGGAGACTCAATGAATTATACTATGAATAGTGTTTCAGAGGAAAATTTTAATTTTTCTTTCTTTCTTCTGGTTGGTGAAGTCAAAATTTGTTGTCATAGTAAAGGAGCATATATCTTTCCATATATGTATTATATCTCTAAATAAATGGACATGAAACTACAATAGAAAGCCTCATTTTATTTTAAAATAGAAAAAAATTGTGTACAAAATCTAATATGTAATAACCTAAATTAGTTATTGTGGTTCTTATTTTCATGAGTAGTAGAAAATGGCCCTTAAAATAGTCAATTCAATTAAAATTTTGGTGGCTATGAGCTAAATAGATTGTTGCAATGTGTAGAGTCCAAATGACTATATAATGATGAAAGAAAAACAATCGGATCACTTCTAAGTTCTAACTAGACTGATCAAGACAAGAGAGGCAAGCTTGAGTATTCTGAATGGTTTGATTTTATTGCAACAACATGATATCTATAATGTTGGGAAATTGGGTGTCTCAACCTTGTAAATTTCCCATTATTATTTATTTATCATTTAATATTTTCTTGCAGTTAGTTACTGTAAGTATGAAAATATGCATAGGCCTACATGGTAGTCCAATGATGAGCTATAGTCCTAATTATGTACTTGTAAGCATGAAATATATAGACCTCTCAACAACCTCTCTCTTGGTGACACGTGTTCATTTATTTTTCACTTTGTTTGTGCCTCCCTAACCTCCAAGCTAACCTTCTGAGGTCCTGCATATTGTCTTGTTAACTACCTAGCCCATGTTTGACAAATCACTTCTATTACTTGTTAGCCCTGACAACATGACTAATCCACTTCAAAAGAGTAGAAATTCCCTTTACCTAGGGGATTTTTCATCATTTCATTCTTCTAGAGTCATCCAATTAACTTTCCAAAGTCTTTTGTACCCTCAATTTGCATGTCCAAGCCTTCCTTTCTGGGTCACCCCTTATGTCTTCACAATCTCCTTAGGAGACCCTATAGCTGAAGTGTGGTCTCTAGGGGTGACCTGCCTTGCTAAAAGGAGTGACCCACTTTATGGAATTCCTATGCCTTATTTCAGACTCCTAAAACCATTTTCAACCCTTCTAAACCATTCTCCAACCCTAAAACAACTTGTGCAAATCTCCTTTTGTAGGTTACCCCTTGTGTCTTTAGGGTCTCCAAGGGTGACCCTACATTTTAAGTGTGGTCTCCAAGGGCAACCTGTCATGATAAAAGGAGTGACCCACTTCCTGAAAGGGGTGACCCTATCATCTTTTGTCATGCATGTTTTCTTCCAGTTCTAGCCCAAATTTGTTTTGTTTTGACTCTTGATTGCAAGATTCTTCATGCCTAACTAATTGCCAACTCTCCCTAACTATTTCTAGACAATCAATCAATCCATTCTTGACATCTAATCAATATTTTCTTATCTCTCAATCAATCATGTGTTATCTCCATTTCTTCTTTTGTGATATGCTCTCCAACCATTGTTCACTCCAAATCAAAGTCGGATCACTCATCAATCAATTTGGTTAACTCCCTAATTAGCACCACCTTTGGTGTGGATTTCCAACCTATAAATACCCCTCACCTATTCATTATTTTCAAGGCTAGGAATGCTCTTCTCATCTCACAATCTTTTTCAAGCTTCTTCACAAGAAAAAGCTAGATCATGAATTGTGATTACTAAAATGTTGATGTAAATAATCTATACACGAAGCTTTTACTCTCAATCTAGTAAATAGCTCATGTCATTACCTGGATCAACATCATAGCTGACGAGCTCGAGAAGAACATTTTGACTCATCATCACATTTAAGAGAGATTCCTACTACTTTTAAATAGTGATCTTCATTATTTTCAAGGCTACGAATGCTCTTCTCATCTCACAATCTTTTTCAAGCTTCTTCACAAGCCTTTGACCCTCTTAGGTTATTTCTTTAGTTTTTATTTTTGCAAAGCTTCAAAGTTTTCCCTTAGGAGGCAAATTCAGTATTGCATCTTTGCTCTTGTTTTTCTTTGCATATAGTTGTCTCCATAAAATTCTTATACTTATGCAAGACTTCACGTGCCATTTTATTTCATTCATAAGTCACTTGTGCTTCATAGCATTCAAATGCTTGTATCAATCATACCCTTTTGCCAATTTTCATATCTTCCAAGCTCAATTTAGTTTCGCATACTCTCATCTTCATCCCTATTTCCAAGAGGACCTTGCAATTGCAGAGCAAGAGAGGGTTGCCACAAAGGACTTTTGAGGACTCAAGCCAGGCACAAACACCCAATTCATACTAAGTTCCTTTCATGCTTTCAATAGTAATTAGATCAAATCTTTGCTCTTGATGAAGTAAATAATTTGTTTGTTTTTCTCTTGATAAGACATTTTATTACTTATTGCATTAGATTAGATTTGCTTTTAATTACTTAACTTAGATTTCCTTGCATTCCTAGATTAATTTTTTGTCCATTGTTCGTAGATTACTTGCAATTTCACTTCATAGATTATAGTTCAAAAATCAATCTATAAAACATAAAAAATATAGTCTAGTTTGCATTTGAAAATTCATTTAGATTGCATTCATTTTCAATTCTTTGATAATTAGATCACATCAAAATTTGGAGAAAAGAACCAAAAATTGTATTACATTCATATAGCTTGCATTCATCAAAAGAATAAAAACATTAGGAAAACATCAAAAAGAAAATGATCAAACCCTCGATTTCATTAGAGGTCAATACATTCAATATCTTTTAATGCATTGAAAAAAATCAACACAATATAGCATTTCCCCCCTCTTTCCAAGCATTCAATGTGTCTGGGCATTAGGGAAGATTAGATAAAATTTATCTTAGACAAGATTGGGGAAAACTTCCCTCATCCAATTCACATCCAACAAGACATGGAAAAATAAGAGAAGCATAAGAACATAACCGACGAATCATTGCCCAATAAGAATTGATAGAACAAGCAATTCAAAATGAAGAAAGGAGACTAAAACATCTCTGCATCTTAAACGAATAGAATAGCCTTTGCGCTAGACTTAGGTTAAGTGACCCTTTAGGTCATACTATTATCACAACAATAACCACAATTTAACACTTCCATCGAAACAATCATCCACAGACACACCAAATGAATAACCCAACCACCATCCATGACATTCTACTCCCTTGAGAACAAAACAACCTCTTAGTTCTACCTCTGCTTGATTGGATTTTTCCATGAGAGTGAGAGTGACTAGGAGGTCGCCCATAGAAAGTATATGGTTCATGTGTGACATTGGACTCTGACTCACCTACATTGTTTCTATGTCAAATTCCAAACAATACACTTACGTATTGTTGTTGTTATTAATATTTAGCCCCTTGCACAAATTGGCGCATTGAAATTTGATGTGGCAATTATGCCAAGTGTTGGTGCCTTGCAATGGTGGAATATTAATATTTTATTTTGAGATTATCTTTAGCAAAATGGAATGCCCTTTTTTTGGGATCCTATAACCAATTTTATGATGCGTAAGAACCAAGAATAGAGGGAGTTACTTTGGAATCAATGACTAGTTGTAAGATGTGTAAGAACATCTATAAGAGCCTAATTTTAGATAGGAATCTTTCCTATTTTGGGCAAAACACTTCATGGGATGTTTTGCACATGGTTTTGTAAACCACAAATCATTTCCAATTTATCAAAAGTTTATAAATTTCAAGAGCTTGTAGAGTAGTTTGTATTATGAGAGTTTACAAGTACACAAGTGCTACCAAAATTACTCTATATTTGAATGTTGGTGCATTACCCCTATAAAGACTTGCATTACAAGTGTATTATAATTTTTTGTTGATTTTATAATACATTGTGTAGGTTTTGGAGTGAGGGGTTTTTCTCCTAAGAGGGTTTTCCCCACGTAAATCATTGTGTTATGGTTTATTGCTTATTGTTGATTTCTATGTGTTTCCCTATTTTCTATAATAGGTTTAGATCAGATTTGAATTTATTTTCATAACACTCCTCTTGTAGGAAGTTATTTCCACATACCTTGATTCCTTACAAGTGGCATTAGATCTTAACTAGTTTTGGTTCTAGTTTTTGGATAGAGGGTTTTTTGAGTTAATGCAATTTGAATGGAAGCTTGTGTAGAAGGAGAACTTTGTGATCTTTATTGCAGGAAGTAAAGATGGAAAGCATGTCAGGGAAGATTGAGGTGGAAAAGTTTTCGGGCACAAATTTTGAGATGTGGAAGTTGAAATGGAAGATCTGTGAATAGACCACGATTTGTGGGATGTTGTTGATGAAAAAGTTTAGAGACTTATGGATACTACTTTGATTGCTCAATATGATGTGACAGACAGTAAAGCCAAAGGTTTAATCAAATTGTGTCTTGTAGGATATGTTATAATTAATGTCCATGAAGAGCCCACTTCAAAGTAGTTATGGAAGAACCTAGGTGATATTTATCAAGCCAAATCTTTAGTGAACAAGATATTCTTGAGAAAGAAGCTCTATTCCTTGAGGATGGAAGAAGGCGGATGAATTTGTAGACCGTCTAGAAGCATTTAACATGTTGGTGGCTTAATTGAACTTTGTTGGTGTAAAGATAGATGAGGAAGAAATATGTCAAACTTTGTTGTGTTCATTGCTAGACTCATGGGACAACTTTGTCATGGCTATTGGGAGCATTTCTATTGTTTTGAAAGTAGAGGATGTTGTTGGTTCTTTGATTTCTAAGGAAATGAGGAGGAAGGTCTCTCTAAATTCCAAAAAGACCTTGAGTAATTGAGGAAGACTAAAAGAAAGAGGTGAGAAGAATGATAAGCAACATGATAAATCCAAATCCAAGTCCAAGGAGAGATCAAAATCTCTTGGTAAGTCTAAGGTTATTTGTTGGAACTATGGTAAGCCTGGTCACTTCTATAAGGTGTGCGAGGAAGAGAAGAAAAAGAAGAAGAAAGTTGATTATGCCTCTGAGTCTAAGAAGGAAGATGGTGACACATTCATTGTCACCTTGACCACTCGTGCAGGTGAGAATGCATGGTTGATTAAATTAGGTGCATATTTTCACATGACCTCTAATAAACATTGGTTCAATAAGTATGAAAAATATAAAGGTGGTAAGGGGTACTCTGGTGATATTTCCTATTTAAATATTGTTTTTTGTTATGTAAGCTAAGTATTGTATTATATCAAAATATGAAGTTACAAAAATTGGCCTCTTGAACTGGTTGAATGAGGAACAAGGCTAATACCAAAATGCCCTTCTGTTATACTACCCCAACCCCTATCAAAAGGCCACGCAGGGCCATTAACCTTAGCTTTGGAATCACAAAGAAAAGCCATGCAGGGAATTACTATATCCCCTGTTGCTGACATAACTAAACTAAGGCTATGACCATTATAAAGTATTTGTATATCATATTTACATTGATATGGTAGAGAAAAGGAGAAACCTGCAACGACATCACATGAACCCCATATTGGCAGCTAGGGTTCGAAAATCATCTACTCATTTGAAATCCTCCCTGGTTGGCTCCATCTACAACTGCTTCTTTAGAAAGTTTATACCGGCCTCCACTTGCTCTCTATGAGCTATCAAAGCCATGCCTTTCAAATCGAGTAGGAAAGGAAAGTATCTAATGACTTCATCCGCATTCTGAAGGAGGTGGAAATCTGCCAGCCTCAGAATACCAGTGCCTAGAGAGGCAGCTCTGAGGGTCTCCTGCAAACCACCAATGATCTTTTCCTTGAAGAGCTTCCTAAGAAGGTGCCCTGCTACATCTTTGGAAAAACCTGCATCCAAAACTACTGCAAGGAAATGAGAAGCAATGGTGGAGTCCATTCTGTAGAATTCACCTCCATCCACGAATCTCCTGCTGAGAACCATCTTAATCGCAGCAAGAGAGAAGTCATCACTAAACCGCAATACATGCCTCAGCCTATGATCTATGATTGCCCCTTTGAAAGCCAGTTGCCTCATTATGCTTTCTAATTGGATTGGAGTATCCAAACCCAGGCAAACCATTCCTTTAATTGCTATTCGTGCCACAAATCTTGTTCTGGTATCCATTGTGGAAGAGGAAAACAAATTATGCAGGGGTTTGGAGAAATGAAGAGAAACATCGGTATATAAGATTTTTCCTTCTCGACCCTTCGCTTGTTGAAGACTCTAGAACCAAGTGAATTCGATATCACCTCTTCATTATTGTTCTGCTATCAAAGAAAAGGCAATTGCGAGTTATCTCACAAGCTTACAATGTTATGATGATTTATTAAAATCCATGTCCCATCACCTAGCGCAGGAGCTAGCTTAGAGTTGCCACCGTGTCTAATGGCCAACAATGTGTCGTTCCTCTGCAACCGAGCCCCAAATCTTCCACATTGGATTGTGTGGAAGGTCTCCCACCCTTCCACCCACTCCTATTTAAATATTTTTGGTTGTGATAGTATTCAGATAAAATTTTCTAATGGTAGAGTTAAAAGATTTGATGGTGTCTTGCATATCCCAAGATTAGCATGTAACTTGTTATTTGTAAGCAAACTAATAGATGTGAGTGTGCATGACCAATTTTTTGAAGCAAATTTTAAAATGGTGAGGGGTGTTGTGGTGATTTTTAGAGGTAGTAGAATGGGAACTTTGTTTTAGCTTGATCCATTCACTGTTGAGTGCAATAGTAGTTTTGTAAATAGCAAGTTTATGGCTACTTTGTTGGAAAAAGAGTTGGTTTCCTCTTCGACAGATGGTCATGGGTTTTGGTTACATAAGGATGCCCTTTCTACCAAATCTAAATTACCTACAGAGAAGACTATGTTATGGAACCAAAGATTAGGCTACATAGGAGAGAAGGGTCTAAGGACCTTGAAAATAAGAATCTTGTTGAAGGTCTTTCATATTGTAATATTGAATTTAATTTATGTGAGCATTGTATTTATGGAAAACAAAACGACGTTTAGTTTTACTTGAGTTCTCACAAATCTCGTGGTATTTTAGATCTTATTCATTTTGATGGGTTTGGTTCGATTGATATTCTTTCCATTGAGAAGTCTATTTGACAAGGGTCATTGTACCTTACATTTAAATATAATTATTTGTCAATCTAGGGCAATGTATCCATGGTAGTTTGCAGTAGAACTAATAACTAACAGTTCCAAACTACTTTCTAGAATTAAACTAACTTCCCAATCAAGCTCATGCATTTACTTACTATTGAAAAACTAAATTTATTTGCTGGAAAAATAAGTCTAATAACTAATCCAAACACAATTGTTGGAAAGAAATCTAAACTAGGAAGGAATAACTAATAACTAAGATCTAATCTAGAATTCAATCATCATTTGCAAACCAGAAAAGTACATCATACCATAACAAAGATTTCTTCTAAGATTGAAACAACTAATCTACCAAGCTAGAAATAACCAAATAGAAATGAAATACTAGCCTCTCTTCATTAGTGGGAGTGGGCCCTTGCTCCACACAACTAGAGAAGAGACTAGGCTAACGACTCAGAATCAAAGATGCCAAATTATTTGCTCTTTCATTCTAGATTGTTCATAAACATAACATGCATGCAATTGGCACAAAGATCCAAAGGTCCTTTCTTCTTTTCAATCTATCTATCTATCTATGCAACAAAAGACTAACTATATTTCTATTGAGGATTTGTTATTTCTATTGTGGTTTATCAACCTTCCATTGGCATCATACTCCATTCTCCCACTATCAATAGTGGCTTGGTCAATTCTAAGGGCACTCTTGAGCGCTTCTTCATATGATTTGTAAGGGAGTTTTTGAACTCCTCGTATGTCATTGTTGAGACCATATAAGAAGTGATCATAAAGTTCCTTATGATCCATGTTTGGTGTCCTAGTTGAAGAATATAGAACTTTCCTCCATCATGTGATAAAATGTGCAACCAACTCGTTGGCTTCTTGTTTGATTGTTAAAAATTCTTGTATTCCTATCTTGACCAGTTTGTTTATATCTAAAGTAGCCACAAATTGGTCGATGAGTTGCCTAAAAGAGTGGATCAATGCTTCTGAAAGTTGATAGTACCAATCCAGAGTGATACCCTCCAAAGTCTTTGGAAAAATCTTTGCTACCACCCCATCCCAAGGAAGGATTTCCCACAGTACCATGACATAAGCCTTGATACAAGAGTTGGGATCACCCTTTCCTTTAAATTTTGGAATCTCAAGGAGAGGATGTGGTAGTATGGCTTGACGAATGTTGTAGTCAAGAGGCTCCTTTAAATACTCAAGGTATGTTCCTAAGAGGGAGTTATGTGTAGAGGGTCTTGTTACTCCAAACATTAACCCTTCAGGTGGAGCTTATTGGGCTTGTTGAAAGGGTATGCTAGATTGTTGATATCTTGAAAAAGTTGGATGTCTATATGGTGTCATGTTTATGTTTTGAAGATCGGGTGGGATCGTTTGTGGTTGATTTTGCATCATAGGAATCCCACCTATTTGATTGAGACTTGTCATGTTGGATGGTGAGGGCAAGGGAGGCCTGAATGTTTCATGGAAGTTTAGATGAGGGGGAATTTGTGTTGCCCCTTGGTTTGATTCAATCTTATCAATAAAAGGATTTCCCTGTGCCCTAGGTTTTTCTTGAATTTTACTTTGACAAACTTGTTAGATATTTCTAGCTTCAAGGGTCCTGATTCATTGGACCAAATTTTTTATAAGGTATGTGAATGAGGCTTCCTCTGTTATTTGAGTTTTACAACATTGAGATGGATTGCTATGCATTGGGGTTTGAGTGACTCTACTTGTTCCTTTTGATGATACTTGACATGTCACGAGTCTTTTATCTTGATGTGCCACATGGAGGGGTTTTTGTGCCCCCTCAAGCTTCTTGTAAGCTTTTCTTTTGATGACTCGCCTCATTGTCCATTTGGGTGGCCATTTTTGTATGGCTTGTTATGGGTTGGTCTTGTTGATAGATTTTGCATACTTGGCATGTTTTAATTTGGTCGGGTTGAATAACATAGGGTTGTTGAAAACCAAGAAGTTGTGGGGCGTCTATTGGATGTCCTTTGAATTTGAATCCATCCCAAGCTGATTTATTAAGGCAAAAAAGAGAAGAGACTCTCTTAAAAGTTTTTGTTGTTCACGTTGGGTTCATAAAAATATGTGGTGAATCTGGCGTCAAATGTGAAAGTGATGATGAGTGAATTGCAAAAGTGGAAATGAAAACAACTTGTCCTAGAAGGATGTTTAGTTCATGTCAAGTTCACCAAAATATGTAAACTCAAAAATGTGACTAGTAGCTCGAGGCGGTCAAGTTAGCTTTGACAAAGCACATGGACTCTTCTCCTTGCCACGGGAGAATCTCCATGTCACTCTCGCTCTTGTGGTAGAAGCCAGTCGAGAGGAGGCAAGACACAGGGACGGTCCTACTTGCTTGAGAGCTGGACTTCACAGAGAACAATGGATCGGTCCTGTGGCCTTTCTTGAGGATTGTTCGCTAAGTTGTACTCAATGACCGTGGATGTTGAAATAATAATATGACCTGAAGGGTCACTGGTCATTGATCTCCTATTTGGGTTAGCTAGATTTTGATGCCTATTTGGTTGTCTGTTATAGTCGTTTATGAGTCTTCTATGTTGGAATCTTTCTTCTCCTACTTGAAGGAGTTGTTAGATTTGATGTCTTTGTTTGATCAACCTAAGCCTATGTTCATGTTCTTGAATGGTCAATTGTGTGTGTTGAAGCCTAGGGTGTAACTCTTCGATCTCCTCTAGGATTTCCCTCACCCACTCACCTCTAAGTCCAGGTCACATTCACGAGCCTAAATGAAGATAGTTGGTTTGAGTTAACCACGAGTTGATTTATGTTTGACTTAGGATAATGACCTAAGGTTTGTTCAATTTTTTTGGTTTTTCTTGACTTGTGTTGACCTCGTGATGAGATCGAGGGTGTATGAACTTGTTTTGACTTTTTTTTGTATTTTCTAATGATTTTGTATTTTGTGGATTCTTGGAATGAAATGCAAGCTACAATGTATGCATAAATAACAAAAGCAAAAGGCACGAGAGACCTGTAACAAGCATAAGAATGCTATGGGAGAGCAAAAACTAAGAAAAAACAGGTTACAATAATGAATTTGCCTCCTATGGGAAAGCTTTGAAGCTTTGAAAAGATAAAGAAAGAAATGAAGAAAGAGGCTCAAAGGCATGTGAAGAAGCTTCGAAAATCTTGTGAAGATGATAAGAGCATTCTCCAACCCAATAAATAATGGAGAGGTGAGGGGTATTTATAGGTTGGAATGAGGAATGAGGGGTGGAATTGATTGGAGAGTTAACTCCCTTGATTGAAGAGTTAACTCAAATGATTGCTCAGTGAACTGGTTTGATTGGGTAGTGAAGTGAGCTTGAAAGCTTATAAAAGGTGAGAAAATGGAGTTTGCATGAGAAAGGGATGAGTTACTTGTAGTTCAACAAAGCTAAATTTGCATGATCAAAGTTGATTGAAAGGTTAAGAATAGATGGCTCTCAGGTAGGGTGAAAATCTCATGCAAATTGGAGCAAAGATGATGCTTTTTCAAGCTCAAACTTGAAGTAAAACCATGAAAGAAAACACAACAGGGTTGTCCACATTCGCAAGGTGGTCATTAGGGGGTGACCATGGTCAAAAAGGGGGTGACCAAGGTCAAATAGTTGTCTGGGTGAAAACTGAAGACTGGAGAGTGATCCTGGAGGGCATAAGAACACATTTGACAACTTTATTTTGCCAAAAAGATACCAGAAGGGGTGGTTGCCCTGTTTAGCAGGGTGGTTGCCCAAGGGGTGACCCGATAATAATAGGGGGTGACCAAGGTCAGAAGAAAGGCTGCCAGAAACTGGGGTTGGGGATGAAAATAAAATGTCAGTTCAAGGTCTCTAAAGTCTTGAAAATGATCAAAAAGGTCCACAAGGTGTAGGTTTCTTAGGAAACAACAATCATAGGTCTTGCGACAAGGCCAGAAGGTAAATAAAACAAAGAATCGACAAAGGATGAATGAAGACAAGACAACATTTCACAAGTTAGCAAGGAGAAAACAAAGGAAGAAAGCAAAAGGGGAGTCCAATCCACATATTGTCAAGAGGAAGGCATGCTGAGAGGTCATATATACATGCTTACATGTACGTGTTTAGGATCATAGCTCATCATAACATTACCATGTAGGCCTATGTGTCTTTTTAGTGCTTATAGTTCCTACACAATATGTTTCTCCACCTAGTAGGTATGGTGTATGGAAACAAACCCCATACTACCAAAGATGGCAAAACAAATACTCACAACCCCAATATGAACCATGGTGACAATCATGGCAAACCACACTATCTCCACCATACTTGTAATACCCATCCTATCTATTACCACCTACTCTATATCCACAACTTTTATCATTTTTATTATTCCATCCAAATCATCAACCATCCACTTTAACATGGCAACCAAGGGTAACTACAATGCCCAATAACTTATTACCTAATAAGGTGGCTCAAGTTGCATATAATAATGAGATTTCAAGATTCCATTCGTATCCCCTCAACATGCTTAAAATCAATGAATCATAATTAAATTTGTCAAGACATCTAAGGGATGTGCTCCTATTATAATTAGATGAGAAGAACAACATGATCAATTAGAAGATCCTCAACCTAGTTCTTTTGATTTTTCGAGAAAATTATCACAACCTCTAGAGAGCATTCACACACATAAAGAAATAACCAAATCCAACTCTGGGTTTGTTAGTGAACTCAAAAATGTGTGTTAAAATTCCTCTAGTAATAAAAGATGTAATATACACTAATAGTTCAAGAATTGTGTGAAATGAAGAATGAAAAGATATAATAAGATCTCTTGGTTAGAAATGTTTTTATCCCCAAGCATTTAGATCTTAGGAGGCCCATTATAAAAATAAGTACTTCTTAGACACTCATTGATCTAGGTCTAGCAGTAAATATTATGATTAATAAGATGAGTTTGCAAGCATCAAAGACCACACCAAATATGCTCCAAATGGATGATCATTCATCAAACAAGGATCATGGTATTATTGAAGATATTATTGCATTTATTCATTCTTTGGATTATCTTAATGACCTCATGATTTTGTAGTCTAAAGTTTTGATAAAAGTAACCGGGAAGGGACCAAACCCATATACAAAATCCAAAAAGGCGAGATAGACGAGTTTCACAAGAGGTAAAACTACCAAACTATAACAAAACGGTAAAGAGAGAGGAACGGTCCAGCAGAACCAGCCAAACCAAAAAAGACCAGCAATAGGCCAAGCTACTGCTTGGCCATAGACTTGAGGCTAATGATAGCTTGCCATTCCCTGTTAAGAAATTCTAGTTTCTCCTCAAATGTGCTTTCCTCCTTGTCGTGATCCTACCAGAGCTACAAATCCTAAGAATCCTTCTCCTCAGCCTGCACCTCTTGAATCTAGAAACTCACCTACTTTCCTTAGCTGTTCTTGTCCTTGGCCTTGGGTTTGCTAGGCTGCCCAGCCTTCCCCTGTTTCTAAACCTCCTGATTAACCTTGCCCACTCTGCCCTCCCTCATGGTTGTTCTTTTCTCGAGCTCTTCCTTAAGCACATAGAGAGTAGTAGTTGAATTCTTAATGGTCTCCCGACTAAAATCCCCTAGCTCAGCCACTTTCCTGTTGAGTTTGCCCTAGTTTTCCTTTATCTGAACAATTTCATCCTCCATTTTCTCCCACTTCTCAAATTTATTAGCCAACCTCTCCACTTGATCACACAGGTCATCCCTGCTCTCCTTAGGCCATTTAGTAGTTTCTAACTGAGTGATAACCTCTAAATGTTGAATCTTCCTTTTGGCATGGTGTAATTGGGCTAGCTGCCACTTTAGAACATAGTTCTGCAAATCAAGAGCCTGATACAGAGTCACAACTTTGTCCACAAGATTATTACAAGAAGTGCAATCTTTGTTAAAATCCCCTTGAGTGTGCTCAATAGTCCCCTTCTTCTTCTTGCTAGGAGATTCAACCGAGTTACTGTTAGTGTTGCTCTTTTTGTCATTCAAAATTCTTTTGCCTTTGTTAGGGCTAACTTCCTTCTCATCATTATTATCAATGGTCATGATTCCTTTCAGTAACTGGCCATCCCTAATACCCTTACCTTTACTACTACTAGGCTAAGAATGAACATCCTTTATAGTCTAGGTATGCCCTGTACCAACAGGCTCCTTCATACTTCTCAGATGGGGCCTACTAGCAGGTTCGTTGGTAATAGTCTTTGTGGAAGGAGCAGGGTCTTGGCCCAAAATATTCCTACTTCTCAGTTTCATCTTCAGTGCTTTCATAGAGGGGGTGATGTGAGTATCAACCATAGGGACCTTGACCTTACTCTTACCCTTGATATCAGTAGTGGTATGGGGAGACTTCTCAAAGTCTTGTTTGGATGAAGAGGCCTCTCTACCTTGCCCAGTAATTTGATTAGACCCAGAGGCCATACCCACATTATTTTTGCCCACAGAGAAACCCTTAACTCTCCTAAGGGTTAGGCCCCCTGAAGACTTACCAGAGATATCATGTATGTTTTCAACAAGTTGGGGATTATAAATTCTAGGCCTAAATGCAAGAGTAGGGGTTAAAGCAAGTTCAAACTTGTAAAGGGCATATATGAGACTCTGATGCAGATGAAGGGTTTCGTCTCCAAGCATAACTTTTTGAACATAATCTTCAAGAGAAGTAAAAATCCAGTAGGGGAAATTAACTTTAATATCAAGATGGAAATGATTTAGTAAAGGGAAGAGATAGGCATGAAACCTCTTGTACCTCCCATCCAGAGTGACGTATCTCATGAGAACTTCTGCAACATCCTTCCAATTCCTCTGCAACTCCTCTCTGTTGAAGCCATTTTGTAGCCTGCTCACGCTTTCCCCCTCCTACAGAAACTTTTTCATATCCTCACTATAATTTCCTTTAACTCTCTTGGGAATTCTCGCCCCTTCCATTTTGAGTTCAGTGACTTCTGCAATTAACTCCTCCGTAACTCTAAAAGAGATTCCCCTAATGTAAACAACCCCTACTTTCCATGTGTCGGCGAACTCTCTGGACAGAATAGTGTCATGACCGTTCATGGCCTCAATGTAGGTAGTGAAATTCCCTCTCTATAAAATTTCCCACAATTTCCCATTTTCCCTGAGCTTGTCATGCTAAGTAGGTTCGGTCTATGTTAGGTCTCCTCCCATCTTGCTCTTCTCACAATTGTAATCTCTCCTACGCAGTCTAAAGAAGATAATGTGGAGAATAATCCAGAACAAAGTTCTTCTTAGCTGAATTACGATGGGATTGAAGCATATCTGCATATTATTACTAGTAGTTAGGTCAGTGAACTAGTTCATGTGAGTAGTCCCTCACTCCGCCAGGGCATACAAATCATTAATTTTGAATAACTTAGTCATTATGAATGAGGTCAGAAATATTCCCCGAGATGTCCTCTCCAATTTTCCACTTCAAATTATCATTAATGGTGCATACAAGGTTGGCTAAAGCATCAGCTTTAGTATTGCCTTCTCTAAATATGTGTTGAACCTCCACATTATCCATATCCCTAAGTTTAGCTTTACATAAATTGATTATATCCTTGATAACCCAATTGGGATTATCCTTATTCCGTATAATATATAGGACATTTTTGGAGTCCCCTTCAATAATCAAATTCCTGATCCCAAGGTCTTTGGCCAAACAGATCCCTTAGTAAGCCACATAAGCTTCAGCGAAGTTATTGGTTTGAATTCCCAAATTCCCCGTGTAAGTGCCTAAGACTCTTCCCTTGCTATCTCTCACAACTACACCCCCTCCCGCCTGACCTAGGTTCCCCTTAGAAGCCCCATAAAAATTGAGTTTTGACCATCCGGAGTCATTGGGGCCCATTTGATATTCATTCTTCTGATCATCTTTTTTTTTATTCATGGGTAAACACTTTTGACCGGAGCTATGAACCGGTTACAATTATCAGGTGGGCAGGGGGGAGACTGGACCTCGTGACCATCTTTACCGCAACGGAATTACTTAGCCAATCGAGCCAGGGCCCCTGCCCTGATCATCTTGCTGAAATTGGGTAGAGAAAGTTTCTCAATCAACCCCCAAGTTAGAGCAATCCTATTTTCTAGCTGAGTAGGATTCTGGTCAAGACCTTTGAGGTTTGAGTCCTTGATGTTTTCTGTTATATTCTATTTGAAGATTTCAGTTGTAGTTTGCCATTTCCTCTTTTCCTCCCTGAAAATCTTATTGTTTCTTTCTCCCCATAACCCCCAACTGATATAAAGTAAGGATTGCCACCACAATTCCTTGATTAATGGGTGTTTGAAAGGGGGGAACCAACTCTCGTAGTTCTTCTTTATGTTGTTTTGCCATAACCATTGCAGGTGGAAAGTACTCATAACTTCCTATCTAATGTTCTAGGCATAGTCATAGTGAAATAGCATATGGTCTATACTCTATTCATCCCTTTCACAGAGAACACACCTATTCACCATTTGGAAGCCATTCTTCTAGAGATTGTCAACCGTGAGAATCCTTTGATGATTAGCAATCCAGTTGAAGAACTTAACCTTGGGGATATCAATGTTGTTCCGTATTTGTTTCCAATCAAAGCCTTCCCATTCTATCCTATCTGTGTTGTTATATCCAGTTTTCACTGTGTAATTGCCAATTTTATCATCCTTCCACACTAGTTGGTCTTCCAAGAATTTCCTATGAAAATTATGGTTCTTTAGGATACCAAGCAGAGTGTCCGCCACTGAGTTCAAAGGGTGTTGTAAATCAACCTTGCTAATGTTCCATTTCTCATTGCCATTCGAATTACCCCAATAATTGCAGACTCTTTCTCCCAACTTTGACTAAAGGAAGTTTTTGATAGCCGAGCAGACTAGGTGATACTCTAGAGGGGGAATAGTAATCTAGGGATCCTCCCAGAATCTCACCATGTTGCCTTTGCCCACATTCCACTGAAGCCCACTATTAAGAATGCACTTAGTTTTAACTATGTTAGTCCAAATGGAAGACCCCTGGGGGAGGGTTTTGGAGTGCATGAGGGTGGCACGTCCGCCATTGTTAATATATTTAGCCCTCATGATGCTGGTCCAATCATTAACATCTATCATAAGTCTCCAGCCAACCTTAGCTAGTAAGGCTTTATTGAGCCTAGAGACCCTTCTGATCCCTAAACCTCCCCTGATCCTGGGAGAGCAAACCACTTCTGAGGAACCCAAAGAGAGCCTATCCTTCTCCTCAGAGCCGCTCCAAAGAAATTTTCTTTGAATTTGCTCAATCTTGTCGGCTATGACTTTGGGAAGTTTGAATAGGGAAGGGATATAGACAAGAGTGCTCTGAAGAGAAACTTGAAGGAGAAGCAGCTTGCCCGCATTGCTAAGAAGAGAGCCTTTCCAGGCAGCAAGTTTTCTTTGCATTTTTTCTATCAACGAATTATAGTAGGTTTTGGGAAGCTTCCCAGCAACAAGGGGCATTCCAAGATAAGTATCAGGCATCTCCTTAATTTTGCACCTCAGAATATCCACTATTTGGTTCTGGAGTCTCTTACCAGTATTGAAGAAATAAATTCCACTCTTCTCAAAGTGATCTTCTGTCCAGATCCTAAAGCAAAGTTGTTAAGGATAAGTTTCCACTCCTCGGCTTCACTGAGAGTAGCTTCCCCTAAGAGAATAGTATCGTCAACAAACTATTGATGGGAAGAAGGATGAATCTCTAAGGTAGGGGCAAAACCTTTGAGCTTACTAGATCTGATTTTGTTATTAATCATTCTGTCCAGCACATCTACCATTATTATGAACAGGTAATGGGAGAGAGGGTCACCATGTCTTAGCCCTCTGTTGGCTCTGAAGTGACCTTTGGGGGATCCATTGATAAGAATAGAGTAGGTTGGATTGGAGAAGTAGTGCTTCATCATATTAATGATTCTCTTGGAAACCAAACCTACAGAGAACTTTCTCCAAGAACTACCATGAAGTTCCATATCATAGGCTTTGGATATATCTAGTTTCAATATCATGCTTTCCTTTTTTCTTTTCACCATGGAGTGGATATTCTCATGGACTAAAATAATGGCATCCATGATTTGCCTCACTGAGACAAAACCCTTTTGATTAGGGTGGATGATTTTGTCCAGAAGAGGTTGAATTCTTAGCACAAGAAGTTTGGTGAAAATCTTATAGAGGGTGTTGCACAGACTGATGGGTCTAAATTTTGACATTTTATTAGCTCCTTCCCTTTTAGGTATGAGGACTATGAAAGTGTTGTTAATCTCCTTCAAAACTCTCCCCCTTTTGATGAATTCTTTCGCAGCAGCTGTGATTTCTTTCCCAACAATCTCCCAATAGGTCTGGAAGAAGACCGGGGGGAAACTGTCAAGTGCCAGGGCCTTATAAGGGTCTAAAGAGAACACCACTCCCTTAACTTCCTCTTCAGAGACCTCCTTAATAAGGCCAAGATTATCTTCCATAGATAAGGAGTTTGGAATAACTTCCAAGAGATTGTTGAGCACATAATTTCCTTCCTCAAGATGGGGGCCAACCCCATTCAGGATATTTTTAATGTACCTGACCCCTCCCATCCTAATATGATTTTCATTCTCAATGATTATTCCATCTTCAAGGATAATTTCAGATATTATGTTTCTTTTCTTGTGTTTCATGGTTGATTGATGGAAGAATTTTGTGTTCCTGTCTCCCTCCTTTAGCCACTGAATTATTGATCTCTGTTTCCAATATTTTTCTTCGCTTTCCACTAAATTGTGAAGTTCAGAAAAAAGTTCCTTTCCCTCTCTCTGTCTTCATGAATGAGGATACCCTTGTCCATGTCACCTTGGATCCTCAGGAGATTGGCTCTGACCTCACATTTTCTCTTGAATATGTTGCCAAACAAGGTCTTGTTCCATCCCTCTAGTTGAAATTTGATCTCTTTACGCTTCTGCATTGCTATAAACATGCTAGAGCCATCCACCCTCTTATTCCACCAACTAGAAATTAGTTGGTAGAGATCTAGATGCTTAGCCCACATGGCTTCAAATTTGAAAGGAAAACTAGCTCTCTCTAGGGCCGGGCTCTAGGAGAGGACAAGATGATCAGACCCAAACCTCAGAAGGTTTTTAAGTTTGCTACATTCAACTATGTCCCAATCAGATGAGACTAGGACCCGGTCAAGCTTGACCTGGATCAGTTTGCTGCCTTCTGTCCTATTTGACCAGGTGAAATTGAAGCCTTCAAGTTCTAGGTCAACCAGACCACCAAAATGCAAGAAATTATCCAAGTCCATCATACTTTCACTAAAATCCATGATGCCCTAGCTTGTCAAAGGGGTATAGGGGGATTTAAAATCTCTAGCGACCATCCAATTGGTATCCTCCCACTTTTCTTTGGTCTCTTTCGAGTTAGTCCAATATTTTCTCCTTTGCACCACACTATTGGGGGCGTAGATGTTGGTTAAGGTCCAGTTCAGAGTGTTGTTTCTAATATTGAAATTGATGTTGATGGTATTTTTGTTTGAGTTAATAACTCTACCCTGGAGAGAGTGGGCCTTCCACATCATGGCCAAACCCCCCGAAGCCCCATTCGTACTGACTACTTCAACACACGAGAATGACCAAATATTGTTATAGATTTTCTTGAAATCTTCCTCTTTCATTTTGGTTTCCTGAATGAGAATTATGTCCGGTCTCATTTCTTTGACGAAGTTCTTTAGCATTAACTACTTGTGGGGGCTATTGAGCCCCCTTATGTTCCATGAAATGGCTATCATTTCTTATTTCTCCTGGAGCTCATCAGCTCCAAAGTTTTCTGCTTGTCTTCAACCAAATCCTTGACTATTTCCTTTCTTCTTGTCTCTCTCAAAGCTTTCCTGCCCTGCTTGGAGTTGCCCACATTTGCAATACATCTTACACCCTTCTCCAAGGAAGGGGAGAGAGGAGACTTAGCCAAAGAGAGAGGAGATAAGACCATGGAGAAGGGAGTGGCGATACATTTCCCCATACTTTCATAGTCTACAACTGGCTCACCCACTTTTGGGCTATTTCCTAGAGTCGATATCAACTACTCTTTCTGCTTGGGTGGATCTCCCAATGCCTCACTATTCACAGGGGCCTCTTGATTAGTGACCTCTACTACTAGAGGAGAGAGAAGGCTAACCGAGCAGACCAAGTCAGGTTGGCCTGCCTCCGGGACTGAAACCACAGCCTCCATCAGAATGAGGGGTTCCCTCAAGATGCCCTTTGAGGTGTCACCTTCCGACAGGGCATGACTCTCCAAGGCTTCCGAAGCAGTCACTGTCTATCCCTTGGGCTCAAGCATAGGAAAACCAAGGCTCTTTTTACCGACTTCTTTACCTTTATTCTCCCGAGTTGGTTCCCCGGTGGATTTCCTACAAGTGTTGATAAGATGCCCTGTGTTCCCGCATTTTGTAGTCTAAAGTTAAGTTGGGGGATATCCCTTAATTTTTGGATGTCCTTGGTTGACTACTAATAAAGTCTATTAATTATTGCTCTAATGCTTCTAATAAAACTATTGGTGTTGCCTTTGGATAGATTCAAGGTATGAGTTCCTGATCAATTTTTCACATACATAAAAACATCATAGATATCAAGTTGAATAATATTGTTTCTACATAAGAATTCCTAGTCATAGTATACTCTATTCACCCATTCTTCCATTACATAAAAGGATATCGAGTATTTATTCATATTGATCACTTTAACCTTCATCTTTTAATGATAAAAATAGTTATTAATGGTAGGGTTATTAGAAGGATGTTGTTATTGCATGAATTTAACATTTCTATACTTGATAAGATTGGTCGCAAGAGTATAGTTGTAGGCTTCTTATCTAGGTTATCCAACACTTTGAACTAGTACCATTTGATGTTACTTCTTCAAATGAGAATCTAATTTTGCATTTTTCCAAACTTACCACTTATATGGTAATGTGCAAGTTTCCTCTATGTTTCTTTCTTAGAGATCATGAGAAGCTTACTAGGTGAAGTGATCAACATTCATGGGTAGAAGTTCTCTTCTACACTAGACTTGATACTATCATACTTCATGTATGCCATACCAAACCATGTGGAGGACAATATGTAACTCAATGTATAAGAAACAAGAATCTCACCATAAGAAATTCTTTGCCAATTCTTTAATAGGATTCTCAAAAGGTGACTAAATTCCTATACATAGATATCATTTCATGCATCACATCTTGGGAGATAGTCACAAATCAGGGCTGATTCTTTATCTCTAATCTCCTTGCTTTTGTAGTCCATAAGCATGAAAATTAGCATAAAAAATCTTCCCTTATCAGCCACACATCTATGGCCATGTTGGAAGATTTCCATTGGTCTTACACAACCTTATCTTTAGCTTTGATTCAAATAGAATATGTTGAGCAATTGTGTGCCTTGTGGAAATATTGCTTCTTTTGTAAGCAATCATTTCAACAAAGTGTTTTGGCATGTTTATTCTAGGATTCCAAAGGAAAATTCCATACATGGTGGCATGGATAGTATGAGATTGAGATTGTGTGTATCAATGGTGTTGTTAAAATATGTATGATAGATTTTGATAAGATAATTTTTCTTATTGTTGGGCATCCTTTCAATTTGTATACGAAGTTGATTTCAAAAGTGAATTTCATTGAAGGGCTATAGAAGGAACTCCATGTTTTCAATGGCATCAATTTAACATCGACAAGAGAGCCTCCTACTCTTTGATTTACTATATGTAGTTGTTTAAAAAAATGGAAAAAAAAAGAAAAAGAAAAAATGCAATAAATTCTAATAATGAAAACCTTCAGGAATTGTTAGACAACTACAATTTGAAACCCAATTTTTGGTAGACTGTAGTTGAAAAAGTTGTTAGTGGTGAAAACTATTTTCACAATGCCACTAAGTGATAGGTGACTAAAAACTATCTTGCCACTAGTCACTTGTCGTTATTAAAAAAAAATAAAAATTTAAAAAAATAACTTAGAAAGAAAAATAACTATAAACAAACATAAATAGATTCCATTGTATGTTGTTTCCTTGCTTCTATGAGCTAATCATGTTCCATGTGCACCCAATTAAATCCATGATTGTTTTACTCTAAGTTCTTATTGCACCTTCTCTAGAACACTTCTAGCAATGATATAACTTCATGTAGTAGAAATGGCTATGAGCAACTATAGCAACAATTATAGCTTGTTGCAAGCTATTTTGTTATAGATTAAATTGAAGTGTTTCTGAAAGTGGAGGAGTCAATTGCCACAAATGTGATCCATGAATACTTTAATGAGACAAATATCTTTCTTCATTTGTGTTGTATTTTTTATTATATCTCATGTAACCTATTGACTCCCAAAATAACTACAACCCCAAACCCTAAAACATTTCACAAATCACCAAGGCCATGCATGTCGTCAAGGTGATGGAAAGAGGTTTATCAATAGGTTAAGGATGATTCTAAGGCAACCTACAGGAGTGGGTTTACTCCTCTGCTCTTCAGACTCAACTTAAACCTAGGAGGGATATTCCAAGGGGTATACCTGAACATGTGTTAGGTTCAAACCAGATGAACAACTAAAAATAACAGGACAACCAAACCCAAACTACCTTCTAGGCCCCAAAGACTGTCACTAGACCTAGAACAACTGGTTGTCATTAATAACCCCATATATAACTGATTCAACTGTGCACATATACTTTCACAAGAAATATGGTTTTTACCGTGAACCATAGATGAATGATTTGTTTGATTTTTAAAGATTGTTTGGTCCCTCTCCAATATGGATCGGTGCCTATTTCATTGGGCAACAAAGTCATAGAATGCAAGGAAGAAAAGAGATACTCAACAAAGGATCAACAGAACTAGACATACATTTACATATATGACTCTCAAATATATTTTCATATAATGAACATACTTAATAATCCAAAAGAGAACTGCAATGATTCCTATGCAACAAAGAATGACAAATACAAAGCCTTGTATTCCTTAGATGTTGTCACACATCTCCAAACATCTGTTACAATCATACTACCAAATGTAGCAAAGGGTAATACATAACTACGATTATATATTCCCCATAATCATTACAAAGTCCTGTGGAGACATTCATCAAATTCAAATCTACTTTATGAAACCTTCCTACACAATATTGAGTATATCCCTTCACTTGCAGACTAGAAAAATTGTGTGTTGATGCTAGAGAAGCTCCTTAGGCAATCCCAGACCAGACAATTTGCTCAGAGACCAACCCAAAAAAAAAGTCAAAATTTTGCCTTTATAGTACAGTAGAATCAAATTGGAGAGTCAATCGGGCACCAAAAAAACCCAACAACCCTACCAACCACATTGAAGAGAATTGAATCCGCCACCCACTGTAATAATGGTTGCATCTGCAACTGCCTCAGAGACACAAACCCTAGCAACAGACGAAACTATCATAACACGCAACTGATGACTGTCAAATACTACCAACAGGTTTGGGTGTGAAAGATTCAAACTGAGACACAACTGAGAGACACTTGTCACCCTTCTGCGCCAATCAACTGCTGAGAATCAACGTCATCGAGCCCCTCCTTCTATTCTTTTTCTTTTCATTCACGGGGACCCATCATCTAGCCATGTGGCATTTAGGCACAAGCCGGAAGAGTCTCCATATTGTTTTGTAAAGAGTCCCTACCAGGCCACCATGTGATGGCCTACACAGGATCCTGAGTCTCTTACATAACACCCTCGAGCACAGAGCCACCAACAGGTCCCTTCCCAAGGACACACGACAAAATGGCACACACCTGAGAGAGTCTCCCCAAAGTTTCATTGAGAACACACGCAAGGGCGACACGTAGAGCCCTCGCACGTGAGGACAGAGTCTTTTCCTTTTGTTCTGTGAGAGTCCCCGCTAGGCTACCACATGGCAACCTCCACAGGCTCCCAGAATCTTCAATATAACTACCCCTAACCCTGACCAACAATGGGTCCCACAGAGTCCCGAGACACATGGCTCGCTAGCGCACACTAGGGAAGACATGAAGAGTCAAAGGATTTAAAGACTCCTTCTTGCAGCCATTGTTGGTGCAGTTTGTGTTGTGTGTAATATGGTAGCCTGTCAACTTACACCAACATACTGGCGCCTATGACTTTTTATTGCTGGGTTTAAGATTTTTAAAAGACTCTGTTGGTGAGTCGTGACCCAAAATCATTTGTGGCCTTGAAGATTGTCACACTTCAAGGAAATCCTCTTTGGAAGAGGTGGCGACTATGCTGTCAAAGAACAAATTTTTCACTGCTGCCCCTTGGTTGTTGTTGATGGGTTGAATGCTCCATCTTGGTGTGCAGCATCAAATGAAGATGATGGTACATGGTTTTCTTCCTACCTATGATATTGAGTTTCTTTCCTTGCCAAGAAACTAGTTTGAAATGCCTCAAATTTTTTTCCTAGCATTATAGGATGTTGTAGTCATGGCTAATTGGTATAAACATGGATACCCTAGGGATGTTCCTTCATGTGAGTCTTCCTATGTCTCAGACCCTAGGAACTATATTGGAGTGGATCACCATGACTATTTCTACAATGCATTTTCTAATCATGGCTTTGCATGTTATACAAACCAAAACCTTTATGCACCCATGCAATGTCAAAATGACTTAGTAGTATGAGATTGATAAAACCAAAAGGCTGTTGAAGTCATTATTTCAGTAGGAGCAAGAAATAGAAAATCAGATTAGGCCGCTACAGTCTAAGAGGCAATCTAATGCATCCCCTGCTACCCCTAAAACTTGGTTTGATTAGTCCCTTGCTCCTCCTTTAGACCTTATATATGATCAGCTAGACCTCTTATGGGTTGATTACAAAACAATGAGTATGCCAACCAGGGTCTACAAACAGTTGCCCAAGTTTGATGGGTATAACACTTTGGAAGGGGACACACATGTTGATGAATATTTGGAATTCATGGATACACATCACTATGAGGATGAAGACATGTGGATGAGATTCTTTGTTAGGTCCTTGCGTGGAAAGGCAAAAGAATGGATCCAAAGTTTTCCAAGGTAGTCCTTTGCCTCATGGAATGAACTTGTGACAATTTTTGAAAATGAATTTGCCAAAGATTTTGACCCTGCTGATCTTGTCATAGATTTGGAAGAAATAAGAAGACAAGAGGGAGAGTCAAGCAAAGATTTTGGTCTTAGGTTTGTTGTTGCCCTTTCCCATATTCCAGAAGATTTCAGGCCTAACATTCCCGCTTGCATTGATATGTTTTTTGAAGCATATGAAACTGGCTTGAGTTATGTGCGAGAAGATTTCAAAATAATGAGTATGCAACAGACATATGAATGTCTAGACTCCATAGAGAAGGTAAGAGATGACTACATGAAGGGTTTGTTGTTCACAAGTGCATGTGCTGCTGATAATAAACATGTTGATCCAAACAACAGTAGTGTGGATACAAGCAATCAGATGAATCCAACATCAAGAGATGATGATTGTGTAGTTAGAAGGATAGAGGTGGAAGGTGGTGTATCATATTATAGTGATATAGATGATGAGGACAATGTATGCACCTACCTTCAGTTGGATAGCTCATCAAGTGAAAATGAGAATGATGAAACCAATGGTGACTTCCAACCTAGTGCTGACGTATGTGGTTCAGCGAGCAATGAGGATGTTGTGTGCATAAGTGAGCAACAAGATGAATTAACTTGTAAAGTTGATTATGAAGACTGTGTACAAGTGAGTGAAAAATGGGATGAACAAGAAACTTGTTTCTTGTTTGACTTGATGCCCTCCTTTGTTCATGTTTGTGATGAAGCAGTTGATGTGTGTTTGCATGAGGTAGAAGTAGAGGTGATTGCACATGTTGATAAACCTCTTTCCATCACCTTGACGACATCCCTGGCCTTGGTGATTTGTGAAATGTTTTAGGGTTTGCGATTGTAGTTATTTTGGGAGTCAACATAACCTTCCTTCTTAGATGTTCACATTTGCAGTCACTTTGGCTACAAGACCTTGACATACATTGACATGAAACATTTCCTATTGGTAAACCAATTAGTTTTATTATTCATTATTTTATCTTTTAACTTTATTAATGTTTCTTATTCTATTTTAAATCATACAAAGTAGCTTTCCTAAATATCCCCTTGTTTCTCGAGGATGGTCAAACTTTTAATTTGGGTGGGAGTACACTGTACTATGTACTTATCGCCTTTGTTGTCATTACTCCATTTTTAAAAAATTATTCCCTCATAGTATCCAATGTCATTTATAATTATCTATTGTTCATCACCCATAATTGCTCCTATTGCATATATTCCTACCCATTTATTTCATTTGTTTCAGCTCATGTGTGTGGAGATATAATTGAACTGGTAAAAAATTACAAACCTTGGGTTTCTTCGAAGTATTGTGTAGACTTAGTAAAAAAACATGCAATTTAAATCATAGGTGTTGCTCCACTAAAATGGGCATTTGTGGTACCTCCTGAAGCAATTAAAAAAATTCAAAACAAAAGGGAAAGAAAGAAAGAAAAACAAAGTTGGAGGAGGTATGAATATTCAGAAAAGAAAAAATTAAAAGTTGAAAACTACTAAAAAATAAAGAGAAGCCATGGAACTTGTCATGAAGATTTGATAGAAAAATTAAAGGAGGAATGGTGTAATGAAATTGAGAATGAACTACAATAGTTGAGGACAAAGAAGGCAACAATTATAAATCCCAAGCCTGTAAGTTCAAACCAACACATTTTAGTGATAAAAATTGCACGAGGATGTGCAAATGTTAAGTTGGGGGGAATGATGAGGTTGGAGTATGTAATATTTTCATTTTTAATATACCATATTTACATTCCTTTTTCCATACTATCCTTTGTTGTCCATTTATTCGTGTTGCATATATGATTAGAATAGTATTTGTAGTATTTAATAAGTTTAAGATAAAATATGTGGAAAATAATTATTTAATTATGTTTACTAATATCTATTGCCATATATTGTAGTTGCTACTAATAATAGCTCCTATAGCAGTAGTCTAAGAGTTGGTGAAAATGCTTATATATAGCTCCTACAACAACATATTAATTCCAAGCAAGGAAGCTGGGTGTGGCTATTACAAACAAACTTCATTTGGTTAAAGAATGGGTGCATACCATGGAAGATCTAATATTTAGATGTGTTAAAGACTATTATTTTATGTTTATATAGGTCATTGGTTTAAACAAACTTGACCATATTAAGTAAGCATTCATTTCAACATATTTGAATGTATTTTTATGAAAAGGCCGCTTAACAAACACTACAAATATTTAGCAAATTCATTACATGCCTTTTTTCTATATATACGCCTATGAGAAAGGTGTGAAAAAAGGTAATGCATGATACACTGTAGTTATTTTGTTTTACTTGTAGAATTTGCAAAGTAAATGGAAAAGCACTAAAGTTCTTATAGAAGCATGAGTTTGAAGGAAGCCATTCTAGTGTAGGAGAGTGAGGAGGGCCCACTTGCGGGACTATGTATGTGAATGACAACCTACATATGTATTTATGTTGTGTGGATTGGTTTGGTTTGAATTGTAGTTTATTTAATTATGTTATTTGCTTATATACTTATTTTCAACAAGTACATTATTTATGCAAATCATGGAAGTTGTGCGAGTCGATAGTGATATTTAATATGATGTTTCATAGTGTGTTTTCTCTGTTGTAGCATGCTTTACTGTAGTATTTACATTTCCTATATTTTTCCTTGTTTTAATGCCACATAGTATAAATTATTTCATATAGCTTAGCCAACACTACTCTTATTTATAATTATTTTGTCACCCATAATTGCTCCTATTGCATATATTCCTACCCATTTATTTCATTTGTTTCAGCTCATGTGTGTGGATATATAATTGAACTGCTAAAGAATTACAAACCTTGGGTTTCTTCGAAGTATTGTGTAGACTTAGTAAAAAATATGCAATTTAAATCATAGGTGTTGCTCCACTAAAATGGGCATTTGTGGTACCTCCTGAAGCAATTAAAAAAATTCAAAACAAAAGAGAAAAAAAGAAAGAAAGAAAGAAAGAAAAACAAAGTTGGAGGAGGTATGAATATTCAGAAAAGAAAAAATTAAAATTTGAAAACTACTAAAAAATAAAGAGAAGCCATGGAACTTGTCATGAAGATTTGATAGAAAAATTAAAGGAGGAATGGTGTAATGAAATTGAGAATGAACTACAATAGTTGAGGACAAAGAAGGCAACAATTATAAATCCCAAGCCTATAAGTTCAAACCAACACATTTTAGTGATAAAAATTGCACGAAGATGTGCAAATGTTAAGTTGGGGGGAATGATGAGGTTGGAGTATGTAATATTTTCATTTTTTATATACCATATTTACATTCCTTTTTCCATACTATCCTTTGTTGTCCATTTATTCATGTTGCCTATATGATTAGAATAGTATTTGTAGTATTTAATAAGTTTAAGATAAAATATGTGGAAAATAATTATTTAATTATGTTTACTAATATCCTTTGCCATAGATTGTAGTTGCTACTAATAATAGCTCCTATAGCAGTAGTCTAAGAGTTGGTGAAAATGCTTATATATAGCTCCTACAACAACATATTAATTCCAAGCAAGGAAGTTGGGTGTGGCTATTAAAAACAAACTTCATTTGGTTAAAGAATGGGTGCATACCATGGAAGATCTAATATTTAGATGTGTTAAAGACTATTATTTTATGTTTATATAGGTCATTGGTTTAAACAAACTTGACCATATTAAGTAAGCATTCATTTCAACATATTTGAATGTATTTTTATGAAAAGGCCGCTTAACAAACACTACAAATATTTAGTAAATTCATTACATGCCTTTTTTCTATATATACGCCTATGAGAAAGGTGTGAAAAAAGGTAATGCATGATACACTGTAGTTATTTTGTTTTACTTGTAGAATTTGCAAAGTAAATGGAAAAGCACTAAAGTTCTTATAGAAGCGTGAGTTTGAAGGAAGCCATTCTAGTGTAGGAGAGTGAGGAGGGCCCACTTGCGGGACTACGTATGTGAATGACAACCTACATATGTATTTATGTTGTGTGGATTGGTTTGGTTTGAATTGTAGTTTATTTAATTATGTTATTTGCTTATATACTTATTTTCAACAAGTACATTATTTATGCAAATCATGGAAGTTGTGCGAGTCGATAGTGATATTTAATATGAAGTTTCATAGTGTGTTTTATCTGTTGTAGCATGCTTTACTGTAGTATTTACATTTCCTATATTTTTCCTTGTTTTAATGCCACATAGTATAAATTATTTCATATAGCTTAGCCAATACTACTCTTATTTTTTCTAGAATAGTTGCATTCATACCACACTCACCTCACTACCTATAGCCCTTGTGTATATTATCATTACATCTTTTGCAAGCTTATGCTCCTAGATTGACACAAGGATTAAACTAAACTTTACTTCTTAAATGTTAAATATAATCCATAATGTTGTCCCATAATCTACCTTAGTTTTGACCTATCAGTGCATATTATTTGTAAGTAATCCATATTCAGTAAATTAGAATAAAAATATTTATCTTGAACATGCATGGGATAATAATAGTTGTCTTTAACAAGACTTATTGTAATAACTTCTCAAGTGGAAGGTATCTTGGATATTTGTAATTGAGTGTATGCTCTATTAAGAGGTTGCCCCCTCAAAGAGGTTCATGTAAAGATAATATATAGCATTCAAATGTTCTCTTTTATATGTATATTTGTGTGCATTATCTTGATTTCTCTTATAGGTTCCTTACAAGTGGTATTAGAGCTCTTTCTAGGGCCATTTTCCATAACAAAATTACAAGTTTGTGGTTTTATGTGACTATCAATTATACACTCTCACCTAGAGATATCGATGATCTAAAAGTAGCTATAGAAGTAGTGGCACTAAATATCTTGCTTGAGATATGCCCAATTTTTCCCCCTTGCAAGTAGTTTTTTAAATTTTTAGGTTAGAAACCCTATGTTAGAAGTTTTCAAATATCCTTAGAAGAGTTATCATTTTTAGCTAAGATAAGATACCATTGCAACCCCTCACAACACACCCCCTATTTTTTCCAAATTGGGGACCCTTCTTTGTTGAGTTTCACTAAGTTGCATTGTTGACATCCCTCCCGTCCATGATTGTATGTGAATAATTGCATTAATATTCATGCTTTGGTCTTATTGTCACATTTTAATTAGTTCGTCGATTACATTTTTGTCATAGGTTGCATTTAATTTGTTAGTCATATGTCACCTATTGCATTTTGCTTGGTTGTCACATTTGACCTTTGTTGCAGTATTTTGGCACTTTGTCATCTTGGTGAATTTTGTCATTGGTTACATTTTTATTTGCTGATTGCATATTTTTTCATTGTGACGTCGCAATATTCATTTTTATTGTGAGTTTATTTTTTATATAGTGTCGCATGTTGGTCTCTATGCAAAGTTTGAGATTAAATGTTAAAATATATTTATTTAATATATAAATGTTAGTTGAAATTGAAATTTAATCAATTTAACATCTAAATGAAGTGAAATTGGACTTTGATTTTAAATCTTGTAATTTTGATTTAAAATTTGAAGCTATGAGGATATGATTTAAATGTTGAATTACTAATGTTTCTTCCACATTTTTATAGGTAAATACTTGGCTTTCAGGAAAAACTTGTAAAGCAACATGCCAAATGCAAATTACATTTTAGCAATGTGAAGTCCACCAATTGTTTGACAAAATACATCAAGGATCTCTAGGGTGCAAAAGGAAATGAAGGGTTGTGAACAGTTTGACAAAATCATATATGCAAAGGAAATATAGTCTCCAGCCAAAGGCATACTAACCATTTGATGAAATGTTGTACCATAAATGTTATTGGAAATTTTAATTATGGATTAATGGAATTTTATGAGTCTGGATGCTCCAAATTTAGATTGGTATTTGATGGGAATGTTGTGTATTAGTTTTGAGTATATGGAATATATTCTAGACTATGCACTCAAGAGGAAGGGCATCGAAGGTTGAATATCTAAATCTAAATCAATCTTATAGTATGATGTAATCTAAAATAAAATGTAAATGCAAATAACAAATGTGATTTGATGAAGGCCTTTCAAAACCACATAGCTGTGAGATAATGACAAAGTAAAAGTCTTCATAAGTGCTAGATTGGGGGGAAATAGGAGGGTCACAACCTATATCAATAGCATGGTTTAAAAAGGATTTTCATTTAAACATTATTGATGTGTATACACATAAGTGTGAGGGAAATCAAAGGCATGCTATTTGATCCACAATTCCAACAAGCATTACTCAAAATCATGTACAAGGAAGAGGAATTATATGATAAAATACTCCAGAAACAAAATAGGTCGTGACCTATTGAAAAGGAAAAGTATTTGCAACTTTTCTAAAAGACCAAATGATTCGTCAAATGCAGCAAGAATTTTGTTGGATGTTTTAATTCAAAATATACACAACAACAAAAAGTCAAGACCTTTTTGGTTCAGGTGCGAAAATTTTAAGCAAAGGCAATTATGGACAAGGTGGGACACATTCCAAAGCAGGTGAAAAGTTTAATAAAATGCCAAAGAAGGTAAACTCAATAGGTCATGACCTAACCCAAACATATATAGAATTTTTTAGCAAAGGATTCAAACAAATATTCTAGAAATAAAAAGTCACACCTAGCTATTGTTGGGTACGTGGCAATTATGAAGCCCAATGTAACTGATTTGCCTTCTTCTGCAGACTTAGAAATATTCCTCTTGTAACAGTTCTTCATGTAATTGCCATTTCTTGGCATGAGGTCGAATGTATTGTAAATGGCCTGACTGTGGATAAAAACGTATGAGGAAGATTTGTAGATAGTTAGTGTGGTGTGAAGTGCTGCTAAACTTATTTTAATGAGAATCCCTTATTTGTGGATGTAGCCAGTTTATATGGTGAACCACGTTAATTGCTAGAGTGTCCTCTATATCATTTTTCTGCTTATGTCTGTGTTCTATTTTTCTTTCAATATCTCTATTTTTCTTTTCTGTGTTTTTAGAGTCACAATTGGTATCAGAGCTCTATGTGAAGCTCGGTCCAGGAAATAGCCTGTGAGGACTTTTTTGAACCTATAAAGAAATCAAAATGGATGATACTAAAAAATGGAAAATAGAGAAATTTACAGGCCAAAACTTTGGTCTTTGGAAAGTGCAAATGGAGTCTTTTCTTATCAAACAGGAGTTGTCACTCACCTTATTGGGGAAAGCCAAATGACAAGGTTCTATAAAAGATGAAGACTAGGACAAAATGGATATGAAAGCGAGGGCAACTATATTTCTCTCATTGTCCAGCAATGTATTATTTAATGTCTCAGCTGAGAATACTACGAAAGAGCTTTGGGAAAAGCTCTCCAGCATTATATGCAATTGCTTCGGCTTCGAATAAGGTATTTATTATGAAGAAATTTTATAACTTGAAAATGAAAGAAGGTGGGGTTATGTCAAATCATTTGAATGAATTTAACACCTTAGTTACTCAATTAACTTTGATGGGTATAAAGTTAGATTCTGAGATTAAAGCAATTTTGCTGTTGTGTTCCTTACCAAATAGCTGGGAAGGTGTTGTGATGGCTGTGAGCACTTATGTAATAGCCAAAAGTACATTAGTTTTTGATGATGTTGTAGCCACTCTTCTTAGCGAAGACATGAGAAGAAAAAATTATGAACCCTCTTTCGGCGATGCTCTAACAACTGTAAGTACAAGCAATAGGGGAAGAAGCCAAGAAAGAGGTAGATACAATAACCAGAGAAGGTCACAATCTGGTCCGTGATCAAAGTCTAGGGGCAAAATCGGTGTGTGTTAGTTTTGTGGAAAACCCAGACACACTAAGAAGAACTACTGGAACTACAAGAAAGCTCAAGGAAAAGTGAGCACAAATAATGAAGCAAACACTGCATGTGATGGTGTTTTGGTCTTATCAGCTAGTGACACAAATGTTGATTCGTGGGTCCTTGATTCCGGCGCCTCATTTCATGCCACTTCATGCTGTAAAGATTTCACAAATTTTCATGAAGGCACATTTGGTAAGGTGTTTCTTGGTGACAATAAAGAATGTGACATCTTAGGTAAAGGTGATATAATATTGAATTTGAAAAATGGAGACAAATTAACTTTGACGGATGTTAGATATGTACCCATGTTAAAAAGAAATTTAATTTCAGTTAGTCAGCTTAGAGCACATGGCTACAATGTTAAATTTTCTCTTGATTCATGGGAAATTACAAAGGGGCTTCTAGTAATGGCAAGAGGAAAGAAGCAAGGTAATCTCTATCTTTTGGAATGTTTTGGTGAAGTGGGAGTTGCCTTGCCGACTATGGATAGTGGGTCTGAAATATGGCACAAAAGGCTTGGTCATATGATCCAAAAAGGACTTCAAGTTATGCTTCAACGCAATCAGCTTCCAGTCCTCACCTCCGTTGATTTAGAATTATGTGAACATTGCCTTTACGGCAAATAGTGCCAGACCAGTTTCTTAAGAACGGGGCATGACAAGAAAACTACTCTGTTGGAACTTGTTCATTCTGACGTATTTGGTCTGACTCAGGTAACTTCTTTCGGTGGAGCTAATTATTTTGTAACCTTTCTTGATGACTGTACTTGAAAAATCTAGATTTATATGTTGAATAGAAAATATGAGGTATTTTCAAAATTTAAGATTTTAAGGTTACTGTTGAAAATTAGATTGGGCATAAAATTAAATGCCTACTAACAGACAATGGTGGAGAATATTGCTCTTCAGAGTTTGATTCATTTTGTGCAGACCATGGTATTCAATGGATAAAGACTGTCCCTTATACACCTCAGGAGAATGGTACAGCTACGAGGATCAATCGCACAATACTTGGGAGAGCTAGATGCATGCTCTCCAATGCCAGATTGGGAAAAGAGTTTTGGCCAGAGGCATGTAATACTGTTGTGTATCTAATCAATCAAGCTCCATTGTCTAGGCTAGATTTTGACATACCTAAGGAGAGATGGCTTGGAAAACAAATTTCCTATCATCATTTGTGGGTGTTTGGTTGTGCAGCCTTTGTTCACATTCCAAAAGAGTAGAGAACTAAGTTAGATTTCAAGTCAAAAAGGTGTGTTTTTCTCGGCTATGATGAAGATCAATTTGGCTTTTGTCTTTGGGATCCCGTTGCAAAGACCATAATATGTAGCCGTGATGTTGTGTTTAATGAGAAGAATTTTCCAGGTTTGCAACCTTGTAATTCACCTTTGCAGGAATATGTTGATGTGGACTTGTTCGATAATGGAAAGGTAAAGCAACCTACCATTACTTTCTCTCAGCCACTAGTCACATCTGCTCATTATTATACCACATCTACTCCTATTTCTACCACTACTCTGCCTTCAGCTGGATGCACTTTACCTACACAGTCTTCTCACATTTCAATTCTGCCTCCAATGTATACTACATAGTCAATACATGTTCTAACACACCACATTGGCATCCTTAGTGTAGATACTATGGGAATTCCCACGTTGCCTTTATTACATGAAGCGCAGCCCATTATGTCTTCACCGCTGCCTTCTAATGTTATTCAACATCCACCTCCTCCTATGACGCTAGTTATTGGTCCTTAGACCTCTTACAACACAATGCACCTGTTTAATAATACCACGTCGCCCTCACTGGGTCATACTAGTACGCAGTCTGTCTTTCCCCTAACGCACTCCCTTGTGCATAAAACACAGCCTCTTCTAGATAAAACACAACCTCTCCTAGATAAAACGTAGCCTCTTCTGGATAAAACGTAGCCTGCACATATACATACGCTACCTCACTTTGCCGTCCCCATGCCTGTAGAAGGTGATTTTACACATAAATCCAAAGGTCAATTTTCAATACTGATAGGAACTTCAAGGCAGAACAGTGTCACTAAGCAGAGCAGGATGTAGAGACGGGAGATTTCCACAGAGTTCTCTACAATCAGAGGTTGACGATGTTCAAAACTTACTACAAAGACTAAATCTTGACTCAAATATACAGCTAGAGCAAGGTCCAAAATTGAGGAGGTCTACCCGTGAGAATAGGAAACCTACAAAATATGAAGACTATGAGTTATTACACTCTGATTATGCAGAGACGACAACATATAAACAAGCCTGCAAAGATGAAAATGCACAAAATTGGATGGCAGCCATGAATGAAGAAATGGAGTCATTGAGAGTCAATAAACACTTGGGATTTGGTTCATCTTCCACCAAATCGAAAGCCTCTCAAGAACAAATGGGTTTATCGTTTGAAAGACGAAGACAGAGGGAGTAAAAGGTACATGGCTAGATTAGTTGTCAAGGGATTTGATCAGCAAAAAGGTATTGATTTTACTGAAAATTTTTCCCCAGTTGTCAAAATGGACACAATTCGTGCTGTGTTGGGTTTGGTAGCTATTTAGGATTTAGAACTTGAGCAACTTGATGTGAAATCGTTCCTACATGGAGACATTGATGAGGATTTATACATGGAGTAGCCTGAAGGCTTTGCTCAACCAGGTAAGGAGCATTTATTTTGCAAGTTGAAGTGGAGTTTGTATGGGCTGAAGCAAGCTCCAAGACAATGGTATTTAAAATTTGACCGCTTCATGACTAATAACATCTTTATTCGATGTGAATTAGACCCTTGTGTTTACTACAAGAAGCTAAATACTAGTGAGTTTGTCATCCTTTTGCTCTATGTTGACAATATGTTAGTTGTTGGTACTAGCGTTAAGATTATTGCTCAGTTGAAGCAACAATTGGCTCTTCATTTTGCCATGAAAGACCTCGGACTAGCCAAAAGAATACTTGGGATGTACATATTTAGAAACATAAATAAAAGAGAACTTAGGTTGTCCCAAGCAAACTACATTGCCAAAGTGTTGGACAGATTTAATATGTCTCATGCCAAACCGGTATCTACTCCTTTGGCTGATCATTTCCGCCTATCTTCAGCTATGTCTCTGAAAAATTAGGAAGAGGAAGAACAAATGAGGTCTGTTCCATATACATCTGCAGTTAGCAGTATAATGTATGCAATGGTATGTACTCATCTGGACATTGCACAAGCAGTCACAGTTGTGAGCAGATACATGAGTCATCTAGGCAAATTACACTGGCAGGTAGTTCAGTGGATTCTACGGTACTAGAAAGGTACCTCACATTATTGTTTATGTTTTTGAGGTATTGACATTTAGCTTCGTGGTTATGTTGATTCAGGGATGGCCGAAGATTTAGATAAACATCGGTCTACCATTGGTTATGCCTTTACATTTACCGGGGCAGCCATTAGTTGGGTTTCTCAGTTGCAACAAGTTGTAGCTCTGTCATCCACAAAGGCTAAATACATTGCACTCACAGAAGGAGCAAAAGAAATGATATGGCTCGAGTGTTTGTTGACCGAACTAGGCTATCCAAAATTAGTTTTTCCATTATATTGTGATAGCAATAGTGCTATTCACTTGGCTAGGAATTCAGCTTTCCACAATCGAACCAAACATATTGACCTTTGATACCACTTTACCCGCCATGTTATTGATGAAGGCAAGTTGCAGGTCACAAAGATTGACACAAAGGTCAATCCGACAGATGCATTAACCAAGGTTGTTCCTCGAGAGAAGTTCAAGTTCTGTAGATCTTCTCTCGATCTTGTTCCGATGTGACATTGATCATGCGGGGGGATTTCTCTGAGCAGATCTTTTGTTGATCCCATTGGCCTTCAAGTGGGAGATTGTTGGGCACGTGGCAATTATGAAGCCCAATGTAACCGATCTGCCTTCTTCTGCAGACTCAAAAATATTCCTCTTGTAACAGTTCTTCATGTAACTGCCATTTCTTGGCATGAGGTCGAATGTATTGTAAATGGCCTGACTGTGGATAAAAATGTATGAGGAAGATTTGTAGATAGTTAGTGTGGTGTGAAGTGCTACTAAACTTATTTTAATGAGAATCCCTTATTTGTGGATGTAGCCATTTTATATGGTGAACCACGTTAATTGCTGGAGTGTCCTCTGTATTATTTTTCTACTTATGTCTGTGTTCTATTTTTCTTTCAATATCTCTATTTTTCTTTTCTGTGTTTTTAGATTCACAGTTATGGACATGAATTGTTTGTCAATGTGGATCATGTAGTAGGAAATGTAATCTCTAGAATAATGGAATACCATATTAAGTTTTTAGCCACTCTTCAATAATATGATATAAGGCAATTGTTTGACAAAAAAACCTCAAAGAAATCTACATATCGGAGCAACTAAAACTACAACATAGAAGAAGATATTTTGTATATTTCAGAGGATTTCCACATGTAGCACACTATAATTCGTAACTATGACCATTGTTACAATTAAATGGTAGATGAGAGTAGATACTCCTTGTATGTGACCTTTAGAATTGAGGTGGAGTCTTAGCTTGATTAGTAGGATAGTAGAAAACCAAAGAGTGTTGCACTTGTCAAATAGAAGCTTACTAAAGTAGCAATGTTGATGATGAACCAAAAGAGAAAATTGCATGGAAACTATGGAATTGAGAGAGGAAATTTTTTTTCCAAATACAAAATGTCGATTTGATATGTAGAAATTGTTTCAAACAAAGAGGCAGATGAAGGAATTAAGAATTTTTCAAAGAATGTGAAGTGGAGATTGCAAATTGTTTTGTAAAAGGAGTTGGAGACAAATTGCAGATTTGGTGCAAATTGAGGCTACAAAAGGATATGGATATACTATAGTTGTAGAAGATTCAAGGGAGCTATTTGCATATTAGAAGGTAATTTGAAGATACTTATTGTTATTTGTTTGATCTTAGTTTATGTATGTGGTTTTTGGTGTAAAAGTAGAAGAGAAATTTGAAATTGTAAATTGTTTTGGAAGTGGCTGATTATTTTGAATGAAGATGCAAATTGGAGGGAAAGAGTTGAATGTGAAGAGCCAACCCATGGCTTTTCAGTTTTGAATGTATTTTTGCCATTTTGTGATTGTTTTGGAGGGAAAGTGGTTTTCCATCTAAACTAACTATTTATATTTTCTTGTACCTCATTATAACTCATTAGAAAACCCATTAGGGTTTGGAATCTTTAAAACTAAATAAAATTTTCATTTTGCTTCAATTTTCCTCAATTTTCTTTCATCCAATATGGTTTCCCAAACTCTAAATCTATTTATTCTCCACCCAATCTCACTCATTTTATTCAATAAATGTTGATGGATATTGACATGTGTTCATACCACTGATGCCCTACTAACGGTAGGGTGTTTAGCATGGTTGATTGAACACATTCCTGAGAGTTGAGAATTACCAACATTCACAAGTTTCCTTCAGAGATTGCACCATCTCACATTGGGATTGCAGTAATGAGTTTGATGGAGATTAGTTTGGGTCAAATTTGTTCATTTTCCAAATGGTGTGTGCGAGGATTTGGGATAGTTATAGAATTTTATTTTCCCTTTCTTTCCCCCCTCTTCCTTTTTGCATTTTTTACATCTAATGTTAGAATTTTGTTTTAATGATAAATTTTCACTCATATGAGGTAGGATTTTTAGTTTGTTTTCTTACGTCTCACAACAAAATTTCACAAGTTTTAATCATATATCTCACTATCCCACAAATCAAAATTAAAATCCTTTAAAATTGATAAATTTTAATGAACAATTTAATTAGATTTCATGCTTTAAATGTTGATTTCAAGGGGATATATTATTTTTTAATGTTTAATCACTTTCATATCAAATGTCAATCAATGATAAGAAGTCGAACAAATCAAATTTAAATCATGAAAATCAAATCAAGTTCAATTTGAAGTGAATAGGATGTGTACATGACTAATTGGTAACCAAAATTGACAAAGTAAACCTTTATTTCAATTGAACAACTTCTAATAACTCCCTAGAGTGCCTTAAATGGGTTGTTAGTGCCCTGGTCCACCATCACAAAATTTATGAAAAATATTAAGTATGGGCCTCCTTTTGTGTTTAAAATTTTCTCCTTGTGTTATGCTTGGCTCCCCCATATCTTGCCTAAGATGGATGCCTCCATTTTTTTTCTAAGTCCATGCCTTTGGTGGGCCTTTTGGTGTTTCCCTATACTTTGTTAGTATTTTCAACATTCTTAGGAACCTTGGAACCTCTAACAACTGTGGCTTCCTTTGGATGTTAGAGATTTCAGTGATTTTGGGAACCACCAGAACCCCTAATTTGGTTCCATAGTTCTTGTTCTGCTATGAATCACCAATGTATTGGGGGTTTGGTGTTCACTACTAGGAACCATCAAAACCTCAAACAAGATGTCGAGCTTCCTTATGTGGGTGATGGCACCAACGGGCTCAAGGAAGGGCGAGATGATTGGTATGCTCTAGGACTTGGTGATTTTTGAAGAAATGGTGTCAACGGTTCAAGAAACCACCAAAACCTCTGACTTAGTTTTGGATTGGCCTAACAACTCTGACTGAAATATTGAAGAAGGGAAAAAGAAGAGAAGAATTAGCGTCAGTGATTCCAATGGTTCTAGGAACCACCAGAACCTTTGACTTGGTTCCTAGTTGACCAGAAAGCTCTAACAAAAGGAACAAACAGAAATAAGAAAGAAGGGAGATGAAAAGGACGTTAGTTGTTCCAGTGATTCCTAGAACCACTGGAACCTCTGACATAGTTCCTAGTTGGCTTAATTGCATTGACAAATAAAGGGAGAAAGAAGATGAAGGAAAGAAGGAAAGGAAGAAGAGATGGCTATTGATGGTTCCAATGGTTCTTGGAACCCTTGAAACCTCTGACATAGTTAAAGATGTCATAGAATCTTTGACAAAGGGATAAATAAATGGTGTCAGTGGTTCCTGAAACCACCAGAACCTCCAACAATGTTCCAATGTGACTCTGAGATGCTAACAACATTGCTAAGAGGGCTAAAATAACTGATAGAAAGGCATGAGGAGGATGTTGGAGGGATCAGTTGTTCTTGGAACCTCCTAAACCGCTGACTTAGTTCCTAAAGAGCATGACATGCCTAAAATGATGTGCTACTAGATAAAAAGGAGATAAAAGTTTAAATGTTTAAAAGTGTTCTCATAGGCTCTGTGTTCAAGCGGCTGAGGCATATCTACAATCAAATGCCTCACCTACCTCTCGCACAACCTAGAACATCATTAATGGCCTCAGATGGATGAGATCAAGCAATTGAAGTCTCCCATACTCCTCTAGGTACCAATAGACCTTCTCAAGGATGAGATGGTAAGGGAAAAATGACCAAAACATGCACATTTTCATATCAAAGCCATGTGGAATCAACATGGGTAGATATGGGCTACCATTTTCACTTGTAGACAACCCAGTACCTTTTTCTAAAGTAGCTTGTTGGCATTAATAGGGGGTATATAATGCATTGGAATTCATTTCTCAAGGTGGATGGATTTTTGGTTGCAGAGAAAATAGAAAGAAAGAAGAAAAACAAGAAAAACTTAAAGGCTTTCTTCCAGTGACTATTTTGAGCATTTTTCATTGTAAATTTTCTAGGTTTTCTTCCAAAGACTATGATAGGGCATGGTAATCATGAAGAATGAACTAAATGTGTAGATCTGACATTTTATTAAGTGTCTCCATGAATATTGCATGAGTTTTTTGGTGATTTAGCAAATCTCCCTAATCACATTTTCTGATTTGAGTATTATTCTTGAATAGTTAGTCAACTAGAAAGTTGTAAAATCCTCTATAATGATTTTGCAAGGTACCTCTTCAAGGTAATACATGAGATTCATGGGTTTGTTTCTGGATTATTAAAGTATGCTTAGTAATATGTTTCTACAATTTCATGTGTCTATTTTTTTTTATGCATAGAGCCTAGCTTATGTGTAAAACCTTTAGGTATAGTCTTTGTTGATATCTTGATTAAGCTATCATTATGTGGATTGCATTAATGCCCACTTTAGTGGTGACTTAGAATATGCTTCCCTCACTGAATAAAGGCACCAATTTACTACAACCTCACATCCCACCAACACACCAAAACAAAACAAAACCTTAATCGTTATATCATTTGTGTCGTCTATTTCATCCACATCCATGTCTCAATATATGATTTTGCATTAGGGGCCATTAAAGTATTGTTTTAGACTCTTCACTTGGATGTGTATCTTCTATATGAAGGTGTAATGCCCTTGAGTTCCTCAAACTTACATACATGCACTCAATGATAGATAATTGGAGTAACCTATGCATTAGGTATGGTTTGTGTCAGGGTATAGTTTTATATTATTGTTTATTCCATTCTTGTACACCTTAGGGAATACCTCTCTTGGTCTGGCACAACCAAAATAAAAGAAGGTTTTACCCACCTTATCAATGGTGTCCTTAGTTGCCTCATCCTGATCATAAGTTGAAATCCTTGTCTTGAGTTTGACACCCATGGCACTCAAGAATTGATTGGATTTAGGGATTTGAGGAGCCTCAACTTTGGGCACTAACAAAATTGGTATTGTTGTTGAGGAAGATATACATTTGAATCATATTTTTTAGACTACTACAATCTGGTGTAGTTTGTCAGGGAGATTAAATTCTAGTCCTTAGTTTTAAAGACTTTGCTGGTAAAGAAAATTCATCTCTTCTTAGATTAGGAGTGGTGACTCTGTTCAAATGAACCCATCAATAATTAAGAGCAAGAATCCAATATGGAAAGAGGGAAGCATTCAAAGAATTCACAATAACTTGATGATATAGCGACAAACTCAGGGAGACAATGTCATGCCTGAAAAGATACAAACAAAGGTATGGACACTAGATACACTTATAGAAGTTGATATTGGCCCTTCTATTAGAGATAATGTGCATGTTGATCAGTATCACTATACTTTAGATGATTCTAGTGATAAAATAGTTAGATCCGGTAGACAAAACCATAGATATTATGGTACGTCAAGAGATTCAATAAACTTGGTTGGAGGGGATAGAAGAATATCCCAAGAGGCACAATCTAAAGTGTTGAATGCATCAAATCTCACAAATATTAGAACTAAAAGAATAGGATCACATCTTAATTCCCGTACCTCTCTACGTGGGACTAAACTAGAACAAGACACTTCATTCCATGATACTAATGCTACCACACAATTAGAAAATGAGTGTAGGGAAAGAGAAATTGATGAAAGGTTGGATTTTCTTGATCACGTTAGGTAAAGACAAAGATAAATACAAGCTCAAATTGATTTTCAACAAGCCCATCTTGCCCAAAATGCTCAACAACAAAATCAATGACAACACTATAATGTCCCTAACCAACTTGCAACAAATCAGCAACACCATCAATAGCAACACAACCAACAAAATATGAGAGCTCATAATAGGAGGCATGCTAAAATAATTCCACCACCTAGACATCCCCTAAGAATGGACATATATAGACAACTAGAATTTTATGGTATCCCAAATTATCCCAATCCAATACCTAATGAAATCAAGAGTAAGGTGCCTAAATTTTAAGGCAACAATGTTGTCTCTGATGAAGAGCATCATAGAAGATTCATCAATGTAATTGAGAGTATGAAATTGAAGATGAAGATGTTGTGATGAAGCTGTTTGTGCATTCATTAGAAGAAAGTGCAAAAGAATGGTATGGAAGTCTTCTGGACAACATGATTGATTCATGGGAAGATTTAATGAGAGTTTTTCATATTGTAATATGGAGATAGAATTGATCCTAAGTTTGCAATCCATAAATTAACAACAATTAAAAAGGGTGTGAATGAGACTGTTGTAGAATTTAACAATAGGTTTGTCATGACTGTCACGACCCCTTTTCAACATATTAAACTTTTTATTAAAGTATTTACTATGGTAAAAAAAATTATTATTAAATTAAGAAAAGGAAAGTATTGTTGCTTAGTATAAATTATTAAATAAATTAAATAATGAGGAGTAATAAATAAATAAATAAACAAATATTAGATAAATATGAATTAACAATAAAATTAAAATCATACAAAATAATTATAAAATATAAATTATAATAAAATGAGTTAAAATAAATAATAAATATAAAATTTAAGTCAATAAGTAATTATATGATAATTAAAATTAATTTTTAGTTAGGATGAGGAATTAGTGGTGAACACTAGTTAGACAATTTTGAGTGATTAGTTAACGAAGTTAATAAAGGTGTTGAGGGACGATAACTACCTTTGATTATTTGTTAACTAAAATTAAAAAGGTGTTTCATGTTCCTTCATGAGTTCTTGGGAAGTGGTATCAGAGCGTACTAGGTTCAACACTAGGATCTGGAGTTGCTACGCTTAAGGTTGCATTTTATAAAAATACTTGTTTGATGATTTGATAGTAGAGGTGCATTAAATCTTTCCAGACCCTAGTTTTGGATGGTTCATTAGAAATTATGTAGAAGAAAATATGTTGTACTTGATGGATTTGAGCATTTGAAGCTTTGTGGTTACTCACTTTAGATACTTTAATTCCTTTTGTAGGACTTGCTAAAATGAGGACATACTTGGTTGGATATAGGTTCTGAAAAGGGGCGCAAAAATCAAGAGGAGATGATGTAAGCAAATGTGTAATAAAGAAGGGAAGCTAATCCCCTAATGAGCCTCCATCTGAAGAAGTATGGTTATCTGACACAAAAACTTTGGCAACTGTCTTTCAACGAATTAAGCTAAGGAAGAATAAGGTGACTAAGGCAAGAAGTAGCATCAAAACTAGCAAACCATCAAAAATACATGACATGCCCTTTGAATGTGGGTGGAATGCACCAATTATTAGCAAGGAAGTGTTAGAAGAATATAAGCAAGTACACCCTCTGACAAAATTCATATTGTTAAACTCATAAGGAGAGGAAGAACCTGAGGAGGTTCCTCTGTCAAAAAATGAATCAGGACCTAAAAAGGACCAAGGAATTATACTATTTGTTGAAAGGAAAGATACCACAAGTCCCCCTTTGAGACCTAATAATACTATGAGTGGTACATTAATAAAGTTTTGACAAGTTTGGAAATAATAATCTTTATGAATTTCAATCATTAATGTATTTATTTGTAGAGATTATAAGAATTATATACACTTATGAGAATGATGATTTGTGCAAGTATGCGCATGTGAAGTGTTAGTGATGCACCTACTATATACATACCTTATGAGAATTATTGCTTCTCATGTGAGTAATGCATTTTGATATCTAATAATGTCGTGAGTTGGTTGAATAATCGCAAAGCTAGTATACATTATTGTAATGAGGATTGTGAATCGTATAAATGTTGAAAGACAATTTTAAGGGAATTGAAGTCCTTGAGTTATGAATGGTTAAGTTGAGATGACTATGCAATAATGATTCCATTTGGGATAACAAATAAGTTTTTATTTTGGAAAATCTCAACATCTTTGGTGACTAAACTTAAGAAGAAAATGAAGAGATTAGTTGGTGAAAGACAAGATCTGCACCTATGGTGTTTCATTGACAAATTTAGAAATAAGGGTTGCTAGCTAACCCCTTGGAGTTGTTGGTGCCTGCATCATTTATTAGGTTCCAGGTTATTAGCTTGTAGGCACCTTCCTAAGATTTCATGAAGTTTCTAAGTCTTGGACCCTATCTGTGTTTTGCAGCATCATCAGGATGCTATTGATGTCATGTTCCTGCGGGGGTGGTATTCGCTTGACCTTTGCCTCCAATCGTTTTCCCTGCAGGATGATATTCTCAATATCGGGTGATATTCCAAATATCGGGTCATCTTCTGAATATCACCCTTGCTCTAAATACGATGATGATGTCATTAGGACATTTATGGATATGATGATGAGGTTTGTTATTTGGGCGATATCTTTTATCAGGTGGTGCGAATTATTTGGATGAGCTCGGCAGAATGTTTGCTGACGTTAGGATGATTTTTGAACATCCGGGGGATGTTTGCGTATGCAGGCTGTCGGCATGACTTAGGTCATCGACGTGTATCAGGAGGTGATCTTCCGATGTGGTTTGTCTGGCCGACGCGGAGGATGGTTTGAGGTTTTCAGCGGTATGTCCATCGACGAGAGAAAGGTTGATTGGTTGGAGAATTTTTGAGTTGGCCGATGGAGTTGGTCTCCCTGATCCTGTGGTGTCGTCAGCGTAACTTTTGATGTTGGCGAGGGAGTTTTTGATTGTGCCGATGTCGTGTGTCTGGCCGACAGAGGTAGTTAGGATGTGGCGGTCGGTGTGATTGGGTGTGTCGGTGGAGGGATTTTTGGTCGCCTCGACAGTATGGTCTTAGCGACGAGGTTTGGTATCGGCAGGAGTCGGGGCGATGGGCTATTGGCAGGGGGTTCGTGGGTCGAGCAGGGTAAAATGCTCAACACTTAGTGTGATCACGACTATGCTTATAAAGTGCTATGGAAGTCTCCGCGGGGTGCATGTGGGACAAATGGTTCCTGCATTTTTTAAATGTTGGGGAGATGCTTTTTGGCGGGAAGGTGTCAAATGCACTGTTGCTGCATTTCCCAGTGGCCGTAGGTGGTGAAGTTTTAATGATAGTTGTTGCAGGGGTATGGGTGATGGCATGAATGATCAAACCGCCCGTTTGAAGTTATGGATTCCCAGGGGACGCTGCAAGGCTCGAGGCTTCCCCTGTCTCCTCCCCTACCTACTGCATTCATTTTGTTGAGCGCCATTCTTCTCATGTGTACTGTATCTGGCAAATTTTGAAATCTGCCATGTAATTAATGCTGAGGACCTTCCTTGCTGTATTTAGCAGGTTGTGTCACCCATTTTCGGTGATTGTTGAAAAATTGGACACATCTGGCTTTGTAATAAGATATAATTGGTTTTGGTTGCTCTGTGCAGAAGATCTTGTGAGTTTATGAGTCTCATGTTTTATGTATTATGCATAGATTCATTGGTTTCATGCTGTTTTAGATGAACAATGCTATACTGCATGTGTTTTGTTATCTGTCTCCTGTATTGAATATACTTTTCTTTTGAATTTGGATATCTAAGGGGTGTCTTGGGTTCTAGGATATAGGTTACTATATCGAATGCTTGATCTCTTAACTTCTGCTCAAGGGGTAGATTAAAGTGTTTCTAGGTTAAGTGTTGAGGAGAATATATTGCAGTAAGGATATCATAAGTAGAGATAACTTAATACTCTATTTTGGGAGGTATCTGTAAGGCATATATCACACAAATCCCCTTGAAATCTAATCTTGATATGTTTATGCTGAACATTTACATGTGTATGTCTATTGACTCCAAGCCCTGGATAGGCACCAATCTAGCTCTGTGTTGAGGTTATACACCAGGTCCAGGTTTGCATCCAAACATGGAATCAAATTCAAATTTCCAAAACAACCATTAGGACTGTAGAAGTAGTTTAGGACCAAGATCCTCTGATTCACAATTGAACATAAGCCCAAAGCTAGCCCCTTTGCACTTATCCCACAGTTTTGGTCTTCACATAGGAGGATTTATCTACTTTGTATCAACATCCCAAGCCAACCTACAAGCATATTCTCATGGGTGTTGAATAGGGAATACCCCCCTTGGTTCTGCAGAGCCTAAAGAAGAAGAGATATTATAGAGTCTATCTCCTATACTGTTGGCCGTTGGCCCAGTGATCCTGTTGATCATTGATGGCTACATTGTAGGGATAGTTGGGAATAGGCATCCAGTCGGATTAATAACCAACAGAAATTGGTGACTTTGCTGGGGAAATGAAGTGAAAGAACCCTGATTTTAAAAGAAAAATAATTCCTAGTAATAGGTGGCGACTCCGAACCAATCTCCCAACCTATAAAGAAAAAATTTGTATGCAAGGGAGAAGATCCCTGCATAATACTCTGTTTGAAGAGTTACCCAGCAAAATGATGTATAGGAAAAAAGGGACTGTTCGAGCTAGTCAAGATGGTTCTCCTAGCCCCAGAAAAAATGAATTTATTCAGGACAATCCAGGATCTTCAGAGCAAACAATGCCTTATTTTTCAAACATAGAGGCTGAAATTCAGAATGTGTATGAGAGACAGCAGGGTGATGGTTTGAGATTAAGGTCAGAAGTGTTTCAAGAATGCCCTTTCCTAGATCCTGGTGAAAGATTTGAAGAGGTTGAATCCCTAAGGGATGATGATGACGATGACCAGAATGGAATGGGACCATCCTCTTCTATGCCCAGAGAAGAACAGTTAGCTGAAGAAATCAAAAGTTTAAAAGCAGAGTTAGAATATCTGCAGGAAGTAAAAATTAGAGATGACATGAAATAGAAAGTGCAAGCTTTGAGAGTTGCTCAGAATGATTCAATCCCCACCCTTGAAAATGCAAATGTGCAAAGAAATTAGCACAGAATTAAGGTCCAGTATCAGCAAAATGATCAAAGACAGAATGCAAACAATGCTAGGATACCATTAAACAATGTAAGACATCAAAATGCTAATAGAAATATTAATGCTAATCAGTTTGGTAGACAGCCAATGCAGCTAGACAGATTCAGACAGCTTGTTTTTGATGGCATTCCTGGTTATCCAAACCCTATTGACAAGCATGTGAGGCTTCAAGTGCCAAATTTTTTAGGAAACAATACTGTGTCAGGGGAGGATCATTTAAAAGCCTTTCAAAATGCCATGGACAACTTTGAGGTTGAGCATGAAGATGTTTTTATGAAGTCATTTATGCAATCCCTTGTTGATGAAGCTAGAGAATGGTACAAGAATCTACCTGACCAGAGTATCTCTTCATGGGATGATTTTAAAAGAATTTTTAAGGAGCAGTATGGTGACAAAACTGACCCTAGCTTTTTTGTAAATGAGTTCACTAGTATCACTAAAGGGTCAAATGAGCAGGTTGTAGATTTTAATGCAAGATTTACTAAAGTGTTGGACAAATTGCCACATCACATGAGGCCAAATGAACCAATGTGCATAATATTGTATATTAATACTTTTGATGCCAAAACAACATATGGGCTAAGAGATAAGGGTCCTGCTACTCTCAGGGATGCTTTCAGGATAGCAATAAATATTGAGAATAACAGAAAAGCATCAGGCAAGACAAACAGGAGGGATGATGTGAAAATTCTACAGAATCCAAACAAACCACATAATATTCAAGGTAATACATCTACCCTTGAAGATAAGATAGATAAATTGACAAATGTTGTTAAGGACCTAAGCTACAGACTTGCTAGAAATGAGAAAGGGATAGGTCCTGACAGACAGGTTTACCAAAGGCAAGAGAGAAGACCATCATTACATGACATGCCATATCATACAAATTGGCATAATGGTAAACCAGTTCTCCCAAGTAGCAACCCCAACCAAAGGGCTCAACATGTCAAAGAAACTCCTGATCCTTTGAAGAAAGCTATAAATATTGCTGATGATACTCCATGGTGCATAATATGCCAGATGCCTCATTCACAATCACAATGCATGATTGCTCAATCTTTGTATGAAAATGTTGTTTCTTGTGATGAATGCAACGGGCCACATTATGTACAGGATGATGATGTTAATATGCTATCCATAAGCAAGGAGCATCCTACTCATGATGCAGATGAGAGTACAGATGATGGGACTCAGGTCTATCAGCAGGTTTTTTATGATGAAGATAATTAAGATAGTTATGTGTATGCTCAAAGCTCACACAGTTTTTTGAGTAACTTGCAAAGACCTTCTGATGAGGAAATTAGGGCTCTCACAGCTGCAACAGTGGCCCAAGTCAAAAGTAATTATAACCTCAGAGGTAAAGCTCAGATAAGCAGCCCACATCAGCCAGAAGGCATCTATGCAAGTCAGTGAATGCGTGATCATAGAGGGGCTGAAACATATAAGAAACAATGGAACAACAATAAGTAGGGTTTCAAACAAAAACTAGGTCATGATTTCCACAGATCAGAAAATGAAGGCCCCCAGAATGAAGACCGAAGTAAGAACCCTCAAGTCATGGGTGACAGTCAAGCAGCCATAAAAACTAAGGCCGGATCAGTTCAAGATAAGAATAAAACTATGGAGCAAGCCAAGACTGTTATTCAAAATTATGCTCCATTTGATATAGCTCAGGTCTTGTCTCAGGTAAAAGTCTCTATGCCATTGATGGAACTCATGAAGGTGGAAGAGTTCAGAGATAAGGCAGTATCTTTAATTTCAGGAGTGCCTTGTCAAGCCAAGCAGAATGATGAGACTCAAGGTAAGAGGCATGCCTTATGCAATGAAGAAGATGAAGTCCCTGAGGTATATCTGGGGGTGACCATGACAAAATGCCCTTCACAGGTGGAACCTTTCTATGTCTCTCTTGTTATCAATGGGAAAATAATCAGGAATTGTATGCTTGATTCTAGAGCATCCACAAACATTATGCCTTTGGCCATAATGCAACAAGTAGGATTAAAATTAGACAAGGCATGTGGGAAATGCTATGCTATAGATGCTAGAGAGGTGCCAGTTATTGGAATCATGAAGGGTGTGAATTTCAGATTGGCAGCATTTCCTGAAAAGAGCTACGAAATGAATATAATAGTGGTTGACATCAAGCCACAGTATGGTATGCTGTTGTCAAGAAGATGGGCAGCATTGATAGGTGGAAGTATGCAGCTAGACCTGTTATATGCTATGATTCCAATGAATGGCAGAGATGTTAAGCTGATCAGAGAAGAAAGATCATCAGAGACAGTTGAGGATCAAGAATCAGAGGAGCATGTATGCTTTGTGAACACTGACTGTGATAATTTTAGAGTTGTCTTAGGCAACCAGGGAGATAAAGGTGGAGAAATTTGCGTTCAAGAGTTAGACCAGCAGGGTCTATGGACCATGTATTTTGATGGAGCTTGTGCAAAGGAAGGCTCTGGAGCTGGAATTGTATTCCTGTCTCCAAATGGTAAGCTCTTAAAATTCTCCTTCTTGCTAAGATTTGCTTGTACAAACAATATTGCAGAGTATGAAGCTCTGTTGCTAGGTTTAAATATGGCTCTCAAACATGGTATTAAGATGATGAGAGTATTTGGGGATTCTGAGTTAATTGTGTCCCAAGTTAGAGATAGGTATGCCTCAAAGAACAAGAGATTAAAACAATACAAGCATGCTGTTTGGGATACAATTGAATTATTTGATGCATTTTCAATAGGCTGGGTAGAAAGATCAAAAAATGTCATGGCTAATTTCTTAGCCAATGTAGCATTAAGGCCAGATGATATCACTCTATTAGATGTTACAAATGTTGAGGTTAAAACTAGACCTGCAGTACCAGAAAACATATGCAGTTGGCAAGTGTTTGATGATGACAAGGATTTGTTAAGATTTTTGCGCTGCATGGATGAATATGAGAACCAAGAAATTGATTTTCAGAATTTTGTAGAGATTGTAGATGGAAAAGAAACTCTCTTAGGAAAAGAAATAATTCAACTCAAGACAAATAAAATCCCTAGAGGGTTAGTAGCTTTAGAGAGAGCTTTTGACAATAGGGACCAATTAGTCACAAAGACATCTCCCACAAACAAAGATGACTTAAAAGAGATAAATTTGGGGACATCTCAAGCCCCCAAGAAGGTATACATTGGCAAACAGCTCAAACCACGCATCAGGAGCATGCTGATAGCATTGCTAAAAAGGTATAAACATGTTTTTGCTTGGTCGTATGAGGACCTAAAGGCCTATAGAGAGGACTTATTTTAGCATGAAATCCCATTGAAGCCTGGAGCTAAGCCATTTAGACAAAAGCAAAGGCCTATTAATCCCACCTTGGCTCCAAAAATGCGAGAACTCAAGAAGCTTAGGGAGGCTGGAATAATTGTGCCAATCAGACATTCAACTTGGGTGTCTAACCTTGTCCCAGTTAGAAAAAAGAATGGTGATATTAGGCTTTGTGTGGATTTTAGAAATTTAAATGTGTCTTCTTTGAAGGACAATTATCCATTGTCAAATATGGAAGCTATGTTGTAGAAAGTGACTGGTTGTGAACTCCTATCCATGATGGATGGATTCTTAGGTTACAATCAAGTGAAGGTGAAGGAATCAGAACAATACAAGACTGCCTTCACCACTCCATGGGGAACATATGTATATGTTAGAATGCCATTTGGACTAACAAATGCAGGTGCTACATTCCAAAGAGCTATGGATGTTGCTTTTGCAGGATTGATTGACTCAATCCTGGCTATTTATCAAGATGATCTAACTGCTTATTCAAAAAAAGAGGAGTAGCATTGTATGCATTTAGAACAGATTTTCATTAGAGCACTAGAGTATGGCATATCTCTCAACCCAAAGAAATGTGCTTTTGGGGTAGTAGAAGGAAGGCTCCTAGGGCACATTGTTTCCAAAGATGGAGTTAGGATTGATCTTGAGAGGGTTGCTGCAATTGATAAGAACCAGATGCCAAAAACAGTAAAAGGAATCCATCCTTCTTTGGACAAATAAATTTTGTTAGAAGATTTGTTCCCAACTTTGCAGAAATCACAAGGAACATTTCTAAAATGCTGAAGAAGGATGAGACTGTCAGTTGGGAAGGTGAAGCAAGCAGATCTTTTCAGGACATCAAGGAAGCAATAAAGATGGCTCCTGTGTTGAAATCTCCTGATTTTTCTAGGCCTTTTCAATTATTTTCATTTGCTTCCTTCCACACTATTGCTGCATGTCTGCTACAAAAAAATGATGATGGTTTTGAGCAACCCATTGCTTTCTTTAGTATGTCCTTGCAGGCTACTGAGTTGAAGTATGACATTATGGAAAAGCAAGCATATGCACTAGTTAGAGCAGTCAAGAGTTTCAGGCCATATCTGGTAGGATCCTAGATAATTGCATATGTGCCTCATGCAGCAGTCAAGGATATCTTTACTCAGCAGGAGGTAGCGGGAAGAAGGTGCAGATGGATAAATAAACTGCAAGAGTTCGACATAGAGATACAAATTACCAAATTGGTAAGGGGACAAGGGTTAGCTAAAATGATGGCACAGTCAAATTTGAAAGCATGCCAAGTAAATATAGTCCAAAATGAAGTTGTTAATATGTCAAAGTCTGAATGGTATGAGGATATTGTATATTACTTACAGAATTTGAACTGTCCTTCCCATTCCAGTGATAGTCAAAAGAGGACTTTAAAACTACATGCAATCAGGTATGTTATTGTTCAAGGTGAGCTGTACTGGAAGAATCCTGATGGTGTGCTACTAAGATGTGTGGATGAAGATGAAGCTAACAATGTTTTGAATGACATGCATAAAAGATTGTGTGGTGGACATTATACTGCCTAGACAACAGCTCACAAGATCCTTAGGGCGGGTTATTGGTGGCCAACTCTCTTTTCAGATACACAAAAGTTGGTAAGGAAATGTGACCCTTGCCAAAGGTTCTCAGGAAAGTTAAGATATGAAGGTGCACTGCCCCTTAGAACTATAATTGTGGATGCTCCATTTCAGCAATGGGGAATTGATTTTATAGGGGAGATTGTAGAAAAGTCTAGTGGGGGACATAGTTGGATTTTGGTAGCAACTGATTACTTCACCAAATGAATTGAGGCTATTCCAACTAAAAGAGCTACAAGTAAGATAGTGATGGATTTTATCCCAGAGAATATCATCATCAGGTTTGGAGTACCATTCAAGATAGTCAGATAATGCTATGTGCTTCAGATTTGGTGAATTTGTTGATTTTTGCAACAAGTATGGGATAAATTTATCATATGCATCACCATACCACCTGCAAGTAAATGGTTAGGCAGAGTCAAGCAATAAAAGCCTCATGAAAATCATCAAGAGGATAGTGGATAAGAACAAGAGAGCTTGGGATTCAAAGTTAAAGTTGGCATTATGGGCTGACAGGGTGACAGCAAAAAAAGCTATTGGAAGGTCACCTTTTGAGCTGGTATATGGTGCACCAGCTAGGTTGCCTATAAACAATCTCTTGCCAATTTACAAATTCATCCAAGAGAATGATGAGGAGATTGAAGACTCCATGACAGAAAGAATAAACTAGCTGGTTGCACTGGATGAAAGCAGAAGGGAGGCCCACCAAATCAATCTCAAGAAACAACAAAATGTGAAGTATTTGTTTGACAAGAGAGCTGCAGAAAGGAAGTTCCAGATAAATGACTGGGTGCTCATCTGGAATGCAAGAAGTCAGGATAAGGGCAAACATGGTAAGTTTGAACCCTTATGGATGGGCCCATATTAGGTTTGCAATACTCATGGGGAGGATTCTTATATCCTCCAGGCCCTAGATGGTGAGATGCTGGAATTGCCTGTGCATGGTCAATTCCTCAAGTTTTATTTTGCATAAGTGATCTGCCTCTGTGCACATGTGTAAAAGTATGTGTATATTGTAAATATCTTGTACAGTTGGTGCCTTTTTTGTGTTTTGTCTGGTCTGGACAGAGGTCTGGTTCTCGTTGCAGCCTTGTGCCTACACGCCCCCAATCAAAGCCACTGTTGGTGCCTGCATCATTTATTATGTTCCAGGTTATTAGCTTGCAGGTACCTTCCCAAGATTTCATGAAGTTTCTAAGTCTTGGACCCTATCTGTGTTTTGCAGCATCATCAGGATGCTGTTGATGTCATGTTCCTGCGGGGGTGGTATCCGCTTGACCTTTGCCTCCAATCGTTTTCCCTGCAGGATGATATTCTCAATATCGGGTGATGTTCCAAATATCGGGTCATCTTCTGAATATCACCCTTGCTCTAAATAGGATGATGACATCATTAGGACATTTGTGGATATGACGATGAGGTTTTTTATCTGGGTGATATCTTTTATCAGGTGGTGTGAATTATCCGAATGAGCTCGGCAGAATGTTTGCTGACATTAGGATGATTTTTGAACATCCGGGGGATGTTTGCGTATGCAGGCTGTCGGCATGACTTAGGTCATCGGCGTGTATCGGGAGGTGATCTTCCGATGTGGTTTGTCTGGCCGATGCGGAGGATGGTTTGAGGTTTTTAGCGGTATGTCCATCGGCGAGAGAAAGGTTGATCGATTGGAGAATTTCTGAGTTGGCCGATGGAGTTGGTCTCCCCGATCCTGTGGTGTCGTCGACGTAACTTTTGATGTCAATGAGGGAGTTTTTGATTGTGCCGATGGCATGTGTCTGGCCGACGGAGGTAGTTAGGATGTGGCGGTCGACATGACTGGGTGTGTCAGCGGAGGGATTTTTGGTCGCTCCGACGGTCTGGTCTTAGCGACAAGGTTTGGTATCGGCAGGAGTCAGGGCGATGGGCTATTGGCGGGGGGTTCGTGGGTCGAGCAGGGTAAAATGCTTGACACTTAGTGTGATCACGGCCATGCTTATAAAGTGCTATGGAGGTCTCTGCGGGGTGCATGTGGGACAAATGGTTCCTACATTTTTTAAATGTCAGGGAGATGCTTTTTGGTGGGAAGGTGTCAAATGCACTGTTGCTGCATTTCCCAGTGGCCACAGGTGGTTGAAGTTTTAATAACAGTTGTTGCAGGGGTATGGGTGATGGCATGAATGATCAAACCGCCCATTTGAAGTTGTGGATTCCCAGGTGACGATGCAAGGCTCGAGGCTTCCCCTGTCTCCTCCCCTACCTACTGCATTCATTTTGTTGAGCGCCATTCTTTTCATGTGTACTGTATCTGGCAAATTTTGAAATCTGCCATGTAATTAATGCTGAGGACCTTCCTTGCTGTATTTAGCAGGTTGTGTCGCTCATTTTCAGCGGTTGTTGAAAAACTGGACACATCTGGCTTTGTAATAAGATATAACTGGTTTTGGTTGCTATGTGCAGAAGATCTTGTGAGTTTATGAGTCTCATGTTTTATGTATTATGCATAGATTCATTGGTTTCATGCTATTTTAGATGAACAATGCTATACTGCATGTGTTTTGTTATCTGTCTCCTGTATTGAATATACTTTTCTTTTGAATCTGGATATCTAAGGGGTGTCTTCGGTTCTAGGATATAGGTTACTCTATTGAATGCTTGATCTCTTAACTTCTGCTCAAGGGGTAGATTAAAGCGTTTTTAGGTTAAGTGTTGAGGAGAATATATTGCAGTAAGGATATCATAAGTAGAGATAACTTAATACTCTATTTTGGGAGGTATCTGTAAGGCAGATATCACACAAATCCCCTTGAAATCTAATCTTGATATGTTTATGCTGAACATTTACATGTGTATGTCTACTGACTCCAAGCCCTGGATAGGCACTAATCTAGCTCTGTGTTGAGGTTATACACCAGGTCCAGGTTTGCATCCAAACATGGAATCAAATTCAAATTTCCAAAACAACCATTAGGACTGTAGAAGTAGTTTAGGATCAAGATCCTCTGATTCACAACTAAACATAAGCCCAAAGCTAACTCCTTTGCACTTATCCCATAGTTTTGGTCTTCACATAGGAGGATTTATCTGCTTTGTATCAACATCCCAAGCCAACCTACAAGCATATTCTCATGGGTGTTGAATAGGGAATACCCCCCTTGGTTCTGCAGAGCCTAAAGAAGAAGAGGAGATATTATAGAGTCTATCTCCTATACTGTTGGCCGCTGGCCCAGTGATCCTGTTGATCATTGATGGCTACATTGTAGGGATAGCTGGGAATAAGCATCCAGTCAGATTAATAATCAACAGGAGTAATATCTAAGAAGTTTGGAGTTTATATATATATGCTAATCAATCAAGGAGGTTTCATGTTTAACAGGAAGTAAGATTTGGATAATGAGTTGGAGTATGAACATTAGAAATAATGGTGTACTAAAACATGATGAAGGAGATATCTTAGATAGTGATTCTTAAAAAGGAAAGAGAAGAAGAATATAATTAAAGTTACAACATTAGAAATTGCAAAGATTTGTTAGTTCTTGTCAAGATGCACAAATGCTTGGTTAATCTTGTTGCCTTTACGAAACATGGATTTTGATAATGATTATTGAACAATGTTTGGCATTATCTAATGTCGTTACAAAATTAGAGCTTAGTGAAAGACTAGTAAGCCTACTTATACTCTGTATGATATATTTTAATTGCGACTATTGGTTAGTGCATCGGGACGATGCACAAATAAGGGGGGATGTCACAACCCCTTTTCGACATATTAAACTTTTTATTAAGGTATTTAATATGGTAGAAAAAAATATTATTAAATTAAAAAAAAGGAAAGTATTATTGCTTAGTATAAATTATTAAATAAATTAAATAATGAGGAGTAATAAATAAATAAATAAACAAATATATATATTTTTTATGGATAAGCAGCTGCTAATATGACAACTAGGATATTATATTATAATAGCGAAAATAGTAAGAACTTAGACCACTCAGTGGTTACACATAAGAACAATATTTAGATACGCCTGAGGGTGAGCATTCCTTCTAACAATTCCATAGCACGCTCCAATTGTGGGGTAGACAATAAATCTATGTACTGGCCAATAATATAGGCAAAGGTCTGCATATTATGTTTACTGATACCTTCATTAAACACTGGCAGAGCCTATCCTAGATGTTGTTCTCTCGGTTAAATGCAGCAGCATCAAAGATTCTAGCCATAGACTCGTATTTGGGATTCTTGTTGAAGTTGGAAATCACAGTAGAAGCAGCTTGGTACATATCATCTCTAACGTAGCTAGAAGCCATGTCCTTCGTGCTATTCTTATTTCTCAGAATAAGTATTGAGTTCATTAGGAACTCCTCATAGAGAACCCCATTGTGCTCATAGCAATCACTGAAGATTTTGGAGCCAATGACCTTATAAATTGTGTTTGCTACATCATCAGATTCTACCTTGAAAAGACATTTGATCTGCTCCAGCGGTGTCTCATTATCCTCCTTAGCTTCCTGTTCATCACCTTCTTCTACCTCGAGATCATCCTCTTCCTTCTCCTCTTGACATTTGCAGATGCATTCAACAGACATACGATTTGCCATTGTTTTGGTAAGTCATGATCCAACAACTGCTATTAATAGCTTGAAGAAGGGAGACAACTGGATTGAGATTTTCCTTCAGCGATATTACCCATATCTGTCTTAGGATTAGTATGTCATGTTGGGATGATCCGATATCTATGAGATTCATGGTAAATCTTGTCTGGACTAGCAGTAAAGTCGTCTCGGTCTTGACATAAATTTAGAATGCAGAGATCTTGAATCATAATCGGTAGTTTCAAATGGCATCTTGTTTCCATTATCTAGGGAACTTGCATGACTCGCTGGGTTAAGGTCTTTTCTTAATTTCACTCAAAGTCTGGAATTGGCATGTGACACGCTTAGATGGGAGTTTGTGGTAAATTTATCTATCAACCATGTGATGTGAAGAGAGTACCTGTCCTCGGAGGAGTTTCTTTTCATTGCAGGGCCGACCATGACCTAGGTCGAGTTTCACAAGGTCTTTGGCTTCTAAAAATGCCAAAGACCGGACTGTTGCACCCATTAATTCTTATTTCAGGGTGACTTCTTTGGCACCCCACCTTGGGTACCTTTAAGAAAATCATAAATTTTAATGTTTATAATATGGTTACCAGTCCCCTGAGTAAAAAATGTGGGAGCGGACGGTGAGGTATTCCTTGAACCGTCCCTTGGTAGCTTAGTTGTTTAATTCTTTGAGCGACCCAAAGTTCTGTTTGGTAACTCATGAGTATCTGCAGATGAGAGGATGTTGTGCTTTTTGTTTGGATTCTCCTTGTCTTTATGTGTAATGGTTGGTGCTTCTGAGGGTGGTGGACAGGCTAAAGGTACATCTCAAATGTCCATGGTGCTTAATCCCTGAGATGTGGATGTTTCCTTAGGTAATGAATCTTGTGTTTCTCTTATCTTATCAGAGTCCCGCCAATAGTCTTCTGGGCCTTCAGGACTACTTGGGACAGTTTTCTTAGCGCACTCATCTTCTGAATGCCTACGACTTCGACAGTTAAGGCAGAAGAAGCGGTGTTCCTCGATTTCCAATTTTTGGATTCTTTGGTAATCTTGGGTTTGGTGAATGATTTTTGAAGGAATCCTTTGAACAACTGCTATTTTGATCCTTGCATATAGGAAATAGTTGTTGTCGAGTAGGTCTTTATCTATGGCTACCACTGTGCCAAGAGAGCGCCTGATCTTTAGCAAACAATCTTCTATCCAACACTTTGGCGGTATGTTGTATAGGCGAATCCATTTAGGCTCTTCGTAAGGATCAAAAATGGTTGCATCAAAGTTTGAGGTCTATTTCCTTATGTAGAGAGAAGAACCCTTTCTGGACCAGTTCCTCCCTTTTAAAATCAAATCTCTATCTGCAGGGAAAATGAATGTTGCGACGAAAATTCCTTTCGGGAGAAATTTAATTATGCATGGTACTTGCCAAATTTCTTCTACCCATGCCTCAATTTCTCCTCTGTTAAGTTTTGGACCAATGAATTGACAGATTAGGGTTGTTTCAAGGAGTGCTTCTTTCTCTTTTTTTCTTTCCTGTGAGAGATCAATGTTGATCGTAGGTTTGTTATGTGCTCTACTGCTTGAAGAAACCATATTGTGTGCATCCTTCTTGGATTTGTCGCATTGGAAATCTATCCTAAGGGGACACTCCTCGCTCTACTCCTGCCTCGAGCTCGCCATTGGTGATTTCAACTTTAATATATATTTAAAATTTTTGAATTTGAAGGTATAGGTAATAAATAAACAAATATTGGATAATTATGAATTAATAATAAAATTAGAATCATACAAAATAATTATAAAATATAAATTATAATAAAATGAGTTAAAATAAATAATAAATATAAAATTTAAGTCAATAAATAACTATATGATAATTAAAATTAATTTTTAGTTAGGATGAGGAATTAGTGGTGAACACTAGTTAGAAAGTTTTGAGTGATTAGTTAACTGAGTGAATAAAGGTGTTGAGGGAAGATAACTACCTTTGATTAGTTTGTTAACTAAAATAAAAAAGGTGTTTGCATGTTCCTTCATGAGTTTTTTTTTAAATTTTAAAGTCACTCTTGAAACAAATTTTACTTACTTATTTTTACAATTGATTTAGTTAGTGGTTTTTTATGCAATTAGTTTTTCCAAAATAATTTGATTAAAAGAATTAGATAGAATTGTTTAAGTTTAGTTAGACTCAATGAATTGTAGAATTGTAATATTTCAATGGATATCTTGTTTAGTTTCCCAAATTTTCTTTTGGAGTATTATGCAATGATTGTGAAACTTTCTTTTCTTTCTAGTTAGGTAAACAACTTAATCAAGAAATTGAAACAAAAACCATCTCACAGTGCTTGGTATCTATGGTGCCTCTGGGTCATGTTTACGGGTAATGTCATAGCGTTGAGCTACTGCACATACTGCCTAACATAGCTGCAATAATGATGTATGTGGCATCGACCCTTTAAATTGTTAGGGAGTAATAAGGAACACCATGAAGTTAAGTTCAAGTGATGGGTAATCTTCCTCGAACACCAAACTAACAAGATTAACTTCCTAAACAAATAAATTGATCCAACCTAGAAAATATCTCTTGTTACACGGTTTTACTTTAAAGAGAACTTGGAATCACCTTGTAGCATTATCAAATTAGGACATCTTTCTTGCAAGGGAACATAATATCAAAAGGGGGGAAAGGGATCATTAAACGTGTAGTTGTAAAGTTTCATTTTGATAGGATTAGGAAGTAGTGAATTTAGTAAAAAAGTATTGGCCGAGAAGACCAAATACTTTTAATTGCTCCCTTCATGGGTAACAGACGTAGAGGAACTATCTGGGGAAACTAGGCCCTAGAAAGGGTTGCATACCCACACTAAACAATTAACATAAAACATAGAATAGTACACAGAACTACATATAAACTACACCTTGATTCTGTTTGGTAGCGGGTAGGTAGGCAGCCTAGGGAACGAAGAATGCTCTCAGTGCGCAAGTTTCCAAGCACGGGGTTGGGAGATGTTTAAACTCTCGTTCTATTGATTCAACCCTTCAACATAAATTTCAACAAGGGAATCACTCCAACAAACCTAAGGTGGAACCTTAATATAAAGATGAGATAAAAAAACATTCAACATATAACTCAGAAGAATCCTAAATGGATTTACTTGACTCCCTGAAGCTTTAGGCCAAATTGTGAGTTGGGGCTCAAGCCATTAAACTTATATATATTACTTCTGAATGATGATGACTTTGATGCACTCCCATTAGTCAGGGGGTGTAGTCTTTAGCGAGTGGCTCAAGATCTGTTTGATTCTTGATGGGCCTAAGTCTTTGGCCATAGCACATTCCTATTCCCTTTATGGATAGATGCTTATCCCGTAAGGATAGATGTCTGTCCCAGTTAGATGGAGAAACACCTATCTCTTATGGAGAGATGCCTATCCCATAAGGATAGATGCTTGTCCCGATTGGGCAAATACCTATCATGTTTGGATAGAAGTACCTGAGTATACGATTGAATTGAACACTAACAACTTGATTAAAAAAAGAAGAGTCTACCTATTCCTAACCTAGATGCCTATCTTTTGACTCTAACAACCCTAAATTTGATGGCCTAAAACCTATGGGTCTAGTTGGGGATAAGTCACTATCATGATGTCAATCCTCATGTTCCAACCTCTCCAATCATTATAATTTCACCTAAATCCACTTAGTCAATTGAAATTACAATAATCTCTTGAATCACGTGAAAACAAATAACTCTAAAAAACCTAATTTCTAACTTATACACTAGTTTTAGCCATTCATGTTGCATAGTTTGTTGTGTATTTTTTACCCCAACAAGGCAACACAAGTATATTTTTGCTTTCTCACTTCAATAGTGCATCCTCTTGTCCATGTTCTTTACAAATCTAAGTTGATTTTTTGTTTAAAATGCACTTGAGTCATGATTTTACATTTGTTTTAAAGGTCTCGGATATGAGGAAAATACCATGCACCTATAGTATTAAAAGATTTACAATCCAAAAGCTTGATACAAGTGCAAACAATCAAATTTAAAATAATTTCAACAACATAATGGTATACAAAATAGCACTTAGAAATAAACTAGAATGGAAGAGAAGGAAGAGAATATCAACACAAAGAGGTGACACAAGATGTATGTAGGGAAAACCCTTTCGGGTAAAAACCCCACCCTCCAAAAGCATAGAACCAATTTATTCCAGCAACAAAACATGTTAGAATATACTATATGATCATAGCCTTAACATAGAAATTCCAATATTTCTCCTCTAGAGGAAATCCAATAGCACAACCCCTACATTGCAAAACTCTCATACAACCTCAACCCAAGAATCTAATATATAGGCAATAACCAACCAGGAAATCACCAATGGTTTTGGAAAACAATGATCTAGAACATGGGAAGTAAGGCATCCAACTCCATGGTCCAAATTCTAATGCCAAGTTTACATGATGGGTCAACAAAACAAGAACATAATATTATCTTACATGTAAATCTACCCACCAAACTTGGACACCCCTTTTTGTCATTTTCCACCTTTTCTAAGATGCTTTATGACATGTGTCATAAACTATCATAATAATATGGTCAAGATTCTTATTCCACTTGTAACCTCCCTTTTACATGCTTTTAGGCATGTCATAGCATCTCCTATGCAGTTACAATGTCATAAATGATCTTACATATCTTACATGACATAATGGTCTTACATATTCTTACACATGTCATACTAAGGAATGCATATATCATAATGGCCAAGTCATAAGTGGGATGCCCCATTTCTCATCAAAGCACAAATAATAAATAATTTTGAATATTAGGACTTGCAAGGTGTATGACACACCTAATCCCAACATTCTCCAACTTTTCTTATACCTTTCAAGAGCAAAAGAGAAGCACCAACAAAAGCATGAACTAATCACCAAGGGTATAAGAATGTTGCAACTGACTCCTCTATGCTCACTGGCTTCAACGAAGCATCCACAACATCCACCAAGTGACCACTACCTCAACCATAATTGTCTCATCCTCCATCATGCCCAAGCATAAAAGATAAGAACCTCAAGCCAAGATGACACACTTAATGTCACATAGACACACCGCTATACCTAACATCAGCCTACAATCTGAACACTAACTCAAAAGTCCAATCTCCTCCAAAATAGGATTGAGTATGCACCACATACTCCACTAGATGGAACAACAACCACATCCAGTCACTCATGTCTAACTAATGCCAACATTGGTAGACCTTCTCTTCACAACATTCTTCAGCCTACTCTACAACCACAAGTCCCTATATATCCAATGTCTTGCATAGAGTTTGCTCTAGCATGCCTACATATGACATGCAAGTGGCATGTAACCCATCTATAGGTTGGTTATAGGTTATCTGTATCTAACCTATAACACCTCTATAGGATGGTTATAGGGACCCCAAAAATGCCTCTAAATCCTCCATACCGTAGTTTAATGATCAACATGTCCACCAAGGACACAAATACCTCTTGTGAATCCTACTGCAAGGTTAATGTCTATTCTAGTGCCAACCATAGCATTCAAAAATCCACCAACAACACTCACATGAAGATGTGGCTCATGTCATCAAAACCAATATTGAAGAACACACACAATGATCTACATAAATGCTCAATCTCTCACCACTAATCCCCTTAGCTCTCCCAAGTTCTCATATGAATCAAACCTCTAAGAAGAAACAATAGACCGTAGAGATAAAAGTTGTGAACCATACTAGATACCATGTCCTACCAACACTGGAAAGTTCTCAAGTTATGACATGCAAGATCCTCACCTTCAAAACCCCAAACAAAAAAGCTTTCACAACATCCAACCATTCAACCCCCAGGTGAAACACAATAATAATAGAAAAAAGTAAGCAAAGATGTAACTTCTCAACTAAAGGAAGATCAAACGAACAACCATTCCCATATGAGGGAATATGCCCAAAACCATCCCACGTACTCCTCAAAATTATCCTCAAAACAAACCCATGAACATTAGAAGGCAAAGGAAAAAGGCACCATGCCAAGTACTCCTCAAATAAGCCCTCTAGAACTAACATCTAGAATTCAAGACTTACTCTCATGAAAAGACAACACACAGAAAATAGATTACATCTGAGAAATTAGGTAGGCAACACCTATCAAATTATTCTCTACTAAGAGGACTGAAAGTGGGGAATGAGATTGCTTGATCCATGAACAATCTCCTCATTAGGTTCATGTTGAACTTATGCCCAACTCTAGGTGAGGGTTTGGCAGTCTTTCTGTTGAAACCTCATCAAAGAGTCACATTCCAACACTCAATCTCCAAAAGATAGAGAAATCTATCCTCACCCAAGTCTCTCCAGTATCCATGAGCACCCAATAGTCCATCTCATGCCAACTGAACTCCAACTACATCATTGCAATCTCTAGAAGATCTCAAGGTAAAATGACCATTGTACTCAATACAAGAAGACTACCACAAATCACCACCAAAGCTCCCTCTACATGATCAATACAAAAACTAGGAACTCACCATGATGTTAAGTTTACATCTCCAAACCCTAAAGATAACACATATCTGTAGCCAACAGATTCAACTCATAGCATAAGCAATAGATCCACTTGTTACATGTCTACTACAGGTCCACTATAGGATGGTTGCAATTCCATTACAATTTCATTACTAGTCCACTACAGGGCAATTACAAGTTAATTACAGGTCCACTACAAGTTGGCTACAAGCATACTATCTTTACAAGAATTAAAGATCATCTACCTCCAACAAATAAATATGCTCCCAAGAGCACCCATATCATGCAAAAACTCCAACCAATAATCAAGAGTCCATCATGGTACAATATTACATCACTACCAAAGCTCCCACTGAAAGTGATCCAGAGCTATCCATGGCATTGGGATAAACATCTCCTAACTAAATATCACCCATTATCCTCACACAATCATAGAACTCAATTGTAACACCAAGAGCTCCTAAAGGACAAAGTAAAACCAAGATATTCAAAAAAAGATCATACTTTTGCGATAAATATACAGGGTCAACCATGTCATGCCAAAGCACCAAATGTGTGTAAGAGCTTCCATGACACCATGATCACCATCTTTAATCTCAAAAGACAATGTGTCATTTTCAACTATGAAATTGCATAAAGATCTCACAAATTTGTGATCCAAAGCCACTCAAAGCACCATAGTCAACCACTATAGGTTCCCAAAGTTCCACTGTCAATCGGTTATAGGTTATTGAAGTACCTCTACAACTTAATTACAAGTTTGCTACAAGTGACCAAAGTACCTCTACAAGTGAGTTACAGTCAGCTATAATTGACCAAGTAACCCAAAGTACCTCTACAATTTAGTTACAGGTCAACTACAAGTAACCAAGTGACCCACACCTTAACCTTCTATCCATTTGTCTCACTACTACACAACACAAATGCCCTATGATGGTTGAAGGACCAACAAACTAGAATCTACAACTCCATGGAAAACTCCACTACAAGTCACTATTAGCACTAAGAAGATTTATGGCTATAAACAACCCACATCTAATTTATTCACTTATCATCAAGAAGACCCATAAGTATAAAAAATAAAAGTATTAAACTAGAACAATGGACTTATTATAGATAATCAAAACCCCATATCTTGAACAGAAAATTTGCAAAACTGCAAATCCAATCAACATGAATCTAAAACTTGCAAGTACAACCAAAGGGATATTACAAGAACTCTAGGTTGCCAAACAAGTCAACTCCAAAACCACCCATGTGCATGCAAACAAAGGAACTAGGTTGTTCCAAAAGCTTCTAGGTCACCAACAAATCAACTCTACAACCTACATGCAAAAAGGTAGTTTCATACTACCAAACATGAGCTCCAAGTCAATAAACATGCAATATGCAACCACATGACCAACTCCAAAATCCTCCTCCATCCTACAAGTGTCTACCATATTGCTTCCTGAAAAAAAATGAACTTTAATATCCCACTCATACAAGGATTGATAAATTAGTCGATTCCTTTCTACAAATTCCCACAATCTTACCAGGCTAAGAAATCAAAATGGAGGAATACCCAAAACCAAGTCATCATGGATCCATCATATGCAATGACATGCAAGCACATGCAAGTACAAACAACTCAAATGTAGCAAAATGCAAGCACATGCAATCATGGAACCACCTCAGCTTTGATACCAAATGTGAGGAAAATACCATGCATGCACCTCTAGTACTAAAAGATTTAGAAATCAAAAGCTTGATACAAGTGCAAATAATCTATGCCCATTAAGCGAAATCGGGACAAAGAGATTTCCTACATAACACTTTGAGGAGAAACATGCAAAGCTTCAAATCTAAAAATAATTTTAGAAACATAATAACATACAAAATAGCACTTAGAAATAAACTAGAATGGAAGACAATGAGGAGAACATCCACACAAAAAGGTGACACAAGATGTACATGTGGAAAATCCTTTCAGATAAACAAAACCCCATCCTCCAAAAGCATAAAACCAATGTATTCCAACAACAAAACCTATTACAATACACTACACACTAATAGCCTTAACATGAAGATTGTCATCATGCTCTTCTAAAGGAAATCTAGTAGCATAACCCCTACATTGCAAACCTCTCATACAACCTCAACCCAAGCATCTAATATATAGGCAATAACCAACCAAGTAACCACTAATGGTTTTGGAAAACCATAAGCCAAAACATGGAAAGTATGGTGCCCAACTCCATGGCCCAAATTCCAATGCCAAGTTTGCATGAGGGATCAACAAAATAAGAATAAAGTATTCTCTTACATGTCATAAACCTATCCACCAAACTTGGATGCCCCTCTTTGTCATTTTCCACCTTTTCCAAGATGCATTATGATGTGTCATAAACTATCATAATATGGTCAAGATTCTTAGTCCACTTTGTAACCTCTTTATATGTTCTTACACACATTATAGAATCTCATATGCACTTACAATGTCATAAATGTTCTTACACATCTTACGTGACATAACACTATTACATATTCTTACACACATGTCATACCAAGGAATATAAATGGCATAATGGCCAAGTCATAAGTGGGATGCCCCATTTCTCATGAAAGCATAGATAATATATAAATACAATTAAATAAATAATTCTGAACGTGAGGACTTGCAAGGTGTATGACACACCTAATCCAAACATCCGATGGGTGACATGAATTCACAACTAAGGTGGTATTCCTCAAATCCAAAATAAGTGGTGAGTAATAGTGTCTATACTTTCATTACACATAGTGACTTTAAATTGTGTGCAATCTCTTTTTTCATTTTTTCAAGTCTAGATGTAGGACATCAATAAAGATAAATTCAGGTGAGGACCGAGGTCCCACACATTGATTTTAGGAAGTAGCACCTACTCATTTATGTAGACTATCTTTCCCAAGGGGGCAAATATTTAAGTGCCTAAAAATGGATAGACATACATGGCAAGTTCGATTATAATTTGATGGCCTAGCACATGACCCATGTGGTGTAAATAAAACCTCCTCTTAACTAATCTAAACTTGATGGAAGTGCTAAGTCGACCTACGAGACCCCTTTGGTCTTTTATTTTATACTTATTCAACATTTACGAGTGTTTGTGCTTTGTCATGTTTGCAAAAAATATTTTTATTGTTAATTGAAACAATCGCCCATCTTAAATTAGATCACCTCTTTGTCAAATGCATAACCACCCTGACGTTTCCATTATTGAAAAAATTGATGATTTTATTCATTATTTTGGCCATGTAAATCTTTTGCATGTGGCATTCTTGCACTAATTTTGGTTAAAAAACTCTAGATCAATTCATGATTTAGTGCACCCAATAGAGAGAAACTTCAGTTTTCTTTGCTAACTATGGTCATCCTTTATTTATAGTCTAGAAAAATATCATAGAGGGGTCTTGTTGATTTATTTTGGAGAAAACATTCCTTTTGTCTTCCATCATTAGTGAACAACAAGTACAATCTTCATGTTGAGAAGTACCAAATTTCCAAGTTTCTTGCAAGTTTCCAACATTGTCTATCACTATCCAGGAAAGCCATATAGCCTCCAAGCTCTTTTGAACATTCATATTTGCAAGTATCATATCCCATAATAGCTTCTAAGATTTTTAGTCTTCCGCACCAACTTTCTTTTGTTTTGTCCCCAATCTTTGTACTTGGTCTTTTTCACCTTGCTTCCTTCAAAAATGAGAGTCCATAGCAATGAGGGAAGATACCAAATAGTTGGGTTTTTGAGAACCACTACACCATTAGCATTACATTCCTACATCTGGGATCTTCATTTATACATGTGTGGGATTCTATTTGTAGTTATTTTAGATTACTTTCATTTTTGTTAAATAGAGAATAGTTGTTAAAGTGGCTATTTTATTGCTTTGAAATTGCAACATTCATTTGTAAGTCACATTTAGATTAGTTTTTTATTATATTAAATTATTTTATTTCTTTGCAATTTTTTAATCAAAACAACAACACTTCATCCTCATAGACCCACAAAATGAAGCACACAAGATCAACATGCAACAAATTTCTCTTCAAACAAGACAATAATCAAACCAATGAAGCCAACAAACAAGCACAAGACAAGAACAAAATCATTCTTCTACTAGTGTAGACACCCTAAAATGACCAAGTCATCGCACTACTTGCATTTCGTCTAATCTTGAGCATCACCTGCATTACAACATTAATTAAATAATCTAATTATTTAATTAATTTCATCAATTTCTTCCAAAATTCTAAAATTCAACATTAATTGAATAAATTCCCTTTATTTAATTAATTAAATTAAATTCCTTTATTATTCTTCCACAATTAAATAATTTTAATTATTTAATTAGATAATTATCTTCTTTCCAAATCTCAAGTCTCCATTAATTAAATAAATCCCATTATTTAATTAATTCATCACAAATTCTATCTTATCCAAACAATTAAATAATTCCTCATTATTTAATTAAATCAAATTCATTCTTCCAAATTTAAATAAATCAAATCAAATTTATTTAAATCCTCTCAATCTCCAAAAATAAAATAAATCAAATATTTTATTTATTCTTCCAAATCATGCACAACAATTAAATAAATTTATTTATTTAATTTGCTTTCTTATCTACATATATCTTTCAAATCTTCTAAAATTAAGTCTTCTTCTCCATGCACACAAAATTAAATAATTTATTATTTAATTTCTCTCAAATCATGCAAAAGCAAATCTAAAGTTGAGTTATCTATTCACTCAACCTTGTTTTTATCAATTTCTCTTAAATTAGAAAAAAACTTTCTAATTTATGAAAAGCATGTCTTATCTTTAGAAAAGAAAGTGTTTAACTCAAATAAAACAGCTTTTGTGTGACACTTGTCTTCTTCTTATTCGTTGCACGTTCCTCAACTGTTCTCCTCCATTGATTCTTCTGAATTATCTGGACCGTTGATCAATCTTTGTTAAAACCTATATAAACCCCCCTCATCTCCTTCATTACCTCTCTCTTCGATCCTATTCTCAGGCATACTTAACAACGCTTTGAGCATACATCGCATCGATTGAGCAACCTTACGATCTCTTAACATTGATCTTTTGAGCACTACACTTGCTTGTTGTAACTATGGTTTCGTAGCAATATTGAGAAATCCACATTCAATCCAAAGGGAACAATACAAATCTCGGTAAAAGCTTTCACATTTCATTGATCATTATTAATGGCTTTTATTTAGATCGGTTCTCTTTATGTTATTGGGTTTTTGATTTGTTTAGTTTAATTTAAATCAATTTTTCCTCATACACATTCTGGCACGCCCGGTGGGACCCACTAATCTCTCTTTTTCTTTGAGAAATTGATTCTTTTTGAAGTCACAGTATGGTACAGCACAAAAAGCACAGAAAAGCGCTTTTGGCAGTATCCTTAAGCGCTCTTGGAGGCACAGTACAGCGCCCTCGGCTGCACTGCCGCACTTCTGGTAGCACAAAGCGACGCTTTTGGTATAATAGCGCGGCACTCCTGGTAGTATCATTCAGTGCTTTTAGCTAATTAGGTTTTCTATCCATTTTTGCAGGGTTTTATTCACTACATATCTTTTGATTTGTCTGACAAGCTATTGTATTTGTCTTTCAATCCTCTTTTGATACTTCCTAAGCTGACTTATTTAGGAGTATCTTCAATATTTGAGTTAATCTATTGTGTTACTACACCTTCTGAGTTTTCTAGATTTCACGATACAGATCTATCAGATTATTACTTCTTAGAACAATAGATCAATCATGAAATCTCATTTTGATCTGGTTATTTTGACAAAAGCTAACCTTTTTGTGATCTAAGACAGCGCAACGTTTTTGGCTATACAGTATCACACTTTTAGAGGCACAGTACAACGCTTCTGGATCTGTTTCAGCGCTTCTGATAGTATTTTACGACGCCTCTGGTTTTCAACACATCGCTATTGGTATCACAGTATCACGTTTTCGGATACATAGTACAACGCTTCTGGATAAGGTTCGGCGCTTCTGGTAGTATTTTACGATGCTTCTAGTTTTCAACACATTGCTATTGGTATCACAGTACGGCACTTTCGGTATAACAGTAGCTCGCTTTTGGTCAGATTGATTTATTTTTGCTAACTTGTGAATGTTTTTGGAACTAACTGACTTGTTGCAGTTTCTTACTACTCACACAGAGCAAATAGGTGTTTTTAACATGTTCATGTAGGACGAGTGTTGAAGAAATCTTGATTTATCCCACTAAGTCTTAGAAACATTTTGCCTTCTTAAGGGACAATTGAACAAATCATTTCGGCAATTTAAGTCTTAGGAACATACTGTTTTTCTTAAGGGACAATGGACATGTATGCAAAAACACCTCAATTTTCTAAGGGACAATGGACATGAATGCCAAACACTTCAATTTCATAAAGGACAATTGACAACTACAAACGTGTGTGTGCCTAATTTAGTTGCACCTTATTTTTCTTATAACGGGACAATTGAACCTTTGTTTGATGTGCTTGCTCTTATATTTTAGTACTTCCTTTAGAAGGGCCTGCTTTTGGATTGCGCTTCATCCAAAAGGGATGACTCTAAGCGGAGTTTTCCTTTGAACCGCTATATAAGAGGGATAAGGCGAAAGCCAAGTCCTAACCGATGTTAGCCTTACCTTGTGGTGCCAAACTGAAAAGAGGTGTACTAGCTCTTTCTGGAAATGATTTTCACATTGAGCAAAGTGTTTGATACTCTTAGTAGGATTGGTTAAAGCTTTTAGTAGCTTATCGCATTGCTCGTAAGGTGTTGGTCCCTCAAAATTACTAAGAACCATTTTGGATAGTGACTACTTGACCTACCTCCGAACATTGCAGTAATCATCAATGCAAGGGGAATCGATTTAAGCCCTTAAGACACTCACCATTGGCTCCCTTGAGAAGAGATAGTATTCCCTTGGCCATAAAGCTCTTGTGACCTACTTGAGCTTTCCAAGGGAAGGGTGAGATATCCCTACCTATCGTCTCTCGCAAAGATACTAAATATCAGACACCTTTATGGAATGATATTTTTATCGACGGAGTATTAAGCTATGAGCTAATCTACTGCAATGAAACCTTGTCTCTAGGGATAAAAAGTGCTTGCTTATTTTGTTTGCAATTGTCTCATATCTGTGGAAACATTGGGCTTTTTGTGAGCCTCGAACGTACACTATCTGTTGTGTCAGTCCTGTTTTTTTGTTGCCCACTTTGTTTGCTGTGTTTTCTCTTGCCAAAACAACCAAATCCAATCAGAAATAGAATTTTTTTGCATCAGACACTACTTCAGCGCCTTTGGTATTACAGCAGCTCACCCTTGGTGGTACAGTAGCTCACTTTTGGTCTCCATAGCTTGCCTTTGGTATAGCAGTACCTCGCCTTTGGTAGCTCAGTCCATCGCCTTTGGTATAACAGTAGCACGTTTTTGGTTGCACAGTCCTACGCCTCTGGTCAAACAGTATAACGCCTTTGGTCCAGGTACTTGTGCATCAGAGTTTGTCTTTTTCTCAAAACACCTCACAGAATCCCAGCATTACCTTTTGTCCTAGTGTATTCCATGGTAACCACTAGGCTCCAACAAACTATGAAGTCCAAGCAAGTTGTCCCTAGGAAGCGCAAATCGCCTCCTCCCACACCGCAATCCGGCCGTCTCAACATTACTCCCAAGGTTACTCCTAGAACACCCGCGGCAAAACCAATCAGCTCTTCGAACATGCCTCACATCGACCAACCAAGTAATTCCCAAGAAGGTAGGGTCCCTTTGGTAAGTACACCCCAATACACCACCGGTATGCCTCACGATTTTGTCCCACAAGGTTATACTATTGGTCAAGTACCATCTCAGGAGGAAAGGGTCCCTTTGGTAAGCATTCCTCACTATACTACAGGCATGCCTCAGGATTTTGTGCCACAAGGTTATACTGCAGATCTAGCCCCATCTCAAGAAGAGCGACACTTTGAAATAGGTCAATCCTCTCAAGAAGATGAGCAAGATCTTGATGAATTCATGCAAGATCCTCGGGCCCTAGCCGCCATTGACAAAATCGTTAGCGAGAACCAAGATCATTTCTTTCGCTTGCTAGCAGAGCAAGGAGCTAAATTACCCAAAGATTTTGATCTATCCAATCTTAGCGAGCCCAGCAACACCCAAGACACCATACAAGCGGTGCAAACCATGTCAACTATGACCACGCCCTTACCTGAACAGAGCTCGCAGTATAGGAATCCCCTTTATCAAAACCCAAAAGGAGAGAGGGCCGTATCACCGCTTCTGACTCCTATGGAGATCCACAAAAACCAACAAGAAACTCTCCAACGTCAAGCAAAGTTAGCTAAGCAAGCCACCTTAGCTCGATCGAATATGCAACCACCTCCTAAAGTGTCCACACCAATCACAAGTGGAATCTTGGTTACCCCATCACGAATAGGTTTCCCACCAAATTACAATCCAGGGAACAACTATGTAGCCATGCAACAAGGGTCTCAACACATACCACCTCCCATATCATCAAACCTCCATGTCTCTCAACCAATTAGAGCCATGCAGCGCCCCCCCCCCCACAAAATTCTTCTACTCTCATCCTCAATCAACCTCAACCATCGCAAATCACTTCTACCTATGTCCCTCCTCCGTTACGTTCATCCTCGCTAAATTTCTTTCACACATTGCCTAGCCACCCTCAACATTCCCAACATCAAGTTTCCCAAAGCTATGTGTCGCCATCGCAACCTAATCAAACACACTTTAGCTTTCCTCCACCCAATTCTTTTCTCCAACCATCACAAAGCCAACATTCTTACCTAGTGCCACCCCCACCTCCTCCTCATCAAAGCATCCAATTCCAACCCAATCTCAACCCAACGTACAACGCATACGACCCCAACCAATCTTACGGCCCTTATAACACCAATGTTCATGGCTTACACTACAATCTTCCATATGGGCATCAACAACCACTTCTGGGACAACAGGAGATGCTTCCAACTCCTCCCACAGCGATGGAGCTAAAAATTGTGAAAGTGCAACAACAGCTATCTGATCTTATGTTTGGCCACACCAAGAAGACCTTCTCTTTAGAGGAAGTGTGTCCTTATCCTTTTGATCGGTCATTACCAATGATCCCTTTTCCTCAAAATTTCACTATTCCCAAGTTTGATAAATACAAAGGAAAAGGTGACCCAAAAGACCATCTCAGGGAATTCTATCTTGCTTGCTTCGAGGTCTCACATAACGACACGTATCTTATGCATCTCTTTCCTCGCAGTCTTGGAGGTCAAGCTATAGAATGGTTCTCACACTTATCTATGGGTATGAAGTCTTACAATGAGCTAGTAGAGAAATTTGCCACCCATTTTTCTTACAACGCAGAGCATGAGATTTCCATGACCGATCTATGCAACAATAAACAGAAAAATGGTGAAACTTTCATTTCTTTCCTCCAACGATGGAGACAAATGGCTAGCAAATTCCCTTTCAAAATTCCTGAGAAACAGCTTGTTAGCATATTTGTGCAAAACCTCAACCAATAGTTAGGTTTCCATTTACAAATTCTTAGTGCTATAACCTTTGACGAAATCACATACAAGGGTATCAACATTGAAAAGGCCCTCATTGCTAAGGGTGTGGTCAAAATCTTTAAAGAAATGAAAGACAACGCTCCTCATCAACAATCGAACGATAAACCCAAGTTTTGGAACAAGAACAAAAACATGGTCAACAATGGGGTGGTTGATTCTAAACATGTCCAAACGTTGCAAACACTGCTGTAGCTCTCCAAACCAAGTCAAGCTCCACCTCAACAACAGCAACAACAACGGAAACCATATCAAAATCAACAACAACGACAACAGGAGCAACCTCAACAAGATTACCCACTGCGACGCCAATTCACTCCCTTGGGAGTGCCTATAGAGTCAGTCCTACAACAGATCTTACAGAAAGGACTCATCACCTTACCAAATGCTCCCCCATATGGTGAACCTATTTACAAAACTGTGCGGTATAGAGAAAATGAATACTATGAATTCCATAGGAGCAAAGGACATCGAACCGCAACTTGCATGAAGCTCAAGCACCTAATCCAAAACCTCATCGAAGGTAATCAAATCACTTTTGAGAATGAATCACCAGTTCAACACACGAACAAGGATCTCAATATGTACAAGGAACCATTCCCTCGTCATGGTCCACCTGCTCCGTAGGATAGAGGTAAAGGTATCAATCATGCTTCCACTTCCTTTGATTCCATTGTAGGTCGTTTTGAAGAGAGTCGAGTGTCTACCCTCACAATCAAAGGAAAATCTACGGATTGCGCTGTTACAACTCACCGTGGTCATGTCACCATTCATGGTCCTACACCCAGTCTTCCGGCTCAATCTGATTATAATCTTGTCGAACATTTAGGGAAAATGCCAGCACAGATCTCTATTTTGGACCTTCTATGGTCATCACCTGCACATAGAGTAGTGCTAGAAAAAGCCCTCCAAGAGTCTTCAGTTCCCAACAATATAGCAGTCGCAGATTTCCAAGCTATAGTAGGGAACATTGCTTCGCCTTACAATGTTATCTTCTCAGAGAAAGATCTCCCATCCCATGATCCTTGTCACAATGATGCCCTTCATATTGAAGTGCTCATCCATAAGTGCAAAATCAAACGTATACTCATAGATGGTGGGGCTGGTCTCAACATCTGTTCTTTAAAGTTACTTAAGCAATTGGGATACTCTGAGGATCATGTCAACACTGATCAAAGTATTACAATCAAGGGATATGATGATGCTGAGCGCCGCTCAGAAGGTGTTATCCACTTACCTATACAGCTGGGTCCTGTCATGCTTGAAACCAGGGGTCAGGTCCTTGATATTGAGCTACCTTACAACATTATCCTCAGCCGCCCATGGATCCATGCAATGAAAGCTGTTCCCTCCACGTACCATCAGTCTCTAAAGTTCCCATTCAATGGTATGGAGATAACTATCCCAGGAGACCCCAATCCTTTTGAATTCTACCATGTCTTGCAAGGCAGTTATAAGAATTGCAACTAGGTGCCTAATAATGAAAAAGCCCTTGAATCCCCACTATATGTTAGTCCTAAAACTCTGACGCAAGCATCTACAAGTAACCCAAATCCTCTACCTGAGATCAAGGATCACATCCGTGATATAGGCTTTGGATCTTATGATATCTCAAAATCTTGTTGTGTAGGGCGGATGCCTTTATCTCCAAAATCTTACGGCAAACCACCCATTGCCAAAGTAACCAAAAAAGTAGCTATTCCTCCCCCAGGATTCCTAACCCAATTCCAACAGGGACGGTTATTGGAAGAGGAAACTATTGAGGATATTTCTTCTTGACTCTATAAGGAGAAAGAACTAGTCACAATACTAGTCAAGCAATACGGCAATGGCTTAAGAATAGTAAAAAACATGGGCTATAAAGGCAAAGGTGGCCTTGGGAAACAGAATCAAGGCACTATGGAACCCATTGTTGTGACAAAGAAACTAGACAAGAAGGGATTAGGATTTGGTAAGAAGGTACCACATGCCTTGGACATCGAGTATATCCTCGACGAGGTAGCTGACACTTTTCCCGCCAATTCGATGTCTACAGAGGATATCATCGATGACTCTTCCCTCCACATGACCAACCTATTCGCAGAATCCTCCATTTTTATGCTATCCTCTGTATCCTTAACCTCCACCACCAGCACCCAGAACGTAACACTTGTCCACCCTGAACTTATCGATTGGGACCAACAAGGGATCCCCGTTATAGATGTATTTCAAAATGACGAAGCTTTAGCTGAGTTCATGGGACTTCGGGAAGGTATCCCCCTTGGCAATCATAAAGCAGGTTTTATCATGGAACTTGAGCCAACAACTTATTTTGGTGAGAATGCCAAATCCTCCAGTCACAAAAGTAAAAATAAAGAAGGATCTCTAGGTGAAAACCACACTGTGGCACCTCCTGATCATAAAATAGTAAAAACAAAGGACGTATCCAAAGGTGAAAACCCAACTGTGGCACCTGAGGATGGAGGATTTGACCTTCCCCTACCATCTAAGTATCAAGAGAAGTCAACTCTCCTAGTAGAAGATTCTATAGAGATAAACCTCGGCACAGAGCAAAATCCAAAGACTACATTCCTAGCAGCATCATTATCAGAAATAGAGCACAGGAATCTTAACACATTCTTCTTACAGAGAGCCATCAATTTTGCATGGACCTATGCTGATATGCCAAGGTTAGACCCTAAGCTAGTTGTTCACTATCTCACAGTTGATCCAAAGGTTAAACCAGTCAAGCAAAAGTTGAGGAAGATGCACCCACAGATAGCTCTCTTGGTGAAAGTGGAAATACAGAAGCTGTTAGATGCAAAGTTCATACGACCTATTGACTATTCAGATTGGGTCTCAAACATTGTACCTGTGTCTAAACCCAATGGGCGCATCTGCATGTGTAATGATTTTAGAGATCTCAACAAAGCATGTCCCAAAGACGACTTTCCACTACCAAACATTGACATTATAGTTGACTTGACAGTAGGTCATGAGATGCTTTCTCTCATGGACGGATTCTCTGGCTACAATCAGATAAGGATAGCAGAGGAAGATCAGCATAAAACAACCTTTACTTGTCTATGGGGCAATTATTGTTGGTGCGTCATGCCGTTTGGTCTAAAGAATGCAGGGGCAACCTATCAGAGAGCAATGACAGTGATATTCCATGACCTCTTTCATCACATCATGGAGGACTATGTGGATGACATACTAGCTAAATCTTCTAGGGCAGATCACATACAAGTGCTAGGACAGATCTTTGACAGGCTCGAGAAATATCAAGTGCGCCTCAATCCAAAGAAGTGTGTCTTCGATGTAACATCAGGGAAGCTATTGGGATACATTGTATCTCGTCGAGGTATCGAAGTAGATCCCGCAAAAGTAAAGGCTATAGTAGAGATGCCTCCACCAAAGAACCTTAAAGCATTAAGGAGCCTTTAAGGAAGGTTGCAATCCATTAGGCGTTTTATCTCACAGTTAGCAGATAAATGTCAACCATTTCAACACTTGCTCCGAAAGGATGTCTCATTTCAATGGAATTATAAGTGTCAAGCAGCATTTGATCAGCTCAAAGAGTATCTAGCTACACCTCCTGTATTGATTCCACCAGTGGCTGATAAACCTTTGATATTATACATCTCAACCACAACTTCGGCCCTAGGGGCCTTGCTAGCACAACATGATGAAACAAGAAAAGAGCATGCAATTTACTATATCAATAGAACCTTGGTGGGATATGAGCTCAATTATTCACCGATGGAAAGGGCTTGTTTAGCAGTAGTGTTTGCTTCTCAAAAGTTACGGCATTACATGTTGAACCAACACACAAATCTTATCGCTAAAATTGATCCCTTGAAGTATCTACTAGCAAAAACAGCTCTTACAGGCAGACTAGCTAAATGGGTCATGATCCTTAGTGAGTTCGACATTGAATATGTGGATCGTAAAGCAATCAAAGGACAAGCTCTAGCAGATCAACTAGCAGAAGCACCCATGCAAGATACACACCCTATGGTAGCAGACTTTCCGGATGAGAATCTATTCACTCTTTCCAACTCCATAAATGTGGACGTTATACTTTGATGGTTCCTACACAGCATGGATCAGGGGCCGGCATCTTGTTCATCACACCTCAAAATGACTACATTCCAAAGTCATATTGGCTTGCATTCCCTTACACCAACAACATAGCCGAGTATGAAGCACTCCTCATAGGTCTCAATACAACAGTTCAATGGGACATCACAAAATTACAAGTATATGGAGACTCCCAGCTAGTCATTCGCCAAGTCATGGATGAGTACCAAACAAAGGATGAAAAGTTGGTCCCCTACAAGCAACTAGTGAATGCCTACAAAACACACTTTTCTAGCATCACATTTGAGCAAATTCCAAGAGAGCATAATAAAGTTGCAGATTCTATGGCTTCTGTAGGGTCACTGATTGACATGCTGGCTAATACACATAAATGTGAATTCTTGATTGAGCAATTGTTGATACCAGTTGTCGATGTTCCCATTACTGAAATCATTTGTGAACTTGTTGGTCCCAATTCCCCATGGTACGAAGATATCTATGAATACCTCAAGAACAAAACCTTTCCCCCTGACCTATCATCCACCCAACGCAAAACCTTTATCCGTCGATCCTCCCGTTACATCATTCTGGGTGATACACTATATCACCGGAGTCTCGATGGTATCCTCTTACGAAGTCTTAACGCGGAAGAAGCCGAGGCTACCTTACGAGACATACACAAAGGTGTCTATGGTGCACATTCTACTGGTCCTAATCTTGCTAAGAAGATATTCAGATCAGGTTATTACTGGCCTACAATAGAGTAAGATGCTGCACAGTTTGCTAAGAAGTGTCTACAATGCCAGCAGCATAGAGATTTGATTTACGCACCAGCTCATGAATTAAAACCTGTGACAACTCCATGGCCTTTTTCTCAATGGGGTCTCGACCTCGTAGGACAAATCCACTCTTCCTCCTCCAATGGCCACAAGTTTATTATTACCGCCACTGAGTATTTCATGAAGTGGGTGGAAGCCATTCCTATGACCTATATCACCGGTAAGCAAATAGCCAAGTTTATTCTAAACTACCTTATATGCTGGTATGGTATTCCCCAAGCCATTGTCACTGATAATGGGAGACCATTCAAGAATCAAGATGTCTGTGCCTTGTGCACACAATACAATATCCAACATCGCTTTTCAACTCCCTACTATCCGCAGAGTAACGACCAAGCTGAGGCTTCCAATAAAACCATTCTCAAAATCCTCAAGAAAACAGTCAATGAAGCTGGTCGTGATTGGCACTTGCAACTCAATCCTGCCCTATGGGCCTACTGCACTAGTATCAGAACACCAACCGGTGCCACACCCTATGCCTTGGTCTATGGATCTAAAGCTATCCTACCTATAGAGGTCGAGATCCCATCCCTCAGAGTATCCATGCAGGACCTGATCGGCGGAGACGAGTATCGCACTTCCAGAGTAGCTGAGCTTGAACTACTAGATGAGAGGCGCCTTGCCGCACTTAATCATCTCCATGTCTATCAAAACTGCCTCCAGCATAATTACAACAAAAAGATCAAAGAAAGACTGTTTCAAGTTAGTGATCTTGTACTTAAAGAGAATTAGAGAAATCAAGTAGATCGAGAAAGGAAGGGCAAGTTTGAGCCTAATTGGTTAGGTCCCTTTATTGTGATAGCAGCATATGGATCAGGAGATTATACTTTAGCTACACCTGACGGCATTCCTCTAGATGAGCCACTTAACAGTGTCCATCTCAAGAAGTTATATGCCTGATCCTCAGAGTATTCCAAAAAAAAAAAAATCCAAACAAATCCGTCCTCTGGTGAAAACCTGGCAAACAGGCACCTTGGATAAGTACCATAGTGAAAACCTGGCAAACAGGCGCTATGTGTAGAGTCAACATCCATCGTCTATCGAGTCCTGTCCACTCCATGTCCAGTTCGCAACGCACTTTCCATCCATCCATAATAAAACCATTGACCTTGTTTGCATTTCCATCTCCCTATCTAGTATAGCTTGGAAATTTGTCAATGTCCATCATCATCTCCCCATGTCTTGATCTGTATCTACAGTTAACACTGTCTTGTCCTAGGTCAAAGCTTTCTGTGTCTTCTTCGGCAGTCACCCATACAGTTTCCTCTACCAGAATGGGGGCAACTCTTTCCTTAACTTAGGTCTAGGATTGGTTCCTTGTTCGTGGTTCGCAACGCATACTTCAATCTCTTTCTCATTGTTCACAGGTAACACCCTTTAACAGACACATCGCTCCTATGATAAGGCTGTTATCTTCTCAACACTTTTCCCACATCATCACACCAACCAGAACTACATATTATCTCTTCCCAGTCTTAAGGTACCTTGATCCCATGGATATGGGTATGTAGGCAGTCTGGATTACAAAGGATGTATCCAGTACTCAGGTACGTAAGATCTTCTCCTTTCACCTTGACCCATCTCATCACTCTATCCAAAACTACATATTCATTTTTCATCTTTCCTCGTAATGTGCCTTGATCCCGTGGACACAGGGTATGTAGGCAGTCTGGAATATGAAGGATGTATCCAGTACTCAGGCACACACGATCCATCATTCTCCACCCATCTCAATCCATTTAGCACTATCGCCTTTCTGGTCTTCCGTTTATCAAAATCCATTCGCCTCGACTTGACTAACTCAAGCAATAAGCTAGCGCATCCTTTCAAAGCAAAAGTCCTTAACAAACCTGAAGCAAAGCAGCTTTCTTCCAGAGTCATCTACTATCGTGCATACCGATTGCCAACATCAGCTAGTTTCCAGCTTAACTAAAGCACCAGATCCACAAGCTTGTCTTCTGCAGAGTGTTCCATTGTCGAGACCAACACACGCGTTTCCTGTGACATGTGGCATTTCCTGCAGCGAGACATTGTCTTTTAGGTAGATAGCCCCCTTTAACGGACACAGCATTCCTACGATAAGGCTGTTATCTTTCCTATCCAATCTATCCTGAGCAACCTCTTTGGCAAGAGAATATGTTGGCTGTATGTTTTCTTTGTAAGTCAGTCAATTTACTTTTTGGTTTATCTTTTTGTTCCTTTTTCCATTACCTATTCAAAGCTACCTTGATTTATCTATAATCTTGGTATGTTGCAATGCAGTACGAATTGGGGGCATAGTCATTGCTTTTTGTGTGCCGTGTTTGAGGAATGATCTTTAGTATCTTTCTTAACATTCTATTTATCTTGTGTGTGTTACGACCTAGCAGTCTTACATATTAATATTTCTTCTTGCATTTACATGTATTGAAGTTTATTTTATGTTCAAGACTTTGGCTCATTCACATGTTCCAACAAGTTTATATTATGTCTAAAGGATCTAAGTTCAAACCGCTTGCTTGTAGAGTCAACGTCCATACACTCGGATATTACTGCACCTTGGTCTTTTATACCTTGGTGGCAAACTATCCACGTGCTATATCAAAAATAAGGATTGTTCTTTATAAACATTTGTGAAACCATTGCAACAAGCTCATCATTTACCCATCTATTTTTCCATGGCCTTATATAGTTTTTCAAGCAAAGATCGATCAACCGTCTTTCTCTCATGTTCTTTTCTATCTCCACTTTCTTCTATTCAACCTCTCCTATCTCCAACAAATCTTCTAGTCGAGCGTCAACACAGTTCTTCTGTCGCTTCCCTATCTTTCCTCTCGAGGGGGCACCCTACGCCAGCATGCGTTGGGGCAACTACCTACACTGGGGCATCAAAAATTGTATCATGTCTTCAACAATCTTTTTCTTTGACGCAACGCCATAAATTGCATTGCATCAAAGAGGGGCAAAATGTAGACACCCTAAAATGACCAAGTCGTCGCACTACTTGCATTTCGTCTAATCTTGAGCATCACCTGCATTACAACATTAATTAAATAATCTAATTATTTAATTAATTTCATCAATTTCTTCTAAAATTTCAAAATTCAACATTAATTGAATAAATTCCCTTTATTTAATTAATTAAATTCCTCTATTATTCTTCCACAATTAAATAATTTTAATTATTTAATTAGATAATTATCTTCTTTCCAAATCTCAAGTCTTCATTAATTAAATAAATCCCATTATTTAATTAATTCATCACAAATTCTATTTTATCCAAACAATTAAATAATTCCTAATTATTTAATTAAATCAAATTCATTCTTCCAAATTTAAATAAATCAAATCAAATTTATTTAAATCCTCTCAATCTCCAAAAATAAAATAAATCAAATATTTTATTTATTCTTCCAAATCATGCACAACAATTAAATAAATTTATTTATTTAATTTGCTTTCTTATCTACAAATATATTTCAAATCTTCTAAAATTAAGTCTTCTTCTCCATGCACACAAAATTAAATAATTTATTATTTAATTTCTCTCAAATCATGCAAAAGCAAATCTAAAGTTGAGTTATCTATTCACTCAACCTTGTTTTTATCAATTTTTCTTAAATTAGAAAAAAACTTTCTAATTTATGAAAAACATATCTTATCTTTAGAAAAGAAAGTGTTTAACTCAAATAAAACAACTTTTGTGTGACACTTGTCTTCTTCTTATTCGTTGCACGTTCCTCAACTGTTCTCCTCCGTTGATTCTTCTGAATTATCTGGACCGTTGATTGATCTTTGTTGAAACCTATATAAACCCCCTCTCATCTCCTTCATTACCTCTCTCTTCTATCTTATTCTCAGACATACTTAACAACGCTTTGAGCATACATCGCATCGATTGAGCAACCTTACAATCTCTTAACATTGATCTTTTGAACACTACACTTGCTTGTTGTAACTATGGTTTCACAGCAATATTGAGCAATCCACATTCAATCCAAAAGGAACAATACAAATCTCAGTAAAAGCTTTCACGTTTCATTGATCATTATTAATGGTTTTTATTTAGATCGGTTCTCTTTATGTTATTGGGTTTTTGATTTGTTTAGTTTAATTTAAATCGATTTTTCCTCATACACAACTAGCATTGCCATAAAAATCAACAAGCACGTGTATCTTATTTTGATTTATAAAAGTGACATTTTGATTGAAGAACAATAAAATGGAGTTAAATTGTTTAATCATTGGTTGCTTTTGTACATTTGCCTTCATACTTCTTGTTCAAATTGCAATTGACACAAAAAAAAAAAAAATATTGCCTTGTTGATTTTAATATTTAGAATTCATTTGCAAAGACAATAATGATTTTCTTCATGCATGCAAGTTATTCTAGAATATAAAAAGGCAAAATAATTGTTCTCCTTAATAGTTTATTCCAATAAATTGCATAAGATAGATTCAATTAGTTTGTAAATAAAAAAAATATAGAAAAAACACACAAAATTAGTTTAACCACATCATTTAGTTTAATATTGTTTGTTTCAACATTTAGTATAATTGAAGGCATTTAGATTCAACATTAAAACAATTTTAAATTACTCATTTGCATTGTGATTTTAGTATTTAGAATAGTTGCAAGCATTCACTACAAACTAGAAAAAAAAAAACAACTTGCAGGGCCTTTTTGATTCAAGCTAAGCAAGCTCTTAAACTTAGTCAAGAAACACTCTGAAGATCAACTCAAACCAAAATCATGAACATTCAACCACGAATCGAAATATAATCTCCAACCATCACAACTTTCAAATGAGGTTAATCTTTCAACAAGTGAACATTCACATTACTCAAACAAGCACTAAAATTGACAACGAAAGTAGAACATTCAAATTAAGACTTCAAAGGGGTTTCTAGTCACATTTTCTCTCTTGATTATAGTCGACAAATCACACTGTGTCCGAAAGTTAGAGAGAATTGGTTGGAGATTCCCTTGAAGGAGTTGAGGGCAAACTTGACAACTCTCAAAGCCATTTATGAAAACCCAAACTCTACAACAAATCCAACAAGAAAACAAAATATTGCAAACACTGAGGTCACTCGTCTAAATGAAATTATCAAGAGATTGCCCATTACAACACTCACTTTGAAATTGTTTGACAAAACCTTGATCAACTCTATAGAAAAGTTAACACCACACAAACCACAATCAATACATGTGCCACCATCGTTACACAACATTTGAACATCCTCACCATTCACAAGCACTCCTTCCTCATGAAGAGTTTAGCCCACTTGTTTCCCCACCATTACACTTGTTGTTGCCCTGCGAACAATAATAGTCTACTTTTATCCAATCAACATGATCTACTAGTGTCTCCACAATTGATGACTTGAGAGAACATTGAGCACATTATAATGTTCATATTTCAGTAATAAAATTTTGTGATCTTCTGCAACCCTATGATTTCTACAATTGCATATGTGTATTGTGTTTTGTTGATTCATTTGATAAACTTTAATTAGGTTCTTAAAGCCCGTATGGCAACACACAATCTCCTTTTGCATCTTCCTTCCATGCTCCTAAATATTCAAACTAAGTTCAAGGAACTCACAACCATAACATGGGTTTCAATAGACCCCATTCATGGAAAACATTTCCAGAAAAGAATATGCTTGGTCTTAACCTATAATTATAGTATGAGATCCTAGAAGACCAGTCACAACATCACAAAACCAATCTTTGAATATTGGCAAGGCCGCTAGGTAGGCTTTTCCCAAGGGTCACCAAACTCGCTTGATCAATGATAGCTTACTCAACTTCGACCAACACAAAATATAATTCACTAGCCCCTTACTTCAAAGGATCTTGGGGTAAAAATTAAAATATATACACACATACAACATCTCCAAAGCTAGCAGAGGAAACTAAAATAGTTTAAAATAGTCACAAGAAAAAAGTGGCATGGATCAACAATTATTTTCAAATACAACAATTCCTAAACACAATTGCTCAAAGATTAGAATTAGACTTGAGTGGTTACACAATTCTACTTTTCAAATTCAACCCTTAATTCCTAAAGTCATCCTACCAACCTTTTCCTACTTGTTCCTTCGTGTATAAACAATCCAACTTCATCCAAGTTACTCCTTTTTATAATGTTTTAGATGACTCCTCTTTCGCAAGTATCTAGCTCTCATTAAATCTCCATGTAGCTCTGTCATTCTTTTTATAATTTCTCCTCCTAGAAATTTTGACTAGTTTTTTTTTCCCTTTGGATTAGTGGGATTAAATTGGTCCTATTATCCGCCCAATTTTCTTTTTCCAATTTTATCCAAGTTCTTGAATTTCCTACACCATTAATGACTTCGTCTAATTTATTCTCTTCACAATTTTATAGTGAACTAACAACCTCCATGGTGTAGTCAATCATTAATTTCCTTTTATCTATCTTGGGACTTAAGCCTTCAATCCTCATTAAATTGGTCCTCAGTTGTTTTGTCAAATTCAATATCTCCTAGCTTCTACAATGCTACACTAATTTAGGCATCGATCTAGAAGGCTACTCTGATTTTTGGTTGTCAATTTGATTGTTGCTCAAGCCACCTTGCACTTCAGCAGAATCACAAAACCTAGTGTAACATAACCATATCATTAAATGAATAACCTGCATCCTTAGTGATAAAAGATCAAATCAAAGATTGCATTTATATCGTAATTTCCAATTAAACTGTCAAACTTATGTTTTTTATAAAACCATCATAACCAAGGTATATGCATTAATCTTAAGTCTAACTCTATCTTGAATGTAGCTAAAAGTACAAAACCCACCCTAATTAGATTACATGCAACCAACCCAAAGCAGGTCAAAGCATTAATATTATCCGCTTATTGTCTTAAGCAAGTGTGCTAATAAAGGCGTCTTTAGGAGAGGCACAAGAATGAATGAATGAATGAATGAATGAGTTTTAATAACGTCCACGAGACCAAAAAGTCTAAGGGACCAAGCACCAACACGTTAAGACCCCATCAAGTTCTTTTCGATGTCCACTCTTCTCTTATGGATCTTGACCAAGAGACGAGCTGTATTGTGAAGTCTCTTTTCATCAAATAACTCACTCAGACTGCCAACATTCATGTCATTATCCTGCTGCATACGGATATCTTTGTAGGCCTCGCACTTTGTGACGAAGTGTCGCTCAGTTTCCACCGCAGTTTTACTGCAAAAAATGCAGGTCCTATCTTCTCACCTTTCCTTGGGAACCATCCATCTCCCAGTTTCGCACCTAAGATGATGCGAACCGGTTCTCAATTGAGCAACTAAGATCCTAGCCTTACCTTTGAGATCGACACATAAGTAGGCCTTATCTCCATGCTCCCCAGATGGATTGAACTCTTTCATATAATGCGCTTTTTTCCGCCCAATATGATTCAACCACATGGCAACCCTAAATTTATCTAACACATACTTTTTTATTTCCTCTTTGGAGTTAGGACAATCATGTAACTTAATGTCCCACTTTTCTAGCCACTTGATGTTTTGCTTCATCCAAGTCTTCTTCCTCCGATCTAGCACCTCATTCACCGTTATATTGGGCCACCGATGATTCCCCATGTTTTCAACCTTTTTTAGATAACTTAGTAACCGAGTTATCGTTGCTGCCTCCATTGGGTAAGCACCAACTTCCGCCAAGAGGATCTCATGCGAAACTATAGCTTTGATGAGATGTTTTTGAATTCTTTCCAACTGTCTCCACCTGTGTTTCGACATGCTGCTCCCTCAAACCTCACACCCATATAGGACAACCGGTGTCACTAACAACCCAAAAAGGGTTCTCTTGGTTTTCCAATCCCAAAGCTTTGCTTTCCTACACCTATTCTGGAGAAGGTAAGAAGCTCTCCATCCCCCCTGTATCCTTTTCGTTCTGCAAGTTTCCCAATTGAGCCTATTGTGAAAAGTAATGCCAAGGTACTTGTATTCTTCCACAATTTCCAGCGAGCTGCCTTCAAAAATAAAACTAATTTGCTCCTGCTTCCTTTTTAGAGAGAAGATCATGACTTTCATTTTGCTAATGTTCACCTACATCCCGACATCTTGACAAAAGAGCTCTAAAGCTCTCACATGATCCCTCAAACCATGGGCCGTTTTAGCAATAAGAATAAGATCATCTGCATATAAAAGCAACTTTACCACAAAACCAGCCAAGTGAATACCTCCTCCTTCTGTTTCCTCTAACCATTCCTCGAGTTTGTCTATGTAAAGACCAAACAAAGTGGGAGAAAGAGGACAACCCTGTTTGACCCCAATGTTGCTGCCAAAGCACTCAGACATGCCTTTTCTAGTTCTGATTTTTGCACTAACAAGTTCATAAAGTTTGTGAACAACAGCCCTATATTCATCAGGAACCCCAAGCTCTTCCATCCTTTTCCAAAGTTTGCCCCTAGGAACTGTGTCAAAAGCCTTTTTAAAGTCCACGAAACAACAAAAGGCTTCCCCACCTTGGGTGTCCCAAGCTTTTTCAATTAAGTGCCTAAGAGTAATGTAGTGGTCAACGGTAGAATGTCTTGCCCTAAAACCAACTTGACCTTTTGCTCTTTTCTCCCCTTTTTCTGCCCAATTGCTAATCCTGCGCTCAACTAAGCTGCCAAACAGCTTCCCTAGAAGGGGGTTGACCATGATAGTACGATAGTTAAAAGGATTATTGACATCTCCACTTTTGAAGAGGGGAATAACGACACTTGTGCCTAAAAAATGCTTGTGCAAAATCTGACATGTGAACCAACATCTCTAAGCTTAAACATTTTATAAATAATGTCCTTTTCAAATACAACTAGCATAGCATGGTAGTAGGTAGGTGTGTTTTGATTTCTTCATATACAACCACTGCGACATGATAGTAGGGAGGTGTGTTGCACTACCTATTCTGTAATTTTTCCATGATACAATGTACAACAATCCTACAAACAAATTAGGCATGATCTCACGTCATGTTATGCTCGCATATATTGTTACCTATTAGGTATAAGCTTGTACCGTTGTCATGTTATCTCTCTCCACACATAAGTGTCGTGTGTGTGGCTTCATCTCTTGTACCTGCCACGGCAAAAATATTACCTATTTGACATATCTCATATCATGTTACGGGCACAACCGATTTTATCCTTAACAACATGATCCTGTATCAATTCATGGCATCACTTTCATCTATAAATAAAATGCAATAGCTCAACGCACATGGCACATCTCCCATACCATAGCATGATTATAGTATATCTATGCAACACAATCTCGTACCATGTCATGGTTGTAGTATTTGCCTAATCGACATGATCTCCTATAATGATGTGGCATGATTTTCTTTAGAGACATGAGTGCTAAATGTAAACGACATAATCAAGATCCCTCCCTCCTTCACTGCCTCCATCCCTCCGTTTCTAACTTCGATAATAATGAGCGAAGAATTGTAGAATTAATCAATTCCAACATTTTGAGCCTTGGTAATGGACGAGGGGAAAAGACCCAATAGGTGAGAGTTCCAATGGCTGAGACAATATATGTGCATTTAAGGCCTAATATTTTTTAAGTTTAGTACTAGTATATGTGTATTTAAGGCCTAATATTTTTAAAGTTTATTACCAGTAGTTGTGATTTTAAGGTTGTTAGTGTTACTATAAGTACTAATAATTGAATGAAATGTGCCCTTTAAATTTTAAAAGCAACCAATCATGTGATGCCACATCAGCGCACCGACGAACATGACTTAATGCACACTTATTGGTCCAGCTTTTTTTTTTGGGAACTATTTGACACCTCAACAAAAAGCACGCTGATGTGACATCATATTCGAGGATGTGGCCCTGAAACCTTAATTATACACAGGGGCGTTGCCAAGTAAGCTACTGTAAAATTTTCGGAGTGATTTGAAATTGCCACGTATAATTTTGAGAGGCGTGAAGTTATGGTGCACCACTACTGGGTCCTCTCCCCTAGTCATTCTTCTCTCCAATCTATGCAGTTGAATCAAAAAATCCTTCTATCAAATCTGCATTGCGAACGCAACCCACATACTCCAATAATTATTCTCTCTTCTCAAATAAATGTGCTGAAGAAGAGACAAAGGTCGAAATTTAATAATTATTTTGTCTTCTTAGAAAGCATAACAATGAATTTGTATATCAAGAGTCAAAATTCAGGATACAATGATTTGATCTATGTTAGTGCCCTTAATACTTTATACTCACAAATTGTTATTTAATGCCAACGGCTACAAAGGTTTAACATTGAGTGGTTAATGTATTTATTTACCTAGCATGTAATATTTTATTTAATAACACAAACCATGTTATCGCCATGATAATCTTTTGTTATCAGAAGCCACTTTAATGTGAAATTGCACATGCCATGTTTTGCCTTCCTCGCATAAGTCAATTTAAGTCATTGTACTCTAATACTGTGAATGTCTTGACGTGTACTTGCCTACTTTGGATGTTGCCTTGTGTTGCTAATGTCTCATGTACAGAAGCTACTAGCTTCACCATAATCCTTCCTAAGCTTCCAACGCCATCATGGGCTAATACCAAAATACAGTTTGGGAACAAAATGTAGTATGAAGTATCTAACTGTTCCACTCGACCATATAACTATCAGTCTCCATGACTCCCATGAATTAAGTAAGCATTAGTGAAGATTTGAACACAGTTTATACTCGGATCTTTGAATTTTTGAGTGGACTTCGGTTGTCATGTATGCTCCTTACAAAGCATTCACAACATAGCAATTTGCCTTGCTGTTTGCTAGTGTGTCGTGTGATGGCTTAACAATGGGAACCCACCACTGGTTAGCTCCAAATTTTGCACTCATGTTTCATCACATGTGCAATGTTTTTTTTTAAAGTTGCTAGTTTTAATTTGCTGAACTCTTTCGATGGTTGGGAATTACTTGAGGCTTTATTCTGCTTTTATATTTTTCGTAATTATCTAAAGCACCAATCTGAATTCCGCACTTTTTTTGAGGTTACTGGTCAAGCAGTTTATTGGGCATTTATGCTGGTTTTTAAAGTATGATGTCTCCCTGGTTTTGAAAATCATACATCTCAACTTTCCTCATGGCATTATCGGTCAGGCTTAATTTACATATGGAAGCAAAGAAATCTTAGCAATGATTACACATTACAATGTTATATGAATTTACATCAAATGCAGTCAATGTTTGTAACAAAAATGAGTAAATTTTCAAAAAGCAACAAAAAATATCCCATACTACAAATTTTCACAATGCAAATCTGCTCCAATGACCAGAAATATTTTAAATAAAACCAAATAAAATTCCAAGGAGGTCAATTGAAATTTCATTAAGCCAAAAGCAAGGAAATAAATCTACAGTAGGAAGAGCAGCCCACCTTCCCATACTCGATCACAACCTAACTCGTAAACCAAGAAAGCAAGCCTCAACTGGAAAATACTGATGCAGACAAGTTTAACCTCGTATTGACGTGGCATCAACAGCAGAATAATTTTGATATTTCCCAAAGCATTAGGAAGATCTTAGATGACTGAGTACTTATACTACTTATAGAACTGAAGTATAATTTAGGAAACAAAACAAATGATTTACACATAGCACCAATTTCATTTGGCTGTGAGATTATGCAAAACTCTGGCTCTCATATACAAATGGACAAAATTCCTGTCACTATTCGGCACTCATTAAACTTGTACTATTTGGTAGAACAGAAGCTCAAATGTAACTTTAAAAACAAAACAAATGATTTACAACTTGCACTACTTTCATTTAGCAATGAGACTACAAAAAATTCTGGCCCTCATACTACGAATGGTAGAAGTTCCTAGCATAGATACTACTACTTGCTGCAATTTACAGCTTATCAGATATAAATTAATGGAGAGATTAACCAAGACCATCTCCTATTTTCTCATTTTTAGAAGCTTTGATCTTTGGAGGCCGCACAATGTGATCAACAAGTCCATACTCAATAGCTTCTTCAGATTTAAACATCTTACGACGCCGCAAATCCTTTTTAATCTGCACACATAATGCAATATTAAAGACATGGTCTTGTTGTGAAAAATTCATTTCATGAAGACATGGGAGCAATTACCAAATCATTTGTACCGAAGGTAGTGGATAAGAGTGGGTATTATATCATACTGGCACAGCTGTACACATTTTTTACCACATAAAAGGAACAATGGGATACAACAAAATCAATAGAATTAGAACTATGCTGCCAATATTCTAGATATAGCTGTGCACGAGCAAGAAACAGAGAACACACATCTATCAAAGAAGACAAAACATTCTGTTTCTGAACATTTGATGGTCTCAACTCTCATCAACAAATGGACAAAGCTTTGAGAGAATTACAGCACGATGAGACTCGCGATGCTCCGGAGTCCAGCCCCAGTCTCTACTCTAGGAAATCCCACCTCACAACAGGTGGTGAATACCATCAGCTGGCCAAGGGGAACCCTTGAAACATGTGATTTGAGATGCACAAGAGAGTAAGCTCCTCCACATTTTATAGGAAACACTCAACATAGAAAGCTGTTAAGGTAATGGGAAGGTAAAGATGACCTGAACATGTTTCAGTATTATTGTCATATAGAGGAAGTTATTTCATAGAGATGTCAATTGAATGATGAAGCAAATTCATTTCGAAATAATAAAAATATGAATGTCCAATCACACCCAAAGAGGTGACCTTTTCGAGCAAAGTACCAAAACTGAGTATCACTCAGAACTTGAAGGTGAGTCGCCCTAGAATCTAAGTTCATTGAGGAAAAAAATGATCTTAACAACACTCTCAAGACAACGGGGTTGGGTGAGAAACTCAGCCTAGACAATGCACTAAGAGAACTGTTGTGACCTCCACAACATGCCCCTAAAATTCGTTGAGTTGTGTTTCTAGCACCCATCTTGCTCCAAGTCGTATGTGTAGGCATTAAAGATTATATTGTGACCAACTGCCTTGGTGTTCGTGCATTTGTTCTTGCAAAGTAATGTTTTAGCCTTGTTGCATTTCGCTTAGTCGCTTGTCGCATTTGCGGTTGTGTCGAAATCTTCCTTTTGCTTGCAAATGTATTTAATGTCTCAGAATTTCCATGTTATGTTGTGTAAATCCCGCATTAGGCAGAATTGCCACAGCGCTTGAAGAAGTTTTGAGATTAAGCTGTAAGTCCCACGTTCAGTTGCATTTTGCATTCGCCAATTGCATTTGCGCCACGAGAATTTAAATTTATCATTTTGCATCCAAATTCATAAAAATTGTTTGAAGTTTAAATATTAAAGTTTTAAAATCAATATTTACAATTTGAACTTTAAATGGATCAAAGCATTCAATTAGTCATTAACATCTAATATTCCAATGTTTTGATTCAGGCCCGACATGTTTTGGATTTAAAAAAATCGCAAGTGTTTGCATTTTTAAATAGTTAAATTTTAATCTTGGGAGCTTAAAAAAAAGTTCTAATTCAAATATACATATGTTACTTTTTTTTCTTCAGGCCAAATTTGCAATTTTAAATGGCAAATGCAAACTGCATTTCAGGGCCGAAGCCTGAATCGCAAGGAAGTTGACTGTTGCCGTAGGATTTCAAACGCCATGAAGGATTTGCAAGAAGACTTTGGGAACACTAAAGTAAATTATCCTCCACGCCAATTGGGGGCAGCGTCCAAGGTGTGGGCATAAATCAACAAGCATAATGGAGACACGAGTTTTGTCAGAGATTATGATTGGAAATGTTCTGGTCTACATCTTATGTGAAGCAAAAACACTAAAGGCCACAAGTTGTGGTGCAAAATGCATTTTCTTCCCCAGGCACCAAACAAGCATGGACAAGGCAAATGTAAAGACAACAAGCCACAACTTTATCAGTTTTCCTTATGCCTGTGTGCTGAGATGGAAGCCAGAGATCAAGGTGAAACCACAGGGCCGCAGCAAGGAAATGTGGTCTGATGGAAATCCATAATCACTGGTAATTTAAAAACTTTTAAGCGAATACAATGGCAAGTGGAAAACCAGATTCTGTAAACTTCACGAGCATCTTCCATGCCAGTGCCAACATAGGAGCTGTGGAGGAAATCGTTGGACATCCCTCGAAGTAGAAAAGGGCTAAGTTTTATTAGATATTATTATTGGAAATGCTCTGGCAACCATGTATATACAGACAAGCCGCGGTTTCTTCAACCGGATACCTCAATACAATATGCAAAAACAGCAACATGCCAACCATTTGTTAAAATGTCTCAAAGGATGTGGATCTGCAGACAAGGCAGAGAATTGAGCTCATTGAGATAGGCAGTTTAAGGAGCATGATGAAAAAGTGAAATATGCAACAGAATAACCAGGCAAACTTTTCCAATTTAGTTTGTTTGGCCTACCTAGATCACAAATAAAATTGGTTTCCTCTCTTATTTAACTATTTTGCCTGGAAGAATTCGTTGATGGAAAGATGCAAAATCATCAGGTCTTATTATTAAAAATGATGGTGTGTCGAAGATGTTGCAGTACTCACACCAAGAGGTCATTACATTGTTGATCTGCATATTTCATTCTTGTGACTTCAATTCCAAGCTAGAGTTTAAGATTCAATACAGTAGTATTCTCCACCTTTTATTCTACCAAAGTCAAATCAACCCCATACATTTGTTGTCATATCTTTGGATCCACCAATCCAGAAGGGTCAAACATTTTACCCACATATTGTCTTGCCGTTTGCTACAGAAGAAGTAGCTGAATGTGCACATTCAATAAGTGATGAGTTGCTAAGTTCAGAGTACAAAGACAAGCTTGAGCCTTCTTATAATAAGCTTTCACATGAAGTATTTACACAAATTTTGGGTGGTCTATCTGGGTCCAAAGTTACATGGCCTGGGAAATTCCGTACCTGTCAAGATGGGTATGCTGTGAGATCTTCTCTTAAGGTGGAAGATGGAATCTTATATCGTCTTGAAAAAGGATTTTTCTTCTTGCCCAAACCCCCAACACTTATTCTTCATGATGAGATTGACTATCTTGAGTTTTAAAGGCATGGTGCTGGTGGTGCAAGCAGTGTCTTCTCACTATTTTGACCTTATTATAAAGCTCAAGAGTGAGCAAGAACATCAGTTCCGCAAAATTCAGAGGAATAAATATCACGATCTGTTCAATATCATAAACTCCAAGGGTTTGAAAATTATCAACTTAGGAGACACACAGACTCCTGGTGGAGTGGTAGCTTTTCTTCAGAATTCGGATGATGAAGCTGTAGATTCACATCTTGAGAGTATTAGAAACCAACGTGATGCTGGTGCTGGGGAAAAAGATGACAGCGATGAAGAGGATGAAAACTTTGAGGCAAAGAAGGATGATGCTGGATCAACAACCGATGATTCAGATGAAGAGGAATCAAATGCAAGTAAAAGTGTAGAAGAACAAGACAAAACTCAAAAGAATGTCAAAAAGAGCAACCCTGTAATGGCATTCACTGATATTGGAAGGGCACTTGGAGAATGATGGAAAAGGATGTCAGCTGAGGACAAGGAACCTTATGAATCTAAGGCCAAGGCTGATCAGAAAAGATACAAGGAAGCAATGGCTGATTATCGAGTTGGTGCAGCTAATAATGGAGCAGACAGCAATTAGATTAGCATACATTGTAGTTTTATTAACAAAACAAGCTTTATAAGCCTCTGTATAAGTTTTGTAGGGTTTTTGATGCTGCAGAGGTCTATATATTCTCTGGATGCATTTGCAATGTCCCATTTTTTTGGTGCATAGATATTCGTGCACAATGTGCTTGTTCCTAGTCTCTTGGAGGCTATCCAACGTGTTTGGGAAGAACTCCAATGTTCTTGGAGTGGTCTTGATTCAGTCTGTAGAACAGTTATTGGGGTTTTCCTTGTGAAAATGGATTATTTTTCATGGCTTTGAGCTCAGTCAATGTTCCGGGTTACAGTGACGGTTTCTGAAGTTTTATTGGGCTTCTGGTTTGTTCTCCAAGATTCTTGGAGGAGTTTTCTATTTTGGGAAAATCACCCGAAAGGCACCATTGCACATCCCAAACCTTACAGAGCATATTGGTTCAGTTTAATTTGCATTCGGAAGTCGTTTGGGATTTTCCGCAAAATTTAATTTTTAAAGAGCTATTTTAATTATTATTTTCACTTAAGCTCTTAAGGGTGAAAATAATTAAAATATTATTAAGTGTTATAGCTCATTTGAAAGGGCAAAACATATTCTTTTATTTAGGCACATAAAAGTGAGCACTGAAGTGGAGGAAAAAAGAAATAAATTAAGTTAGAAGGAAAATGTTATTATTTTCAAGAAATAATTCATTTCCTTTGTAACTCCTCCAATGCCTTATAAAAGAGAATGAGCTCTCATTAAGAAGGGTTATGCTATGCTTGGAATTTGTATTGTTACTCTGTTGGATTGAACCTGCGTGTTCTTCCTTTCTCTTCCTTCTTGTGGACGGAAACCCACTCGAAGAAGATCAGTTTCGGTAGTAAGATATCTACCCTAGCTGGTTATGGAGGTTTCTACTTCAGGGAACCTATGGAGCTAATCAAAGATTGTTAAGTTGTTGTGATTTTGCATTGTAATCTTGTTTTTGAAGGTTGGGAATATAGTTTGAAATGTTTGAGAGTAGTTTTGGATTTGTATCTTGTATCTGCTATGAGTTTCATAGCATGGCCGTACAATGGTAATCACATTTTGGTGAATGCAAAAGAAATAGAAGTTTGTTTGCTATTTGTTGTTGATGGTATCTTTGGAAAGTCACCCGGAAGGCACCATTGCACATCCCAAACCTTACAGAGCATATTGGTTCAGTTTAATCTGCATTCGGAAGCCGTTTGAGATTTTCTGCAAAATTTAATTTTTAATGAGCTATTTTAATTATTGTTTTCACTTAAGCTCCTAAGGGTGAAAATAATTAAATATTAGTAAGTGTTATAGCTCATTTGAAAGGGGAAAACATATTCTTTTATTTAGGCGCATAAAAGTGAGCACTTAAGTGGAGGGAAAAATAAATAAATTAAGTTAGAAGGAAAATGTTATTATTTTCAAAAAATAATTCATTTCCTTTGTAACTCCCCCAGTGCCTTATAAAAGAGAATGAGCTCTCATTAAGAAGGGTTATGCTATGCTTGGAATTTGTATTGTTACTCTGTTGGATTTAACCTGCGTGTTCTTCCTTTTTCTTCCTTCTTGTGGACGGAAACCCACTCGAAGAAGATCAGTTTCGGTAGTGAGATATCTACCCTAGCTGGTTATAGAGGTTTCTACTTCAGGGAACCTATGAAGCTAATCAGAGATTGTTAAGTTGTTGTGATTTTGCATTGTAATCCTGTTTTTGAAGGTTGGGAATATAGTTTGAAATGTTTGATAGTAGTTTTGGATTTGTATCTTGTATCTGCTATGAGTTTCATAGCATGGCCGTACACTCCATGGCCGTACAACGGTAATCACATTTTGGTGAATGCAAAAGAAATAGAAGTTTGTTTGCTATTTGTTGTTGATGGTATCTTTGTATGAGGAAATCAACTCTTTCTATACCAATTTGAGGACATTTAAGGCAAAGACTGATTTTTAGTTGTTATCCGTACCTTTTAATGGCCGTACCTGCTGGAAATTCACATGGTGTTGATCAGAAATATTTAAGACTCTCTTGGCATCCTTTTGTGATTGCATTATGATTGTTTGGCTTAGACGATCCTCTTGAAACTGATTTCTAGTGGATTGAATGTGTTTTGAGATTGCTATGGTAATGTCCGTACAGCCATTGCCGTACAAGCTGAAAATGATGGATTGTTGATCAGAAATAAATAACTGTTTTCTCAGCCTCCTTGATGTTTGTTGAATATCTGTATTGATCAGGAGACATCATTTATGTAGATTTTACCTTGTCTTGAAAAAGTTTGAATGTGTTATGAAGTTTCCATACAGCATGGGCCGTACATGTCTGAAGGTGATCGATCTTGGCCAGAAATTATTCCTTGTAACTTTGCATCATTGTTTGTTTGTATTTTGATTGGGATAGAAGGGAGATCAACTTGGGACTGTTCTGCAGTGATTTGAATGTGTCTTGAGTAAGTAGCAAGCATATCCGTACATCTTGAACCGTACGAACCTGTGGGATATCAAGGCATTTAAATATGCATCTTGTTATTATATTAAATCATTATCAAATGCAGTGTGTTCAGACTGATTAGTAGTGAAGAGTTGGTGGTGATTGGAAGGAATATCACTTTGTATGATTTTGTGTGTTTTATGACTCGGTCAAGCAGCCGTACAACATGATACAGTCTGATTTTCCTCAACAGTCCAATATGATATCAGGGAAGCTCAGTTTATGGCATTGGTTGAATTAATATCATGTGTTTACAATGGATGTTATGCAGGTATGATTCTCATTCCAAGATCTTCAAATGAGGACATTTCATATCTAGTCCATCACTCAGATTTTACTTTCAAATCAGTATGGGCAGTGAGAATACCTATGTGCAGCAATGAATTCATCATTCTTCAGTGATATCTTGCATGTTATATACTCTTCTTCAAGAATCTTCAAGGATAGCTTCTCCAAGTTCTAATCATGTGTTAATGTTTACCACCGTATATGGTTTAATTGTAACCTTTATGCAATTCACCTAATAACCCCTGGATGGTTTACCGCCAGTGTGGAGAAAGAACCGTTCTTTTTGTTCTCACCCACTGTATAGGTGGAGTATCCCCACTGAACAAGTGGATGGCCTTGTAATTTCATTTCTTGTTCATTTCCCATTGGAAAGTGGTGAATCCCCACAGTTTTGTGGATGCCCGCCGCAGCGGATGAATTGTAGTTTCTAATTGCATAGTTGCTCATCTATAAGTCAAATTGCCATATGCTCTCACCTTGCCCATTTCGGGATCTGGGTGATCAGAAAGTGGAAGGCAATTAGTTGATTTTGCATTTGTGCTAACACTGTCATATCCTTGTATGAAATTTTTAAAAAAAAAAATTGGGGTAGCATCTTACAGCATTGTTATCAAAAAATGGCAGAGAATATTGTAAGTTTATTATACGGCAGCCAAAGCTTACAAAATAGACTTGCCTAGGAATTTGAGGTATTGTTTGGCTTTGGATCTTTCAGAAATTCAATCTGAAAAGATTCTAGCTTGTAGTCTAGGGAAGGCAACATTCAAGTCATATGTTTAGTGAGCTGTTTGATGAATGTGATTTCTGGCATAAGGGAGAAATATCATGATTCTCTGCACTCCTCATAGGCATCTAGCTGTTTGCAGTCAAGGGATGGCAAGATATCAAATTTAAGGTTCAGTGAAGATATAGATAAAGGTAAATTCCAAGGTACATGATTCTTGGTAGAGGCTCCTCTGCAACTCCTTCAGATTCAGTAACCATGATTGCAGATAATGCTGAAGTACTTCAAGAATGAACTAAAAGGTTTGGCAAGGTCTATGCGAACAAGCGGAGGCTTGGATCTTGTAGCAAAGAAACTAAACCTTCCATTATTGAGGTCTCCGCTGGCTGGAAATTCTTTGGAAATCTCATGGATGCAGGGAAACTGTCAATATGTGGAGAAGAAAGTTTTGGAATTGGATTTGATCATGTCCGTGAGAAAGATTGCATGTGAGCTGCTTTAGCTTGGCTTTCAATCATTGCTCATAGGAATAAAGATAAAACGGACAGTAAGTTGAAGATGTTGCAAAGGAACATTGGGAACATTTTGGCGTAACTTCTATGCTCGATATGATTATGACGAGTGTGAATCAGCTGGAGCCAACAGAATGGTTGAACATCTACAGGATTTGCTTTCTAAAACCAAATCAGGAGAAAGCAAGGGGTTTTGCATATATTCATGATCGAGCTGCACTCTCCAAGGCCATAAGAGTTAAATGATAATGAGTTAAATAATGAAGTAATGAAGAGATCATGCAGTTAAAGAAGTACTTCAAAGAGACAGATAAAGGAATTGAAGATTTTGCAAGGAAAAGTGAGAATCCTCACTTCGATGATTCCGAAGATACAAGGTTACTCAAGAAAGTTCATGTTTGAACAGTAGAAAGAATAAAACCAAACCTTCTTGTTTTTTTCGATTATGGGGATTCAAATGAAAAAACATGCTCGTGGATAGCATAAGGAGGGTGAGCTTCCTCATCTCTTAATATTTTTTGAAGATAATATGGAGTATGAGCCCAGGCATTTCAAACTCCACTTTTCTGAATTTAAAGACAAACTAGCAGTATTTAGAACTGCAACCACAGAGCTTTTATTGCTTGATAATGTTAAAAAGGGGGGAAAATGGAAGCTTTGTTGTCCATATCCCTGAACCATTGAGTTTGTGTTAGTTGGGTAGGGTACGAAAATTTGGCTTGGTTTTGTTTTGGTTTTCGCTATGGTTTGCTAGTTTCTTATTTTTCGTTTTTCTTTTGTTTCATTGGAGTTTTTGGTATGTTGTTGATCCATAGTCTTGTTTCCACCCTCACCTTGTCAATTTGCTCTTAAAATCCTATTCTTTGTTCATTGACAAAGTTGCAAATGATGAGTGAATAATCAACATGTACTTAGATGCTTTCACCAGCAATCTTCTCCTCCTGCATTCATGATGGATGAATTTCCAAGATATAGGTTTCACAAATCTTTCATCTAGATGTGAGGAGTAGCTTTCACGCATAAGTATAGGCAATTTAAAGATATATCCCGCATACCTTTTTATCCCTCACTCTACACACTTTAAATATTCTTGAAATCTGTTTGGCAAGGCGACTACGATTAAGGTATCATGTGAGAATTATTATTAAAAAAGTTTGATTTACCAAAATGGACTCAAACTCAAAGGCGGACTTATTTGTCTGTGAGATGAGAAAGGCAAAATAAAGAAACACAGAGAGAGAGAAAAAAATAAAATAAAATACCTCATTCATTCTGGGTGACTCAGGTAATCTCTACCAGGGCTATGGATGCCTAGCTAGCAGTAGAGCTATGCTTAGAACGGGACCAAAGGTAACTCCATTGGGGTTTGAGATGCCTGGATGGCAATAGAGCTATGCACAGGCAATCAATAGAGGCATATCTAAATGATACACACTGTGATATCTAGAAAAAACCTCTGCCTAAATAAATTTCAAAGTTATAAAACTTGATATTTGAAGCTGTCATAGCTGAGTCTTGCAGATAAAATAAGGTAAAGAATGACATGCACACATCTAGGTAAAAAACATGCAAGTATCCTTTTCAAAATTGACCTAATCCAAATTTTGTAAGAACACAATTCTACATGCCTGGATGCATTGACTTTTGAAAACTATTCTCCAAGTAATCTTCCCATCCTCAATTTACTAGGATTTGATCAAATGTGAACGATGTCGATGAAAGCAAGATGGATGATTGATTCCACAAATCATTATGACCATCATTATTAACAAAGAAGTTGCTTGCCTACAATTTAAACTCATTCTTCGAACCCAACTTTGGAAAAGGGTCCTTTTGTTCTTTAGCAGGCGGGGGGGATTTGTTATGACTTCCACAACACACCCCTAAATTTTTCGAATTTGGGGACCCTTGGGCGGATTTTTACATTTTATTCTTTCATCAAGTCTTCACAATTATCATGATTGCACGATTTGTTTTGTCTTATTTTAAGCCAATTTTGAAATAAGGGTTGTTGTAAATCGAGTGTCATGTTTAGGGACCAAGAGGGGCATTTAAAATCTAAGCTAAGGTTATATTTTTCCCCTTTCGAAGTTATAAAGTTAACCCTATGCTAAAATTGCAAAACTGGCTCAAAATTTTGGGCTCCTAATCCTTTTGTATTGCAAATTGTCTTCCAAAGTCCGAAGTCCGAAAGTGGTTTCATGCAAAACCACTTGGAAGCTCCAAACCGCTGGTTGGTGAGCATTAATGGCTCGCGCGTGGGGAACTCATACAACAATGTGAAAAGTCATTTTGACTATTCATTCACATTCTATTTTTACGTGCACACTTTTAATTTGCTCCATCTTTTGCTTGAGACTGCTTTTGCTTATACATTTGAAATTTAGAGAAATCAAATTTCCAGTCCATAATAGTCAAGATGTGATTGCTTTTGGAATTTAACTCTGTAGTATTTTTTAACATCAACATTTCGGATCACACTCCATGATCCATCTTCAGGATGAAGAGAGTGAGAGAGAATGAAAATGATAAAATTGCAGACCAACAGCCAACTAAATAGAGGTGGTGGGAAAGGGGACACGGGAGCCGAGGGACAAAAAAGAAAGAAAAAAGAGAAGGGACAATAAAAGAATATAAGAAAAAGAAAAAACCAAAGGAAAAATAAACATTTCAAAACCAATGGATAAAAGTGAGTAAACACATCTACCACCTTAATAAGAGAAAGAGAGAAAGGGAAAGAAGAAAAAAGAAAAACCAATGAAGAGACAAAAAGAAAAATAAAAATAAAAGGAGAGAGGAGTGATCAAATAAAAAGGACAAAAACCAAAAATAAATGAGGGGTAAAATCAAGAACTAAATAAAAAATATAAAGTAGAGAAAAAAATGACAAACTTAAGAAAAGCCAAAATATTAAATTGACAAACAAGGAAGCAAAGATGTCCATCCTCGTAAGCACAACACACGAAAGAGTGCCTACATGCACATCAATGCTTACAAGCAAGCAATCAAACCTACTTAACAAGAAGAAAAACACCTACAAGCAAAGGTACAAAAGAAATTTGGAAAAAGGTGAAAAGAAAATAACCAAAAATCATAAACAAAAAGGGCAGGAAGAAAGGAGGACATAAGCCCACAAGGAAGTAACGAAAAAAGAAAATGAAAACAAAACCCCAAATGCGCATATACAAACAAAAATGAACCAAAAAGGACTACCAAAGGACAAGACCAACAAAAAGGAGACGAGCATGGGAAGGAAAAGAATCCTCAAAAAAGGAGAATAAAGGAGATAAAAAAGAGGGGAAGGAAAAAAGGACAAAAGGAGTTGAAAGACAAGAAAACTAATCGGTTAGAGGGAACAAGCCAAAAAGAGAGGAGGGGGAGGGAAGGAAGAGATTGGAGGAAAAAAAGATCAAGGGGAAGGAAAGGTCAGGACGATGGGGAAGAGAAGTTTCTGACGCGGGTTAACATAGGTTGCCAAGAATGACTAAGACTCCAACCCATGTCATGATTGAGGTTTGAGGGGTGATTGAAGATTTCTATGGCCTCCCTAATTTTTCTTCTGAAAAAGTTTTCTTTCCCAAAATTTGGGTGTCTTCTACACAAATGTGGTGTTTGGTATAGGAAGAATGTTCAGCTAAGGAAGACTTGAGGACTCGTTCGTTCTAATATCAGCACTATGCTCTTTGATCCTAGTGCTAAAAGAACAACCAGTTTCGCCAATGTAGGGGGTGCCATAATTACATGCAATCTTGTAGACTCCAGAGCTGAGAAGGAGGTCTTTTGGGCGAGGGGATGCGGTTTCTCATGGAAGAAAAGGGTTTAAAGGTGCACTTGAGACCCTTTTTGAGAAGGATCTTGGAAATTTTATTAGAAATACCTTCAATATAGGGGAGAGTTGCCACCGGGAGGTCAGGAGGATTAATGGCCATGGATTTGGAGAAACAACGAGACTTGGCTTGCTAGAACGCTCTCGTGATCTGTTTTCTCTTAAACCCATTTAATTGGAAAACATTGTAGAGGTGGGCAATCTCCTGGTCCAGATTATCATCATCACATATGTGATAGGCTCTAGTGGCCAAAGTTTTCAAGACACCAACTTTTTGGATTGGGTGGTGATGAGAAGAGTGGATGTAGAGGTCAGTGTGGGTGGCTTTGCGGTAGACACGACAGGCTAAGGAGCCATCATTTCTTGATAAGCAGAATGTCCAGGAAGGGGAGTTGGTTATTCGTTTGAAGCTCTTTGGTAAAAGTGATGCACTCAGCTAAGCTATTAAGGTGCAAGTGGAAATCTTCTAATTTCTCGAGGCCATGGGGCCAACAGATGTTGGTGTCATCAACATAGCATTTCCACCATCTTGGCTTAAGAGGGAAGGAGTTAAGGGCAATTTCTTCAAAATGCTCCATGTACAGGTTGGCCACGATGGGGGAAAGAGGGGATCCCATGGTGACACCGTCCACTTGCTCATAGAGTGTACCTTGGAAGGTGAAAAAAGTAGATCTCAAGCAAAATTCCACCAAGGAAGCAATTTCATCATTAGTCTTGTGTCTAATGATCTCAATGGAATCGGACAACGGAACTTTGGTGAATAAGGAGACAACATCAAAGCTAACTAAGATGTCATTATCGTCTAACTTTTTATTTTTGATGAACTCAACAAAATGGGCTGAATTCTTGATGAAGGAATTGGATTTTCCCATGAGAAGGGAGATTAATTTAGCAAGGTAGGCGGCTAATTTATAAGTCGGGGAGTCAATGGTGTCCACAATAGGTCTCAAAGGGATCCCGACCTTGTGAATTTTAGGAACACCATAAATGCGAGAGGTAACCTCTTTGGAAGGGCAAAGTTGCTTCTTAGTAGAGGCATCAAAGAAGAAAGAGAGATGGCCGTTTTGACTTTTTTCAAAATAGTTGAGGCAAGGTTGCGAGAAAGGATTCTATAGTTCTTGCTGTCAAAAAGAAGATCAAGCATTGTCATGTTCCGATATTAAGGCATCGTTTAAATTAAAGATTTAAACAGCATGACGAGAAAGTCGTTTTCGTCAAATATGGAGTTTTCATCAATTGAATAATAATAGTGTATATAATAATATTTAATAAACAATAATATTAAATAATATTATTTTATAAATATTTTATATTCATTGTATTTATAAATGATAATATAAATACAAAAATAATATTATCGATATTGATATTATTATTATTATTACAATATAATATATTAATAAATATATTTATATATTTAAATAATAATATAACTATTATTATAAATATATAAATATAAATAAGAAATATTATTATAATCATTTATTATAATAATATAATAAATATATTATAGATGATTATAATAATATAACAAATACAAATATTATTATAATTATCTTATTAATATACAGATAAATATAATTACAAAATATATAAATATAAATATTTAATGTAATAAATATACATATGTTTCTAAATAAAGTAAAGGCAGATTAATAAGAAAAAGGGTGATTCATGCTAAGGAACGATTCATACAATACCAAGTAATCTATTAATACAGCGATCATTCATAAGTTTTGGTAATGAGGAGGTACGAATGATTTTAGAGGAAAAGATGTGATACTTCAAAAGGTGTAGATACCATTAAATTAGACAAGGTATATAAAAGGCTGGGATGGGAAATAAAAGAGATCATCAGAGGATTCGACTCATTTTGGACAGGAAGCAGCGAACAAGATGGAAGAGAAGAAGACATACAATATATATTCAGTGACAATTCAGTCATATACTGCAGAGTTGTGAAGAATAACAGCAGTGAGATAGATTGAACACATACAGGTTTGATACTGCAAATACTAAAGGTATGTAATTATTGCTGTTTACAATCTGATTTGTAGTTATCTCTGCATGATCATAAAGGTCTGAGTATAGCATATTTCATAATCTGAAATCCATTAGAAGTTGGTACTCTTAGTATCACATATGGATTGTTTAATATATTAGAAAGCATAGTAAATTATCAATGAAATGAGAATTCTGATTATGATGGCATAAATCATATATTATAGAATAGGAATATTCATGAATTCAAGGTAACCATGAAAGATATGTTTATGTTATGTATGAATAAATAAATCTTGATTAAATTGGATAATGAATACATGAAGAATACAAGTTACATAGTGAAATAAGATAGATATGATAATGCATTATAATGATCATGGCAAACATGATATGATAATGCATTATAAGAATGAATACAAATAAGCATAAAATGAATTATCAATGAGCCTTGTATAAGGCATATGTTTATTATGTTATATGTTAAGAGAAATGATATGATATGATTATAAGGTTACAAGCCTTAAGTACAATTGTGGAAAGTATATGGATTTGATTATTGATCATTAACCCTAATTATGATATGAAAAGGAAAAATTGAATAATAATGTTCTCTTTTGGTGAGTTGAAATTGTGCAAGGTTAAGAAATTTTTTGGCTTACTAGAAGGGGACATTACAAGCATCTTGGAAATGTAGTCATGCTTGTTCATGAGAACAGTTGCATTACCCTTGTCAGCTTTGGTGATAACGAGGTCATGGTTAATCGTTAATCTCTTAAAGGCGAGGAGTTCGGCTTTGTGAACATTACATTTGGGTGGTTTAGCATGCCTAAGAGCAACCGCACAGTCTTGTCTAATCTCTTCGGCAATCTCCACGGGTAGAGATCTGATTGCGCTCTCGATTCCAATGAGGAAATCAACATGGGGGATGACATGAGGGGTGACTGCAAAGCCAAGACCCCTTTTTAAAAAATTAAAGGCAAGAGGATCTAAATGGACATTGGAGAGGTTTACAACTAACTTGTTTCCCCAATCTTGAATACTAAGAGAGGTGGTACAACTACTTGAGGAGGAAGATGGGCTAAGAGGGATCGAAGGAGAGTTGGTGCGGGGATAAGTAACCTGATCACTGTTTGAGCACACAATCGGGATGGGAGAGAGGTTCAAGAGAGCGGGGGGAGAAGACTTACTAGGGGACGGCTCGGCTAGAGAAGGGGAAGCTAAGGGGAGGTAAAGAAAGGGGGCGGTTTGAGAGGTCAAATCTGAGCCAAAGGGAGAGAGATCATCGGTTGCGAGGGGAAGACTCATAATGGGAAAAGAAAGGGTAGAAAACGGGTTCAATGATTGAGAGGCTCGAGAAAGACTCTGAGAAAAAGATATCACGTCACAATTAATGCGAGAAAAGGAAAGAGAAGAGCCATGAGGAGACACCATACCTAGGAAGGGCTGGAGGTGACCGTTGTAGAGAGAACATTGTTGGAGAATGGCGGTGCCAGAGACGAAAGAACCTAGGATGGGCTGGAGGTGACTGTTGCAAAGTGAATGTCGTTGGAGTTCGGTGGTGCCAGAGACAGAGGAGCTTGCAGATTGAGCAACTTCAGGCGTCGTCATATGAAGCTCCTGGACAAGTAAAACGTCGACATATGGCAATAAAGCAGACGAAGGGGAGGGAGTAAACGAGCAACGATCTAGAGAAGGCGCAAACGAAGGGATATGGTGCGAGGAGGGGATAGCTATGTGAAGAAAATCCAACGTCGTAGAAACCTGTTGTATAGCGGATGAGTGAGTAGAGGAAGTTTCAGTCGAAGGAAGGTTGCCATCGTGAGAAACAAACATGTCATGGCTAGAGGTGATGGGGTCCAGAGAATCAGACGAGATGCTACTCGCAGCTAAGACAACGCTAGGAATGGGATAAACCAGAGGGTGTGGTGAGGGTTTGGTGCAGCAAAGGAGGTCTGGTGCAGCAAAGGAGGTCAGGTGGGTCATGGCAGATAGTAGAAACAGGAGGATGAGTGGATTGACGTTTGCTTAGCATTAAAAACTTTTTATGTTGTCTCTTCACACACTCGTCTTTGTGGCCTGCGGCTCTTGCTTGTGAAGAGATGTCCAGATGAACCCAAATACCTGGGCGAAGTGAGCACGCCAATTCGAGATGCAAATAGAACCTAGAGGATAAATGACTTATAGATGCTATGGTGGATTTGATAACTGATCTCAAGGAGAGACCAACACGAAAGAAAATGTGCTTGATGTTGTGGCTCCAAAGATGGTGGCAAATTCTGATAAAGGACAGAATAACACGAGTCACGACATCTTTTTAGAAAGGCTAGGTCTGCAAGTTTCTTTGAGAGCTTAATTCTCATCTTTTCCAGTTGTTTTGATTTGTAGCATAATTCCCTCCCATGAAGGGTTTCAATTGAAATTTATTTATAGTTGCTTTTAGAAGACTAGAATCAGGACCATTAGAATGAATAAAATGAACATTGGCTTGGATAAAGTTATCTAATATCTCCCTGTGCACTTGCTTATATTCTACAATTTTTCTGTTTAATGCTTCACAAGCCATCCATATTTTCATTAACCTAGTTATGGAGGAAGAAACAAAATTTCCCCCATTTGGTGACTCTACTTGCAATATGTCATTGAACCAAGACTTCAAAATTTGTACAAAGTTCAACATATTTTGCTCATAATACAAACTGCATCCAATTTTAATCACAAAATTACAGATTTCCTTCAACGCACCCTGCATAATATTAAATGATATCTAAAATTTATCTTTACACCCTCATAGTATATCCCTTCTGAATTTATAGGCCTCCGCCCATTTTCTATTAATATATTGGTCTTGACCATCCAAAATGCCCTCATTAACCAAAATCTAGAAATCTACTTTGGTGAGCTCCACTACATAGGGGCAGTTGGTCTCGAAATCATTTAATTCTTGATTTATATTATTTTTTGTCATTTTAATTGCCTCTTCTTTTGCAAATCTACCACACCCATTTGCAACTCCTTCAATTATTTTAAACCCAAGTGCAAGTAGTTCGCTATTCCATGTCCTGGTAGCTATTACCACATTTTCAATTCATTCACAACAGATACTCCCTTTCCTGTACAAGGTACAGATTGAGGAGGGGTTGTAGCAGTAGAATCCACAGAGCCAACTAAACTTTCAATATAAGAAGTTAAATAGGAAACTGTCTCTCAATTCCTGCTTGGTTGCTTTGTCTTTTTCCATTTTCTATATCGTCCAATCAATGGATGACTTGGTCATTTGTTTTCCCTCCTCTCTGGATGGTTTCCCCAATGAGACTATAGGTATTGTATAATCAAATGGCTGCATTTCTATTTCTAGCATATCCTTCAACGAGGTCACAATTTGGGCCTATTAGATTCCTTATGAGTCTATTGTGATTGTAGACCTGACCCTTGCTCTTTTTGGAGGTGGTGGCCTTACAACCATGGATGGAAACTAAGTAAAATCGTCGATTGGGGACTTCATCACCCTTTTCTTATGCTGAATTATTTGATTGAACCATTGTGATGTGTTCCTTGTGAGTCTGTAGTGATTGTAGACTTGACCCTTGCTCTTTTTGGAGGTGGTGGCCTTACAACCATGGATGGCAACTAAGTAAAATCATCAACTGGGGACTTCATCACCCTTTTCTTATGCCGAATTATTTGATTGAAACATTGCGATGTGTTCACAACAGATGTTTGACACTGAGAAGTTTCCTTATCTTGAGTATCTTGTTGGGTTGTTTGCTATGTACCTTGATAGTTTGACAACAATCACGCACATGGTTTTTCCTTCAAAGAACGTGTAGTCTAAAGTTGTGTTTGCGGATAAATGGTCCAATGGAAATTGATTTCAAGCTGAATTTGTCCATTTGCAGAATAATGTGTGGAAGGATTAAAGATGAGTTCAAATCCATTTTCTTTTCTCTCTTTAATTCTTTCCTTTCCCCCTTTCCTTTCTATCTTTTTCTTCATATTGATGTTAGATGAGGATTAGTTTAGGATTTGATGATAAATTTCAATCATGAAAATCATAAATTTGAAAGATTTTTTGTGATTTAAATGGTACTATCTTGTTGGCTTGAAAATCAGGATCGAATTCCTAAAAGTTGGAACAAATTCAATGAATGACTATTCACCTTCCAATTTCTAAATTTTGATTTTGAAGGGGGCATATAATGGTTTTAACAAGTTTAATCATGTTTCAATACATTTGAAAGAGATATTGAGAATTTATGCCAGCTACTAGTGTTTTGTTTGCACTAAGTAAGCCTCTTATTCATATGGATGACTCCTAATGTTCATTGCAGACCCTTAAACAGACCAACCAAAGTGCTCTCCAATTGAGGGATTTTGGTAAACCTTGTCCAACAATTGGTGAAGACTCTTGAGGCTAGCCACTTTCCAAATAGAGGAACCTTTGCCATTCCAACCTGCAGCACTTCACAACTCCCAAGAAATTTGGTGTCAAAAGCCACATCAACAAGAACATTTGTTTGCAATAGATCCTACATTGAATCCTCTGAATGCATGCAGAAACAACAAATTCCAAACAAGGGTCTAAAACCTTACCCATAAAGAATTATAGGTTTGATGATTGCATCAAAGAGATGCATCTTTGAAGAAATATCCTACAATTGTATATGAAAGCATCATTGCTTCAAGACAAAAAATGAGGCACATCCCATACGAAGATGAACTAAGAGGCAGGCTTCAAGCTAAATGAGGAACCCTAAACTCCAATTGAAAAAATGGTAGATGCAGAAGCTATGATTATTGCACAACATTACTAAAGATGATAACAATGTATGGCTTATAAAGCCAGTTTCATTCAACCACCTAACAACTACCCTACAAGAAACTTTCCTGCACACAACTAACACACACTAACATATATTTAATGACTAACATGCTAACATAATAACATTAGATTATTATTAAGTCCTAACTCCTAACTACAAACTAAGACATAATATTTGCAACATTCCTCCCCTTATTACATCACTCCGAACAAAGGGAGGAACACTGGTATGGGACACAACAGCCCAAATATCACATGATGAACTAGGGGATACACTATTCTTCATTGAAATTGTATATCAAGGACACACACTATCAACAACAATGAACCACCATGGATAGGAACACACATGCTAGCCATCGTCAAAAGTTGTTTCAACAAGAGCAAACATGTTGTAAACAACAATGAACTTACAACAACTGTAGAGGAACCACACAATCACACTAACCACACTACTCTTCTTGTGATTAGGTATACTATCCACAAGTACAAAAGATTCCCACCTTTGATCCAAAAATGGAAAATGGTCTAATGTCTCTCAAGTAGTGTACCATCTTCAAATGAAAAGTTGTGATTAAGGATAAACACACTATCCACAAGTACAAAAGATTCCCACCTTCAATCCAAGATGGAAATAAGTCTCTGTCCTCTTGCTAAGTCCTCCAACCTCCTCTTTGACCACTTTAGATCTTATTCACTTAAAGCATTAGAATCCCTTAAATCCCCCTCAACATAATCAAGGTTTTCAGGTATTGGGGTTTCGGTTTCAACCAATAATGCACCCATTACAAAGAAGTTTTCCAAAAAATGTGATACAATGTCTCCAAAACTGAAAAATAGCAATGCCAGAAGAACAAGAGATGCCTTTCCCGAGAATAATTAATACTGAACTTTAACAACTCCAAGAATTACTTTAGCTTTTAGCAAAGTGATATTTTAGGTCCCACAATATTCTCACGGTCTAGGCCTACAACTCCATCTTCATAATGGCTGCATTATTTCTTCATATAACTAAAAAAACTGAATCTTTTCTCTTTTAGATAAACAGCTTTTGAAATTCGAATGAAAATATATATTGGCTGCAAGTTTGTGGCATTAGAACGTGTCCATTTTTCTGGATAGAAACTACTGAAAAAAAAGTCCAGTATGGATACCAATATAACATCCACAGAGTTGGCAATATGGCATCCACAAAGGAATGGCACAACTCTTCTTTGCCAGGCATTCAAATTAACAATGTGCAGCAACATCAACTCCTCCACATTTCTCCTTTCAACACTGAATACTTATTAACACAATCACAATTGCTGCTATTATATAAACTTTCAGCAACCTCATGGGTCAACCATTTTGCTCTGATACCAAATTGAAAAACTGGTAGATGCAGAGGATGAGATAAACGATGTGATATAATTATTGTTGCATGGGATTACTGAAGATGATTACAATTTACGGCTTATAAAGCCAATTTCATTCAACCACCCAACAACTACGTTATGAGAAACTTTCCCGCACACAAGTAACACACACTAACATTTATTTAATGACGAACATCCTAATGTAATGACATTAGTTTAATATTAAGTCCTAACTACAAACAAATATGTAATATTTCCAACAAATCCCAAGTATAGGTTTCCATAAACCTCAAGGTTACTAAGCTAGATCAAAACTTCATGAAGCTCACAAGAACGAACAAGGTTCTCAACCTACCTTTGTAGACCATTGGAAGAGAGAGATGAGGACCACATCAAAGGCAAAAAACAATATAGCTATCCAATTTGACTCCAATATTGCCCTTGAAAAAGTTTGAGAGACTAGAGATTGACCCACAACCATCTAATTAAACCTCATGATCACAACAACAAAAGAACTTAATATACCAATTCCCTGCAACAGAAGAGGAAATCCCTCAAAACAAAGTCAAGGCCTTTCCAAAGTCTACAAAACAATAAGTCTTTAGACAAGTAATGGTGAACCTCCAAATAATAGCCTAAAGAATGAATATGCAGTCATTATTTGCTAGTCTCTTCTATAACTTGATTGTAGCATTGCTTTGTAATTGTTTGGAAAATATGCTCACAAACCACTAGCATCTAAACTCAAAACAAAGCTTAAATACTAAATATGCAGATATTTTCTGCATTAACCCTGAGGAGACAAATACAATTATTTGATCTAAGAAAATTTCAGCAACATTCTGACATATAAAACAACACTTAGAAAAGAACAAGAATGTGAAAGGGATAGAACCACCATAGATAAGAGTGACACAAATATACTCTAAGAAACTCTTTTGAGTAAAACCTAGCCTCCGAAGCACACACCCTCAATGTATTATTCAACAACAATGTTACAATACATTCACAAAACCATTGTGCTTCAATGAGATCAACTCTTCAATCCTTAAGGAAAACTAGCAACATAACCCTACAAGAGACAACGCATCATACCTCCATGTCAAGCCCTCACTATATAGACTTAAGTTGGCCTAGAAAACCACCAAAGGCAATACCATGAGCCCAAAAAATGGTCCCAAAATACTATGGTAAGAATTCTCACAACCCTCTACAATAGATTGGCCTCCAAAATAGGATGTAACTCCTCTTACACAACGTCTTTGACAATTATGAGCTGAGATGTTATATGTAGCTCCCAAGTGCTGCATAGGGGCACTCATTACACCTCTTACACACCCTTATGCCTAACTAATAATAGCTGGTTAAAAGATGTTCTTACAAGTCTACTATGTAACCCCTTCATCAATGCCTCATTACAACAATTTTTCCAAGTCACTAGAGAATAATAACTAGTTGCATATGTGCCCACCCTCACATGAGCTTCCCATTTTGCCACTCCATGATTCTTGGAGATGCATACATAATAAACTGTCTACAAACAATTAAGTTACATTATATCTTAGGATATGCATGGTGAATGGCACACCTAATCCTAGCATTCTCCCACTTGATATTCACATTGCAAAAGCATATGGGGTCCCAACAAAATGAACTAGCCATTAGGGGGAAAATGCCCATAGCCAAGTTGCATCGTCTAAACTTCTCTATGCTCATGAACTTCACCAAGCAACTATAACAACTAGAACTACTCATCAATGTGCACCAACCGCACATGAACAATAGTGAACTCTACCATTGATGACATTTTGATTGTCACAATAGATCATAATTGTATTATGCTATAAACCAAAATCCAAACACAAACTGCAACAAACAGGCCTGAGTAGCTGCCGTATACTCACTTCTATAACTGGAATAATGACCATGACCTATTACTAACTCATCCAACTAACCGCACCATAAAACAAGGTAAATCCGTACCCACTAGTAGACTTCTTACTATCCACATATCCTGCCCAACCTTCAATCACAAGTCCCTATATATACACTGTCTTGCACAAAGTATTCCTCCTAGGTAGCAAACACACAGATGTGCAAAAAATACTTGAAGACCCTCTATGCCATAGTCCAGTGAAACGTATCTAACATGGACACATATAACTCCCGAAGACTCCCACTACTTGGGCAATGTTTAGTCTGGTGTCGACCATAGCATACAAAAGTCCACCAACAACATTCACATAAAGGTAATGGCTCATGCCTTCTATAACATCTAGTGTCAAATAACACCCATTGATCTACAAACTGAAACCTACAAATGAACTGCTACAAAATCGAGTTAGCATACTTACTCTGTCAAACCCAGAGTTTTTTGCTCACACTATCTCCACTAATCTCCACACCAAGAGAACTTAGCTCTCCTAGGTTCTTCACATCACATAGACAATTGAAATTAAAGAGCCCCAATCACAACCATATTGTTACTAAAAAACAATGAAGTGCAATAATAGTAAATGATCACCAAAACATATTTGACACATAGTGATCTAATTAGCTCTACACAAATCTCAACTCCAAAAACATATGAACCAAAACTCTAGAGTAAAAAACCTCAAGCCATAAGAGAGATATCTTGCAAACCAAACAATGTCCTTCCACCAATACCAACAAGTGCTCTAGCTATGACAAGTAGATCTCTACCTCCAAATCTTCATACAGAAAAGCCATCACAACATCTCATCATTCAACTCCAAGCTCAAACATAGCAACATCAAATCAAAGAATTTAAAAAGATGTAAGCTTCTCAACTGAAGGAAGATCAAACTAACATCCATTCCCATAACCAAGGAATAAGCCCAAAGCCACTAACCATCCCTTGTACTCCTAAGAACTATCCTTGGAACTGACTCCATAGCTCCCATAAGAAGACAAAGGAAAACAAAACCATGTCATGTACTTCTCAAACTAGTCCTCATAATTGACATCCACAACTCAAGACCCATAAGAAGACAAAGAAAAGAAAATAAAATGCATCTAAAAACCAAATGGGCAATAACTATCAGATCATTCTCCACCAAGTGGACCTCCTTGAGAGTTAGGGTATGAGATTGTTTCTCTTGTGATGCTTCAAATCACACTGACCCTCTCTACAAACAACCTCCTCATCAAGGCAATGTTGAACTAACGTCTAACTCCAAGTGTAGGCTCTGTCTTTTTGCTAAAATGATGTCAAAAGAATCATCATTCCAACACTTGAACTCCAAAATCCAAGAGATCTCCAACCTCACCCAAATCTATCTAGCATCAACAAGTACCCAATCGATCATTTCATGCCAACCAAACTACACCTGCATCACCGCAATATCTAGGAGATCCCCAAAGAAAAATTATCGTTGTACTTTACACTAGAAGACTACCTCGAAATCATAGCCAATGCTCCCACTGCATGATCAGTCCAAACTCCAAGAATATGTTTATGGCATTATGATTTGTATCTTCATTAAAAAAGATCATGTCTTTAACCAACAAATCTACTCAAAAGAAGACATCATGCCAAGACTCCAACATGCAATCCACCATGGCGCAAAAACACTCATCCTCTAAACCAAGGATCGTTTGTTTGAAACCAACAAATGATAACCAACAACAACCAAGAATTCCAAGAGCTCTCCCTGGCAACAGAGTGTCCACATCCTCAAAAACATGAAGATAACCATCATCTATCGATAGATCAGAAGACTATCAGAAAACATGTTGCTCGTATATGGCAAGAGCCGAGAGCTTCTAATGACACCAACATCCACCGCAGAATATCAATTATCACAAACTAGTAGATCCACATCATTGCCAAAGCTCACACTGAAAGTGATCCAAAACTTGTGTATACATCCATGTAATTCCAAAACAACATAAATCCGAAATATGCAATCAATGAATCTACACATGCAACCCATGGATCATACATGCAACCGTAGGAGCTAATCACCAAGTGCTTTCCCATGTAAACAAGGGCTAAAACCAAGCATAGAGGGAAAATCCACACTACCAAACAAGAATTCCAAGTAAAAAACACTGTATGACCAACTCCAAGATCCTCCATCCTCTCCATTCTACAAGTTCTTGCCATGATAGTTTTCCTTAAAAACAAGATCAACTACAAAACTCCCACTTGAACAATACGATTAAAATCATAAGGCAAACCCTCCTACAACCAAAACCATGGCTTTGATACCAAATGTTAGTAACATATGCCCAAAAACTACTAGCATCTAAACTCAAGACAAAACTTAGATACTAAACATACAGATACTTTACACATTAACCCTATGAGGAGAGAAATATAAGTGTCTAATCTACGAAAACTTCAGCAGCATTCCAACATGTAAAACATTACATAGAAATAAAAACAAAAATGAGAGAAGAATTGAACAACCATAGACAAGAGTGACACAAATATACCTTGGATAAACCATTCTGGGAAAAACCTAGCCTCCAAAGTACACACACTCAATGTATTATTCAGAAACAAGGTTCCAATACATTTGCAGAGCCATCGTGCTTCAATAAGATCAGCACTCGTCAATCCTAGAGAAAAACTAGCAACATAACCTTGCAAGAAACAATGCATCATACCTCCATCTCAAGCCCAAAAACCACCAAAAAATGGTCCTAAAGTACCATGGCAAGAATTCTCATGACCTGAAGAGAGTGACCTCCAAAATGGAATGTAACTCCTCTTACACAACATATTTGACATTTATGACCAAGGTGTCATACATAACTCTCAAGTGCTCTATAGGGGCACTAATTACACCTCTTACACACCCTTACACCCAACTAATAATAGTCAGTCAAAAGATGCTCTTACAAGTCCACTATGTAACCCCCTCATCAATGCCTCATTACAACAATATTTCCAAGTCCCCAAAAAATAATAATATAATTGCATGTCCCCACCTTCACATAAGCGTCCCATTTTTCCCACTCCATGATTCTTGGAGATGCATATTTAATTAACCATCTACAAACAATGAAGTTATAGTAGACCAGGGATATGCAAGGTAAATAGCACACCTAATCCTAATAGTGATAACCCCACAATGAATACTTTTAAAGCTCCATGTCCAATATCATGGCATAAAGTTTGGAAAATGTATTTTAAATTGGCAACATCTATACTTAAAATTAGTCCCATGTTGATTGTGCAAACGAATTTGCTACATAGAATCAAAACAATAATAATGTCCATAAATTTCAATACTTGTTTTGGGTAGCCTCTTCAATTTGGGCAAGAACTTGACTATGAAAAATAAGGAATTTATAGTCTATGGAAGTCCATGGTCTTATGAATGAGATGAATCATAAAAATTCATATACTTGTTTTTTAAGGTAGTGAGAATAGTAGCAAGATCTAATGTGGGAAAGTCTTGCAGCATTATCAACAACATACTACCATCAAAAAGTATCATGAAGCAGCAAGCAAATGAAGACCCAAGGAGAAGAGAGAAAGAAGGGAGAGGTCACCTAAAGAGTTAAGGCCAAGAAATCATGATCAGGAAGTGGAAGCTGATGGAAGATAAGGAAATCCTAAATATGAGAGAAAAGAGACCTACTAGAAATAGCATAATCACCAACACTTGCATTCCCACCATAGAAAAGGTACCTCCCATTGGTCATGATTAGGCCAGTCTCCTAGTGATAGAACTATGAAAGACAGGTCATCATCCACAAATCATGTACAAGCAATTGGTTCCTAAGACCGTTAAAGCGACCCAAAATAAATGATATCGACAAGGAATAGTGGAAAATATGTGGATGGCCGTTACGATACAAATCACCCTAGTGTGGCATAGATCATGAGAAAGCCTTAAACCCTCAATAAAAGCCCATGCTTCTACCTCATTATTGGTTCCTCTTGGAATGAATATTGACAAGTCTATGACCATCTTACCATTGCTGTCCCTAATGATGTAATCTGTACCAGCCACTCCCAAGTTGCCTTTGGATGCTCCATCAAAGTGGAGCTTGTGGCATGAAGAGCATTGGGGAAGTTACTCCTGTCCCTTTAAAGGAGGTGAGATATATCATATTCTTCACTAAGCATGTTGTCTTAAATTTGATTTATGTCAGCCTCTCTTAATTTCAATATATTTACATCCTCGTATACTTGTCAAGTTCCAAATCAATAATTGTTGACTTCTCTTAGTATCAACTACTCGACACACATCAACTTTACTAGATCCTAAACTACAAATTTCATTCACAGTTACAATACCTCCTCTTTGCATTGTCGTGGCTTCTCCATTTGCAGACATTGTATCTCAATGGGTCCCACATAAGCTCGATATTCTGCATTTCAAAATTTCTTAATATCATTCTTCCATGGGGATGCATCTTCTAACCTTAGGTGTCATTCCAGTATCCTGAACATCTCAGACCTGGAGATGGGGATGAACATCTCAGAGACCTGGGGGCAAAGAAGAACATTTCATGGATGTCCCCAACTACCTGGGAGGGTGACCTTGATGTCCTAGAATGATTTGATCCCTCCAGCTGCTATTTTAGGGGCATTCCTAATATTTTAAAGAGTTTCAGGGGCATCTGCTGAAGGCTCTAATTATTGAGCTTGCTATTCTATGCTTGCAGATTAGCACTTTGTGACAGCTCAGATACGATTATTATTTACTCGTTTTTTCATTTGAAACTCGTACTCTTGTTACAGATATTTTCATTAGTAATAATAAATAATGGAATATTTCACATTTGACAATTTTCAAAGTTCAATGTCATAGATGAGCTAGAGTTTTAAATTGATTATGTATAAATTTGAAATGCATTTCTTTAAAATGCTCATAATTTGTGGCAATTTCCTTTGTGCATTTCTTCATTAGCTACACGTCTTACACAACTCATTTGTGTGCTACCATGCAATTATGATTACCACAAGTTAGGATTATACTATCTAATTTAAATTCAGTACTTGGTCATTACACTGAGATGGATCCACAGCCTGCCTCCAACATTTGTGATGCCCTGTCTACTTTGATGATTCATCAGTCCATGCTTCAGCTGTAATGAATTTCCATTGACATATTATGGCTATATTCAGGCCTCTTCCACTATACGCTTTAACTCCAGTAAAGTACTTAGTACATACCGACTCTTGGTTCTTAATCAATTCTGTACGTCAACACCCCCTATCCTTTACAGTAGTATTTCCTCTGATTCTGATCTGCATCATGTATCTGATAAGCAGAAAATGGTTCCAATCTGGGGTATCCACAAATGAATTAGTTGTTATCTAATTTTTTATCTTGCAAAATTCATTCTTGCTCTGCCAAATTGATTTGGGTGGAAAGTCGTCACTTCATATTTACTGAGAATCTTAAATTTTATGAGAATGAAGAATGAAAATGTCTACCAAAAAATGTTGACCTAATGAACCTAAGAATGACAGATCATCCTCAGAATACAGTGTCCCAGTTAATCACAATTCTATTATGAAATTTAACTTTATATTCATGATCAAAATAACAGATAGAGCAGAGTGAAGAAGCAAAACCATCTGCAAAATACATTACAAGATCAAATTCATATTATAGTGTCCAAGAGTAATTGAATAACTTGCAGTACACAAGAAAAGTGTAAAACTTACTTTCTGCTTTGAAAATATACCGACTTTACTAGAAATACACAAAGCAACAAGATAATGCAATATTAGATGGGTAAACATCAGTATCAAATTTGCACATCAGAAAAAATATGAGCAGATAATTATTTATTAAAGAGAAAATGTATTAAAAATAACACAAGGAAAAATGTTTTGATACTGAGATGCAGTGGCAAAACCTTTTCCAACGGTTGCCCTGTCTTCAATGCCAACTGCTTGTACAAATAGTCCCTAATCCTAACAAGTTCATTTGCTTCATTGATTATATCATCAGCCTGTAAAAGTAGACTTCAGAAGGTATTCTGACAACTAGATTATTATAACTAAGAAAATGCACCTGATTGTCAAGAAGAAACACCCAGCAAATAGATCAAAAAGAATACCTTGCCACGAGCTGCTCCAGCAATAGGCTCAAATGTGATAATTGACATGGGCATCGCATGACGTTTTCCCTTCATTTGATAAATGTTAAAACATAACCAAATTAAAAAAGAAAAAAGAGCATAAGCTGTCATGTTATATTATAAAAAGCTAATTATTTTCCTGACATTGGAAACTTAATATAAGGTTCTGTAATTTCAGAGTTTTAAATTATTGGGATCACCTTGTCTCCAGCTGCTAAAATATATCCTGATAGATTGCATACATATCCCATTGCGTATGTTGCAATTGGGGAACTCAAGCTTTCCATGGTATCATAGATTTGCAAGGATGGTGAAACCTACAAAGATCATTTACATCTTAAACTTGAGGATGCATAATCCTGTCAAACTTTGCCTCCTAACTTGACCAATTATGAATTTCTATATAACTCCCAATTCAACCTGAAACAAACTGCAATGTCAACACACAACTATAGTTGGAGAAAACGAAAATACATATCACTAAAAGATTACACTATACAAGCTCCTACACTCACATTGCCACCTTGTCCCATGACCAAAATATTAAGAACCTCCGAAGAATTGACACTATCAAGGTAGAGCATTGTTCCCAATATTGCATTACTAAAACCATCATCTATAAATTGGGATAGACAAATAACGCGATCCCTGAACTGCAACAAAAATACAAGAGTTTTGGTATATTTAAGCATGATTACATGGTATTACAAATAATGATGAATTGCCATGATTTATTTTCTTATGTTGAGAATAGGAATGGCTTACTTACAAGTGCATTGTTAAGATCAAGCCACTGATAGCCTCCCCCAGGCATTCTATAGGGTACTATTGGAACACCAATAGGCATCATTATCATGCCAGCCCGACAAGCCACATTGAGGCGAAGCCTGATTCAATGAAGAGAACATTGCAATGAATCAAGAAATCAACCATGCAATTGACAAAAATCAGGACAGCTTTCATTTTTGACAATCAACACTGCACTGTATATAGCCAAGAAAATAAAATAAATTGATGTAATACGATAGAGTAAGATTTGTTACCAATTCCAAATGGCCACCTATTGGATAATAGAAAGAAAGCATTAAGGATATAAAAAATACATGTTTTCAATGGGTAAAACGTCCAACTTATAAGAAAGCTAAGGAGATATACTATCTAATATTTGATGTCAGGTGTCTGAGTTATATCTTAAGAACATGTTTTGATAGAAAGTTCAATATTATAATATATTTATCATCCATATTGGAATCTCTTATAAAAAATTGCTTGTACGTCCCTATGACTTTAACTTACCAAATAAAAGAACTGAAACAAATGGGAAAGCCAGCTTGTTTTTTACATGCAATGACATTTTGTGTTTGAAGACATGATATCATAAACTGAATGGCATTCAAATATGTTTTAATATCCAAATTCCTGCTGCTAAACTGGTAGATTGATCTTCGTACTGCATGAGGAAGGGCTCCCCATCAGCAATGGGCACTCCCAATTGAATCTAGATTTGTTGACATCAATAAAAATTGTGTTTTACAATTCAAAAAGAAAAATGCCATGTTCAGATTAACGTGGGACTCATAGTGGTAGTGACCTAGACTTAGACTCTGATTTTGATGCAATGTTAGTAGGTTGATTAGGGGCAGCGGCATATTTTCTATGTTTTTGGCATTTTGTAGTTAAAACTTGCAGCCTTTGGGCATTCAGTTGTAATTTTTATACAATATATATGCACATTGATAATGAATGCAATTGAATTTTGTTAATTTGTTATATATTAAGATTCTATAATGCATATGATGAATGCCTTATCAATGTTATCATATGAATATTTGAAATTTCATATATTTTAAAAACTTCCCTATTTTTTAATAGCCGTCCCCTAAAAAATGGCCTCCCTGTCGTCCTCGTCCCTAAAACATGCCCCCCCATCCCCTGTCATCCCCGTCCTGAAAACTTGGGGTAACATAGGTCTTTCCTTCACCTGATTGTATGCAGAAATCGGCCACTCAATTCCAACAAATAGCTCTTTCAGTAAAATAAGCATAACTCTTTTGTCCAACATCAGATTCAAGTCATCCTTTTTGTCAGGAAGTTAAATGTGCCAAATGGGGAAATGCTCATCCAATCGCTGATTGACACTTGTCCATTGCTTTAGAACATAGTTGGAATATTTTCCAAGTACTCACACAAAAAAGAATGGCCAAGTTACTCGAATAGTAACTCACCGCTCACCAAAACACGGGAAAAACTCAAAAGTGTAAAAACACTGCAAAAACTTGTAACTTGGCCTTCCTTTGCAAATTGCGACTAGTATTTTCATAAAAATACCCCTTAAAACTGCAAAAACATTCCCTGAAAATGCAACTGTAGACCGAAAAACGTGTCCTAAAACGCGACGCAACCGTAGACTGAAAAATGTGCCCTAAATTATGACTAAAGACCCAAAAAGGTGCCCTGTGTATTTGAGAATGTGCCCTAACTACAAAAACATGTGACTGTTTTTTTAAGAAGCGGTTTTTTTCGGAGTCAAAATTTTGGGGTCTTCGGGTCCAAGTATGCAAAGTATTTAAACTATGCTTTACATTTTCTTTTAAAGCTCTTTTTTACTAAAACCTGGCCCACCACCCCAAAAAGATGCATGAATGAATCACTTCCTCAGGTTTGGGGTTGGGCACAGCACTCCAAGCCACCTGCACAGATTTTTTGGGGCATGATTCGCTGCCTGGACATATTGGAACATTTTACTGTCAATTTCACCCTCATCCCTGAACTCCTCTCCTGCTGCACTGAGGATTGATGAGCTAGCCTAAAGAGATCTTGGACACTCATTCATCTTGTTCTAGTTTGCCTCCAGTCAGGATAAATACTCACCGATGAGCTCCATTTGGTCCCACAGCTCAGTGTAGAAGTTGGTTGTTTCCTTAACATAAAGGAAGATGGCATCAATCTCCTCCCTGGTATCTAAAATTATCTAGTCGGTTATTGGCCTACCTCTCTTTTTGTCCACAGAAGGAAAGGCAGGATCAGAACTCATGGATGAAGAAGAAGGTGGTGTAGATACCACAATATCTGCAATTAAATCACTCAAACAGTAAAATAAGATGATGCACAACTTGCTAGCCCGTTCCTTACAGAAAATTTCTTCAATCCTTCAGTCAATCCTTGTTCCATCAACCACATGATACCCATTCCTCAAGGCATGAAACTTTTAAGTGGCAATGGTACAGATAATGATAGACCAAGCTTACTTGATGGGTTTGAGATTCCATGCAATGTCATATCCATATGAATGTACCTCTAGCGCCAAAACAACACACATAACTGTACAATGATTTATATATTTTACAAGACTAGGCACAGGTCTCAACATATCCAAGGAGATTCATCGACAATGACCTGGCACACAAGGTGACAAGTAGATGACCCCAAGATCCTCTCATACATTTTTCATAGCCAGGTGCATGGCTTGGAGGTATTAAAGTACTTCAGAGTTGAATGTCCCCTGGCTTTACAACTGCCACCCTACTGCTTGAACTTCAACATAGCTCTCCTAAATTGGCTCCAAACATGTCATTATCTGACCGTGGTGTTGAGCCAACTGAGAGACAACTCCAATTAGGTACTACAACTTGCCTCTTAGTTGCAGCTGTTGGTAGCAGGATTCTTCAACTATAGAGTGGATCTTTTTGACTTCCTCCTTTAACTCCTGAAAAAGTGCATCTTGATCCCTGGGATGAAAAAATGGATTTGTTGGTATGGACAAATCTGAAGAATTTGATGAGATTGACCAGTCAGACGCCATCTTCCTCCCACAGTTTGCTTGCCTTTGCACACACAACTTTGTACTGAAGCAAACAAAATAATTGCCCAATCCATCTTGCCCGTCATATAAACATTTCACTAGGATTATCCACTTGTCTTCCATACACTCATGACCCCTACATATTTGATTTGACATTAACCAGGAGACACATACCAAAACCACTGCAACGCAGAAGCAACCAACAAACACACAAAATACATTGTACAGTCTCTTACAGTATTTACATTTAAATAATCAGCATATACAATTTAATGTGCCTATGCAGGGAACAATAACCAAAGAATAAGGAATGAAAGAATGAAGAATAAAGAATAAGCTGTTTCATTAACCGTACAATTTCTCAAGTTTATCCCACTATGCATCGGTAAGCAAAACCCCCTTACTGATCTTCTTCACATCCACAATAGTGGCTTTCCACCCATCATCCCCTACTTATCCTACATTTTTCAACAATGCATTGGTTGTGTCACGCAGTTTAATGATCTCCTCTAAAGCATAGTGTAGTTGTTCAACTGTTGGAAAATTAGACTGCATGATGGGATCACTGTGGTGGTGGATTGTACTCCCCATCTCTGCCAACAACTGTTGTCGGTCCTTAGGTTTTCCATCGTCATTCCTGGGAGATGGTAACTTGAGGTTTATCATTTCTTGAAGAATGGTTGCTTTGTCACCAAGCAGCTTACCAACCTGTGCTAGATAAGAATCAATAAAGCACAAGCTTTCTGCATACCTCATCTAGTTCCTGAATTCTTTTCTTCTCCGGTAACTCAGAATTATCCAACCATAGTGTGTTACTGTCAACCATTGATACTTTGGCAGCTTGTGGTAACCGCAGCCTGGGGTAGCCATTTTGCTTCGATAGGGGCAATGATTTATGTGGCTGCCTCATACTCATTCTTAACTTTGGATAGACATGAGATTGCTTCCCAGATGGTCTCTGCAACGCCAATAATATAATCCAGCTTTATTTTTAGCAATTTCCTAAGGGTTTCCTTGAACTGTTCCTTGAGGGACTCTTTTCTCTGTGGCTGCATTTCTCTCATTCCTGTACCTGATCACCTGAGTTTGCAACTCACTGATTTTCTTCCACATCTCCTTATCAGATGTTTCTACAGAAGTTCCTGCAGATGAGGTCGCTTGCCAGAATGGAAGACTTTGAGGAAGTGAAAATGATGGGGTAGTGAGTGCCAAATGCTGAGAAGCTTGCAATGTTGATGACATTCTATCCAATGCTGCTCTCAAATTTAGATTTTATTGCCTTAAAAACAGATTCTATGCCTCAATTTTTTCACATCCTCAAATTTCTTGGTATTTACCACATTAAACTGTGCCAAATCTGCTACAGCCTTTTCTCAGCTCACAACTGATATATCACCCAGCCTTTATACAATTAACTGCCCCCCTGAGATCTTGTGAGGTCAGTCCACAAGTGGTTTATTATGAGCAGGTGCAATAGCCCACAATGCTAGGGCTAGATTTCCTCGGTCAAAATTTGTCCCAAAGAAGTACCTTGAGGCATCCCCTAGGTTGTTGAAAAACTGATTTGTACCTCTTTGTTGCATGATACTATCTAGGACCATTGCCTGGCCAATGTTCCAGCCTAGGAGGAGACGTCCACCTGCTTTCACAACTTCCCTTCCTTCCTCTGAAGATATATTATTTACATCAAAAGGGAAGAATTGTGGATTGCTTTAAGCAGTATCACTTTCTTCTACCATCTCAGCCCCTTTTTAGGTCCTGGGCTCCTTATTGCGCTTTGTATTCCTTGTAATTATAATCTCATGCAAATTGTCTGAATTCTTTTATTCAAACAAATTACTCATTAGCCAGGAATTATTCACAAGCCCTCATCCTTACATCATCAAATACTCTTTCGTTTGCAGGGTATAACAATCTAACTTCTTCTGGTGCAATGAATATTACCTCTAGAGGTTGTAAGGGTCCAACTACCTCTTGTTCCTCAGCTGCAGGCTCCATACTTTCTGCCATCTGTTCAGTATCAGCATGATCAATGCCCAAGGCAGTTGCAATCTATCTCCCTTGAGGGTAAGAAGCTTGGGCAATGGCTTGGGCACTAGATGCTGCAGGAGCAGTCTAGTCCACAGGATTCACAGTATTGATAAACTGGATTGAATCACTACCCTGAGGCCATGCCTTGCGCCTCTTGCACATCCTTCTTCTCATCCTCAGGAACAACTGTATACAAATGGGAACCCTTAATTAAGTTCTCCGGCTTTCCAATTGGATTTACAAAGTGAGTGAGGACCCATGGGTATTTAGGATTTAATTGCTTTATCTTCAACTCTACCCATTGAATCTTATCCAGTTGGTCCTCCATTTTCACAGCTTCTCACAAGGTCTTCAGCTTCTTTGAATTGGTGCTTGAAGGCTGCTCTTATTTGTGCTACCCACCTCTGATCAATGAAACCTTCAGAGTCATCATAGGGTTTAAATCCTTCATCAAGCACAATATAAAGTGCACCAATGATTTCCTTAGCACAGTCCAGAGATTTCTGCCCTTGAATGTGAAGTCATGGACTGAGAAGGCCGAAGATAACAGATTTGCTTTTCCTGCCTTGTGAAATTGCTCATCTGTGAGGCCATCTACCTCACAGTCTCTAAAATTGCCACCCTAGTAGGGTCATACTTTAGCAGCTTGAAAGGTGTAAATCCTGCACCAAACACTTTGATAATTGTGCAGTCATTTTTAAACCACCAGTCACCCCACTTATGGCCTTGGTTCTGGGGGACATTAAACTCAAGTGGTCTCAAGAATGTTTTTACAGTATTTGCAAGCCTGGGCTTCCTCTCCACATAAAGCTTCTCAAACATAGGCATCACAAAACTATCCTCAAAGACCACATATGAGGTATAGAGGCAACATTCATCCAAATTAACAGTCCATAGTTGCACAGTCTTTTCCACAATCTCCTGCAAGACCTGGTCTCTAAAAAGCTTCTTAATTCCCAAAGAATGTGGCCACTCATTGGCCAAGCAGAATAGGAAGATGAAGCATAAGACCAAATAGTGCCTGAATTTCTTTGGCCTTGGGGAGCTCTTATAATCCAATAGTTCAACGTGAATTTCTGCTGCCAAATACATTCCAATGTCATAAAGTTCAATCTTAAATGAGTTCTGATTACTTCAGAGTTCAAAGGAATGTCAATATGACCTCACCCACTACAGTATCATTATCAATCCCTATTACTTGGCAGATACATGAGAATGTAGTTTGGAAATATTGCTAGAATTTTGTTACATCGAGGGGCTCAACTCCACTAGCAGGAATGATACTTTCTCTAGTAGGCTACCCACATCAAGAGCTCTATGAAACTGCAAATCAGAACCCTGAAGCCCATTCCTATTAGCCCTGTACTTGGCAGCCAGCAGACAGCAGATTAAGGTTGAGAAACTGCTTTGCATCCTCACTTAATCCAAAAACTTTATTCATAGTGGCAACATCTAATTTGAATATCAATTCCCCGGCCCTATTCCTGACCTCTCTGGTCCTGACATCATACAGTTCAACTGTCCACTGCACAATTTCTAGGTTGAGAAAACAATTGGGAACAGCAACTTTACCCAAGTCCAAGTTCCATGAATTACAGAGAGGCATGAGGCTATGCCTCTTCCACCATAAGCTGTGGAACAATTCCCTACCCTCATGAGAAAAACTAGAGATCCCTTACGTCACTGTAAACATCAATTATGTTTTTCCACACACGATCATTCTATCCAATGGTTTTCTTATATTTCTTACCCACCATTGAGGAGGCAACAAATTCCTCTTGGCTCGTGAAGTGTTTAGAAACCATTGTATTTTTTTTATAGTTCAGTTTATTTACAAATATACAGTGCATACAAGCACCAAAATGAGACCAATACTTGCTCTTTGCAAGCCCTAACGTGAGACCAATACAAGCTCCTTCCAAGCAAACACACTAGAAACCTACAATGGAAGACCAGAAGTTAAAACTTAGAAATCCACCTTTAGATATCACAACCACACTAGAAGCCAACAATGGAAGACCAGGAGAACTAACTTAGAATTCCACAGTAGATGTCCCTATGGGGATTTGAACTTGCGTCTCCACAATGAGAACCCAATGCTTTAGCCAATTGAGCTCAATCCCTTGGACTCACCATTGTATTTTTGGAACTACATCTTAAGGTTTAGATTTATAAATTGAATATAACTTAAAAATGCAAGAGCTTTGAAACCCAAAACAGGAGAATAATTTCACCTGCAACCCCCAGTAAGTTCTTTCTAAAATACCTTTAAATATCACCAAAACCCAGCCCACAATTCATCACAATACACAAAACCTAAACTGAATCAAAGTTATAGCATATAGTGCTACTCACTGTGAAATTGCTTTTAGCCCACCGCAAATACACTTGAATTTTGCAGCAGGTGATCAGCTTCACAGTTAGCCAGATCTCCAATTGCAGTTAATCACACTGAACTCAAGAATTCAGTTCACAGTGTGAAGAATAATCCTGGAATTAACCCTTAAAACGTAGGTTTAGGGCCTCATTATTTCTCTATCAACTTTTCTGCACGGCCCACTAGAATATGAATTTAGACAATCGAGGCATATAGGTTAACTCTTGAATTTCTAACCAAATCAAAGAGCTAGACATTGGCATGGAAAAGATCAATGATTGTCAGTGATTCTGCTAAACTATTGGTGCAGTGCACATTCCAACAATCCTCTGGTCCCCCAATGCATTGACAATTTGACACACATGACATGCAGCATAACCTTAGCAACCCCAAGAACAGATCTACAATGAGCGAGACATCTCAAAACTACAGCAGGCCCACCTGACCAATCTCGTGATATATAGAAGCCAATCACGTGAGATATCTCAAAACCTATGGCAGACCCCATCTCCAATCTTCAAAAATGCAAAAGGCAATCACAGGCCACCACATGAGTACCTAGTCAAAAGATCAACAATACTCAAGACAATTTCAGGAGCTCAGGAGACACCTCTAAGGGTCCCATCAGCAGTCTTCAAATATGTAGAAACCAATGAGAGAATACCATGTCACTCTGCAATCATTTTCTCCTTTACTCGTGTGTCAATGCAAGCACTGCATATAGGAAGGAATCCTCCTTACATGTTGCCACGCACAATCCAAATCCCAAGTGGTTTGGGGGAAAATCTTAGCTATTAGCTAGTAATAAGTAAGTTCATAGAACATGTAAATAGAGTAGCAAACCAATTACAGGTTCAATGCACGGAAAACTTATGGCAAAAATTGTAACGCCCACAGGCACACATGCCCCATCTTGCTGTTTGATTCTGATTTTGATACTGATACTATATTTACAAATGATGTTTTGTATTGCCATCAAGATGTCCAACTATATACTGTGGATGCATATGTTGTGATTTTGTATGTTTAACTCTTGCAGTGTTTTAGCTTTACTGTTTTCTCTTTATATGTGATTATGATTATGTTATCCAATTCACCATCATAGATTATTTATTTCACGTGTTGATATCTGGAGCACACTAGTTGTAGATGATTTAGTTAGATGTAGTTATCGATATCATTCTATGGTTTATATCATGTTGGATGTTTATGTTGTGCTTCGGCTATCCTTGTGTTGTGCAAATATGCCTGATGTTTTAGTTGAGTGTGCAAGTGTAAAATGCTACCCCAAATTTTTTTTCAAAATTACATACAATGATATCAATGTTAGGATCAATTGCATAACCGACAAAATGCCTCACACTTTCTGATCACCCAGATCCTAGAATGGGCAAAGTGAGAGCATACAGTGATTGGCTACAATGAATAACTATGCAAATCTACGAACTATGATTCATCCGCTGCGGTGGGCATCCACATAATGTGGGGATTCACCACTATCAGTGGGTAGAGAACCAAAAGAGAAAATTACAAAGTTGTCCACTTATTCAGTGGGAATACTCCACTTTCTAGTGGGTAAGAAAATAAAAGAAAGATTCATTCTCCTCACTGGCGGTAAACCATCCAAGGGTACTTATTGTTTTGCTTAAACAAAACAATTACAATGCTCATAGTGCAACAATAATCAGAAAGATAGGATGAGGGTTTGATCATGGCAACACAACTTTTGAGACAACATGACACTTTACCCTGCATTCCAATGGCAACATTAAATTCTTCAATGGCTGTTCAAACTGGAAAGTCTGATATCTGCTGGCTGCACACTACACATCAAAATTTCAGAGCTTCCTCTAACTGTACGACGGCCATAGAGGAGATATCAATACATAGAAACACATATTCATTTGATACCACTCAAAACTGCCTTAAATCGGACCACCATACCATCTACATTAATTCTGAGCACAAAGGGAATGACACACAGTTATAACTCTGCATTCAATACTTCCTTGCTTCAGCACAGGGCCGTATGGCCAGGCAGGTATGGCATGATCAAAACAGCCTCAAATCTGCACCAAAAATTCTCAAATAACTCTTGAAAGAGGCTTCTATAACCAACAAATGCATCCCATATGATTTTGCTTTAAATATCAATCACTATTATTTTATATATCAAATCGTGCCATACAGCAGGTACAGCTCCTTCAGGGTACAGCTGAGCATAAACACACCAAAAATAATATAAAATCTGCAAACTACTCACACCAAAATGCATATAAACTCATCACCAAATAAGAACTACGAAATGCATACAAAAACTTCTCAAAATCCTTAAATCCAAACAAATCAAAATACATCAACTCCATGAAAGCTTGGTGGCAAACTCTGTGTGAGCTTGCTCCAATCTCTGTCTTTAGCACAATGGTGATTCCTGCATTGAAATCACACTCAACCTCAAGAGGGTTTTCGTCCTCAAGAGCATTCTACAAGAGGGTTTTCGTCCTCAAGAGAATATGGAAGAACACTCAGTTCAATCCGGCAGAATAACAATACAAATCCAAAGCATGTTCAAACAATGAGCCCATCTTCTCCTTTTATAACTTTTTGAGGGAAATAAAATATTATTTCTTTTATCCCTTCAGATTTCTCCTCAAACAATATAAAAATAACTCATTATGTGTGCACAACTTAAAATCACCATTTTAATTAAAAGCTCCTTTTAGCTCCAAAGACCCCTTTTATCAAAATAAAGGAAATATTTGCTTCGCAAGGTCCCAAAAAGATATATCCATAATTTAAAGTTTTTTATCCCCTTTCCAACGAGCTATAAGTGTTAAATGAACATTTCCCAACCTTTTTTAACTTAAGTGCAATTATTAATTGTTTAGTTCATTAAATCAACCGATTTTACGGAAAATCCCAAATATCATCAAACTGCAAAATTAAGCATACCAACATACTCCATGATGATTGGGAAAATGAATGATGCCTTCCGGGTGACTTTCTAAAAATAGATGGCTCCTCCAAGAATCTTGGAGAGCAATCTGTGAACCTGATCAAACATCAGAAAACATCACTGTGATTCTGAACACCATCTGATCTCAATGCCATAACCAACTGCTCTATAAAATTGATATGTGGCCACTCCAAGAACATTGGAGTTCTCCCAACAAAGCTGGATAGCCACTAAGAGACTAAGAACAAGTCAAAATGCTCACAATAATCAATGAGCCAAAAATGGAACATTACAGCAAGCACAAGTTTCCCCAATAGTGGTTAATCTAGAGATGATTCACTTGGGTAAATATGTTATGTTTGAACTCCTCATCTCACGTGATTCAAGTTGCAAGATGAGTCCTTGTGTAACCCCATGAAACCATGATCCAAATTGTGTTGATTCTGGATCCATGTGTCATGATTAAACCATGAAGTATGTGGTTTCTTTGCATATGTTTATTTAGCTCTTGTTGCACTTGCATTTAATTGCTTTTTCAAATGCTTGTTAAGAGTGTTTGCGGAATATCCATTATGCTTGAGTCAAAAGAGTTTATTAAATATGCCTTAGTGAAAAGGTCTTATGCATTTCTAATTGAAGATGAAAAAGGAAATTTAAATAAGGTCAAAAGGAATTATTTGAAATAAAATGCAATAATCAATTGAAATGAAATTATTTAAATAGTCATGTTAAAAAGGGTTATATAGTTTTTTTAAAACGGCATTAACTTAGAAAAGAAATGACTATTTGAAATAAAAATATCTCTTCCTTTGTTAAATATCTAAGTCAAGTTGTAAAATATCTTTTTAGTAAAAATAGCTTGTAGCAATGTGAAATGGGAAAAAACAAGTCTTTTGGAAAGGGATTTTTGAACAAAAGGGAAGGGAGTGCCTTCATAAAAAATCACTTGTTAATTTGCATGAAAAGAAAAACTCTTTCTTCTTCCCTCTTTGGTGAAAGCTCTTGATTTTCCAAAGATGAATTGGAGTTCATGATTGCTTTAAGATTGGGTTTAACTTTAAGTGTTGGAAAAGGATTGCAAAGTGTTGTAGGCATTGCTTCTTGAAGGGACAAACTCCATTTGTTGTGAGTGCAATATTGAAGGTATTTCTCTTTTTAGATTATGCAATTGTTTAATTTGGTTTCCATGTTTTGGCAATGCCCACATTAGGTGGTTGCATATGGCTTCCTTGGAATAGAATTCGTTTTGAATTATGCCAACACTAGGTGTCGAGCAAATCCAGTGTGTAGGGTTTAATTTTTGAAAATTCCATTTTATGCTAGAACTATGGCGAAATTTTCTTAAAATTGGAATGTAATGTGAAAAGTGTATTCTCCATGTGTTTGTGTTCAAAAGGATATCCTTCAAATTTTGAATTTTGGGTTTTTAATTTTTAAGGATTTTTGAAGTTCACCAATGGTGATTTCGGGATTTTGCATGTCTCTTGACTAATCTAAAAATGGCAAATTTAGAAATTTGACCATGTTGAATCTTTCATTTTGTGGGACAAGAAGTCTCCTCTTGGAAATAAGTTGGTTTATCTTTTGGATAGGAGTGTCATGGTTTTTGACCTCAGTTTTCGTGCCTTAGTCATTTGATCATTTTGGGTCTTTTGGCTAGAAGGAATGAGAACTAGGTTAGAAATGGAGTGGAGTCTCACCCCCCATCCGGTTGAAATGAAACCAAGGGATGAGGCCAATGAGAGCATTAAAACTTAAATGATATAATTGAATGGGATTTAAACATATATAAACATAATGAAGGTTTAATCCTCCTCTAGTACCAAACATCCTATTGTGGGTTCATGGAGTGATTGTGAAGGACATTATCACAATCCGTAGTGGTTGTTGAATGTCGTTGGGGATCTCCTATTATAGATGGGAGCGCAATCCTCAACATTTGCCTTGTCATAGTACCAAGCACTAACACTCCACTATCCTAAGCCTAGAAGTCTCTTCCTTCTTGTTTCATCAAATCATTGGTATCCAATTGATGTTATTGATATCCATGCGTATGCATTGATTAGTGTTGGTAGGACCCTCATGCGTACCTTGCTTGATGTGTTATGTATGTTTATGCATTGATTGGTGTTGGTAGAACCCTCATGTGTACCTTGCTTAATGAGTTATGTATGAGTTATAATTGATTGGTGTCTTTGTTCAATCTCCTTGTTTTGTGTGAACTGTTAGGAATAGCATGCAGAAGATATCAATTAAATGCAGATAAAGATTAAACAGAGGAATGAAAATACATAGAAATAAAACAGCGCGAGACAATTTTAACGTGGTTCACCCAAACTTGGGCTACATCCACCAACAATCCAGCAAAAATAGAACCGATTACAACCAGCAATCTCTTGCAACTCAATACCGCTGCAATATGCTACAATACAATATCAACGGAAACCCTAACCCTTTTGCCTTTTCACCTTCTCCAACCGTTTTTATCAAGACTTATGTCGGTTACAAAAAATAGGGTTTTATATGTCGGCCAATAGAAAAATAATTGTCTACACCTTTATATACTTTGGAGGGAAACTGCGCCAACAAAAGTGGGGAAAATTTAACCTCCAAGTCTGATTGGGCTCCATATAACAACATGAACGCTACTGAATTACCCAGTCGTTGGCCTCCTAGCATAGAGGGGTGGGCCTTAGGGTCCCCACATGGTTGGGTAGTGTTGACCACCATTGGAGCCAAAAGGATTCTTGGAGATGCTCATTGGACGGCGTGTTGATTTCTTGTGACACCTTGTTACTTGTATCTTCTATTTCTTTAGTTTTGTGGAAACCTTGTAAAGACGAATCTTGTGATCCTTAAATGTAATAATTAATTGTATATTGTTGAACTCTACTGATTGCATTTGACCATCCATGTTTGGGATGGGAACTATTGTATTGTATTATGTTCATGTCATTATTTGAGTTGATTTTGCATTCCATCTTATGAAGGATTTAGTATGATTTAATAAGTCCTAGAATTAGGATGTGGAGGCATAGTTGTTTTAGAAGTTGAAATGAAACTTGTGGCTATGTTATTCTTATTGTCTTGATGCTATGAGTAGATAGAATCAATGATACTGTGTTGTGCATTCGACCTATGGATTAGAGGTTCGAAGTGCTATTATATGCTTTTGTCGCATTTGAGTTATGATTTCAATGCTCATGAAAGGTAACATGATTTTGGTTAAAAATAAATGTGTGGACTTCACAAATGTTAAATGAGGCTAATTGAACCTTAGGGCTATTGGAAATGATTGGTTCAAACCATTTTTAAACAGCCTGTAATTCGAGAAATTTACACCTTGTTTTGTGTAGGTTGCTTGAGGCTTGCTTAGGCCTAGCACTTCACTTGTTTTGAGTCTTGTGACCTTCTTTCTTGTCTTATGAGGTTGTTCCTTAGTGTTGAGTGTTATTTATGTTAGTAGGCTTGTGGAGGATCCCTCGAATTGCCTTAGTGTCAAACTTGGAGCCTTCAAGAACCTAGTGGTGCATTTCTAGGCCTATACATTGTCTAGAATCACCCATTTCTCAAAGGGGCAATTTGCACTGGCAACAGGGGCAATCCTAGGATAGCTTGGGGATTTTGCACTGGCAATAGGGGCATTTTGACCCAAAAGAGTCAATTTGCACTAGTAACAATGGCAATTCTTAGACAATGAGCACTTCCGAAACTTTTTTGGAAAAGTTTTCTAAATATAAGTTGCTCCCTAGTGTCTAACTTATACACCTATCATCTTGGTTTGGAGATGTTTGAGGTTTCTTGTAAGTTATTCAATCTTTTGTGTTGAAGGTTGTACCTTTTGTGCAAAAATGATTAGTCGATTGCTTGACTGACGAGGCCTTGGATCTCTCGCTTGTCCTACCCCTGAGTGGGTAATCCTTATGGTTGGATGTTTCCACTCTGTTGTGGATGCTTGGATATGTCTTGATCGGTTTGAGAGATGAGACAATGTGCCACTCTCATTCTAATGCTTCAATTCATGAGAGAATGAGATCACAATCTAGTGCCGATCACTGTCACTAAAGGCAATTTTATTGTTTCATATGGTCATCCTAGTGAGGTTGTCATACGACCAGGTTAAGACTTTTGATGGTGTCATCATGCTTGATTCATTGGCGTATCACATTTCGAGTGTCATTGCATTGTGTCATGACATCTCTAGTGTGTAGGTGTGCATTGTGGCACATTGGTGTCACATTTGTATCACAAAAAACTTGTACATCTATTCTTTGACCATTAATGTCTTGGGCGAAAGCTTGGGGCATTACAAAAATATGCCACTGCTATTCAAAATGAACAGGAAAGATATTTATAGAGTTAAGATTTGAATCTGATAATTCCTCTCTACCCATAAATGATGTACAATGCAATTATTTATACATGAACTACAACTAGGCTATCAACATATGTGGATAGGACATCGCCAAGTGTCAAAATTGTATGGTGTCATTGAATGTGGCACAGATGCTACCTAGTATCATGTGTGTGTGGTGCCAAATGCCAAAATCATATGGTGTCATTTCTTGTGGTGTAGAGTCCCCCAAGTATTGCATGTGTAGGGTGGCATTTCCTATGGCATAGATGACCCCATGTGTCGCACATGTATGATTTGACTAGGCAAAAGCATGTGTGGTGCACGTGTGGTGTCACACTATGCGCACAACCAATGTTGCATGGTCGCACAAGAGCACTATGTGCAAAGTTGCACAAGAAGTGTTACATAGTGGAAGGCCAACAAAGTTGCAAGGTGATGTATGAGCAATGTTGCTAAATGTCACACGAGCACTATGCATGGAGAGGTTGCACAATGACAAATGCACTAATGAAATTGACGCACAAGATTGCACTAGGATCATTCACCCTTTCTTGAGAAGCAACCCTCCCTATTAAATTGTGTTGGTAGTGAGCTAAGGAAATTGTGTGCACAATTGCTAAAGATTATACCACTTAGCCTAATATGCATACTACTTGGTTTTGACTACCTAAAACAATTGAAGGGCATCATGTCAAGTACAAGTGGTTATGGTGTCAATGAGTTCATCCCTCATAGTTGGATGCAAATGCACAGGGTCCAATTATGAAGGGCGTTGTACTATTGTTGGCTCCAAAAGAGGAGGAAAATATAGATTAAGGAGTTCCACGTTGAATACCAAAAGCAAGCAAAAATATTGTGGGAGGCTTCATCTTCTAGTGTGGACCCTTGAAGCATTCCTTTTGAAGATGCAACCAGATTATCACCAACTTGAAATGAATGAGGTGTGTGGTGCACGTCATAGCACTGTTTGCATTTCTATTGTTGACACAAGAAAATCTACTAAACCTGTTGGTGCACAAGTTGAATGTGTTGTGGAAACTTCTATGCCTTATCCGCTACTCATTCTTGTGTGCATGGTTCCGATATAGATGGGGTGTGTGACCCAAGACATGTCTAGAAAGGACTATGCCCCATAGAACTATATAGATCTTTGTTGTAGGCATGCTCGATGTAAAAGAGATTGATATCCCATGTGTGTGAGTACACATTGTTGTAGATGCAGAAGTGTGTAGATGACCACCTTTGATTGGTCATCAATCTACAGATGGAAGGTTGTAGACTGATCTAGTTGTGTATCTAACACTACCCACAAAGTTTGGAAAAATGTTTAACAAACCACGGATCACAATTAGACACAATGGATGTTGGCAAGCCAAAATGGACACAAACATGAGCAATGATAAGGTGTGCAATATCTGGCATGGTGAGGCTTTCCTTACATGTTATCATGATGGCCATCTTTGAGAATCTATCTACCACAACAAACACAGAATCATGTTGATGCTTTGTTGTAGGTAGTTTGCTCAAGAAATCCATGCTAATGGATTTTCAAGGCCACATTGGTACTGAAAGAGAAGAGTAGAGCCCAAGTTTCTTGTTTGTTGGCTTGGCAATGCTACAGGGAATGCAATACTTGATATGGCACTCATTGTCTGTGTTTATAGCAGCACAAGTGGCAGAATTATTCTTTAGAGAAGTTTTCAAATTGCACGGGCTGCCCACGAACATAGTGAGTGATAGGGACAGCAAGTTCCTAAGTTTTTTCTGGCAGGAACTATTCAGATTGAGTGGAACTAAACTCACTCCCAACACCAGCTACCATCCGCAAATAGATGGGCAATCTAAAATAGTCAACAAATGGTTGGAGGGATATCTCAGAAATTATGTTTCTGGACAGCAGAAAGCTTGGGTAAGGTGGTTACATTTGGGTGAATATTGTTACAATTCCTCTTACCATATGTCTATTAGGATGTCTCCATTCGTGGTTTTATATGGTTATGAGCCTCCTAGCTTCGTTGACTTGTTGTTTGGTGACAATAGGGTACCCAGAGTTAAGGATTTTTTGCAGAAAAGCCAAGACCTAATGAAATCTTGAAGGACAACCTTAAGCATGCTCAAAACTAGCAAAAGCTTTATGCAGATAAGCATCGAATAGAGCATGTTTTTGATGTAGGAGACATGGTTTACGTGAGGTTGCAGCCCTACAAACAATCTACTCTCAAAAAGAGTGGAGCTGAAAAGTTAAAGCCACATTTCTTTGGTCCATTCAAGATAATCAAGAAGATTGGTGAAGTGGCATATGAATTAGAGCTACCTAAAAGTAGCAAAGTGCATAATGGCTTCCATGTCTTGCGTCTCAAAAAGGCACTTGGACATAATGTTATTCCCTCCTTGGTGTTGCCTCCATTAGATGAAGGAAGACTTGAGCTGATTCCAAAAGCTATTATTGATCATATAGAGCACTCTTTGAGGAGAAAGACCATCAAAGAATATTTAGTTAAGTGGAAGAACCTACCTATGGAAAATGCGACTTGGGAAAGTGAGCACATTCTACAACATCATGTTTTGCAATTGTTTGGGGACAAACAATTATGGGGAGGGAGGACTGTAATGTCCCCTTCTCAAGCCTAACCAGTTGTGGGTCCAATAGCCTATTTCCTTGAGTTCCAATAGACTATGTGATATGGTAAGGGACTCCTTGATTGTGGTGATCACTAGTTCATTTATTTTTTATTTTTGTTGATGGCATTGAGTTCAGTTGATGTTCAGGATTGCAGTGCAACTTTCAAAAGGTTTTTCAACTTCTCGGATTGCTCTCCAAACTTCTTGGAGAAGCCGTCTATTTTTAGAAAGTCACCCGGATGACATCGTTTCTCATCCCAAACTTCCTAGAGCACGTTGGTATGGTTTATTTTGCAGTTTGCTTATGTTTGGGATTTTCCGTAAAGTTGGGTGTATTAATGAGCTATTTAATTAGTATTTGCACTTTGGTCTTCAAAGGATGGAAATAATTAAGTGTCTAAGTGCAATAGCTCATTTGAAAGGGTAAAGGATGTATTAGTTGTTTAGGCACTTAAAAGTGAGCACTCAAGCTTGGGAAAAGAGAATTATTTAAGTTGGGGGAAAAGGTAATTATTTCCAAGAAATAATTATGTTCTTGTGTAACTTACGAAGTGTATTTATAAGGAGGATGAGAGCTCATTGTTTGATTTATGCTATTGATTTGATACCATTATGTCGCTGGATTGAACCTGTGTGTTCTTCCTTCCCTTCTTGAGGACATCAACCCTCTAGAAGAAGATCAGTTTCGGTGGTGAGAGATCCACCCTGGCTGGTTCAAGGTGATTTCTTTCAAGAATCACACAGAGTTGAATGGATTTTGATGTTTTCTGAAAATTTTGGATTGGAGATTGATGCTATTATTTTTGTTAAGATTTTTGAAGTGATTTAGAATGAGATTGATGGAATTTCTCGAAGTTTTTGATGAGTATAATGCAGGTCGTACTTCCTACAGGCCGTACAGTTGCAGCCATGGCGTGGGTTTTATCTTGTGATATATTGTTGGTTTGTCAACTACAAGTTGGTGGTAAATTTCTATTCACCTAGCTGCCTAGGTTTTTGATGATATATCTAAGTTGTGCTGCTGTTTGGAGCCCTTCTTGGCAGGCCGTACATCCCAAGCTGATCATACAGGCATGAAATGGGCGTTGTGAGTTTGGGAAGGGAATCGCCCTTGTTTATTGATGCATTTTTGCTTGGAATGGAGGCGTGTAGGGGTGCATTGAATGTCTATGCTGATTGATGATGTTTTTCTATGAGTTTGGGACTGCCGATAGAGATTCATCCATGCTGAAAATAACATATCAGACTTGCTACAGCAGTTTGACAACGATTTGAGTCTCATATCAGACCTCTTTGTCATGTCCCTATATTAGTAATTTATAACTAAATCCAATATGTATTATTCATTCAAATTAAAGATATGAATAATATTATAAATGGAATATATTTAATATATTTAAATAATATTTAGTTAAAACAATTAACAAGATATATTATTATTATACTTATAAATAACACATAAATAATATAATATAAATCATATATCATTTATTATGATATAAATGATATAATATAAATAATATAAAATAAACAACATATCATTTATTATAATGATATAATATAAATACAAATAATATAAATAAACATCTTTTAACCTATCCTCTTATTATAAGGGAGTTTGTATGGCTAGAACTAGTTTTACCACAAAAGGGAATTAATATAAAGTAATAAAAATTATAAGAGGGTAACCAAGCATAATAAGAGACGTGCCTCTTCGAACATATCCCTTGAAAGGGAAATAAATAAAGGTTGTGAGATAGAAAGAAAACATCATGGGAAGAAAATATAAAAGGAAAGACAACGTAAATTAATATATAGATATATGTACATCAGCAGCAAATGGGAGGAATGATTCTAGCAAAAATAAATAAATATAATATATATAGTAGATAAAGGATGTGATGCCTGATAGAGATCGGTACGATTAAACATCATTAAAAATTATATTCATGATAAAACTATAATAATAATGATACCATAATAACAATAATAAATAATATTATAATATATATATAATAGTAATATTATAATGATAATGAATAAGTAATATATTATATAGTTATGTTAATAATAAAATAACAATAGAATTCAAGTGCTGGCAAGCAATCAAATATATATATATAAAATACTATTAATAACATATGTAATAATATAATATTATAACAAATACTATAATATATAAATATTAAAGAATAGGCATGAGGCCGACTCAAAAAGAGTCACAACAGACAAAAAGGGGCATTATAATAATAAAGGCAAATTGTATGTTTTGAAAATGTGTGTGGAAACTGCATGTATTGCATTTTATGAATTCAACTAGGAGAGGGAATGCATAGACCTTAGTAGATTGCCTATAAACCCCATCTAGGTTCCGTCCCCATAGGCCCGAGATCAGGAATGGGCGTTATGCCCCGTAGGCCTGAGTCAAGGGTTTGGATCATGGAGGGATGGGGGTCCCACATTGGATTATGTCCCATAGGCCCGAGACGAGGGAATGGGCGATATGCCCTGTAGGCCTGAGTCAAGGGATTGGGCAATAGGACTGTGGTAGGCCTTAGGCTACTAAGGGCTTATGTGTTTACTTCCCCCGGCATAATGGATATTTTTCTTTTACCTATGTGTTTCAAATTGCAAGTGTGTTTATGTTGAACTGATGAATACTAGATGTTAAAACTAACATATAGCAATATGGACTTGAATATGCATGATGCTGCAGGTACTAATTCAAAAGAACGTGTGATCTATTCAACCCAAGGTTACCCCATTAAAAGAGAAGAAACCCTAAACCTAATTCACAAGCCAATTCTAGGGCAAGTCGGGTAAAGGGATATTACACTCTTTGATTCAGTAATTTGATTCTTATTATGGTATATATTATTACGCTTCAGTTTGGACAGTTCATAGATGCTCACGTTCATGATTTTGGTGTTTTCCAGTGCTAACCTATTGCAGCAGTCTTATCAAGATGAAAATCAGGGTTACTGAATGTTTTTTCAGCCTATACCTTTCATTGTGATCATTTAATTTTTTGCAATATTTTATTGTAACCCCTAGATGGTATGACCGCCAGTGTGGACTGTGAGATTTATGTTTTAATTACTTAATCCACTGAATAAGTGGATCAATTGTTTGGCTTCCCGCTGAATAAGCGGAAGTGCCTTGTTTCTTCAGTTCATTTCCCCACTGAATAAGTGGTGTATTCCCACTGAATAAGTGGATGCCCGTTGAATAAGCAGAAGTTGTATTTGATTTTGCAATGCATTATATTTGTTTAATCTGAAGCACTTGTATGCTCTCACCTCACCCGTTTTGGGAACTTGGTGATCAAAAGGTGTGGAGTCGTCCATGTTCGATCTCATTTGCTAACACTGTTTGTTAGTTTTGGAAAATCTGAAAAAAATTTGGGGTAGAACATTACAGAATATGAAAGTGATTATTAGCTCATATTAATCTTGAGCATGAACCGTAAGTCACGTATAGGCAATGTAAATGTTGTAAGCAGTCTAAGTCAGGGATACATTGAAGAAGTGTTAAGAGGTGGATAAGAATTTGTGTTTCTTTTGTTTGTTGACTAAAACCCTTGGATTGAGATCATAATCAGATCTGTTTTAGTTACTTTTCTGCTAGATATTGCAGTTGGTACTTCTTTAGTGAATATGCTTTATAACTGCTATATATATCCTTATCCTTTGGTTCATAAAGACTGTGCTTGAAACTTGGGAGAGGAGGGGGTGGTTAGAAGATGATCCCCATTGTAGCATACCGGATATATCTCTGCAGCCTGGCCCATGTTGCAAAAAGGATTCTCTTTACCCCCTTCTACAACTACCTCGGCTAGGTACAAAGCAGATGTCTCTTTTAGATCTGGATTGCACTAGCATCTGCCTTATGTTCACTTGAATTAATATTATATTACTTGGAGATGGTTGTGTAGGTAATGTACATGAAGGGATTGAAATATGTGGAGTGTATCCATGGTCTTTGTAGCTCTAATTTGAGTTGAGTATGCAAGAGTTTATGACTACATTTGCCATAATGTTTGGCCAAAGCACATGATTGTATGTTATTCATGTTCCTTGTTAATTAAGAAATACAAACTGCTGCTAAATGTGAAGAAATTTGAGTTTGCACAACAATCACTAATCTTTTTGGAGCATGTGGTCAGAAATGAAGTCGAAGTTATTTGGCAAGAGTAGAAGTTATTTTGAAATGGACCAAGCCTTTCAATGTGACAGAGAAAAGGAGCTCCATAGGTACAGTTCAGCATTTGAGAATGTTCATCAAATCTTTGTCTGCCATAGTAGTACCTTTGCATTCCATAACTGCAGGCGGTATGTCTTTTAGTTGGGATTCAAAATTGCAAAATGCATTTGTTGAATTAAAGCAAAAGACTAGCAAAACACCAGTTCTAGCAAAGCAACAAAAGAAAAATATCTAGCTTCAAGTAAAACAGTAAAATTCTATTAACAGTTCTTAAAAGGAAGGCATGCAAACAGATTATAGAAATCATTTAATAGAACAAGGATTCCTATATGTAAAGTTTAAGGTCCTTGTATATAATGTGAATAGGCCATTACATAATTTTTTTCTAGATTTAACTGTACACATAAATATGTATATACATACATACATATATCTAAAAAAAGTGAGAGAGAGAGAGAGAGAGAGAGAGAGAGAGAGAGCACCTTAAGTACCTTTTTATTATTTATTACTTCTGAATAATTAAAATGAGAAAGCATGCATGAGAGCACTTCCAAGGCATAAGTTTCCAAATAATTCAGACCCTGGAAAAGAGATGCTAACAAAGACCTAAAACAAGAAATAAAGAGCCAAATCTCTTTCAACACTCTACTACAGCTAAATCTACAAGCAAAATTATTTGTAGAGTGTACCATTTGTGAAACCAGACAACAAAGACAAGAAAAAACATAAACCGAAGATTTACTTTGTGGTTGAGTATTTAAAAGTCATTTTCTCTATGGGAAGCTATCTGTATTTAAAATAAAAACAATACAAGAACACTATTTCAAGTAAAGAGGGAAGCAAACAAGTAACATCACATACATAAGTGGAACCAAAAAATTAGATACAACTAATTAAAAGAACGGAATTATAATTACCATTACACGTCTAGACCAAGTGTTATCTATAGTGCAGCCTGTATTACATCTTGAGATAAACGGCAACTGAATTCAACAGTCAGAACAATAAAATACACAACACAAACATGATATTGCATTTTAAGATTAAACATTTCAGAACAATAAAAAATTGTAGGAATATAACATTTAAGCACCAGAAGGGTTATAATAGCTTAGTACCTAGATCTAACAAACTGCTTATTTTTCTTGTGAAAGGCGTTTGACAAATCAGATCTTTCACTGCAAAAAAGACCTATAAGAAAGATATCTGTTAATCAACATGTGTTTCCAAAATAACTATGAAATACAATCACTGTATCATAAAATGTTTCTATCTAGAACCATCGCCCTGGCAGATAATTTGGAATATATTTTTATGTCTTAGGTACATACTAGACCAAAAGTAGAAAAAAAAAGACTAGACATTTGCCAAAAATAAAGATCAATCATTTAGTAAAGATGAGTATATAATAGATGGCAATAACATCTGGGACTAGACTTTGATATGAAAAGAAGAATGCTGATTGTTTTATAATATAATTATAAGTGTGATGAAATCTACAAGTTACAAAGCCTTCACCGGTGCATTAAAACCCCACATTTTTAGTCAGAAGATCTTCCCAAAGACAAACCTTACATTGGCCAAAGTTAGAATACACGAAGGAAAATTGCCCACAGTGGGGATTCACATAAGACAATGAATATCTTAATCCATTCTTAAAGGTCATAATTTTTTCATTTAAACACCCACCATATGCGTGTTCTTGCAATTAAATCTTTATAGCTGAATGTGCCTTTATTTCTCATTCAATGAAACATAAGCAATTATTCAAGTGTGGCTTCAAAGACTTTCTTGTTTAAGTTTGTTTTGTTTAGAAAGAAACTCCACTTGGCATTTCTCAAAGAATAAAATGAATTTTCAAATCAAACGAGCTATATGTCCATATAATATTAGGACAACTGAAATTTAAAAACTCCATTCTGATATGCATGAAATCTCTTCTGTGAAACCCAACAGCATCTACTGGGAAGAAGGGATTTATCTTCTTGAAGCCTCTCACTTCATAAGGATATAATCGTAATGTCTCAGGGCAAAAGTCATGTGGCTCATTCTCTGAGCATAATAGACCTACATCCACACATCACTGATACCAAACTTGCTCGCAATTCATAAACAACCTTGAAATTCTCGAAAACGGGTTGGTGAAGTTGGGTTTAAAGGAAGGATATTTTGTAGCCATTGCCACAGTCAGGAGTACTTCCCCCAAAAAATTGCATTGTTGCAGTAAATTTACTTTAAGCAAATGACAGGTGCACAGAGGCCACCTTGAACTACAGCTGGAGCTTTGAAGAAGCATTTTCCGGCAGCTGGACAGCTTCCACCTTGCATGGTCGAAGGAATTCTTGAACATAATTCCCCGATCTTCAATGTCATCCTTGGAGCACAAGTAGACCTAAACACCCAATTGATTAGTGCAGAGTCTATTGGACTATATGCAAGAGGGTTCAAAAGGCTGCTTTTACACTGGACACCATATTCAATTGCCCTGATTTGATTCACATCAGCCATAATAGAGAATCCAAAGGGAGTAGCTGTTAACCACAGTATATTAATTGTTCAATTGCAGGCAAAGGTTGCCTTTATAATTTTATAGGCTACAACCACAATGATGATATCTCTACACTTCTCCACCATGCTATATCAGTGATATCTTGCCAATGGAGTATGCCAAATTTTAATACTCATTTTCGAAATAGCCTCTGCTGTATTTGCAATACAAAAACACCCTGTATAAGCAATTATCACTGTGCCAATTATGCTTGCTGATATTATTACATACTAAATCAATTCTAGAAGCAAGAAAGAAGAATCAGATATATGATTTTCAGCAAGAAAGACACCTAATGGAGCCAGAAGCCTGTCACAGCTGTTTCTCAAGAATGGCAATGAAGTTTCTTTGAGAGCTCAAGTCTTCTTGGCCAATGATTATTAGGTCATGTAATTTCACTCTACAACAGTCAACCATTTCCACATGACGCTTTAGAAGCACCTCTGTTTGGTGTTTATGAAGGTATAACAGAGACTTGGTCCTCAATTAATTTTATCCTTACCCATGATCTAACCATTAGAGAAGGCATTTCTAGCATCAAATGGAATTTTTCCATGAAATCACCCATTGGGAATATTTTTGAAAATCAGTGAAGAGTTGCAAGTTGGGATACAGATTCAACCGAGGAGCAAAAGTTTAAAAGGAGACAAAACTAATTAGTTTGGGGAATATACTAACAAGGGGCCCCCTTGTGATGCAAAAGTAAAGAAGCTACAATAACATTGTTGAAAAAAGGTAGAAGGTTAAATAACGATGATGTAGGTTAAATTGATATAGTGGCCAGATTATGGCTTCCTCCCCATTCTAAGAACATCATTAAAAGTGTTGGAGAAGATGCCTATCCCACCAAGATGGAGGTGGTCCTATTAAAGCATCTACGGAATTTTGCTGCCGTGGGTGTTGGAATCCCAGCTTCCAGGTTATATGAAAATGTTGCTGGGAGTGTCCAGTTACATGATAATTAGTACTAGGAATATTAACCTGGCAAAGAAAAATCATGTAGATGAAAACTGTTGATGTTTAAAAATAGCCTAACTGTGATTTCTTCTAAATGTGGCCCACAGTTAGTTCAACAGGCTGTGAATCTTCAGAATAAAAGATTTATATTAAGCAACCTCTGAATTTAGGCAGGCTCCCCTATGTTGATGGTTTTAAAGTCTATAAGAGGAAAAGAGACGAGAGAACGCTGAAAGGAAAATAGGCATACTGGATGCCAGGATAGATTTGACCTTAAATTTTTTACTCATAACCGAACGTGTTGCAATCAAGATCTATGACATCAACAAGCACATTCTCAGATTAAAACAAAGTTAAGAAAGCAATACTGCAATAGAATGCCGAGTGATACGTGATGTCCCGATATTAAGGCATTCTTTAAATTAAATATTTAAATGTCATAATAAAAGACGGTGAAGTTGCATAAGTATTAATATTTAAATAAACATATATTATCAATTATTCAATAAATAATAATATTAAGTAATATTATTATATAAATATTTTTATTAAGATATAATATATATTTATAGATATATTATTATATTATTATATAAAATAAATATAGACAATAAATAATACTATAAATATATATTTTAAATGTTATTATGATGAATATAATTATAAATTGGAAAGCATCAAATATAATATAATATGTAACTAATAGAAAGGCAAATCGAGGAGCAGCGAGTATATATAAGGGAATTAGAACATATTAATTCACATGAATTACAAAAGCAGTGGTTATAAGGCAGGGGACAGATGAACTTAAGCACAGCAATTCACATAATATAATTCGTTGACCCTACCTTCAATAAAAGGTAGCAATTCATATGTTGAAGGAAATTTCCTAAGGTAAGGATTAAACAAGGCTGGGCAGCGCTCAGTAAAAGCTGCAGGTAGCAATCATCATATATAGGCCTTGCAAACTAAATCAAAGAGAATAATTAAATGAAAGGGTACCAATTAATGTAAAGATTGAAATTAGTTTAATATTAAACAAAGGTAATAAATAATAGCATTACTAACAAAGGAACATGTCCCTTTCGAAAAGTTCTCTCTTCAAAGGGATACCTCTCTTCATAGGGAGCTTAAGGTATAAGTAGATTGGTGTGAGGGAGAGGGACATGGAAGAAAAAAATGGGAAATCAAAAGGAAAAAGAATAACACATCCTCTGAGTTTAATATATATAGGAATAATATATATATTTTTCTGAGTTAGAGTATATTTATATATTCTAAAAATAGAAGACATTTCTGATTATGATTAAGCATAAAAGAGAAGAAGGATATCAACTCTGAGCTCAGGTTTGCCATAAGGACAAGTCAGTGATAAGGAAAAGTCAAATATTAAAAGGACAGCAACAGAGAGTTTAGTCAGGAAATTACAGTCAGCATTACAGTCAATAGTCAACAAACGGAAATATAGAATAAAGTACATTAGCATTAATAATAGTTGTTGGCATAAGAAATCAATCACAGAATCAGCAAGAATACCATCAAAGAAGGCAGATGTAATAGGGGGAAGAGAACTTCATACAGCAGCAAAGAGAAAAGAATATATGTTTGAGTTAAAAGAACAGATCAGTGAAGGAGTACATATATGTCATAATTGATAACAACAGAGAATTATTTATTACAGGTATTCTACCATGCTATAACTCTATCCTCTTCGCATTCTATTTCATCTATTATTTTCTAGTATTCAATCATTATATCATTCTCTCATTCTATTCTTCTATCATTATATCATCCCATTCTATTATTCCATCATTCTATTATATCATTCTTCCATTCTACTCTTCTATCACTCTATAACTCTATCATTCTATCTTTCGATCATTATCTTCTTCTATTATTCTATTGCTCCATTATTATATCAATCAAATCAGATTTATTATACTTAGCAGACAATAATTATTAACAAGAATATATCTTAGGAATTTGACACATGATTAATTGTTTACCATTAAATGTGAATGTGAAATAATATAAGATCTTTAATGTTTTTGAATGATAATATGATGAGGGAATTGAGGGCATATGAGAAGGGGAAACGGCGTTGGGATCATCCTTTAAGTACGCCACCCCATGGTGGATGGCTGAGGCCTGCCACATGTGGGCCAAGGGGGCATATGAGGCCGCTCTTGGGCTTAGAAGGAGTGATTTCCAGGACACCCTGCTGTAGTTGCACTTCAACCTCCTCCATCATGGTAATAAATAGAATCATAAGAAGAAGCAAAATGGATTTTGATCAGGGGAACGGTGATAGGACGCCTCACTAGGTCCCCCACCCCATATGGATGGCAAGAGGCCACATGGGGCCAAGAGGGGTGAAGCACCCGCTCTTGGGCCTAGGGTAGAGGGTTTCTTGGGCACCCTATCAAACCATTTTGTTCCAGGAAGAGTGAATTAGAAACCCTAAAGATTTAATATATATTTATAACATGATAGTTCCAAAACCCTAACCCTAAACTTGTGGGATTTGAATTTTTAAGGTAAAATTAGTATTGTTCCAATAGGGGACATTACATGATATTTCAACATGATACAAAGGATGGAACTTAATCACTAAGTCTTAGCATTGAAATATCAAGACACACACTGATTTAGCCTTGACAGCTTTCCGAGGTTTGGATAGATGCAAAACTAAGGTTCTAAAAGCTACTGAACTACAGAACAGTAATGAGAAAAATCCAGACCCTTCTACAATTGATTCTAGGGCTCTCATTTATATCTAAACTACAACCTACAGGACCAATGTGGATCATCTTCTGGAATTTCTTGCAATAGAACACATCCAGATTGTTGGCTTGGGAAATGCCACTGAAAGTTCTTTGCAACTTTCATGTATCTTGTATTTCCTCAGTATTAGGCCCTTTGGGTGGTAATTTGCAACGTGTTCATGGCAAAATCTTGCCTTAGGTTCTTCAATTGTATATTTGGGTTTAGGGTTTCAAGTCTCAAAGTGAATTCCCAAATAGGCAAATGAAGGTCTTGTTATCGGCCCTTTGATTGGCTGTTCGTGGATTACCAAAACCTCGAAGACATCAAAGTCCGAATGCACGATCACAAAAGGTTCCTAAGGTTGTTCAAAGTTATTCATTCGAACATTGGTGAATTGGTCAAGCTGGCCACCTTTCAAAGAGTCTTAATGCATACACAAAGCAAGTTAACTAGGAAATGAGCAATCGGGCATTTGCTGAACCAGTTAAGTAGGTGATGTGTCTAAGTCTGAACACCCGAATGAAGAAGTTGTGAGGTGATGAGTCGGACCTATTTGATTAATCAACAAATCTCAGTCATTTGTTCTTTTGTTGTAACAAATAAGATTAATACACATAATTGGTGGAGGGCCCCACAAGTAATTAAAGTTAGTATTTGATAGGTTGTTCGTACTTTTGAAAGAGGCATTAAGTCACAATGAACAAATAATGATGTAGGAGGATTCTAGGGATTGAGCAATCTTGCATCACCCAAAAATCTTCTTATTTTGTTTCTTGGTTTTGGTTTTCCATGCATAAGATTAGCTTGTATGTGCTTGTGTGTTTTGATGTTATGTGTTAATGTGTGCTTGTTAAGGGCAGTTTTGTTGTAAGTGGACTTGCGCAACTCTTGCTCTTTTGCATAATTTGGTTTTTGCACAAAACCTAGTTGGACTGAGTTCTGTGCGCCTTGCACAAGCTTCGGAAGACCACAATTCAGTCGACACAAGCTTTTGTGCCCCCTCTACAATCTGTAGCATTACTATGCAAGTTAGCTGATGGTTTTTGTGCGTCGCACAAGTCTCCACGCAAGCCCCTGTCTATCACACATGCCTTTGAGCCATTCCTCAGCTTACGTGCAACTTATGAACAAAATTTCTAGTGTTGTGCAATGATTGAACATGAACTTCAAAAGCATCAAATGGTTGATTATGTCCATGCACAATATTTCCTTACAGCACAAAGATATTTATGTTTTCACGCACTCCAGTTGTGTTTCAAGTGTGCAAACCTCGCAAGCAGATTTTTCAATTGAATCTGCTCATAGGTATTTCGAAAAACCCACAAATTGTCAATTGCTCTCATTGGACAGCTACGAATTGATCAAAGCTCACTTGTTGACAATAGACTGGCTTCTTTCAAACTTTGAATCATCCTTTGATTATCAATTACACTCACATCTTCAAGTTGTAGTTACACTAGATTGGCAACACTTGACATGATCATTCTAACTGTTTAGCTAGCTGATGAAGGCCAAGAGTCACATGTAATCCATTCTATAAGCATGGACTTTCAAGAAGAATAGGTTCGAGCTTTGGGAGTTCAAGTTGTAGAATAGAGAAGGCTTCTACTAAAGAACCAAAGAGGGCATATCCAAGATTGGGAACTCAGGTAAGTTGTAAAGCAAAGAGTCTTTGCTTAGGTTGGGTGTTTCTCATTGGGCTGGGTAGCTAAGATTGTTGGGTTCCACAATTTTGAGTAGACCATGTTTGTATGTTGTTCTTTTGCAAATTAATATAAGTGTTTTATTTCCAACTCCATATATATTCCTAGTTGCTTCTGTTGTGGACTTTGTGCATCTGTCAGCTAATTGTCCATTTGACCCACTTATAGTACCACATCAATTGGTATCAGAGCTAGCGTTTTGAGTCCTAAGAGGTGAGCTTGTGAGTGCTCCATAACTGTAAGTGCATTTTGTGTGTGTGTGTGTGTGTTGCATAGCAAGTGATCTAGAGAGCCATGGCTCACAGAAATGGAAGATGACATGCAAGAAATAATCGAGCACCACGTGTTGCTGATCTAGTTGACATGCCAAGAGACCTTCAAGTGAGACAATAAGTCATTAAGACCATGCAGAGGAAAGGAATAGATGTGACTGAAGATGTCATTAATGAAGAGAAAACAGATCATAATGTAAAAGATGTAAGGTCCATTTGTTTCTACAACCCCTCTCACACCCATTGTACCTCATTTTATGATATGATACTATTTTGGATTCATGTCGATACTTGGATAGATGGTTATGGTTAGTTGTTATCAATCTCATATGTGCTGATTAGTAATGTTAATTTATGCTATAGTTCATATTTGCCTAGTTAGTCGTTATCAATTCATATGCAGTTAAATGGACTTTATTTTAATTGTTGTGATTATATGCTGAAACTAACCCTAATTTGAATGATGTTGTATAGATAAGAATTTTAAAATATGTTGGTTTATTGCAGTTAAAATAAAATATACAAGCTAAAGGAAATATTGATTTATATGCTAGTCTGGATTTGAGTTGATTTATTTGAATTTTAAAATGTTAAAAAATGAATTAAATGTGAATAGTGAAAATTTACAGAAAATGGGCATGGTTTAATATGGTGAATTATATAATGTTAAATGATGTGATTTAATTGTATTGGTTATGAGCTCGATTTGTATCAATGATGATGAGCTGTGATTTCAGTATGCATGAATTGAGTTTATATGTGTGTGTGAATAGTGTAAGAACAAATATGATACCATCCTAGTGGTGGTAGACAAGCTGACAAAGGTTGCCCATTTTATACTAGGTAAACTTAAAAGATGATGGTACAATTTTGACAATAAGATTTGTGAAAGAAATAGCATGCCGTCATGGTGTACTAGAGGTAATTATCTCAAATTAGGATAAATTAGTTACTTCTCATTTTTGAACCACTCTTACAGCAACTTTTGGAACCAAGCTGAATTTTAGTTCAGCATACATCCTAAAACAAATGGATAGACAAAAAGGGTAAACCTCTTTTCCTTGTTTCCACTCTCTCTTCCTTACTTCAGTCTTTGGCTTCCATGTCTCCCTCTTCTTGCCTGTCATTGGTTCCAAGTGTGTTTTCTCGTTTTTCCTTCTTAGCTTTTCTTCCTGTTTTCTTGTGTTACATGGTCCTCTGCCTTGGTTTATTTGAGGTAGGATTTGTTTATTAATCTTTCCATTCGGTCCATCTTGTTCTTGTGTTCTTTATTTGTACCTCATGTCATCTCTATCAGTTTCATATTTCCTCTTTTGAATTATTCTACTGTTTATTTTATCTCCATAATTTTTATTTTTATTTTAACATTAATTACAATTATAATCTATGTTTCAATAATAGCATAACAATTTGGTATCATTAATCATAATAATTATACTAATAATATTTTAGTCTCAACTAAGAAGTTTTAACTATTATTATATTTATAATTATAATAAAATGTGTGTATAATAATACTTTCTTTTGTTGAAAACAGAAGGCTTAAAATGAAGACTACTCTGTTGCATCAAGAAGAGAATGGGGTCCTTGCTCAGCCTAACGTCGAAGGTAGTTTTGATAATGTTCAGTGGGACTTTCTGGAGGATATGAGTAAAGCTCAAAGGAAGGGCAGAAACAAGAAGAAAGAATAAAAGATCTTGAAAAAGATTTGCAAACTATTAAGGAGGACCTTAAGAAGGTGATCAATGTTAGCAGAATTACCATAAAAAACTGTGCTGCTATTATCCATACACTTCGGGAGGAAATAAGGAAGTGGGATAGGCCTATGCATGCTGGTCCTAGTAAGAGAACCTGTAGTCAGAAGAAGAACAATGTAATTGTGATTGATGCAATGGAAAAGGATTATGTGGCAGACCACTTGCAATTTCTCAAAGAGGAGTGGGAAGCAGCTGTAGCTCTTAGTTCCCTGCCCTCCTCTCAATAGGTTGTCTGTTGTATGCTATTGGTCTGTAGTGCTACTGGTTCCCTGTTTTCTTTCAGCTGTATTGGAGCTTTGTTGTGTCTCATGCCTAATTGATAGCTATGTTGTCTCTTTGATGTGCTTAATGATTATTTGTTTCTTTTGGTTGTAAAAGGGTTTGGGCCCCTTCCAAAAGTCCACCTCTACCCTTAATAAAAATACAAATAAATATTCTTTGGTTATAAAAATTTTCAACATTACAATATTTTTTCATTTTTAATCTTTATCATTATTATTTAAAACTTAATATTTATCACCATTTATATTTAAAATAATTATTATTATAATTATTCTATTTATACAATATCAATAGTATTCCAATAATAATATTACAATATTAATATAATTAATATTATAATCATTCAATAGTATATACTAATTATGCAACATCCTAATTAGTTCTCTAATTATATTCTAATGAAATCTAATCAGGACATTAACTCTAACTAATAGTATCCAATATTAATATTTGTACAATATTATATAATTTACATTATAATATCTTTTTAAATTAATAATTTGAATGAATTTATTAATATTAATATTACTAATTATAGACGAATCTCGTCAAAGTGGTTGTGGTCAATTGGTGTGGCCACTTGGTTCTCATGATGGAGACCATGGTTCAAAACTCCCCAAGTGGCATCTTAGTGCCGGTAGGTTCAATTGGAGTGGTATCCTAGGTGGTGGTAGAGCGATAACCCCACAGGTGACGCTAGAGGAGCACATTGGAGTTGGAGGAGCACAAGAGGACTGCGAGAGGAGATGGAGGCTAGAGATTGAGCAGTATCCCCACAAGTGAGGAAGGAGATCGAGGAGGGTGGGAGATGGAGTGCAAAAAGAGCACAAGAGAAGTTGGAGGAAGGTGGATGAGTAGTATCCCTAGGTAATGGAGTTGAAGAGTCTAGGAGGAGCTCAAAAGATGGAGTGTGCAAAAGAAGTTGGAGGAAAGAGGAAAAGCAAGAGCAATAACCCCATAGGCGATGTTGGAGAAGGTAGGACGATGATGAGAGCAGTATCCCCCTTAGAAGTCGAAGGTGTGCAATATCCTCGCAGGTTGAATTGTAAAAAGGCAATATCCCCGCAAGTTGAATTGTAAAGCAACAAAGCGTTAGTTAAAGTAGTATCCCCACAAGTTGATTGTAAGGGGTGAGGGACCCGTTACCCAAAAATCCTCACTAAATAATCTAAAAAAAAAATTATATACGAATCTCATTTATTTGAAATAATGTCAATATTAATACTAATTATTATTTCATATTTTATCTTCGATTGTTAATTTAATATTTTTTTTAATTAATAGTCTAATTATTTACTAATAACACTATATTACAATATTGATATTAATCTATGTAATTATTATTATAATTATACTATTTATACAAAATTTTAATAGCAACCTAATAATATTATTATAATATTAATATAATTAATATCTCCTCACAACATTATATGCTACTTATTCAACTTTCTAATTCGTATACTAATTACATTTTTATCAATATACTATTTACTTTTAATAGTATAACATCAATGTCATAATATTTATTTGTTATTATATAATTACAATACTATAATATTATATTATCTTATCATATTATTAACATAATTATTATTACTATAACAATTACAATAATTAGGGCCGAAGATGGAGGGCATTCGAATGCAAAAGTATAACAAAGCTGAGAACACCAAACATATGGATAAGTTCCTCAGGGGCAAAGGAGATGATAAGCAAGTTTCAAAACGGCCTGTGTAAAAAGGAGCTTCCCAAATTCTGGTGTGAGGTGGCAAACATCCTTATCAAGTACATAACTCTTGAAGGTAGGTAAAAGAGGGTCTACCTATACCACTTCCCCATGTTGAACCACCTGGAATTAAGCTGAATTTTCCTTTTTTTCTTTTCCAATCCCTTGAGAGCTTTGTCCAAGGTGTTATGCTTGGTAAAACGAAACCCCATTGCATCAAAATCTTATACGTTGTCTTTATAGATACCAGGTGGCTGGAACCCTAACTAGGTCTACCCTCCCAAGAGTTGTTAACCTAGCTAAGATCCACCTTGACCCTGTTGGCCCCAGCATGGATGCTAATCCTAGTGATTCCTCCCCTACCTCCCCGCTTCGAAGGACCCCCCCCCCCCCTCCCTCGAGAGCAACCCATTTCCTATTCCACATTTGGAGGTCCCTTTTGGGTGTGCTAGGCCTCGCATCATCAAAATTGAAGTCCCTAATCCTGCTTCTGACCCCCTCAATCAAGCCCAAACTATTACAGTGCCTAGGAACCCTTTCGAGGTGTGTCAGGGCAAAACTAAAACCCTCAACAATAAAGGTCAAGCGGTTTTGGAGGCCCCTCATGATAGTGTGCCCTCAGCTTCTAGGGAGAATACCCCCATGCCCAAGTGTGACAAGTGCACTAGGTGCATTGAACTATCCTAGAGAGTCCTCAAGGTGGAAGAGGCAATCAACCTTCAAAATCAAGTCCTAAAAGAACTGGAGGATCAAATGAATGCCATGTCCAAAAAGTCCATAGATCGTGAAGCCCCCAACAGACATAACAAGGTCAGTGATACCACTATTTCGGTCACTCTTGTGGATGGCACTTTTGCTGACAGAGAATGGCAGAGCATTAAAGAAAGATTCAACTATATGGAGAAGAAGCAGGAAGATATCTCTAGGAACCTTTAGGAGATTGTGTCCTTCGGCAAAAATATAGTTAAAAACTCAGCCAATTGTCTGTTCATTTTGAAAAATGAACTCCAAAACAGCGAAGATGCCAAAGAACTAAGGATGGCCGCATCTCTGTTGAAGGTTCCGCTAGAAGGACACGTTCTAGGACTGCGAAGGTTGTCAAGGATAAAGCTATAGTGGTGGAGGATGACACTATTGAAGCCTCCTTTGAAGGTCAATTTCCTTGCCAATAAGTGGAAAGTTGTTTCTAGTTTGAAGATGCTAGCCATGCAAGGCTAGCCTCCCACTTTGTTGTGCTCTCTTTGTTCCTGCCTATTCCTTTGCCGTTCCTTTTGGTTTTAGTTGTTCCTACTCTGGTCTTTGTTGTGTTTTGCTAATGCCCCCACATCTCATGGGCCTCATTTTGTGGGCCTGATGGTCGTTTTGATGTAAAAGGGAGAGGCCCCTTTCAAAACCTCCGTATCTTAATAAAAACAATTACAATAATTATAAGTAAACTATAATCATCTACCAAATTACAATACAATATTAATATTACTTATTATTTACTAACTACATATTCTATATATACATAGTATAATCTTCATCAAAAGCCCCTGATTTCAGCAAGGCTTTTACTTTGTCCTACAATTTTCATTCATAATCAAGTTGAGTTTCTTCCTAAGAGCAGGGTTTTATCTCCAAATCAAACATCTGCATTCAAACCCTAGGTTGTCCATTCACATCAAGTTCCCTGAAATGCAATCATATCATCAACAAATTTTACAAGAGAAAACAGCTACAGCAAATACATTGATCTATCAAGAGCAGATCTTCAGTACAAAAACTATCGAAAGATATGGGTGACAAGACCTAGGGGGGTGTTTAGAGCATCCAAAGTTGCATATTTTCAGCTAGGGTTTGCCGGAAAAATAAAGGCTTTCAAATTCAGATTTTCAAAGTGTTTTTGGACGGTTTGCCATGATTAGAACAAAAAGCTTCATCAAAATCTCCAAAGCCACCTATCAAGATTTGTTATTTTTTGCCCGAGCTATTTATAGTCAGTGCTATTTTTAGTCGTCACCGTTTAAGAGCTTATTTTGAAAAAAATATTTTTAGCTAGAGCTATTTATAACTCATACTATTTTTAGTTATCTCTAATGTTAGCCTGATGTGCTTTTTGAGGAGTCTCTATTTTTAGAAATCTATTTTTTGATCTCTTATCATGCAAGAGACGAAAGTTCTAGTGTTAATTTGCAGTAATCTATACCAAGAGTCTAACAAAAGATTGCCTAAGTTCAGTTGTAGAGTTAATGGATAGAATTTTGTAATAAAGCTTGCATTGTATGCAAACAATTTGTTCCTAGAGTAGAAGCATAGTTAGCTTTTTTATTTATTTTCATGCAGAGTTTTGTAAGCCATATATATGTGTCATTTGCACTTAGATTTCTAATGGTAATTTTCATGCCTACTTGTTACTGAAATTGTTGTTCATTGAGTGTTGTTTATCTAGAATTCATTATTCATTCAATAGAATTTAGTAATGCCTATCGTGCTTCTACCTTGTTATTGATATGTTTTGTATCATTTGTTATGTGTATTGAGGTAGATTAAATTGCCTTTAGCAAATTTGCAAACTTTGTATTGCAAATTTACTCGAAGTTTGAAATTGTGGCTTTGTATTGATTCCTTGATTCAATCTACAAAATCATCCATGTCCTTGTGTTTAAGCCTATTCAATCCTTATGTGTACTTGCACTACTCAATCTCTACTTTTAGCTTAACAACAAAAGTGTGTAATAGTCATAAAGTTTTCTTTCAATCAAAAAGCATAAAAATCTTTTGACGTGAATTGAAGTGCATGTCAACCTTTTGCCCTAGGTGAATCCAAAAAGACACTTTTAGTTTTATCTGCTATGCATGAACCACCCAAGAAGACGTTGTACAAATTGTAGCAAGTACATATTGTTTAGATTAGGTTAGTTTTTGTCTACAAGGAGCTTCCCTTCTAATTTGAAGAGTGGATCCACCGCACATCTATTCCATTTTCTGTCACACTAAAAGGTGAAAAATTTAATGCTAATAGACCTGAAATTTTACAAGAGTATGATGAACAGATCCATGTCATCAGGCAAAAGCTTAAAGAAGCATCTGATAGACAGAATAGCTATGTAGATCTAAAGAGAATAGCCCATAGTTGTCATGTGGGAGATAAGGTATTTTTCAGGCTAAAACCCCATACGATTTCGATAAAGTTTGGAAATGCTTCCAAATTGGCTCTGTTTTATGTCGGCCCTTTCGAAATTCTTGAGAAAATCAGTCATATGGCTTATCGTCTAGCTCTACCTCCTTCCCTATCAAAGATTCAAAATGTATTTCACATTATGTTGATAAAATATGTATCTGATTTAACTCATGTTTTAAATTGGTAGAACCTACAAGCTGAACAAGAGGGACAAGTCTATCTAGAGCCAATCTCAGTACTAGTTAGCTACTAACTTAAACTATGGATAGAAATATTTAATAAGTGTTGATCCAATGGGATCAAATTAACCAACATAGTACCACCTAAGAGGACGAAGAATTTATGAAACAACATTTTCCTTTTTTATTTGATTAACTTTATTATGACTAATTATTGTTTAATACTGGAGTAATATTTTTCTTAAGGGGGGGAAGGATGTGATATTCCCCATGGACTACATTTAAAATTCTGTCATTTCTGAACATTGTTAAACTATGGATAAAACATTGTTAATGATGATCCTGATATTGATCACAATGTTTAACAAATCAATTACGTAATGATATTAATTACTTTTGTTTTGATCATAAAATCAAACGGATACTATTGATGGGATTTTTCAAACTTCCTTGCAGGTACAGGGGTATAAAATCACATTTCAGTGTGGTGGTGTCCTATGAGGGGGGTTTTATAGATGAGTTACAGTGATCACTTGTCACGCTGCCAAGATGACCGTCATGGTCAACATTTCACAGATTGTGCATTTGTGTTGTGATGTTATATTGTGATTGTTGAAATAAATCTATATTTGTGCGTGTGTTGGACTACTACTATTGTGGTGTTAATGTCCCTCGATGGTGTGTTGGGGTCACGTGTTTGTGGTAATTGTATGTTTTTTGGTCCTTGATAAGTTAGTGATGTGTGTTAGGATCTTATCCTAAAATTAATAGTCCTTTCCTAATTCCTAAAATTAAATCTAACTCCATTCCTAGTCTTAAAGAGAAAGGAGGGTTTTGAGACAAAGAAAAGTGTTTTAAATATTCAAACATGGCATGGGGGCAAAGTATTTTGGGATTTTATTGTGAGGAGATTGGATTTTATATGTATAATCTCTGTGTGCACATAGGGCAGTGGAAAACAAAAAATGTATTTATTAATATTCTTGAAAACCGTGAGGCTTGCTTGACGAGCCACGCAAACTATGGTTCAATCAAAGTTTGACTTAAGGATTGAGGTTAGTGGTATTCTGGGTTTCAAGTTATTATTGTCATTTTTGGTTTTATGGGAAGAGGAAGTTGGCAACCATGGTGAAGCCATGCCACATCTCTGTATCATTTTGTTCTTTCATACTCATATCTTATGAATGCAACTCTAGTTGCATTAAGGATATAGTCAATTGGAAGTTAATGGGCAATCTATTTAAGTCTTCCATGCTTTGGAGGAAAGGCTACATTCACTGAGTCTAAGGGCAGAGATCTGTGAGTTTTTGAGAAGAGGGTTCCATCTTTTCTTGGAAGTTGCTCACTATGCAATCTTAAGAGAAGTTGCTTGCTATGCAATCTTAAGAGAAGTTGCTTGCTATGCAATCTGTGAGTTCAAAGAATATCTTATTGAGTCTTCATCATCGTTTGCTAGAAATTCTAGTAAGAGTTTGTACCCTATTGCTTTTGATATTGGAAACAACAAAGATAAAGAAAGAAGTTGATTGTAGCTTTTATTGAGTTGAATGTTGTCTTGACTTGTTAATAGGTTTGTGTGTGGTTAATATTCTTGTCGAGAACATTTTTCTTACCTACCCTTGAATCTTGAAATGAGCTTGTAGGGTTGACACTAAGCCTCTTGCATGAAAATTTGCCTTGTATTATGTGTTTTTCTGAAGCAAACCTAAGAAGAATAAGGATTTTTTATAAAGGGGGCTTTAGATCTCATTCATGCAAATGTATGTGAGCCATCATAGAAATCATCAACAATCCTCGATATGAGGTGCTTTTTGTTGTTGGTTGATGATTTTGCAAGGTAAATGTGAGTATACTTTTTGAAGAAAAAATTTGACTGTTTTGGAACCTTTGTGAAGTTCAAAGAATTAGTTGAAAATCATAAAGGTGGACCAAGACTAGGTTTGATAATTGGAGCAAGTTCACTTTCAAGCAATTATAGGACTACTGCAAGAAGTAGGGCGTTAGGAGATAATTGACAATCCCATGCACCCCTCAACAAAATGGGGTGGTTGTGAGGAGAAACGGAACTATCATGGAGATGGCCCAATGCATGATGCACAATGGAGACATGTCGTGTAGACATTGAGGAGAAGCAATGAACATGGTGGTATATCTCCTGAACAAAAGTTGGTGTAAAATCATGCAGGATATCACACCTAAAGAATGGTTGAAGTTCAAAGCAGTGGTAACAGATTTTTGTGTTTCTGGTTCAGCTGCATATATTTTGGTTCCTAATAGCAAAAGTAGTAAACTAGACTCTAAGAGCTTCAAATATTTCTTTGCCAAGTATAGTGAAAATCTAAAGTATATAGACTCATTGATATTTTCACTAACAATGTCATAGTTAGTCAGGATGTTAATGTTAAAGAAACAAAACCTTTCTTTGATTGTAACCCTAACCAATAGGTTGTCAATGATCAGTCCAGAACTACAGTTGTAGTTCCTTTGAAAGATGAAGGCTCTAGTTCTTGTACTCCAGAGTCACCAATTTGTCAACCACTAGCTGATATTTCTCTTACACCACTGATATGTCATAGATGAATCCCTGAGTTGACTTCAACTCCATATGTTGTTGCTTCGCTTACAAGAGTCTCAAGGCACACAGTAGCGAAGACCCAAGTGTTTATTATTCCACTATTCATATGAACATGTTCATTTTGCTCTTGCAAAAGGTAAACCTAAATGTGAGGCTGCCATGCAAGAAGAATATGATACCTTGATGAAAATTCCTACCTAGGATTTAGCCGAAATGTCTCCAAGAAAAAAGCCTACTGAATGCAAATGGGTATATAAGGACACCAAGCATTGTTTATGCTTAAAACATAGTTAAGTCTCCAAGAGAAATGGAGATCCTTGGTTTCTACTACGTCTAAGTGAAACCAAACCTTTCAGTTGATGCTCTAAAGCTTAAAACATAGAAATGGAGATCCTTGGTTTCTACTACATCTAAGTGAAACCAATCCTTTCAGTTGATGCTCTAAAGCTTAAAACATAGTTAAGTCTCCAAAAAAAATGGAGATGCTTGGTTTCTACTACATCTAAGTGAAACCAATCCTCTCGGTTGATGCTCTAAGTAGAAAACGTATTTGTGCAAATGTCATTGTTCTTGAACAAAGTAGTTTTTAACAAGCTATTCGAGCTAAATTATATACTAATAATTATTTCCATACTCTTAATGAATGTTTAAAAACCATCTCTTCTAGTTTACATCTGAATGATTGACTTAGTTCTTATATATTAGGAACTAATAGGCTTACAGATTACAAGGGACAACTTTGTATCCCTAATCAATCTAATATTAAAACACCTGATATTCAAACTCTCATGATACACCTATCTCTAGTCATCCTAGTTTTCAAAAGAGATATTTGTCAATTAAAAAGAATTATTTCTGCATAAAATGAAATAAGACATTCATAAATATGTTTGAGATTTTAGAAAAAAATAATATATGAGATTTAGCATATAAACTTACTTTACCTCCTGAGTTACATACAGTTTATAATGTCTTCATGTAAATTTGATTAAAAAGTATATTTTATGATTCTGAGCATGTGATTGATTGGAAAAGTATAACAGTTGAATCTAGTTGTGAATTTAAAGTTCATAATCTCTTTCATGTCAATTTGCTTTAAAAGTATATTTTATAATTATGAGCATGTGATTGATTGGAAAAGTATAACACTAGAATCTAGTTGTTAATTTAAAATTGAACTTAAGGAAATTAATGATAAAAGAACTAGGATATTACGGAATAGAGTGATTGCTGAAGTTAAAGTTAAATGGACTTTTGTGATGTTAATGGTGCTACATGGAAAAAAAACTTGAATATATCTGCAATCAATATCCACATATATTTTGACTAAGCACTAGTGATTGTGATTAGCAACAGATAAGCCCCGTGCTACTAGGGGCAACATCCGATTTACGCGGGGGAGGGGGGGGGAGGAATATTGTGAAACTTTTTACCCAAATGTAATATGTTGATTAAATAAAACAACATTTATAATTTGATTAAAAATCTAGTGGTGTGTTGGTAAACAGATTGGTCGCTGCAAATATCACCTTGAAAATTAACTCTGTTCGCCCAAAGAGCAGCGACAAACTGACCAACAGTTGGAGAGATCGCGATAAAGCAACGATCTTCCTCTGCGTTTAAGAGGGGCAGCTCCCTCATATGATGGGGGCATTTGTAGTTTTTGTGTACTTTTAACCTGAAAGTACATAAAGGAGAAAATTGCAAAACTAGAGGAAAATAACTAATAGAAATTCCAACAATAGACATACGAATATCAGCTGGGATTTCACAACGGATATGACAAATTACAAAGGGGTTTTAACAGAAAATATGTTTTGATGTGTAATGACAATGAAAGAGAGACGATAAACCTCAACATACGAAAAGATATGCCACCTCTGTTGGCAAGAGACACTGTGTGGCTTCATGAGTGTTGTCATTGATGGCAACAAAGTCTATCCCACACATCCGCAGTACATAGTATGTCTATACTGGAAGTCAGTTTGAAGATTGTTTTGGTCCGGTGAACAAGAACAAAGTATGTAACAAGGTCTGACAATCAGGTCCGGATCTCTTAGATGGTGTAACTCAGTAAGTTGCGGACTTGGACAAGTTAAGAGGGGTATCATGACTACTGTATTCCAAAGATTTAGCCTCCGGTAGTAAAGCATGGAAAAGATATGAGCATCTAAGTATTGGGTTCCAGTCAGGTAGAGCAGACAGAGGAAGAACTGATCGGCAGAGTATCAGACTTCAATCCGGATGAGTTAAAGGTGTTGATCAAGCAATATGTGGGATTATACATTGTTGGCCGACATGACTAATGACTTCTATGCCTATGTTTTTGATACACATCACAAATCAAGCATGGATTCAGCCGACAGATCAGTAACTTGTAAATATCTTGAGTGTCCTTGTTGCCGACTAGAAAGTTGATGGAATCCTTGATGCGGATATATATACCAGATGGATTCTAGTATGTAGAGGTGTGGAGTGTACAAGTAATAAAAAAAAAGTGCGAAGAAAAGCAGGGATAAGTGTGAAAGCAGCAAATCAAGTCCAGTATGTGACAGAGCAACAGCATTAAAACAGAGGAAGAATGAAGTGCATCAAATCAGTGTATTACGCCTAACCGGAACTGAACTCTTGCATTTCTAGATGCTTCTCATCAGTTCAAATACCTGATTACCTTCTGTAAGTTCTGTAGACAGTAAGTCTCTTGTAGGCAGTGTGCCTCTTGTGAGCAATGTGCTCGAGCAGTGAGCCCTAATTGTCAAGTGTCATTTTGTACTCCTTATTCTTTTAACAGAGAATACAATCTTGGGTTAGTCACCCCGTGGTTTTTCCCTTAACAGGGTTTCCACGTAAAAATCCTTGTGTTATGTGTGTTGATTTTATTTCTGTTCTTATGATCTCATATGCTTATATGTTTTGATGCTACACTAATTATTAAGATAACAAAAAGAAAAGAAAGTAAAAGAAATTTTGAGATAACTGATTCACCCCCCTCCTCTCAGTTATCTGCCTTGTTTCCAACAACCTCAACACGTTCAAACCAAGATATCAAGATATGGACAGTAACAACCGAACGTGGAAACGAAGGATGGAACGAAGGATGAAGGAAGCAAGCAGGGAAGGATGCACACCAAGCATTGATCCATGCAAGGAAGCACCGAAGCAAGGAATCCAACAAGGATGATCGAAGGATGGACGGAAGCAGGGAACGAAGGAAACGAAGAATGAGGGACTGTCAAAATCTTATCAAATCTTACATTAACCACATAAAATACCAATGGTTTGCACAATCATATAGGAGGATTACTAATTTAACATACAAGAAATCAGCAATGACAACACATGAATACATTTAGAACATACGAACCAAAAGCATTCTTCATTATCTCCTTGAAATTATACAATTCCAAAAACTCTTCTATACATAGTGTCAAGCCAAAAAGTCTTCATACAATCTCTCTAAGTAGTTCTCAAAGTTTTCCCCTCTTGTAAAACATCTCCCCTCTACATATGAAATAGCCTTGTATTTATAGGCTTACATTTGATAACCACCTAGTAACCACTTTGTAACTACCTCAACTACCTTATAACTACCCTTTTTTGAAATACAATAATTTAAAAATAAGCTTTATTCTAATTAGATTTTACCTAACTTTTCCGGAAACAAAGCTCATTTTCTAACTTTACATTACAAAGAGTGACTTAAGTCACTTTCACAAAAAGGTAACTAGGACTTGCAACTTTCAAGTTATGGATTTGGCTAAGTTATTTCCATCTCTATTTGCTCCATTTTGACAATCAAACCTCACCGGACGTTGACAACTCCTTTGGATACCTGAATCTTAGACTCCTGTGTCCATGCTTACAAAATATAAACTGAGAAAATAGCATGCCTTTCACTGACAACACCAACATGGCAGGCGCAGATTGAATAACGCTCCACATTTTCCTGCCTTTTATTAAAATCATAATATGTCATTGCCATCCACACATCCTTGTGATGTCGGTGATAATCCTTGGCATGTATAAGATATAACCCTTGCCAAGAGAACCAGGTCTATTACATTTGGTGTTGCCATTCTCACTATCATAGGTATATGAATAGGGTATTCAAAGTTGAACTTTCCACATTAGGACTTCATGGTATCTAAAACCTGTCAACTTGCATATAGTAAAAGCATCTGCCAGAGCCAACCGACCTTCAGCATCAATATTATTTACCTCAATTGTCTTCCCATTTGAAGTTGTAATTATATCGCTAGGCCGCATACCAGTGCCACTTCACATGCAACAATAAAATAAACCTCCATCCCCAAAGGCTTAATTTGATCAATAGTTTTTGCTGCACCTAGAGCTACTGTAGACCCTCCCATGTCGGGCTTCATCAGTTTGATATTCACCATCACTTGTAGCATATCCATAATCATATAGGTTAGCATCAGATTCTACTTCGTCTCTAGTTTTATGCAGAATATCATCTTCAAAGGCATCAACTTCATCTTTGGATGTTTTTGAGGTATAATTCTCTACCAATACATATTGTAGTATTTTAACGAGTCTCTCAAAATTTGCATCACTAATCCCATTATATGACAGTTGCATTTCACATTCTCTAACCTGAATGTTCCCTCTCTTTTTCCCTCACACCAATACTATCACCAGCCTCCATCCTTCTAACAAGCAAATGTGCTTCTCCATGACTAAAAATGTATAACTGATCTCCTCTAACATTCTTCCTTTTTAAATAAGACATGCTAAGTAAGATAATCAATTGTGTAAATTAAGAAGATCCAACTCTTCAATTCCTTGGGGAAGGATAGGAAGTTCTTTGAGTGATCTTGGCAATTATTCAAGTTCAGCTTGGTTTAATCAATAAGTTTTAAAATGCTTGGTGGCAATTGGTAGAGAATAATTATTTTCTAGGTTTAGGATTCCCCACGGCAATATATCTTCAATTCCTTTTCATGAAGACCATCTAAAAGATTGCAATCACTTTCATTAAACCACATCAGTGATTGAGGAATACTTCTAGCATCTGTAGAGGTATTAGAGTCAGTTACAGGACTCCAAATACCAGTGCAACCAGTAAGACTTATGGGTAGGTGTATTCGATTCCCTTGCCTTCATTCATATGCTTTGTATATGCCTCCACGTTTTGCATGCCGGTCTACTTGAGCATTTCCAATGATAATATCTAACAAAGATCTCAATTTCTTCATGTTTCTCGATGGGCACGGGCAGATGGGGATGCTGGAAGAAATGGTAGAAATTATGGCGCACCTGCCAATTGCATTAGCTTAAAAGTTTCTAAAACCTTTTCAACAAATCCATTTAGTGTACATATCCTGCGGTCATTGTATTCCATGGGATTTCATCTCTTCGAGGCATTCTGTTAGACAGTTCACGGGCTTTTTCTAAGCTTCCACATTTTACATAAAAGTCTCCCAGAATGTTGACTATAGCAGACCGAGTAGGGATAATGGCAAAGGTCGTGGAGCTGACTTTTATATCTGCTTGTTTAGTTTGAAAGGTTTCTAAAACCCCTTTCAGCAAGTCCATTATGTGCATATCGTGCAATCATTGTGTTCCATTTGATGGCATCACTTGGAGGAAGACTTACAGATAGTAGGTGCTTTATCTATGTTTCCATAGTTTGCAAGTAGAGCTTCAGAAACTATGATATCTAAAAATGATATTTAAGATTTTATAAATAGCCATCCGCTGTTCAAAAGCTCCCTTTTGGAACGCGCAGGAAAATGTTAGCAAAGGTTATCAAATGTGGTTATACACCTACGAACTGCACTTGCTTGAGAGTTCACAGCGCCATTTCAACAAAACCATTTTTTTGCATATCCTGCAAAAAAAAATGTGGTGCATCGATTTGAGGCAAGATGCCAAATAGTTCACGTGGCTTGTCTATGCTCAACACATTTAGATACATGTTCACCAAAGAATATCCAACTAGAATATCTGACAAAAATCGAGTTCCATCATGCTTTATGGTTTTTCCATACCCTATTCCAAAGCTGCATTTGTTTGAAAGTTTCACAAGCCTTTTCAATGGATCGACTTTGTGCATATCAATCAGAGCAGCTGCTTGTCAAATAGTTCAGGTGCGTTGGATATGCTTTGACAGCTTGCATGCAAATCTAGTTGAGGATTACGCTAGAATGGTTGAAATATTTGCTTGACACCAAACAAATTTACTTCACTTAGAAGTTCCTGAAGCATGCAAAATACAATAACTATGGGCTATGGCAGGCCGTAAACCTTCCTTTGAGAGTCCTCGTCAAACATTTTCCATGCCATGATAATATCTCTATGTTTTGCATACTCAATTACAAAACTACGATTCTGGCAAAAAGAGCCGATCAAGATTGCTAGTAAGGGTTGTAAAATGTGAATGAAGAACACTTGTTTTTCTTTGTAGCGGCATCTTAGGTAGTTATGGAAAACCGCTTCCTCCTAAATTTCGGCAACAATTTCTTTTATCGGAGTTTTTGGATGCTTTCACAACCTTGCAAGAATGCCAATGACATCCCTAACAAATAAAACCTCAAAGCCTTATCTTTTGGTGTTTTATTGTGTTTTGATAAGTCCTATTGGCGTCTTAGAAGAGTTTCAAAACCTTCAACTTTCTCCGAAATAAGTTTTGGAACCGAACAAAAACCCCGATGAAGCATGAGTTTCATTAATTTGTGTTCGAGGCAGGCAACTTCTCCTTCGTCGGTGTTTCAAACAACTTTTAAAACTTGATACTTTGGCCGTTGGAGAGTAGTGGCGAATTTGAATGTAAATTCAATTCATATTAGTTGTGAGATGGACTCCACTTAGTTTAATATCGGCACTTTAGGCGGCTTTCAAAAGTTGGTCGGAGGAAAACGAAGCTTTCAAAACCAAACAATTTCCCCGATAACAAAAATATAACCTTCCTTTGTCGGCAATTTGGGTGAGTTTTAAAACCTTTCAATTTCTCCGAAAACTAGTTTCAAAACGTTTTAAACTCTCTGATTCTTATTAAAGTGTGGAGTTAAACAAGAGAAAGCCCACGGATTTCTACTTTTATTTTTACATTTAGGCAGCAAATACATACTTATTGGCTTATGGTGTGCTTTCCCAACTTAACCACTTTCGAATTCACCATCCTTCTAATTGTTTTATCTTTATCCGCATTCTAAATGCAATCCCAAACTAATAACTACTCAGAATAAACACTTGTGCTTTTCATAAACACTCATCGGTTCCAAAATGACTTTGTTACTCCGAAGAATAATTTAAAACGTGAGCGAAGAGTGAGTTTGGGCTTCACCATTTAATTTTGTAACTTGGAGCAGTGAAATTAAGATTGCTAAGTGCTTGAAATTCATTTCCGAAAACTTCACAAATTCGCTCGACAGATCCTCCTAATCTGGCAAACGAAGATATATGCATTAACTTTTGACAAATTTGATATTTTCGCATGAAGTCTTGCCATGTTGCCAATGATGACCTTACGAGATCCCCTATAAAGCCATTTCACTCCAGCCTCCATAGAACTCCTGTTTTAATTGTTTCTACAAATTGCCGACGAAAATTCGAAAGTTTAAAATCTCCCAAACCATGAGGCCTATTGATCTGGAAATTTGCCAGATTAGGCGAGATGGAGTTGCGAACACAACCATAAAAATTATTTTGCACCATCTGTCACGGATTTCAAAATTTAATTGTTTTCATAAATCACACGTCTTGCACAACTGCTCCCAGGGTTTCAACTGAAATGATGGAGATCTTTCTTCGAACTTGTGAATGGCTTGACAGTTTAGCACTTGTGACTAGGAGTGATTCAATGTAGGGATTTTGACATAAAAAGTTTAAAAATTGGCAAGTTGAAAACGAGACCAACATGGTGTAATTAAAGATTTGAAAGACTATGTCAATTGATCAATTCCCTTGTAAAACTATTTATTTTCTTGCACACATGGATATTTGGCATGGTGGAAACTCATGTTACAAATTGAGGTAGGCAATGGGCATTGGAGAAGGGGCATGCAAGGCATGTTCAACCAAAAATACAAGGTATAACTTGGAAGGTCTGGCCAGGGCTCAGGGTATTGTGTAATATTGTTTTCCTCTTGTTATGCAGCTATAGCTTAAGGGCTTTATATTTGATTAACAAGAGAAGACTATAAAAAACAAGGCAAAACCATATATAGAGAAAAATAAGCCAAGAAACGAATAGGATAGATCAACACAAAAAGTTATGGCAAAAAAACAATGTCCCATCAGGAGTGCTAAAATGTAACAAACAGAAACCAAAATGTTTTCCGCAAGGTGAATAGTGATTAGCTACCATTGTAATGTCACTGCACCACTATCACCAAGAAGGGTAAATCTGAGATTCAGATGGGTGTAGGTCAAAACAACAGTAAAATATCAACTCTACTTGCAATAACAAATAACACTAAAGCTGTACTACGGATCGGCACCCTTGTTTTGCAGCTTATCATAAAGCATCCAAATAATCCAAATCTAACTAATGTTTTAATATTTTTCAATATAAAAAGGAAACACAGGAATAAGACTTCCTATACTTGCATATACTAAACTAATGCACTGTTAAAAGTAAATCTCGATCCCCAATGCAAATCTATATGCCTGAGACAATATCATATAAATCTAAACCTCAATGTGCAATAACTGAGTATGAACAAGAAACATTCACCCTACTAATGTAAGGACCCTGATAACTGCCAAGAAAGTACAAATATTGTTAACCTATTTCTAGAATTTCTTCAGCAATGTGGCATTATATCGGGAAGGAATGTGGAAGCAATTTGAAGCAAACTTATAATAGCTCCTTGACCAAAGCCCTACTAGCAAGCCTCGCAGAATAACCATGGAAATTTGAAGAAACAGAAAGAGAGAATCCACAAGTAAAGTTAAGGACCTGTGATAGATTGCTGATAGAGTCTGCTGACCAGCGAATAATGAGAGTAAGATCTTACCAATCAAGAATTGTTTAGGGGGTAAAAGAGTTTTCAAGATTTGATTTATCTATGGATCCTACAAGTTACAAGAGGCACACACTAAGGCAAAATAATCCGAAGAACAAGGGATCACAAGGGACTGACAAGCCAAAAAAGACGGAAACTAGCCATTGGTAAGACGCCAAGACCCAAAGCAGGAGATCAGACGGTGGCAGTGTGCCTTTTCAAAATCCTGTGGTAGATACACAAAAAATACCATGGATTTCTCATCAAAATTAGCAATGAGACCACTGAGGCTCCTTGAGAAGCCCTACCAAAAGCAAGAAAGTGGAGAACCACTCAAAATTGGTCTAGGTAGTGCTAGCATTATCTGGTATGAACAACCCCACAATCATTGTGGATTAGTCCAAAATCAAATCAAGAAATAGCCATGGACTATGAAGTAACCAAACTGTGGTGCAAATAACTAATGTTTGAATAGGATAGGCCTAAAGGGCAACCTTATTATGAGTCAAATAGGTAAATTGTGGAATAATTTGTTATCTGTCAGGCTAATGTGTATTATGCAGGTTAAGGATTCTTCCTAATCCTAGAGTTATTAGAAGGGGGTCTATATATAGAGGCATCTATCATTTTAATTTTTAAATGAGCATGGAAAGAAGGTGCATTCAGTTTGGGCTCTCGAGGCATGTATTTTTGGTGCGATTCCTAAAGGAGTAGTATTTGTGTAACCCTACCTCGAGTATTTTTCTATATTGAAGTAAATTAAATATTGGCATAAATTGGTACCTAGCAGCTATTGTGATGTGACCTAGTCTAATTTGCTCTATTCTGCATACTTTTTAACAATCAGATATTTGGATTTTATAGAAATAGCTTGGAAGAGTTTTGGGTTCTGAAGAAAAGATTGCTTGGAATCCACACTCTTGTGTTGCTTTTCTCAAGTGTGCATTTGCTATTCACAAGGGATTCCTTATTAAATAGGATGGAGTATAAGGGGTTGTGATGTTATGATGTATAAGGGGTTATGAAGTAGCCAAAGTGTGTTGCGCATAACTCATGTCTGAATAGGATGGGCCTAAAGAGCAACCTTATTATGAGTCTAATAGGTAAGTTGTGGAATAATTTGTTAGTGGTCGGGCTAATGTGTATCATGCAGATTAAAGATTCTTCCTAATACTAGAGTTATTAAGCCAGGGTGATGAGTGCACGGTGATACTAAGAGGGGGGGGTGAATTAGTATCAAACAAACTTTTACTTTTCCAAACTTAATCAATCACAACAACTACACATATGCAAGATCTAGCAATTAAGAACACAATGAGAACACACGATTTACGTGGAAACCCTTGCGGGAAAAAACAACGGCAATATATTGCTTTTATAAATATATATCTTTTCTTCTGTGAGCACCAACCCACTCCTCTTACAATTCTTTTTCTGTGAGCACCAACTCACAAGAGACACTAATTTCCACTTGAGAGAATTATAGGCACCAACCTATTAGAGGCTCCAACCCCCACACAAACTGAGCTCCAACCCAGCAAGAGGCTCCAACCTCTATTTGATAGGCTCCAAACTATTAATCCTTCAATGGCTGACATAGTATGCTTCTTCACAGGATCTTCCTCTCACAAATCTGATTATAACTCATACAATATCCTTCCTCCAAATCTGATCACAATCCACATAATAAACTTCTCTCACAAATCTGATCACATGCTTCCTTCCCTCACACATCTGATCACAACTATTCACACAATCCTTTCACAAATCTGATCCATAATTTCACCTTAAAATCTGCACTCTCTCCCTTAACATTTACCTCTCAATCTTTACATATGTTTGTCATTTATATATTTGCACTTATCCTTCTCATGTGGCAGCACATACTCCTCAAGAGATATTTGATTTGCACTTCATTTCTGCCTCTGTTCTTTTCTCAAATCTGCTTTAATACTCAGAAATAAATCATTGAATTCTTGCTCTACATCCACACTTTATAGCATCTCAAAGGAGATGATTTGGTAGAGACACAACTCTTGGTAATGAACAAACACTCCTCTTTGCTGATTGCCTCTCTTCCTTTCTAGATCGCACCTCTTAGTAAATAATATTTGTCTTTTGTGTAAGGCGCATTCTTTTACATTTAATTTACATCTCAATGAATACTAAGTGCTTCATGAATGAAGTCGCACCACTTAATAAAAATGGAAATCGCTTCACTTGTTAATCCTTTTGAAATCACATCTCTTTTAAACTGCTGAACCATATCACCATCTTTCAAATAAGACAAGAGTTAATATATAAAGTGCATCGAATGGAGGATCGTCAATCTTTAAAGGAGATTTGTTTATTAAGATAATACTCCAATCTTCATTGATATCGCATAACATGACCTTGGAAATTGCATCACCTTATATGTATAAGTCGTTCCACTCTTTTATGTTAAATATGATTCTTTGTCCTTTAGGAAGGCGCCAAAGTAGAGGGTCGGCCAGCATGGATTTAATTTATTCACATGTCCAATGCACCTCTTGTCATTAATTGTTAATAAGACATTTTTGTCTTATTAAATGCAAGACTTCTTCATAGTGTTAGTTGGCCATATTTGAAATATGAGTCGGCCAATAAACTTAAAATCTGATCATAGGAAGTCGGCCAGCAACCAGTTTAAATCTTTAATTTAAACCATATCTTCTAATCACCTAAGGAAGTCGACCTTGTCACTGTTTTACTCTTCCTCAAAATTCTAAATGGAGACGCCTTTAAGAGACTCACCTTTGACATCAATGACAATAATCTCAACAATCTCTTTGACATCAGTGATTGCATATTCCAAGAATCTCTTCATTCGTCTCAATGGTATTGCCTTGCATTAATGATATTGCAACGTTAACATCAATGACAACCATTTCCTATTCTCTTGTTTGTTCATCAATGATAACAATCATGACTACCTTCCTGACATCAATGACAACATGTGTATGCACCTTTGACATCAATGACAACTATCTTGTCCACCTTTGACATCAATGACAACATTTCCAACAATATATATAGAGGTGTCTATCATTTTAAATGAGTATGGAACGATGGTGTATTTGGTTTGGGCTCTCTAGGCAGTCTTTGGTGTGATTCCTAAAGGAATACTATTTGTGTAACCCTACCTCAAGAGTATTCTTCTATATTGAAGTAAATTGAATATTAGCACACATTGGCACCCAGCAGCTATTGTGCTGTAACCTAGTCTAATTGGCTCTATTCTGCATACTTTTTTACCATCAGATATTTGGATCTTTATAGAAATAGCTTGGAAGAGTTTTGGATGCTGATAAAAAGATTGCTAGAAATCCACACTCTTGTGTTGCTTTTCTCAAGTACGCATTTGCTATTCACGGGGGATTCCTTCTTAAAATCTAGAAAAGCAAGCAACCAGATCTTGAATTTGACAAGAATGATCAACAACCAAATGAAACAATTACAAACCACTTAAAGATTCTTGTAGAAAGCTTGTCAAATTTTGTATGGGTTTCCTATACTGGGAAAGAGTGTGGAATAAGCCTTCTTAGTGGTCACATCAAAGAGAGTTTGAGAACTGTAGAGTTCTCTAATAACAAGGCTCTTTTGGAGTACAAGGAGAAGGATGAAAACCATGTTGAATAAGCACAGGCTATAAAGTAGCTATATGTGCTAATTTAATCCTGAAGAACTAGTTTGGAATTCATCAACGGCTCATGTAAGCTTCTCATAATTGCAGATCTGAAAAAGAACACAAATCAAATGAAAACAAAAGCATAAAACTAGTAATGATTACGGCCATAATCAAGGAGTACCAAACTGGAGCTGCAACAGATTCCTATTGCAGTATCCACATTTGTGAGCTTCAGGTTAGTTGCCACGCTGGAATTGCAACAGTTTCTTAAGCCTGAAGATGTTTAGTACAACTGCAACTGGATTTGTTATATAATTAGTTCATCACTATCAATGCTGGTGGTATTGCTGAGATGACTCACATGAATCATAAGATTAAGGAAACAATTGATGCCATTGATGTGGCAGGAATGCTTCTATTGCAATTGGCAAAGAGTTTGCCATTGATTCTATTGCACTGTTGTCTCTTGATCTGTCTGGAGTATTTGTAAAATGAGCTGCAATTATAAGCAGTGGACGTTATCTGATCCAAGATCCAAGCCTGTGAGACAACACACTCAAACTGGTTCAAATGTGTTATAAACAAAAATGAATTACAAAAATGATAAGAGTGCATAAAATTGCATTCCACAACATGATTGTTTCAAAGGAGAGAAGATAACATCTTATACTATAAACAGCATGATTGTATCATGCAAAAGTTTTGTATAGAATCCAAAAGGTCAGATGTGCTACAAGATGCCAATCTGCTGCTATCACATATCAACCTATCCATCCTATGAAAGAATAGTCATAGTACATTAATTTACAGGTGTGAAAAATGAAGGGACATCTTGGCAGCTACAAGAAGCACAACTTTTTGTCTTCAATTGACTCATTTCCTTTGTCATTTTCTGGAAATATTGCCAATCAGTTGCAAAGAACAGGGTTGACACTCAGTTGTGCAGCCTGATTGAAGAGGAGTTAAGATGTTGCAGTATGTCCACACATTCTAGGAGAGATCCTAAAATTCTGGTAAAAGCAACCTATGGTGTGAAGTAAAGCCATTGCACCATAAGTCGACCAAAGTCCCAGATCATCATAGAAAATTCACCCTTCCTTGAGAAGCAAAGGTCCCAACTCCCCATTGCATTAAGTTATCAAAGAAGATGTGGAAACATATTAGCAACTTGAACTTCTGTGAACCATTCTTCCTAAGAAGGTATTTGACCCACTTTGACGATCTTGTAAAGAGGTATCTCTTGATTATTGATGTGCTTGACTCTAGCATCAATTACTTGATTCACTTCTAGATGCAGCCAAGATTGCCTTCTGCTAACTGAGGTTCTTTTGCAACATCTGGTGTATCCAACAACAGTGAAAACTAAGGGTGCAATAGTTCTACACCAAATACCAAATGGAGACCAAGATAAGCTAGAAGAAGATTCAACTCAAAAGCATTATGTCCAACCTTCTTAGTGATAGTGAATGGGTCATATATAAGAGGCCCTTGTGATAAGATCCTATTAGTCTTTCCTTATGCGAATGGAGCCACTGTCTATAATCAACATTAAACGTATGCAGCATCCAAGCTGATCATAGTGCTGCTTATATTTAGCATTAGACTTTTGCATGATGGTTTGTACCTGCTGCTGAATATGCTAAATTCGCTCAATGTAATTGGCAATTTGTAAACTTCCATTTGAGCTGAAGGAGTCATTGTTGTAGTGGGTGGCATAGGATAAGACACATCAATGGGCTCCAAAGATTGGAAAGCCAATGAGACCTTACAAGGACTATGCTAAGTAGAGTTGTGAGCAGCTCTGTTGTAACCATGTTGAATGAAATAAAGGATTTCATCTCATGTGTGATGTTTCCGTGCAATATATATTCTAAGAAGACGCGTGATCATCTTATTCAACACTTCTGTTCGTCCATCAGTTTGGAGATAGAATACAGTAGACTTTGATAATTTATGTCCATCCTCAACCAAAGTGCTTTCCAGAAATGGCTCAAAAAATTGGTGTCTTAATCAGATATTACGGTGGTTGGTATACTCAAATGAACCCCTACAAACTGGATGTACAATAGAGTTTTTTCTAAGGCTGAGATTGATTTGTCTGGAAGTACAATTGAGTTGTTTTAACAATGAAATGAGCACATTCTCCATTGAGGGATCATATTTTGATACAGTCCCAGATCGGACACTTTCAGCAGGTAGTGAATCCAGGCAGCCTCTCACATAGAGATATTTCACATTCAGACATAATTCAACAGGCCCAAGAAAAGATTGCAAATATTAATTTAGTAAAACACCATCATCACAAATATACCTTCAGGCTTAGCTCAGTCTGAGAACAATCCAATAGATCCTTCATTTCATCCAAAACATTATTACATAAGGTTCAACACTACAAAACATGCAACAGGCTTTATCTTTCGGACTTGAAGACACTCCAGACACCTTGCAGGTGAAACATTAACCTGGTTACAGACTTTACATTCTGGAATCCTACACTACAGAATTTTTTTTTCAAATTAGATGTTATTCCAGACTAGCAAACAACTGGCAAAGAACTACGACTATCCCCCCTGACTCCTCAAAGCCTCCACAACTTCCTTATTGATTCCTTGCTCAACCTCTATTTTTAGTTAATATTAAAATCTTCATGAAACTCAATCGGCAGTAGGAAGATTTGGTGTGACTAGGCACATTACTTCACCATATTAAAACATGCTAGAAATAAACATTGGTAACAGTTACCACCATTCTTATTGCAACCGCCAAGTAACTGACCATGCCCAAATTTAAAATATTCCACCCTGAATTGGATGATGGATGCCTGCAAATAGAAATCAATCTATTTCAAGGTTCATGTAATTTGAAAACTGTCACCGCAATGGAAGTCGTCGATCCTAAAATAGAAATTCATGGTAATTATCGGCCACCACTCAGCAATGATATGCCAATAATAAAGTCTCCACTATTCATGACATGGAGATTAATTGCCCAGCAAATAAGTAAAAGAATAACGCTTGTTCTCAGTAATGACCCCACAATCCACACTTACATCCCAAATGGAGCCGCCTAGAATATTACTTGTCATGTGGGCCACATCAATTAATTCATAGATTAGAAGGTTGTGTGAGCCTCAAGACATAGAAGATCAAGTCAAGACAAATAATCGTGGGCCCCACATATCAATCTTGTCTCCTCAAACAGAACAACCACTTGATTTTAATATGTTTGTCCTCATGCCCAGCTCAGGGTGGGTGCCAACAAGGAAGAGTGTTGGATGCTCCTGCATCAGACTCGCCAGGTAAGAAGTTTGTGAGCATAGTTCACAAATTTAGCTAATGATGAAACCGGACATTCTACAACAAGCTCTTTTATTGAATCAACTACTTCAAAAGATTTCGTCCTTCGCTTCTTCCAACACTTAGTTGGAATAATTAATAAATCCTACATCCTTCCGCCAAATTTGTTCTCCATCTTTTACTCCTCTCATGGACTTCTATCCACCATAAACCGACTTCCTCCTCTTCATTTTCTCCACCACAATCTTCTTCCTCTTTTCGTGCGATTTGACCTACCATCAACCGTCCACCTCCACCAAAAATCATCTTCACTTGTACTCAAATCTTCACAATAAATTTTATCAAAAATAATTACATCCTCATCTATTTCTGCAAACACCACTTTATCAGTTTGAAAATCAGAAATTTTAATCACCATCTTTTCTTCAACTACTTCCTTACTTGCAAACAATCATTACAAAAATCAGAAATCTTCAACACCTCTGGTTCAACCACTGTAACTTTGTGCATTTGGTACCTCATCAAGGTACTTATCTTCACGCTGCTCCACATTGATCAACATCTGCATGTCCTCTAAAGGACAGATTTCAGCATCACAAAGCACAATCACATGATTTTTTTCAAAGAATCCATTTTCTTTCTCTTCTTCAACTTCTTTTCTCACCACTTCATCTATACACAAATTAACATCAAAAATTTCCATCTCCTTTCCTTCACTCTCTTCTTTTTCTTCATTCTCAACTACAACAATATCTTCATGGGATGAATCACATAAACCAAACAGCTCATCAACCTTCTTCATCTCATGTTCAAGCAAGGGATTCTCTTCATCAACTCCATGATCAAGTCAAGGCCTTCACAAACCACCATTTCAACTCTCAAATCAGCTACTACTTCCAAAGGAACTTCTGCAGCAACACTCTTATCTTTTGTAACTTGTACTTCCTAATCTTCTGTCACCATTTTCTCTTCTACTCTCTCTTCTTCGTTTTCACCGTCCTTCGTATCTGCAAACAAATCAACATTAGATAAAATAGTATAATCATCATTATCTTTCTTCTCTACTACCACCTCATCCACTATCACATTCATGCCTTCAAAAAGACATATTTCATTCACGTTTTTTTCTTCTGCCATGCCATTGGTATGACATTCTTCATCTTTCTTGACCACGCATACGGCAACCCTTCTTCGTTGCTTAGCCTCCAACCTCTTAATTCTCAAATGGATGGCCTTTATCTTTTCAAAGGTTTCCTTCTCAAATAGAGTCTCATTTTCTTTCAAGTCACTAATGTGACATTTTCCACTGTTTTTGTTCACGTCTATAGCAAGTCTTCCACGTTCCTTAGCTTCCAACTTTTTCAATCTCAAATATCTTTTCAAGATAATCTTCCTCTTGGTACCACTCCATAGATTTCTGCTCAATCGGCTTCTTCAAGACCATTGTCATCTTCTTTTGCAAAGACATCTTCACTCTCAACTATCTACAATTACAGGACTTATACCTGCAACAAAACTCACTCACATTCAGCAACTATCCTCTACCCAACAATGTCGTTGGATGATGCACACCCTCAAAACCTCCTCTACCCACTTCCACATAGCGGAGGACGTTATAATCTTCCTCTTGGTACTACTCCATAGATTTCTGCTCAATCGGCTTCTTCAAGACCATTGTCATCTTCTTTTGCAAAGACATCTTCACTCTCAACTATCTACAATTACAGGACTTATACCTGCAACAAAACTCACTCACATTCAGCAACTATCCTCTACCCAACAATGTCGTTCGAAGATGCACACCCTCAAAACCTCCTCTACCCACTTCCACATAGTGGAGGACGTTAGCACATTGTCTACTCAACACTTCTCTTGTTGGAAGACAGCCAACATCCCTTTACACATTACCCATTCACCCGCTCCGATACCATTTGATGCAGTCCCAGATCGGGCACCTTCAACAGGTAGCCAATCTAGGCAGCGTCACATAGAGATGTTTCACATTCAAACATAACTCAACAAGATTGGAAATATTAATTTAGTAAAACACCATCATCACAAATATAACTTCAGACTTAGCTCAATTTGAGAGCAATCCAATAGATCCTTCATTTCATCCAAGGACCAAAACATTATTACATAACGTTCAACATTACAAAACATACTACAATCTTTATCTCTCGGACTTGACTATACTCTAGACGCCTTGCAAGTGCAAGTGAAACATTAACTTGGTTAACGACTTTACATTCTAGAATCCTACGCTACAAACTTTTTCTTTTTCTAGATTAGATGTTATTCCGGACTTCCTATGCATTACAGGTAAGACATACTACTGAAATCCCACCCTTCAGACATACATACCACTAAAATCCCTTGCTATAGACATGCTTATTACTAAAATTCCATGCTAGAAACATTACCCATGGAGTAAACTTGTTGCAAATTTAGTGAACTTCAAAAAGAACCACGACCAGCTAGCAAATGACAGGCAAAGAACTATGACTATCCCCCCTGACTCCTAAAGCCTCCACGACTTCCTTATTTATTCCTTGCTTGACCTCTATTTTTAGTTAATATTAAAATCTTCATGAAACTCAATCCGGCGGTGGGAAGATTTAGTGCGACTGGGCGCCTCACCTCGCCATATTAAAACGTGCCAAAAATAAACATTGGTAACACTTACCACCATTCTTATTGCAGCCGTCAGGTAACCAACCATGCCCAAATTTAAAATATTCCACCCTGAATTGGATGATAGATGCCTGCCGATAGGAATCAATATATTTCAAGGTTCATGTAATTTGAAAATTGTTGCTGCCATGGAAGTCGTCAATGCTAAAATAGAAATTCATGGTAATTATCTACCACCACTCAGCAATGATATGCCAATAATAAAGTCTCCACTATTCATGACATGGAGATTAATCCCCTAGAAAATAAGAAAAAGAATAACGCTTTTTCTCAGTAATGACCCCACGATCCACACTTGCATTCCCAAATGGAGCCACCTAGAATATTAACTGTCATGGGGGGCCCATCAATTAATTCACAGGTTAGAAGGTTGTGTGAGCCTCAAGACACAGAAGATCGAGTCAAGACATATAAAATCGTGGGCCCCATATATCAATCTCGTCTCCTCAAATAGAACAACCACTTGATTTTAAAATGTTTGTCCTCATGCCCAGCTCAAGGCGGGTCCCAACAAGGAAGAGCATTGGATGCTCCTGCATCATATTTCATACAAAACATACCTACAATGGCAGGAGTTTGTTTATTATTCCATCAGTGACAATAGGAAAAGCTTTTAAAGTACCTAGATTAGCTTTTTGGATATGGACAATTTCCATGAAGTGTATAGAAATGCAGAAATTTTAACTACCAGAATAAATACAGAAATAAAAGAGTTATGGCATGTATTTGTTCAACATGTATGATTGTTTGGTTTGTCTTCTCCGCAGGTGATTCTAACACACACACACACAGAGATAGATATATATATATATATATATATTAGTTTGTAATAGTTCCTTAGCATGTGTATAACCAGGAAGTCAGTATTTGTAAAGCTCTAAATGAGACATTTTGAGAGTCTGCCTACAATAAGTCACTGTCTGAAATCTCCCTTGTTCAGATGAATATCTGCTATTATTAAAATAAGCCGGTGCCAAGTCTGCCTACTATAAAGTCACTAACTGCAATCTTCCTGGTTCAGTTGAATTTCTATTATAACTAAAATAGGCAGGCGGAAGGGCCTATGGAAGTCCCAGTTTTGAAGTATTAAAAGAAGATATAAAGCATAAGAGATTTATGACAATGGTGACAATTTTTTTTATATATATATTAGTTTGTAATAGTTCCTTAGCATGTGTATAACCAGGAAGTCAGTATTTGTAAAGCTCTAAATGAGACATTTTGAAAGTCTGCCTACAATAAGTCACCGTCTGAAATCTCCCTTGTTCAGATGAATATCTGCTATTATTAAAATAAGCGGTGCCAAGTCTGCCTACTATAAAGTCACTAACTGCAATCTTCCCGGTTCAGTTGAATTTCTATTATAACTAAAATAGGCAGGCGGAAGGGCCTATGGAAGTCCCAGTTTTGAAGTATTAAAAGAAAGATATAAAGCATAAGAGATTTATGACAATGGTGAAAATTATGATTACCAATAAGGGTTAGATGCACGAGCAGAAAGAGAGTCCATTACATTAGTATATGCCCTACAGTTACTCTTGGAAAACATTTGAGGTTCAAAGGTAGGTCAATTGGCATTGGGTTCAATGGCCCCCCTGGTGCATGTTGACTTTATGCCATGTTTACCATAATCCATGTACTTGAAGCTCTATAGACTGTCTTTGAAACAACCATAAAAAGAAAATATTGCATTCGTTGTGTGCAGAGAAATGATTAAATTATATTATCATTTTTGGTACATGTGTAAGAATGAGTTTACTTACATTTGGATGAACATGAAGTTTTGGAATGAAAAACAGAAACTATTTTTGTAAAATTTCATATATTTGATGATTTTTCAATTTATTCATTCTTTTCCAGTCTTAGCATTGAGTACGAATTGAGCCTGAGTTGAACCATCTACTAGGGTTCTACCACATCTTTATCTTGTTGCAGAGAAAGGTCAGCTTCCACATTATGCATGGTATATTTCTGATCATCGGACACATCAAGTGTTTCCTCACCTCCTGTAAGAATTGGAGCCAAATGCTCTTTTTTCTATTTTGTCATTCTTGACAATGTGTCAGGTCACTTTTTTCTTTTTGCAGAGATATTTACTCTTTTTTTAATTGTTTCATTGTTGGCAATTGATAGTTTGAGCAAGGTAATGAGCAAATTTTATTAATGATAAGCAGCACATATATATAAAAAGAAAGTGGTTTGAATAACCACTTAGTCGGGCATACCCGACCAACCAACCATCCAACCAACAATAACTATGAAATAGCTATTAGTTGGAGGAAATAAACTATGATACAATAGAAATATTACAAACATTCTAACACCCACCCTTATTACATCATATGCCCAAGAGATGAAAGCATGAAAGTTCAGAAAGCTTCAAACTTCACTGCAGCAAGTGATTTTGTAAATATATCAACACGCTGCTCTTGAGTCGGACAGAACTGGAGTTGAATATTCTGTTGCCGAACATGCTCACGAATATAATGGCACTGAACCTCAATATGCTTGGTAAGCTCATGAAAAACTGGATTACAAACAAGCTTCAGCACACTTTGATTGTCGCAAAACAAAGTGGTAGAGCCTGTATCAAGAACACCTATACCTGTCAAAATGCAACGTAACCATATCGCCTCACAAACAACCCCCCTTGTGGCGCGATACTCTGCCTCTGTGGAAGAGCGGGCAACAATGGTTTACTTTTTGCTCCCCCAAGAAATCGGACCAGATCCCAAAAAGAAAATGAACCCTGCAGTAGACTTCATGTCATCCACTGAACCTGCATAGTCCGCAACTATGTATCCACACAATGAAAAATTTGCATTCTGCTTGTATTTCAGGCCATATGCCACTATACCACGGATGTATCTCAAAACCCTCTTTGTTGCCTTCCAATGAACCTTAGGTTCCTGGATGAACCTAGAAAGATAGCTAACAGCATAACTGATATTCGACCTGGTATATGTCAGGTAGATGAGACTCCCAATCAATTGTCGATAAAGAGTAGCATTCACCTAAGCAGATGGATCGTGGCAAGAAAGTTGCAAACTTGTCTCCATTGGAGTCGACATCGATTTGCAATCTTCCATGTTGAACTTCTCAAGCAATGTCTTGGCATACTTCATCTGAGAAACATAGATCTGATTCTTCTGTTACCATACTTCAAGTCCAAGAAAATAATGCAAGAGCCCGAGATCTGTCATGTCAAACAATCATTTGAGATCATTCTTTGTTGCATCAATCATCTATGGAGAACTCCCTGTGATGACCAGATCGTCAACATAAACAATCAAAATGACAATCTCCCCCCTTGCTCTTTGAGGTAGAGATTGGGATCATATGGATTCTTGGTGAATCCATGATTAAGGAGATGCTCATCGATCTTTATGTACTAGGCTCGAAGAGCCTGTTTAAGACCGTAGAGGCATTTGATGAGTCTACATACTTTATGTTGCTGCCCAGGTGCAATGTATCCCTCTAGTCAAGTCATGTAGAATTCTTCCATGAGATCCCCATTAAGGAAGGCGCTCTTGACATCCATCTGATGAACTTTCCACCCAAACCGTGCTGCCATAGCCAATACCATACGGATAGTGTTGATCTTGGGGCAAAAGTCTCATCATAATCAATGCCTTTCTTTTGTGCATAGCCCTTAGCCACAAGTCGGGCCTTATACTTGTCAATGCTATCATCTACCTTATATTTGATCTAAAAAACCCATTTGCAACCAATAGCCTTCTTCCCTGGTGGAAGATCAACAAGTTCCCATGTATTATTCCTTAGAAGTGCCTGATATTCAGCCTCCATAGCATCTTTCCAAGGTGGTGACTCGAGCTTGCTGCACTGTTTTAGGTTCTGAACTTTGCATAACTATACACATAAGGGCCATGTTCACTTCTTCACAAGACTTGTTGCGAGTCTTAGGCCCTTTGAAAGATGTGTCAACAACTGCATCATATTTAGCATCTTTGATTGTGGCTTGATACCACTTAGGAAGCTTTTTGTGTACATGAGAGGAAGATTGAGGTGATGATGGAGGGGGAAACTCATCCAACGGAAACAAAACCTCATCAGGAGTTTCTTCATCAACTTCCTCATCTTCAGGATCAAGTATTCTAGGTGTTTGGGAACAAGCAGGAGGTGGAGAGGAAGAGGTGTTGCAACCAAAATCCTCATCAAAGACAACATCCCTACTAATGTACACCTTCTTTTTGGCTACATCCATAAGCCTATATCCCTTAGACTCTAAACTGTACCCAAGAAAAATACATTTCACAGACTTATCATCCAATTTTGTTCTCTAAACCTTGGGAACATGCATGAAGGCGGTACATCCAAACACTCTGAAATGAGAAATAGAGGGCTTCTTCCCAGTCCAAGCCTCTTCTGGTGTGATGTTATCAAGCACTTCGGTGGGTGCTCTAGTCAACAAATACACCGTTGTATGAACTGCTTCAGCCCAGAATGCAGAATCAAGACCTGCATCCTTCAACATGCATCGCACCATTTCCACTATAGTACGATTTCGCCTCTCTGCCACACCATTTTGTTGAGGCGTATATGCAGTGGTCAACTGTTGTTGAATTCCATGTTTTTGCAAGTAGGTTACGAATTCCTTACTTGTGAATTCCCTCCTCGATCTGAGCAAAGGGCTCTGAGAGTCTAACCTAATGACCATTCTGCAAGGGCTCTAAACTCCTTGAATTTCTCAAAGGTCTCACCTTTGTGAGCCAAACAATAGACCCACATTTTTCCGGTGTAATCATCCACAAAAAAAAGGAAATACCGGGCATTTTGGTGACTGAATGGCATAGGTTCACATAGATCAGTATGCACCAATTCTAAGGGACTAGAGGCTCTGTCTTCTGCAGAAGGAAAAGGAGCCCTATGTTGTTTCCCAACAAGACAATGTGAGCAAAGAACTGTTTTCTAAATGGGGGGAAGTCCTCTCGCCATATTTCTCTTACTCAATGCAAGAAGATAACCAAAACTGAGGTGGCCAAATCTCCTATGCCAAAGAGTTGTGGATACATTGGTTTTCACTACAAGGGCTTGATCTTCTTGTGAAACATCAATTAGTTGGAACATCTTTCCTACCCCTGAAGCACGAGCTACAATTGCTCCATTGCGAGTTTTGTCTTTGATAAGACAATTTCTCACCATTGTGTTGATCAAATTTAACTTGCAAATTGTGCTCTAGTAACTAACTTACTGAAAGTAGGTTCTTAGTGAGCCCAAATACATACAAAACCTTTGTAAGCCGACATTTGTGAGTTCTTCGTGGAAGGCAAATATCACCAATTCCCTGAACTTCATATGAGGTATCATCACCCAATGAAGCATGCCCATAGGAGGTGGATGGAGTGAGATCACTGAAACATTCTTATTCCCCCATCATGTGTCTGGATGCACCAGAATCACAGGGAACTATACATTTTCCAATTGATATTTATGATAATTAATCGAATTTGCACAATTAAACATCTTCTTTAAAGATAGCGATCAGATTTGCTCATAAACAGCAAATGTTATTAACTCGAAATCTTTAACACTGTGTACTAAAAGATCGGTCAGCTCAGCATAATGGTGACTTCCTTGTGAAATCACTCTTGAGGAATTGTTGGTTTCCATCCTACAATTCCTGCTATGAGGGATTTCGTCCTCAGATTAAATGAACCGCAGTTCCATGCTCCAGCAAGGAGTTAAAATCAGATAATAAAAATGTATTCTATATGATTGATGGTTCCTTCTCCTTGCTTGGTCTTATACCTTTTTTCTTCAATGAACATAACTTTTCACGTGCCCCTTGACCTTTATTAAAACTTATCATTAATTTACCCTTCTTTAAAGAAATCACAGGGATTTTAAGGAGGGGGCATTACAAGAGAGGTGTTTGTTTAAGCCTCCATGTTGACTATGCAGAAGCTTGGTTTTACAAGCAACCTCTCTGCCCTGTTTCCCCAGCCAGTGCTCAGCCTAAATGTGACCCACAACAATAACAACAGAGCTCATCCACTGCCCCTTAGAAGGTGCAAGTGCTAGTATGTATCAGTAAAAGATTATCCCTAAATTTGCAGGGCATCATTATGATTCCACCACACATGAATTTGGAAAATGAAACCCAATTGACCGAAGGAAGGGGTTCATAATCACAAAACAGCAAACTGGGCGAATTAAATTTACACCCAAAATGCCAAGCATGCTCTCTACCCAACTTTTAAAAGGAATTTCTTATGGATTTGCATTGCTAACATTAACAGTAAGTAACGACTTCATTTCTGACTTGGATATGTATGGCCGTGGACATGGAATGCCCTGATAAAAAAACACATAGCGGGTGAACAAGTCTGTGAAGCAGAAAAGCATTACACAACACCACAAGGGTAAACCTTTAGAATAGATGATACGCACCTGAAGATTGAGCGCTAAGTCCACCACGATTCTTAAAAACGCACCTGCAAGACAAGTGACAAGGAAAATAACTTAGACATGGTACTTCATTTATTTTTGGAGAGCTATAAAGAGCTAACCTGGTGGACGACGGAGAAGGAGAAGGGGTCATCGCGCACCCTGAAAATGAGGAAAAAATGGCGGCCATTGTTGGTCTGCTCTATTACCTCTTCCTCTTATATTCTTCGTATTTATCTGCTCCACACTTACCTCTTAACATGCTAGGGGAGATGACGAGGAGGGAGCTAACTTCGCACCCTCGAGGTCATAAGGGGTTAAAGTGAATTGCCTTCAATTTTTCCCCACCCTCTGTTGGCGATTCGACTCCATAAATTTATTGCTTGGATCCAAGTGATTGATTCTTACAATTTGTTGCTAGGTGAGTCATGACACAGCGATTTAAAGGAAGGTTCTAGATAACAATTCGGGATCGATTCTTACAATTTGAATGTATCACTGTTTTACTGGAATTATATTATTATAATAAAATTTGATTCGTACTAGGCACAATTGTGACTAGCATAGATAAAGTTGGGTTTGTTCCTTATAATAAATTATATTTGTTAAATATTAAGGAAGAAAAAAAAAATTGTGAAAGTACAGTTTGTATAGAATGGTTTAATATTAGTACATAAAACAAAACTTACATAAACAAAAGTGAACAATAAATTGTAAAATTTATAATGACCATATTAAATAATACATTATAATTAAAGTTATAATTGGCAAATTTGTATTGTGAAATTTTAATGACTATATTTATTGATTGATAATACAAACACCATGGGGCATTTTATTGTTCATTTCATTATTGCAATAAATGAGGGAAAACAACTAACAAGATCTCCACTTAGTAGAATATCCAAGTTGCCATTTGAAGTTCCATTCACAAATGTTAGACATTTTTGAAAGTTAGCAGATATCAAGAAGTGTTGGAAGATACTGAGAAATACTATAAGCTCAACTCTTTGGAATGTCATTTAAACTTCAATTAACATAAGCAATGTGTTAAAATGGATGGCAATTTTATTAGGCCAATAAAAATAAAAAAATATTTGATAGAATATTTAAAATATTATATCAAATTCGTGAATGGGGTTGTGCTTGAATGGCAAAGGCCATAAGGTTCTAATTAAAATTATATCAAAAAAATAATTTAATAATTAAAATTTTATACATATATTATTGATTTTATAAAACTAAAAATATATAATTATCAATGCTATTAAATTTTTACACCCAATCCATGATTTTCTGGATGGGTCGTTACCATAAGCCAGCATTATGGCAAGTCACTCCCCGTCGATGATCTCATTTAATCATTTTTGGTTTTGCTACCACTGCGAATAAGTCCAGATTGACCAATCACACGCTTCATATCCGATGGAGGATCCTCCTTCACCTTCTCTCCCCGCTGTCAAATGAATGACTACAACGTATGGAGTCTGACAAAGAAGCATCCAGACGGTTATCTTCACCTTTATCATCTACAGTTTGCTTGTTTGATCGAACGAAGTTTTCTGTGGCATTGTTAGAGTGGACATAATGGTAGGAGGTCCTGGCTTCATTGCTAAGATTTCGGTAAATGGTCTGTTAAACTTGGGTATGGCTACTCCTGTCCAACTGGAGAGCTTTGTCCGTCATATGGCTTTCAAAGGAGCCATTATGGACCAAAGACTCAAACGAATTCTGCGGAGGCATGAAGGTCTTCTACTACCGACGGTGAAGATCATTTTGGGGAAAGATTTCCTATCAGCCGATGAATTCTATAGGGTCGACACACATGTCTCCTCCCGGTTTCTTGCCTCCATCCTGGATGCAGGGGTGGCGAAAGAAGCAGCGAAAGGATTGATGGTGAAACTTTTCAAACCAAAAATACTTGGCGGCCTCAATCACACACTTGGCGCAGTCATCCCTGGGGCGGGAATCCCCTGCCTAAAAGACATCTTGACCCCGAAGGACCCTCTGGAGGTGGTGAAGGTTTTCCCCCTCATTCTTGATCTAAAAGGTATGGCACTGATCGAGCACCAAGAACATGTGCTTCAGGTATATGGTTTTCTTCAAAATATGTTGATCGAGGACGGGGACAATGGGGAGATGGAATGGGTCGGCGAGCTCCAATCCATGGCAATGAAGCTCAACCTTCTCTAAGAGCTCGATCTATGGCATCCTCGGTTCTCTATTGTAAGTCTCAGTAGGAAATATGCATATGGCTAATTCTCTGTGTCCAGTAAGCCTTAATGGCAATTTTTGGTATATGCTCTGTTAGGACTTTTCGGAATATGCTTTGGAAGTCAGTTTTTTGAAGGTCTACAAGTAAACAGCTTATAGGCACCTACTTGTAAATTCCACTCCAAATCAATACAAATCTCCATCTTTACGAATAAAAAAAAAATGCTATTAAATTTTTAAATTCTAATTAAAAATAATATATATTGTATATCTAAAAACTATATATTTTTTAACTTTTAAAACTTATATTAATGAAATAAAAATCTTATAATAATATTTTATTAAATATATAATTTGAATAGTTATAACACTTAACTATAAATAATAATTTTAATTAAAATATAGCATTTAATTTTAAAATTAATTGAAATTAATTTGATTAAAAATGAATTGAAGATAACTATATAACTATAAATAATCATATTTATCATTCAATATGTAACTTTAAAATATATATATATATATATATATATATATATATATATATATATTTATATTTTAGAAAGGAAAATTAAAAAGATATTATAAAATATAAAAGTTATAATTTAAGAAAAATATAAAGATATTATAAAATTAAAAAACTAGTGTAAAAATTCCCATTAATGGGGTTGGTGGTGTTGACACCCTCAAGAAAAGAAGTGAGATCAGGTGGACTCCATCAGCGAAGGGTTGGGTCAAGTTAAACTTCTATGGAGCATTGAAGGGCAATCCTGGAGAGTCAGGAGCCAATTGTTTGGTTTGCAATTAGAAGGGAGAAATCATTGGCAAGGCCTCTAAGAAGCTTGTGAATGGATCTAACAATGAAGTTGAGCTTCAAGCCCTCATCTTGGGTCTCAACTTATGTCACCAAATTAAAGTTTCAAGGGTGGAAGTCGAGGGTGATTCCTTAATCATTATCAACGCGATTAGAAAAGGGGAGATATCAAATTGGAAACTTAACATTCTTGTGAGGGAGGCCTTGCATTTGTTAGAAGGCTTAGGGAGAGCGGTTATCAACCACATGTATAGGGAGGGGAACGGGGATGCAAATGCAGATGCACTGGCCAACTTGGCCATTATATCACCGCATGCATTAATATGGGAGGTGAAGCCTAATGATTCAGTCAGTCCATCTATCTGACAGGTCATCTTGTCCTCGTAGTGAGATGGAGTTGGTGAGGTGTGCAAGAGGTTTTATATTTGGTAGAGATTTGATTTGGGCATAAATGCTTTGGTGTAGGCAGAGATTTCTTAGATTTTCACTATGGCAGCGATGGATACACTAATTCGGTTGGTTTGTAGCAAACGGCAAATGTCATTCCTAGGGCATATTTCTGACAAAAGGATGAAACATGTGGTTAATTCGAAGAGCGGCATTGTGTTATTTGTGATAGAATGGATTCTTTAGGAAGAGTATATGGTTAATACAAATTGGTATAGGGTGAATACAGACTTGGCTTCAATGTTTTTAGTGGTGTTGTTGGACCTGAATGAAGATAAGCAGGTGATTCAAACGTTGATGGAGGCATATGTGGAGGCTAGAAGGAGGTTGTAGAAATTGCCCGCTATGGTCTCGGCATCCCGCTCACAGGGGAATTTCATAGGGTTAACAATGTAGGGGATGTTGTCACCTGGTGGCCGTTCATGATGGAAGCTAGAGAAGCTAAGATAGTTAGACGCAGACGTCGAGCAGCAAGAGGTATAGCCTTCCTGAAGAAGTTGGCTGGGTTGGATGTTGAAGATGACTGGATGCAGGAGATTCTGGAGCAATACTATGTTGAAGATGCAAATGCCTAAGGTGGAGCTTTGTTATTTAGATATATAGTTTGTCTATATAGATTTATAGGTATAGTTTTATACTTATATGCAAGAAATGCATATAGAATTTTGACTATAATAGGAGTAGATAGGTGAATTCAAGGATTTTGTTATAGCCTTGTGATAGTAATGTTGGTGGTTCTCTTGCTGAACATTCAAACTTTGTTTATATTTTGGTTAATTTTAATATAAAGGGTGAAGACCCCTAGTTTGCAATTTACTGATTAAAAAAAGAGCTAGTGTAAAAATAGAAACAAAATGATGATTTCATCCTCCACATTTTCCACCTATAAGACCTCAAATCAAAATAAGCTAATTAAATTAAATGAGTGATAAATATTTTTGCAAACATTTCTACTTAAATAAATTACATGTCTAGTTTATAAAAAATGTCTAACTCTTTTAATTGCATTTAAGATAACTATATTAGTCTAATAGAAAGGGAGCTACCCCCTATGGAAGTGCTTATCCATAAAAAAAAGATATCTATATTTTAGAAAAGAATAATTAAAAATATATTATAAAATAAAAAAACTATTGTAAAAATATAAAAGTTATATTTTAAAATAAAAATATAAAGATATTATAAAATAAAAGAGTTATTGTAAAAATAGAAAAAAATCAAGGCTTGATTTCATCTTCCACATTTTATGCCCATAAACCTTAAATTTTAAACCAATCAAAATTACCCCAAAAAACATTAAATCCAATTAAATTGGTGATAAAGATTTTTGCAAACATTTCTAGGTAAAAAAAATCCAAACATTTAATTGTGCATAAATAGAATTAATAATCACTAGTTAAGTGATTTTGATTACAATAGTATTGCCAAGGTAGGTACTAATAAGAGTAGGGAAGTTTGCTTTAATTATGTCATTTACCAAAAAAAAATTAAGAATACAAATGTTTCAAACATGTTTCTCAACTTTAAAATGTACAATGGACAAATGATAGTGCTAGAACTTGAAACTCATAGTAACAAAGATGATCTATCAACGAAGATGAATATTAGTAAGGGGTTAATATTAGGCTTCACAAATTTGTATAAAGTTGTTATAAATAAACATTTATTGGCAAATTTGCACTTTGTCAATCTTGAAACATCTTGTTTTCATTCATCTTGTTACGTTATCTTCATATCTCGCTACATCATTCCTTACATCCCATTCCTATGTTACATATTGCATAGAATTTGTGGCGCTTCAGTTCACTTTCATCTAGACTATGGGTGCTTTTGGGATGTCTTACAAATTATAGATAACAGGTTTTGACCTTACCATATTCCAAGTATCTATCATTTATGGATGTCATTAGATCTAATAATTTTGTTTTGCCTTTCTTGTGCAGTACATGGGAATCTCAAGTCAATGGATATTTACATTGATGCTTTAATCATCAGAAATGGTCTTCTGAGAATATTTTGTACAAGAAATTGGTCTCATCTTCAGAAATTCAATATTAAATGCACAGTTATTGTGGCAAACCTTAAGTCAACAAATCCATTACAGACTATGTCTGAGATGCGTAGAATGCGATTTAAACTTCAATATGCTACAAAGCTAAGGGATGTGAGATACCTATAAGTATTGTTCTCTTAGTTTTACCACAATGAAATTTCACAACATAATTGAGCAAATTGTCTAGATGGTGACACTAGTTCCATATGTGGTAATGAAGAGGTGTAAGAGTAAGTGGAAAGGACTGCATAGGCAACAAAAGAGAAGGAGCAAGAGGCATTCGAGACTTCCAATCACAATCACCCTCATGAAGAAAGGAAGATATATCTCTCTTGCAACACTATCATTCAAGCTGTATTTAATTTAGTTTGAGGCTAAAGTGATCATGTTGAGTGATAGGAAACATTCACAATCTCGAGTATCAGAGCAATTGATAGAAAGAGAGCAAATCTAAGTAGGTCAAAGAGTCTTATTTCTCCACCAACTTGTTAGGCATAATCCATTATCATCTTTACCATTCAAATATTCAAACATATCTATGGGAGTAAGAAAGAAATGTTTGATTCCATCTAAAAATTATGGAGATATTCCTCTAGGCAATTATGAGTTTCATCTCTATTCTATAGAAGCACTATCAATAAAATTAAGTAAATCATTGTATATGTAAGTGGAACTAATACTAGTCCAAATTGATTGGGAAGTGGTGGAAGATGGCATAGGTTTATCTTAAATGTTTATCCTTATAGTGGTTGTTATGTTAGAAAATGTCCCCTTGGGGGCTTTTCCCTCTTAAGGTTTAGCTCCTAGGTCCTTAGAGTGCATTTAAAGCATCTTGTGTAATAATTTTGAATCCCGATGAGAAAACCCTAAGTCTTATAGCAAATAGGACCTAGGGGGTCCCATTTTGATGATCTTTGAACAAAAATGGGAGGGGGGACTTGGGCGCTAGCGCCCTAGTCCTACCCTATTTTAGGTCAGCCCTAAATTTAAATGTCGATTTTATGACCGTTATTTAGGTCCTCTGCCGACATCTCAAGTTTGAATTACGAAATTCTTAGCGAGAATGTCTGTAGTTGCATATATAAGCATGTTTAGGTTTTGATTTGCAAACTAGAGATGGACATTATGAACTTGTGACTTTATGCTAAAGTGATTCAAGGCATTCATTGTGTTGCAGAGTAGTATTTTGTTGTTATTGTGTTTGTGATTGCAGATTTGACTCCATCTCCTCAAGACATGAAAGAGCTTCTTCCTTCCATGAGATCTACATTTTTCAAAGGTGGCATCTATTGTGTTTTAAATCATTTATCATTTGGATTTTGCCTCTATCCCACAAGGATACACACTCTCATCTAACAACAATGTTCTGAAGACTTGAATGTCTCTCTGGGGCTTGACCGAGGCAAGCCTCTAAAAATCACAACCCCCAACCACACTCCTTTGTGATTGTAGGTTATAAGTACCGAGCTTTGCGAAGTGGAGTTGCAAAAGGAGGTTGCAGACGACAAGGATTCAGGATCTGAAAGAAAGAAGACAAAGTTGAACATTTTGAGACATGGGTGCTAGTGGTAGTGTCCTCCAGAATTACAGATACATAAACAAACTAGACAGTGGTAATGATCATCCGAAGAGATTTTGACACCCTAAAGATCATCTGGCACTAGATTAGGGAGCTAGTGGCAGTGTCCACCTTTTTCAGGGCAGAAAGCAGAAGATACAGTGAAGATCAATGTCGGGAGAAGATCTAATTTTTGTATAGAAAATAGTACCTTGGATAGGAGCACTAGTGGAGGTGTCCTCGACTGTTTTGCCTCACGAACTTTGAAAAATGGTCAATTATCAATCTCTGCCTACTATCTTAATCTGAAAGGATTTGTCGTAATTCATCAATTTGCTTACTATTTTACATATTTAGGGTTTTAAGAGTATTTGAGCATCAAATTGAGATATTGATTGATAACATCCAAGCTTCCACATCATTCCAAGTGATAGCCCAACCTGTTAGGTGAATGCTCTCACTTAGTAGAGATTCAACTAGGTTGATATGTCCTTGGATGTTTGGTGAGAAGGGAGGATCTAAACCAAATCAACCCTATTCGCAATCCCCCATTTTTCATACTAAACATTTTGGTGAACTCATGTTTTTGAATTTTTTGCACCTTTCTGAGTTTTGTGTGATAGATTTGCATTCATTCATTTTATTACATTCAAAAAATTACAAAAAAAATGAAATTTTTGAAAAAATTTAAAAAATTAGCATCTTAGGCTTGCATTTTAGCATAATTTAAATTAATTAGTATTCAATTTCATTAAATTTCTATTATTTTCATTAGATCTGATTTTAAATTACAAAAATTCATCATTTAGTATTCACTTGCATTGCATTTTCATGCTTAAATTGTCAAAAATTGCTTGAAATTGTGCATTTTTCATAAAAACCTAGTTTTGCATTAGTTAGGGTTTGTAGTTAAAATCATGTTTCAGATTTTACTACCCTTTTAAAACACTCACTTAAGACTGATTTCTAATTGTAGTGTTGCATCATAGTGTCATTCTTGCAAAATTTCATGTCTAGGGTTTGAAAACCTTGCATTTTTACTAGATTTTGGCCTTATCGTCTCTCTAGAATTGCATTACAAGCGTGTTGTGAGGGATTTTGCTATATTATTTGAATTATATCAAGGTTATAATCTACTTCCCCTTCTCAAATTATTTACAACACCCTTTCTATTAGGCATTTACATTGAAAATTGGTGAAAATTTACATATTTTAGGTGTATTTTCACTGGGTTTTGACTTGTCATCACTCTAAAATTGCATTAAAGGCGTGTTGTGAAAGATATTTCTGCATCATTGGACTTTTATTAGGCTTATTATTTGTTTCCCCTCTTTAAATTCTTCACAACACCTCTTCTTTCATTCATTTACATTGAAAAAAAGTTGAAAAATCTATCATTTTAGGTCATTTTCATACATACTTTTACACTTGTTTCTTGCATAAGTTTTGAAAATCTTTAAAATCTAATTTGGAATTCATTTGAAAACATACACATGGCCTCTCAATACAACAATAATGCTAGGTTTCCTCCTACGCCTTTTTTGAAAAGAAGAGCCCCTGAACTTGAAATAACATTTACACCTCATGACAAAGAAATGGTAGATAGTGAAGGGACTCTTTACATTACAGTAAACATAATGGAAAGACATGTGCATGGAACACTTATAAACCCTAATTACATGACTAATGTGGTTATAGAAGGGTTCCTTCTTAAACATGATTTGACATAAGATTATTATGAACCATCAGATTTGAGAATTAAAACACAATGGAGCTTTGATGAATACATTTGGAAAGATAACCTTCTTGGTCTCGATATATGATAACGCCGTGGATCAGTTATTTGATGTTATCCCCTTATCCGACCTCTTTCATATAAAACTAGGACATCCATGGATTAAGGCTATGAATGTCATCCCCTCAACTATTCACAAATGCCTAAAATTCCCTTTGCATGGAGAGATACGTACCATCCGCCGTAATTCATATTGACCTCCAGCTAAGAACAAGAACTTCACTCTTGATTACTTTTGGCCGCAACCTCATAGAGACCCTAAGCCACGAAGAGACCAACCTTTCCTAGAATATAGATGATACAAAGCAAAACAACTAGCTAGATTGGCCAGGGCTCCTTTACAAACAAAAGAGAAGAACAACATGCATTTGAAGATCCTCTTAGAGCAAAAGGAAAATGACAAAATGACATAAGAATAACACAAGACTATTATGACTATGATGAAATAATTGGCATGGTAGAAGTGGATAAGGAAAAGTTTCATAACTCACCTCATCCACGGAAAGATGGTATCTATGCTAAGGTTCCTCCCCTGCCATCCTTACAGGGATTAGGAGGTTTTCATCAACAACAAAACATTTCATCGAGACTAATGAAATTTAAACATGGTGCTTCCTCCTCTAATGTGCAAACTCCTATGGAAAAACATAACAATGTCTTTGAAGAGATAAATAGTAAGACAAGAAGGAATAGACAAGCAAGAGAAAGGAGGAAGAGAAGACAAGCTTTTGCCCAATGAAATGCAAATCAACAAGAAAACATTCAACCTAACATTGAATCAAACTTAGACGAACTTAACACTGAACAATTTGAAGACAAGAACAAAAGTTGGGCTATGGTACCTTACACACCTCTTTCCTCTAGCATTTGAGATTGGAAAGAGGATGATTTTCTCGTCGACAACCCTTAGTTCGGTTGTCCCTACAAGTAAGTATTTCTAACCCTTTACTTCCATGTTGTGTTTTCCCCGTGATGTGTTATATGTTGTGTTGGTCTCCTAGGATGACCCTTGATTCTCTTGTAAGGTCGAGGATACCGGGAGACCACCTCTGTTGTGACCCTTCTTCTATTTGTATCATTATTCTTCTATATTGCTTCTCTATTTTCATTGTTGTGTGTTGTGTCCTAGGGGTATAGCGTTGCAGTTGGTGACTTGGGGGCACCTTCCTATGTGACGACCCTAGGACACTTGTTTATCCTCTCTTGATTTATTGTTTACCTTCCTCTAGTGGTTCTATCTAGTTGGTAGATGATGAAAAACATATAATACTGATACGGACCATGTGTCCCTTCAATGAGTAAGCAAAAATGGACCTATTGCACACATGACGAGGAGGTTGATATATATTATCTGACGCATGGCTAGTAGAATCACTATGTGTGATATCTTGATGTTGTCTTATCGCACTTACAAAACATAACAATATTGCTGCTCCATGCACTTTGTTTATCTTGGATCTAGCCTTGAATAGTTGTTTATCATGATTATATGTATGCTAACACCTTTTATTGCAGGGAATTTTGTGTTTGTAGGAACATTTGGCGATCGTAACGTGCATGTCACCTCTAGGGGGCATGGCCTTTGCAAGAGCTCGTGTTTTCTTCCTACCTTAACGTGCTTGATATCGGTACATGATATCAACCACCTGAAGGTGGGGGCATATATAAGGTAAGTTGTTTGATGATTTTGATACTAATGAAGAGTGTTTGAAGCCCTCTGCAGAGGCGAAATATTGTATCTCTGAGCGAGTGCACATCTTTCTTTTATATTGCAATCATTAAGCCCTCTACGAAGGCAGGATATCGTGCATATCCTTTTTATTTTAAGCCCTCTACGAAGGTGGGGATGGTGTATATCTCGAGGAGATTGCACATCCTGACATTTTCTAAAAGTCCTCTGAGTAGGAAGGCGGATATGAGACTATCCTAACCCTTAAGCGTGTCTTCGGCGATTGTTGTGGCGAAGCGTAATTGTCAATGTGTGCCTGTAATGTGTCTAAGATGGTTGCAAACCTAGCAATAGGTTTCTTCAATCGCTTGTTTGTTGTGTTTTCTCCATGTCTTCCATGTGTGTGTGTATGGTGTGTTTATTCCCAAGCATAGTTTCAATACCGATGGCAATCAGCTCCTCCTATGCTTTGGGATTTGTATGGCGTGTTTATTCTCGAGTGTAGTTTCAAGACTGGTGGCAATGAGCTCCTCCTACACTTTGAGATTTGTTTGGCATGTTTGTTGCCCCTTATGCAATTTTAAGACTAGTGGCAATGAGCTCCTCCTGCATTTGGGTTGTGTGTTTACTTTCCTTGTACTTACATTTGCATTTCACAAATGAGAAAATGAAAAAAGAAATAATCACTACATTCACTGTATTCATTGTGTTTTGCGTGTCTCCAATATTGTCTTCTCCATGTTTTGCGTGACTATAACTGTCTTCTTTGTGTTTTGTGTGTCTGTTATTGTCTTCAATGTGTTTGGCATGTCTTCATTGTGCTTGGCATGTTTGTTGTGTTTGTTGACGTTACTTTAATACATGTATTGGCCTTGAATTTATACATACATTAAAGTGGGGACTAAATGTTATGTCAAAAAATGTCCCCTTGGGGGAATTTCCCTCTTAAGGTTTAGCTCCCGAGTCCTTAGAGTGCATTTAGAGCATCTTGTGTAATAATTTTGAATCTCGATGAGAAAACCTTGAAGTCTTATGGCAAATAGGACCTAGGGGGTCCCATTTTGATGATCCCTAAACAAAAATGGGAGGGTGGACTTGGGCGCTAGCGCCCTAGTCCTGCCTTATTTTGGGTCAGCCCTAAATTTAAATGTCTATTTTATGACCATTATTTAGGTCCTATGCCAACATCTCAAGTTTAAATTTTGAAATTCTTAGCAGGAATGTTTATAGTTGCATATATAAGCATGTTTAGGTTTTCATTTGCAAACTAGAGATAGAAATTGTGACCTTGTGACTTTATGCTAAAGTGATTCAAGGCATTCATTGTGTTGCAAAACAATATTTTGTTGTTATTGTGTTTATGATAGTAGATTTGACTCCATCTCCTCATGGCATGAAAGAGCTTCTTCCTTCCACGAGATCTACATTTCAAGGGTGACATCTATTGTGTTTTCAATCATTTGGATTTTACCTCTATCTCGCAAGGATACGCACTATCATCTAACAACAGTGTTTGGAAGACTTGAATGTCTCTCTGGGGCTTGACCGAGGCAAGCCTCTAAACACCACAACCCCAAACCACACGCCTTCATGATTGTAGGTTATAGGTACCGAGTTTCATGGAGTGGAGTTGCAGAAGGAGGTTGTAGATGACAAGGATTCAAAATCTGAAAGAAAGAAGACAGAGTTGAACATTTTAGGACACGGGCGCTAGTGGTAGTGTCCTCTAGAATTGCAGATAAAGAAATAAACTAGACAGTGGTAATCAGCATTTGAAGAGCTTCTAACACCCCAAAGATCATCTGGCATAAACGGAAGATATAGTGAAGATCAGTGTCAGGAGAAGATCCAGATTCTGTACAGAAAATAGTACCTTGGATAGGGGTGCTAGTGGAAGTGTCCTCAAATGTTTTGCCTCTCGAACTTCAAAAAATGGACAGTTATTAATCTCTGCCTACTATCTTAATCTGAAAGGATTTGTCGTAATTCATCAATTTGCTTACTATTTTACATATTTAGGGTTTTAAGAGTATTTGAGCATTAAATTGAGATATTGATTGATAACATCTGAGCTTCCACATCATTCCAAGTGACAGCTCAACCTGTTAGGTGAATGCTCTCACTTAGTAGAGATTCAACTCGGTTGATACGTCCTTGAATGTGTGGTGAGAAGGGAGGATCTAAACCAAATCAACCTTATTCGGAATCTCCCCTTTTTCATACTAAACAATGGTAAGTCACTTTATAGATGCTAAGACTATTTCACTCTTAGAATATTTGACCTCCACCTATTCACATGACTTCATGCTAGCTGCCAAATCATGGTGAGATGGTGAACAACCGAGGTCCAAAGAAAATGCAAGCAAAGTAAGTTTCAGGCTACTTGAAATTTTTTAAACACAACAATTATCCAAAAAAAAGAGTATTGTTTTGTTGTAGTTTGCAAACAAGAATTTTTTAGTGGCTATAGTTGTTGGCTAATCTAACAATTTTTAGGAAAAAAAATATTGAGAGGGTCCCAACAATGGAACCAAAATATTAGCCATAATACTTTTGTGTGCACTTGACCTGGGCTAAACACTTGTTAGGATGCCTACATAATTACATATCAATTTGTGACTCCACACACAAAGCAAACTGGAGTCTCTAAACCCTTTATGTGACCTGCATCTATTTGATTCCAATTTAGTCATGCTTTCTAGCTCCTCTAAGAAGAGATGATTAAGATGGAGTCATGTTTTTATCTTTATAAGTGAGCTCTCATAGTTCATGGAATTTTTGTTGTATTGGCTCTCACACTCTCATTCTTGGCACTTCTTCAACACTTAAGAGCCTACAATATCCCCATGGTTCGTTGTAAATTGTACCATTCTCTTTACGTCTTTTAATTTGAGTGCAATTATTAATAGTTTGTTGCTCAAGTCTTTCTAAAACTTATGCTAATAGTTTTCCTCTTAGAAATGTAGCAATATGTCACATCCCTAATTTTGATTATGTTTTACTTTTCACTTTTATGCAATTAGTGGAAAATTTTGCAAGGATTGATGATTTGACGTTTAGAGAAAATGTCAAGATAAATCAAAGATTTTATGAGTTATTATGCATAAGTGTAATTAGGGAAAATTAAATTTAGTGTTAAAAACAACAAACTAACTAAACCCTAACTATGCACCATGAAGGACAAACTAGCATGAAAATAAAAACAAAGAAAATCAAATGCAAACTGAATCCACGCTAGACTTGATTGATCTCCATGGCTTTTCTTGATCTTGCATGAGAATGCATGATGTCGAAGGGTTGTTGATTGCTCATAGTTGTAGCATAATGATAAGATGAAGATGATAGTGGAAAATAGATAGATAGATGAGAGGATTGAAAGAATTTTGGTAGAGTGAGGATAATAGAAGAAGATGGATCTAAATGCCCTATGAGAGGTCATATTTATAGGATGGGGCTGATTAATTGAAAAGGTAATTAAATGGGATTATGCAAGTGGGATAAATGGGATAATGTAATGACTTAGGATAAATATTACAAGATGTTTTACAAGGTCAGGTATGATTAGGTGATGTTATGACATGGACAATTTTAAGTGTCTACATTTTGCCCCTCTTTGAGATGAGGTTCGAGATGATGAGATTTATGTTGAGTAACATCATTTCAAAGAAGAAAAGGTATGGATAGAAGATGAAAGGATAGGATGATGATGCCCCCTCGAGAGGATAGGCGGGTTGGACAAACACGGGTAGACTCTCGAAATGAAAGGGGTTGGTCAAGGAAGAAAGGTAAGGGAATGGATAGAAGAAAGGGAAGGATGTGTTATGCTGCAATAAAGGTGAGCAACCATGATGTTTGATATAACACTAGACGTTATGCACCAAGGTATAAGGACCAAGGTGATGATGTGTCTTGTGCCTTAGCATAATACAACCTTGTCTAGATACAAGATATGAATATTAGCTGGGAATGATACAAATGCAAGATAAAATGATAACACACACAAGCAAGCATGCACAAATGATAAAAAAACAAACAAGGTATTGCCCCTGTCAAGCTGTAAACCAATTATTGATTGAGTGATTGATTGATGATTGATAACGTTGTTGATGTGGGAATGATTTATCCCGAGAACAACATGAGGATTGTGTTATTGATATGGGAATGATATATCCTGAGAACAACGCTAGGATTGGGGATGATAAATCCCATTGATTATGATGATAGTTGATTGATTTGGTTGATAGCAAGATTGGAACAAAACCAAGGATGCAATTGGATAATTTAGCAGGATTGATTGACTTGATTGGTATGGATTAAGGATGATTTGCATTTAAGTTTATTGCTTGGAATGATTGGATGATTGGATTGAATTGATTGGATTGAGTTGATTAGAAGAAGTGTTTTGATAAAGATTGTTTTAATTGATTTGAATGGATTTAAAGAAATGATTTGATGATTGGTTTGATTTTATTGCTTGGATTTTTAGAATATTTGATTTTTTTGGATTTTTGGTTTGTTTTGATTTTTTGCATTTTGATATGTTTTGATTTTTTTTTGGATTTTGAGAATATTTGAAATGGCATTGGATGACAATTTTGATAGCCTTTATGCTAGATACCAATGACAAGGGAAAACCAAGTCAAGGATGAAAGAAGGATTGGATAGATGGATAGATAGACAGATAGGCGATAGTTAATGGGATGGAAGGCTCATGATAGGTGAATGGATAAAACAATATGCCATGGAAATCTTACAATGAATGGATAGATAAAAGGATAGGCGATAGTGGAAGGGATGTAGGCATCATAAGGGAGAAAGGATGTGATCTCCAAAGACTATGTCGCATAGGAATAACATGTCCTGTTCTAGGTGCAATACTTAGGATTTTTCATGACAAAGTTTATGACAAAAGGATGATAGGATTAGGCTTATGACAATAGGAATGATAAGATGGATTGGTTTGGATAGGATGAGGCATATCAAGAGATAACCAAAACATGTGTCAACATTTTGCCCCCAATCTTTATCAAGATCAAAAGAAGGAATGGAGGATGAATGGATTCAATAAGATAGGTATATGTAAGATAGGATATGGAAATGGTATGATAGGAAATGATAGTGTGAAAATGATAGGTTGGATGAGACATCATACCCCCAAGTGTAAATGACATAGAAGATCAACCTACACATTACACCTGTTTGCCAGGTTTTCATCATGGTACTTATCCAGGGTGCCTGTTTTCCAGGTTTTTACCTTTGGACAAAAGGATTTCTCTTTTTCTTTTTCTTTTTTTTGAATTTTTTGAATTTTTGGATGGGAGAAGGTGGATACGGATAGGAGGGACTCAAGTGTCTAGTTCCACGAAAGGTGATAGTCTCGTTAGAGAGGAATGTCGCATGGACCAAGTCAAGTCATTGTGCTCGTCGATGTTGGTAAGGGATATTGCATGAAAGTGGAAGATGGAGTAGGTAGATGATGGATTATGATTTGGATTATGGAGAGAGATGATAATAGATTATGAGGTGGATTATGTAGGATTTATATAAAAGGATGAAAGACTTATGCAAAAGGATGGATGAGAGGCTTATCAAAAAGCATGGACCATAGGGATAGGATGAGGAAGATATGTAGGATAGTAGTTGAAAGATGGGGTGATGAAGGTATGTGGAGTTGTGGAATGGAAGAAAACCATGACCAATGGTTGCACACATTGTGATAAACATTGAAGCTTTTGATGTGGAGGTGCTGTAGGAAGTAATGGAGATGTTTTCTTAGGAGATGGATGATGTAAGAATTTAGGCACCCACATAGACTTAGTATTTTTATGATTTTTACTTTTGATGTGGGATGAAGGAATGTGATATTTTTGAATGGAATGGATGGAAGTGGATGGTTGGGATTTTTGAGATGTGGATGCCTCATTTGACTTGATTTCTTTTTTCTTAGGTACCCAAACCATTTTAGTTTTAGCCTTGTCTTTTGGAGGTATGGGCTTGGATAGCTTTTTGAATGTACTTTGCTTTGACTTTTTGAATTGATATCCTAAGGCATTAGGACCTTTAGGATTTTTGGCTTTATAGGTAGAGACATCCAAATATTTATTTTTGAATCTTATGTGTGTAGACAATATGTGCATTTGTTGGTCATGACTGGGAATTTGAGGGAATGTGTAAATGGATGGATTTGGCATTGGGAGAAGTGGTGGTAAAGTGGATGGAGGGATATTAGGAGTTTGAAGAAGTGGAGGTAAGTTGGATGGTGGAAGATGTATGGTCACATGCTTTTGACATTTGTAGGATGATGGAGGTGGAATGGCAACATATGTCTTAGGGGTATGATAGGATTTACGATGGAAAGTGGTGGACTTAGGAGGAATGGAGGAATTACCAACATCTTTAGATTGTTTACCTTGGGGTGTATATCTAAGGCCATATAAGTATGGAGAAACTTTGACATGGATGGGCTCCAAAATACCTTGTTCATGAAGGCCTAAGCCTTTGCCTTGATAGTTCATGCTTTGGAGTATGAGATGGACTATGGGACTTGGTATGGTTTGGGAACAAGCCACGAGTTCCTTATTGGATGGAGAAGATGAAGTGGTGGATAATGGTTGCTGCTTTGCTAAGGAAGAACATTCATGAATGAATGTGGATAGACCAAGTGGATATGATGGTGGATTTGAAATGTGACTAATAGTGGATGTGGAAGGATGATTAGGATCTTGATTATGTGCATGTAGATCCAAGCTATTGGTTTGATCTTCAATGTGTGCTTTGGAGGCATGTGTCTCATCATGACAAGTGGATAATGCGGGATCATGGATAGGACTAGGTAGGGGGTGGATAGGAACAATGGAGTTTTCTTTCTCATGGATAGGTACATGATCAAGTTGCTCATGGATAGGTGGAGTGATAGGCTCTTGACCATGGAATGCATAGAGTTGGCTAAGAGGGTCATCATGGTCTTCTTGTTCATAGAGGGGATCTTGATCATAGGTTGGAGCTTGATCATGGATAGTATTAAGTGTGTTATGAGTGGGATCATTAGGAGGGATTTGATCTTTATTTGGATGAAGGGGTAGTGTTTCCTCATGCTGAGGATTAAACTCCTAACATAGCTCTTGGTTGGCTTGAATAGAAGTGGATGATTCTTGGATAGGTTCTTGGTCAACAACATGAGGGCATGATGCACTCATAGGAGGAAAATTTTGAATAGGCTCGAGGGGTCGTGGACCACATGATGGGGTTGAAGAAGTGGACATGGCATTCAAAGTTTCTTTAGTAGGTTCATCAATGGGTGCTTGACATGGGGATGGTTTATTCCTTGCTAGTAGTCCTTGAATCACATCCTTTGTAGGTGGAGGGGTGATGGAAGCTGAAGACTCATGATTGGGATTAGGTGGAAGGCCAATTGGATTAGGTGGATTAGGACTAGGAGTAGATAGATCCCATGGTGGAAGGACAAGAGGGGTATTAGATGGATTAGACTTAGGGCTTGGACTTTGGTTGGATGGAGAGTCAAAGCGATTTAATGGATTGGTGGATTTGGATAACTCCATAGCTTTTCTTTTGCTTTTAGATTTTGCAAAGAATCTTTCGAGAAAATAATTTGAGGATTTGTTGGTTGATGGATTAGAGCTTGAAAGGTTTGATGATGATGTTGATGTAGGACTAGTAGGCTTTAGGATAGGCATTCTATTAGATGGTGATGGAGGACTAGTAAATGGAGTGGTGCATGATTCCAAATTTAAGGTGGTATTTCCCTTGTCAAGAGTATCATTAAATCTTGAGGGCATTTGACCTTGTTTCAAGGAGTGGCTTAGGTTCACATGTGCTTGTTGTGATGTAGATGGATATGAATATTGGTTGGCATGGAAAGAAGTGGGGTAAATTGACGTGGCATTGCCTTGACAGGTGGGTGGATTTGGTTGGATTTGACAAGTCACTATGAATTGTTGGGCTTGGGCTAGGAGGTCTTGTATTTGAGGTGATTGGATTTGTTAAAAATTTTGAATGAGGGCTTGGAATCTTTGTATGGTTTGTCGGTCTATGGGTTGAGGAATTTGGTGAAATGTTTGGATAAGGTCTTGGAGTTCTTGTGCTGTGATCTTTTGCTCTTGTGTTGGGATGGAGTTACACATAGATTGAAGTTTTTGGATTTCAGTTTGTTCCTCCAAGTATGCCTCAAAATCTACAAGATCCTCATCATCACTAGGATCTACAAAGTTCTCATCATCACTAGAAACAAATTTTGGGTCACCTCGGAGTATGTAAGGTTTTGGATTGTCTTCATGATTAGATGGAGGGGCTCCTCGAAGTGTGACCTTGGGCCTTGGATTAGGATTAGGCTTAATTAGGATTATGACCATTTTGACAAATGTTGACTAGGATTAAGATGATGATGTGGAATGATGGGATGATTAGGATGTGATTGCTTGAACAACCAAGATGATTTAGTTTGGAAAGATTGGATGATGTGGCAATTATTTATTGAAAGTTTGACTTGGGCAATATCAAACATAAGATTTTACAAGCAAATGTATGAACACACACACCAAACACAATGTTTAATTTTCCCTTTCAAGATTAAATGTTATGATTAAGCACACAATTGAAAAGCACAACAACAAGCCCCAATGATTAGTTAGGTGGGGTATGGCCAATTAGGTCTTAGGCTAGATTGCACAAGGTTGACTAAGGAATTGAAAGCGAAATCCTGCCACATAGCTGGGAGAAAGGGGTAACCCACCCTTCACCTTCACTTCCCAAAGGTATAAAGTTCTTTGGGGCTTAGCCAAGAGTGACAAAATTTACAACTCCCAATGAGGGTATCTTTCGATTTAGCTTCGGTTGAGGTCATCCCTTGGAGTGGTGTGTCTCCAAGCAGGCCTCCTAAGATAGGGTACAAACAAAAGCAAACCAAGTGAGCCGTCACTTGATTCACACTCGCACTTGTTAATTGAACCTTTAGAAAATGAAATGTGAGGAAAATCCAAATGTAACGGAAGACACTTGTTGATTTTAACCCAATTTTTGATGTGTGATTGAAGACAAGATTTGTTTTAAGCCCAAAATCCAAATGTGTTTGCAAACAATGATTAAGAGATGAAAGTTGGAATGTGTGCACTTGATTGTTTTTGCTTTCCAATTTGTTATTGTGATTGATCCAAACGTTGATCCAGCTCCTTTGATGCACCTGCAAAATCAGAAAATGATATTATAATGCAACCATTAAAAAAAACTCATCATAAAAGGAAAATTGTAATTTCAGATACATAGCCAAATTATATTTGATTATTTCGAGACATTTTTGATCTGAAAATAAATAACTCAAAGAAGTGACCCCTGCTAATTTTTTGAGAGCTTTCTAAAAATGTAAAGAAGTTAGAAAAATTCCTTGTTTTACGCCTAGAAATGCGGATTTATGGAAAAGCTACAGTTAGTAAAGATTGGATTTTTTCTACATTATATGAACTCAAAATTAAATCTGTAAAGAACAGACCCCCATTAGAGTTTCAAGAGATTTCCATAAATGTAAAAATTTCTGAAAAATTCACTAATTTGCTCCCAGAAACATGATTTTATGAAAAAAAATATAAAATCATGATAACTCCTACAAAAATGGCAATAAACATGTGATTTTTCTGCTGTAGCCTCCTGATATGATGTCCAAACTGCTACGGAAATCTTGTAGCAAAATTCGCAGCCATTTGGAAGATATGATAAAATCTTTAAAACTGAGGGTTTTGTCCAAAAATGACATAAACCTGCACCAAAAAATTAATAAAACCTGCAAAAAGCAAGCTCCATCAAAGGATTCACGTTGGGTTCACCAAAATGTAATTAGGGAAAATTAGATTTAGTGTTAAAAACAACAAACTAGCTAAACCCTAACTATGCACCATGAAGGACAAACTAGCATGAAAATAAAAATAAAGAAAATCAAATGCAAACTGAATCCACACTAGACTTGATTGATCTTCATGGCTCTTCTCGATCTTGCATGAGAATGCATGATGTCGAAGGGTTGTTGATTGCTCATAGTTGCAGCATAATGATAAGATGAAGATGATAGTGGAAAATAGATAGATAGATGAGAGGATTGAAAGAATTTTGGCAAAGTGAGGATACTAGAAGAAGATGGATCTAAATGGCCTATGAGAGGTCATATTTATAGAATGGGGCTGATATGATTTGATGGCTAAGATTAAAAGTCAATTGTGTGATGTGTATGGCTAGGATTAAAAGCTAATTTTAGTGCCCATGATGCACATTAAGTGGGTTATGACATGAGGCTAAAAATAGGATGAAAGGAAATAAGTGGGATTCTTTTATTTATTTTGGAAGAAAAGATGCTTATGATGCACAAATAAGTGGGGCTAAAAATAGGATGTGATTGGGAATCTCATGATTTAAATAACAAAATTATTTAAATTATGTGTGCATGAGAAGAGTTGTAGTCATGCGACACATGTCATAATGAGGGATTTGATTTAATATTTAATTTAAATTGTTTGTAGGACATGTGAAGAGGGATTAATTAAATAAAGAGGTTTATTTAATTAATTGAAAAGGTAATTAAATGGGATTATGCAAGTGGGATAAATGGGATAATGTAATGACTTAGGATAAATATTACAAGATGTTTTACAAGGTCAGGTATGACTAGGTGATGTTATGACATGGACAGTTTTAAGTGTCTACAATAAGAATTTAGATATATGATCATATGAACACCAAGATTATTTATTTATATGGTTTAAGGATGGACTAATGATGCACTAATTCCATTTTGGTGAATGCAAGTTGTAAACAGGAAACATGTTTCCACTCTCCAAGAAAGAGAGGGAGAGCATCATCAGAGAGAAGTGAATAGACATATGAGAGGGAATAGATTGTTACCATATAAGTCTTGTGTTTATTGTTTAGTGAACCCTTTCCAAGACTTGATAAGTCGTAACTGCCATTTTTGGTCAAAAGTTTGTATTTTGATTCGACAGTCTTCAAATTGACGTCAAGATTCATTAGCATTGGTTTTGTCAAAACCAAGTCAGGATAAAATAACCATTGACAAGATATGGTCAATAGATGTTGTTTTCCTTATACACTATGATTATAGTTATGTTATTGTAATGTTTTAAATTAGAGGTTAATTATGTTGATTTGTTGATTTCTGTTAAGTCATCTATTTTGATAACGTAACCATTCTTTAATGTTTTTGCAAGACAAATAGGGGAGATAATCTTTAAACCTTGTGAATGTTAGTAACAACGTAAGTAAGAATTGGATGTTTTTTACTTTATTTTGTGGTTATGTTATATGTATAGAGAGTCTAAGGAGAAGGCCTAGGGAGGTGGTCAGTAATCTTTTCCATGAAAGTGGGAAATGATTCCATGTTTAATTATGAGGTTGTTCGATCATTCTCTTATTGTTTTAAAGAAGTGGAGGCACTTTGTTGTTGTTTATGGGAAGTGGTATTTTATGACTATAACTTCCACTTAATAGGGTGCCTTCATGGAAGTCATTGAGGCATCATTTTTAGGAGTGTAGAAGGTGATCATTAAAGGGAGATTCTCAACAGTTATGAGGAGGAGAAAAGGAAACGATGAGAGCTCTGTGGGAGAAGTTTTGTGGTAGGGACGACACTAGGGGAGAGATTAGGAGCTCATTGAGGAAAGAAAGTGAGAAGAGGATACAGAAGGATCCACTATTCATCTCTGCGAACTCTCAGGTTCTTTCCTATTTTAAGTAACTATTTATTACATTTGCAAAACCTTTTTGTGTTTTTGGCATTGTCTATATGCAACTAAGAGGTCGAAGATTCTAGTTATTACTGTGATATTTCTGGTACCATTTAAATCTAGAAATATTACTATGTTTTTATATAACTATTGAGCCGATGTGCTCATTATATTACTGTATGTAATTAGAGCTGATGAGCTCATTATATTATTACAAGTAATTAGAGTTGATGTGCTCATTATATTACTGTATGTAAATAGAGTTGATATGCGCATCACACTGTTGTGTGTAATTAGAGATGATGTTCTCGTTATATTATTGTATATAAATAGAGCCGATATGTTCATTATATGGATTTGTATTCCTAAGAGTTGATGTGCTTATCATAATATCTAAGTCATCACGTTTAAACAAGTTTTAGTGTGCTATTATGTTTAGTATATCATTGTTGTGTTTATCCAATGGTGACATGCTTAATCTATATTGATTATATCTAAGTTGTCATGCATAGCATATTGCTACATCCATTCAAGACTGATTTGCTTTAAGAATCTCTGTGAGTAGTTACGGTCGAGTTACCAAGAGTCATCTATGTTTATGACCATCAGTCTATGATTGTTCTTAAGATCACATGATAGAGAAATAGAGGTGTGCTTAAGTTGATAAGATTAGATCATCTCTTCATGTTAATACTAGTAGCATATGATATTTTAGTAATCTTTCTATGCAGGCCGAAAGGCCAACAAGATTCTAGTATGTTGTGTCCGTTGAGTAGAGCTTGTATAGACTGAAAGGCTATAGTTATCTCATGAAGAATATACCAATATGGGTGAATACTTTGCCAAGTCGATAATCTTTAGAAACTCTACATAGGCTCTAACCAGATTTATACTCAGGTTTTTGTTACATGGTCGAGGTAAAGCCAATATAAGACCGAGGTAGAATGGAGTATCCATCAGTTAGACCAACTCATTCTAATGCCATATCTCTAAAATTAAATATGAGATCTTTTGAGTTTTCTATATTCCAAGATTGGAGTTGCTAAGAGTTAGATAACAAAGCTAGATATTTATATATCTCTTGAAGACACGCATGTATAGTTCTATTAATTCCAAACAAATTGTTATGTGATAAGTTATTCTTTTATTCTGACATATCTAGAAGTTAATGACATCTTTGGAATCACATAAGGATAGTGTTGTAGTATCTCTTTAGTTTTAAAGTTATGATAAGTGTTATCATTCTTTTCTAAAGAAGAGATTTGTGGAAACAAATCTATTCCTTATTTCAAGTCAGAAGATTTGAGAAGACCATTAGGTTAATAATACTAATGTAGACTTAAACTTATCAATGTGAAAGATTGAATAAGTTTAGAGTATAGCTAGGAAGCTAATAGTATTCTTAGGAAGAGGATAAATCTTGAATGAGATGTCTATTCATGATACTTAATATGTAAAGATTATAATGTTCAAGAAGTCAAGAGTAGACCAATGGACATTTTTATAATCTATTATTTGGAGATTGTTAACTTTTTGACATTTTGGGTTAGAGGAATTTAAACCTAGAACCAACTCAAATGCGTTTAGAGATCATAGAATCTCTTAAGTTTGATTATGACACTATATTATTCTATTATATTGTATGGTCGACAAATAAGGTTGAGAAACCACAAAATAAGATGTTATTGTTAAGAGTATGAGAAGCTCTTTGATGAAATTTAATGTTTTCTCGTTAGAATTGATACAAAACTTATGATTTATAGAATGCTTAAATCTTGAGTTTTGAGTAGCATGATAGGAAGTCATAGACTCTTAGGGTTGCAAGAATGTAACTAAGAACTCATTGAAGAGTTATATCTTCTAAACTTATACTTTTTATAAATGGATAACCTATAGTACAAGGTTAATTTATAAGTCAGATTGACTAGGAGTAAAGTCTAGACATTATAAGTCTAGTGTTTTTAGCTTAATAAGCCACACTGTAGGATGAGATTGTTCCCAAGTCAAGTTAGAGGTGTGTGAACATACGACTGCATTTATTGCAAATGTTTATTTATATAGAAACTTTGGCCAAAGTGATGCATTTGTCTCTACATGCATTTGTTGGTTCACAATTGTCCAGATGATGTAACCCATCAGGATGATTATACTTAGCTAGAAGATAGTCTAGAGTTGTATGGTCGAATGTGTTACGTAGGACACAACATATAGTCTAGAGTTGTGTAGTTGAATGTGTTACATAGGACACAACACTAGGACTCAAATGACATATCTTGTTGGTTCCATATATCTATACTCTTCGTGAAGGGTAGGGCCACTTCTAGGAAGGAAGGTGTGTTGGGGATCACTAGTCTGTGGTTGGAGGTAAACAACTTGGATGATGCTCTCCCTCTATAGTAGAAGACTCACCAAGATTTGAGTGACAGATGTCAAGATTCTAGATGTAGTATCCTTTTGTATTGATGTAAAGATTATTCTCATTTCTAAGTGCAAATTATGTATTGTAATGAAGTGAAATGATTTCACTATAATTCTATCTTTGAATATGTTGTAATTTCAAGGTTGAAAATATTCAGAAAAGATATGCTTTTATTTATTTATAGCCATGCAAATGATATTGACATGAAAAAATAAACCTTCTGCAAGACATGACATGTCATTTGGGTGTGGTCATGATGCCCTTTATATAGGAAAAGAAGTTTTGGAAGAGTACCTCTATGTACATCCACCCTCTAAGTTTGTTTTATTGGATTTTGATGGTGAAGAGGAACCTGAGGAATATCCTTTAACCGACAATGACATGTAGTCTTGTCAAGTTAATTATCTAAATAAGGATGTTTTATACCCAAAATAAACTATAATAAATATGAGATTGATTGCCATTTGAGTTTTGGATTAGATATTATTGAAAATTTGAATTTTGAATTATTGAGTTGCATTATTCTGAATTCTAATTTATAATTTGATACAAATATCAGGTGTGATATAAAGTGTCATCATGGTTCAAACTTGAACAACTCTTGAAGATAGTCAAGGAGAGTCTAATCCCTCTGAAAACCTTGTGGCTAAGCTAGATCAGATATTGACCATGTTGAATGAAACCAAGGAAAGGCTTGGAAACCTAGAATAGGAGGTTAGAGGTCATGGTAAATATGAAACAAGACATGACGATTCACATCAAGGAGATGATGAATATGTCCATGAACCCAATATTCATAGCGAATAAAGGGAGAATGTTGATAAGACTAAGTCTCAGGAAGAGAATAAAAGTAGACTTGCCTTTGAACTATCTCGAGATATGAAGAAAGTCACGCCACCTAAGTTTGATGGAACATAAATTGGTGATGCTGTAGAAGCTTGGTTAACAAAGATGGAAAAATATTTTGAGATTCAAACTTACTTCGAGATAACCAATGCAGTATGGGGTACTTTTCAATTGGTAGGAGAAGCATCCATTTGGTGGATGAACAAGAAAATGGAACTGGGGTTAAGTTCTTTAATCTTAACTTGGGATCAATTTGTGGTTTTATTTCACCAAAGGTGGTTACCACAACTTTTCTTTGATCAAAAGCTAACAAATTTCCAAGATCTAAGACAAGGAGATACGTCAGTGGTTGAATATTGGGAAAAATTCACCCAACTCCTGAAGTATGTGCCTTGATATTAGAAAGATGAAAGGTTCAGGATCGGGAAATTTATCATGGGTTTGAATGCCCAAATAGGTGGAGAAGTGGATATTCATGACCCTTCTATTATGGACCAAGTGTTAGAGAAGGCAATTAAGCAAGAGCAAAATTGAAGTCAATTTCTTCTTATCGCGAGAAGAATCGCAAGAGGTTTAATAAGACACCAACTTCTTAGCCTTTCAAGAAAAGGAATGGAAAACCAGACGGGGATAAGAAAATCAACAAGGGTTCTAGAAATAATAAGAGTGGACCCAAGAATGAGAAGAATAACAATGCCAATGATCGACAAAATGATAATAATCCAGGTAAACCTGCTGAGAAGCAAGGACCTCCTGGAGGATGTTTTACCTATGGTGGTGATCATTATGCATATCAATTCCCAACTAAGAATCATGGAGTTTAATAGCATGATAATGCTTTACCTATGCAACAAGAATCTTTTCAATAAAGGATTCATGCGATTTGGATAATCACTAGGCGAAGTACCAGATTACTCCCATTGAGACATCAGGTACTTTGTTTGGAGTTCCTATTTCTATTTTGATTGATAATGGTGCAACTGAAAGTTTTATTTCACCAAGAGTATTAAGTAAATTTCCTACAAGAGTTGGTTGCATGGATAAACCCTAGTCAATTGAATATGCTAACTAGACGAAAGCTCAGGTAGAGCATTATCTGTTTGAAGCCAAGATTGAACTTCCTAGTTTTTTGAATGAGGTGAATTTGTTTGTAGCCCCCTAGGTTCCTATGATGTTATCTTAGGAATAAATTAATTGTGGAGGCATAGAGCCAATGTAGACTATTTTTCAAAATAAATGGAGTGTTTAGACGATGTAGGAAACAAAGTCTTTTTGTAAGGCACTCAAAGAGAGGTTAAAATCATGCCAATCTCTACAATGCAACTAAAGAGGGCTAGACAAAAAGGGTGTCAACTTTTTGCAGTGAGAATGGAGCAAGTAGAAGAAGATCCTACTAATCAAAGTGAATCTTTGGAGAATTATTCCTTTCTTAGAGATTTTTGAGATGTTTTTCCAGGTGAACTTCTAGGATTACCTCCAAAAAGTGCATTCGATTTCTCTATTGTTATTATACTTGGATCAAAACTAATTTCAAAGGCTCCTTACTGTATGACTACTATGGCATTGATGGAATTGAGAGCCCAATTAAAGGAGTTGTTGGCTAAAGGATTGATTAGACCCAGTGTCTCTCCTTGGGGAGCCCCAATGATCTTTGTCAAAAAGAAAGATGGAACCTTGCATCTATGTATAGACTATCATATGCTTAACAAAGCAAAACTAAAGAATAAGGATCCTCTACCTCGTAGTGATGACCTTTTTGATTAGATGCAAGGCACAATAGTGTTTTTCAAGATTGATGTGCGATTTAGATACCATCAACTAAGAATAAAGGATGAGGACATTCATAAGACAACTCTCAAAACCAAATATGGGCATTATGAGTTCACGGTTTTACCTTTTGGACTTACAAACACCCCTACCACATTCAGGAATTTGATGAATAGTATTTTCTAAGATTGCTTGGATAAATTTGTTCTAGTGTTTCTAGATGACATTCTTATTTATTCTAAGAATGAGGAAGAGCATTTACAACATTTGCAGATAGTTTTGCAACAATTGAGAGAACATAAATTATTTGGGAAGCTTTCTAAGTGTACTTTCTTTCATAAAGAAATATAGTACTTAGGGCATATTATTTTAGCTAAAGGAATATATGTAGACTTGGCAAAGATAAACGCTATACTTGAGTGGCTTGTGCCAAAGAATGTGCATGAAGTGCGTAGTTTCATGGGGTTAGCAGGATATTACAGAAAGTTCGTTTTGAACTTTTCTAAGATTGCAAGCCCAATCACTTCGCTTCAGCGAAAAGGAAAGCATTTTGAATAGACAGTTGAATGTCAGAAACCATTTGATCAGTTGAAAGAAAGGTTGACAACTGCCCTAATATTAAAGGTTCTAGATCAGGAAAGTCAATTAGTTGTCATAACTGATGCCTCAAGAGAAGGTTTGGTAGGAGTGCTTATGCAAAATGGGTAAGTGGTTTCCTATGAATCTAGGAAACTGAAAGCATACGAGAGGAATTATGCTTCTCATGATTTAGAATTAGCAGCAGTGTGCATGCTTTTCAAGTATGGAGACACTACTTGCTAGGAAAGCCTTCTGAGTTAAAATCAGATCATCATGCTCTTAAGTACATATTTTCCCAACCCCATCTAAATTCTCGACAAAGAAGATGGTTGGAGTTGATATCTAACTATGACTTTGAGATAAATTATATCAAGGGCAAAGAAAATTGAGTAGCAAATGCTCTGAGTTGAAGGAGACATATCTCATCAATTGTCTCTATCCACTCAAAATTTAAGGATAAAGTATTGCAAGATTTTGTAGATGAATTCTATGAGAAAGTTAAGCAGACTCTCTCTATAAATCCTCAAGATTTGAGGTATGATGGGCTCTATTTTCAACCACATGGCCTTTTAAGATACAAAGGAAGGATGTATGTTCCATATTTGTCAAAATTGAGAAATCTTGTTTAAAGAGAAGTGCATTCTGCACCATATTCAGGACATCCAAGAGTAACCAAACTCCTAGCTGATGTAAAACCTATTTTTCTGGAAAGGAATGAAGAATGACATTGCAAGATTTGTAGCAAGTTGCCTAGAGTTCCAAAGAGTCAAGGATGAACATCAACATCCAGCAGGACTTCTGTTTCCGCATGATATTTCAGAGTGGAACTGGCAGGTTATTAGCATGAATTTTGTACAAGGTCTTCCAATGTCTCGAAATAGACATGATACTATTTTAGTGGTGGTGGATAAACTCACCAATGCAGATCACTTTATACCTAGAAATTTAACAGATGGAGCACTTTTTTTAACTCACAAGTTTGTACAAGAAGTGTTTAGACCGCATAGAGTTTGTGAGAAGATTATCTCAGATAGAGATGCGCGCATGATGTCAAGGTTTTGGTAAACTTTCTTTTCAGCGCTAGGAACTCAAATTAATATAATCTCTGCTTATCACCCTGAGATAAATGGTCAAACTGAGAGGGTTAATCAAATTCTAGAGGATTTGTTGAGGATGTATTGCATGGATAAACAATACAAGCGGGAAGAATATCTTCTGCTTGTGGAGTTTGCTTATAACAACTCCTATAATTATGTTATCAAGATGTCTCCATTCAAAGAATTGTATGGAAGAAGATGCCAAACTCCTATAAGATGGGATAAGCTAGAAGATAGGATTAGAATTGGTCTTAAAATGTTGGCTGAAATGGAAGAATAGGTTAAGGTGATCAGAAAAAGATTGACATAAACAAATGATAGACAAAAAAGTTATGCTGATGCTAAGCGTACACCAAGATAATTTTCATTTGGAGAAAAAATTCTTTTGAGGGTCAAGCCTCAAAAAAGTTCCATAAAGTTTGGGAAGTCTTCTAAATTAGCTCCTAGATATGTAGGACCCTTCGAAGTTCTTGAAGTGATCAATCTAGTTGCATACAATATTGCTCTGCCACTAGCTCTTGCTAGGATGCATAATGTTTTTCATGTTTTGTATTCGAAAGAGTATATTACAGTCCAAATAATCATATTCTTGATTGGAATGCTTTACAGTTATAGGACCCAGGAGTGGTCATGATAGAGCCTCTTAAAGTTCTCAAAGTTCACAAGCTCCTCTTGCGTAACAGAGAGGTTACTTAGTGCAAGGTCCAGTAGGACCAGTATGCAAAGGATACTGCCACTTGGGAAGATTATCATGATTTTTACCAGAGATTTCCACATTTGTCTTATGCTTTTCAAAGTTGAACACAAAAACTTTATATTATTATTTTGATACATTGGATCATTGAGAATGATGAATCTTATGGGAGGAGATATGTCACATCCCTAATTTTGATTATGTTTTACTTTTCACTTTTATGCAATTAGAGGAAAATTTTGCAAGTATTAATGATTTGATGTTTAGAGAAAATGTCAGGATAAATCAAAGATTTTATGAGTTATTATGCATAAGAATTTAGACATATAATCATATGATGTCAAGATTGTTTATTTATATGGTTTAAGAATGGACAAACGATGCACTAATTCCATTTTGGTGAATGCAAGTTGTAAATAGGAAACAAGTTTCCACCCTCTCAGAAAGAGAGGGGGAGCATCATCAAAGAGAAGTGAATAGACATATGAGAAGGAACATGTCATTATCATCTAAGTCTTGTGTTTATTGTTTAGTGAACCCTTGTCAAGACTTGATAAGTCATAACTACCCTTTTTGGTCAAAAGTTTGGGTTTTGACTCGACAATCGTTGATTTGACATCAAGATCCATTAGCGTCGTTTTTGTCAAAACCAAGTCAGGATAAAATAACCATTGACAAGATATGGTCGATAGATGTTGTTCCCTATACGCTATGATTATAGTTATGTTATTATAACAATTTAAATTAGAGGTTAATTATGTTGATTTGATGATTTCTGTTAAGTCACCTGTTTTGATAGCGTAACCGTACTTTGATGTTTTTGTGAGATAAATAGGGGAGATAATCTAGACCATATTCTCTAAACCTTGTGACTGTTAATAACAACGTAAGTAAGAAGTCGATGCAAAGTAAGATTTAGGCTACTTGAAATTTTTTAAACTCAACAATTATCCAAAGAAAAAAAGAGTATTGTTTTGTTGTAGTTTGCAAAAAAGAATTTTTTAGTAACTATAGTTGTTGGCTAATCTAACAATTTTTAAGAAAAAAAAGATTGGGAGGGTCCCAAAAATGGAACCAAAATACTAGCCATAATACTTTTGTGTGAACTTAACCTGGGCTAAACACTTGTTAGGATGCCTACACATTGACATATCAATTTGTGACTCCACACACAAAGCAAACTGGAGTCTCTAAACCCTTTATGTGACCTGCATCTATTTGATTCCAATTTAGTCGTGCTTTCTAGCTCCTCTAAGAAGAGATGATTAATATGGAGTCATGTTTTTATCTTTAGAAGTGGGCTCTCATAGTTCATGGAATTGTTGTTGTATTGGTTCCCACACTCTCATTCTTGGCACTTCTTCAACACTCAAGAGCCTACAATATCCCCATGGTTCATTGTAAATTGTACCATTCTCTTTATATCTTTTAATTTGAGTGCAATTATTAATAGTTTGTTGCTCAAGTCTTTCTACAACTTATGCTAATAGTTTTCCTCTTAAAAATGTAGCAATATGTCACATCCCTAATTTTGATTATGTTTTACTTTTCACTTTTATGCAATTAGTGGAAAATTTTGTAAGGATTAATGACTTGACGTTTAGAGAAAATGTCAGGATAAATCAAAGATTTTATGAGTTATTATGCATAAGAATTTAGACATATGATCATATGATGTCAAGATTATTTATTTATATGGTTTAAGGATGGACTAATGATGCACTAATTCCATTTTTGTGAATGCAAGTTGTAAATAGGAAACATGTTTCCACCCTCCGAGAAAGAGAGGGAGAGCATCATCGAAGAGAAGTGAATAGACATATGAGAAGGAACGGGTTGTTGCCATCTAAGTCTTGTGTTTATTGTTTAGTGAACCCTTGTCGAGACTTGATAATTCATAACTGCCCTTTTTGGTCAAAAGTTTGGGTTTTAACTTGACAGGACCATTGATTTGACGTCAAGATCCATTAGCGGACCAGTTTTGTCAAAACCAAGTCAGGATAAAATAACCATCAACAAGATATGATTGATAGATGTTGTTTTCCCTATATGTTATGATTATAGTTATGTTATTATAATGATTTAAATTAGAGGTTAATTATGTTGATTTGATGATTTCTGTTAAGTCATCCGTTTTGATAATGTAACCGTTCTTTGATGTTTTTGCAAGACAAATAGGGGAGATAATCTCGAAACATTGTGAATGTTAGTAACAATGTAAGTAAGAACTGAATGCTTTTTACTTTATTTTGTGGTTATGTTATATATATATATATATATATATATATATATATATATATATATATATATATATATATATATAAAAGATCATCACATTAACTGATATTATTCATTTCCACATGTGACAACTAAAAATCAACATTAGAGATTATCTTCTAACTACTATCATAATTGATACATTTCTCTACAATACTCATTACAAGAAGTTATCAATAATAATTACATCAATACAATAATTTCCACATTGCTTTCCTCAGCACATGGGAGAGATTACAACAAGATACATTAAGAAATACAATCAGGTATACAACTAGTATACATTACATGAAAGGATTGCCTTCGCAAACTAGAACATGAACTGGAGTCCATAGCACAATGAATAGTCTCCAAGCTCATGAACATGAAGCAAGAATATCCAATGGAGAAAAGGAACCAACCTCCCGACCATGTGGAACCTTGAGGTCCACCAATAATTATGATAATAATAATATGTTATATTTTTCAGATAAATAATTAATTAATGGTATGTGTTAATGTTGGGTAAATGAGTAAATTTTAATTATTTTGTCAATAGACTTAATAAATTTAATTAGCATAGTTCGTTGGAGTTGGTTGGTTAGTTTTCCCATACTCTAAAAACATTTTTTGTTTGGGGATTAAAAAAATGTGGGTGTTCTACGAAGCAAGGGGGGAATGGGAAGAGCTTTTACTGTGCTTTGTCTTGGATTTCTCCATCAGAGAATCTCGGTGTTATACATCTCAGAATGGAGCTATGTCTATAATTCCTCTATGGAATATCATTTGATGATTGCTTCTATAGGTAAGTTCTTAATCAATTTTCAATGTTTCTTTTATACATAGTTTCTATAATCCTTGCAGTAGATATGTTCCTGAGGCTTTTGGCAAATAGATAGTCTTTTCAGGGTTTATGAGCTTGTTTAAGTTTTGCATTCCATTCCATAAGGGATGCTAGTAGACTTTTGGATTTGGCTTTATGCCTGACATTTGTTTTCCTAATCCACTTCTTATAAATTATCAAAACTGATTTACATAATCATTGCATTCCATGCACGAGTTTCTCTTATGTACGACACCAAGAAGCTTCTTAACTGTAAACCTATAATCATTTGTTATCCAAGATTGTTTTTCACTGCCTTATTGCACACCATGTAAGTTCCTCAATCCTTTTGACTAATCCTTTATTCTTTATGTTATGCTATCCAAAACTTCCATATTGGCACATGCCGACAGAATGTTGGCAAAGGTTTCAGTATTTGGCTTTACACCTTCCAATTACAAATCTTAGAGTAACAAATCTATATTATTCTAAACAACTTAAATGACAATGTAAAATGGATAATATGCTTAATATCAAAGGGACATGACCAAATCAAGAAATTTAATTATTATGAACATTAATCAAAATAAGATGAACAATATCATACCTATCCCATACAAATCTTATAAACGGATATCCATTTTCTTTATATTTTTGCTATGTATGCATAGGGGAAGCTTAAAATCTTATACAATAAATAATGGATATCCATTTATAACGGATATCAATTTGCTTTAGATTTTTATAAACCAAATAATACATAAAACTAATATTATGTATTATTAATATATAATAAAAGTTTCTAAAGCCTTTCCAACAAATCCATTTTGTGCTTATCCTGCAACTATGGCATACCATGAGACCATATTTCTTTGAGGCGTCTTGCCAGCAGTACATGTGCCTTGTCTACGCTTCTACATTTTGCGTACATGTCTATCAAAGCATTTGCACTATAATATCTGACAAAACCACCTTCCATTATGCTATGATGGACGTCCATACCCAGTTCCAAAGCTCCCATTCTATCACACGCAAGGAGGATGCTGGCAAAGGTAGTCGAATTTGGCTTTACACCTGCTAGTTGCATTGCTTATAAGTTTCTAAAGCCTGTTCAACGAATCCATTTTGTGCATATTCTGCACTCATTGCATTCCATGGGATTACATCTCTTTGAGGCGTTTAGTCAAGTAGATCACGTACCTTGTTAAGCTTCCACATTGGAGTAGTAGAGAAGTGCTGGCAAAGGTTGTGGTGTTTGGTTTTTTTACACCTGCAAATTGCATTTGCTTAAAGTTTCCATAGCCGTTTTCAACAGATCCATTTTGTGCATACCCAACAACCATTGATATCTCTTTGGCATTCTGTCAAACTAGTTTGCATGCCTTGACTGTGCTTCCTCATTTTGCATACATATATTTTTCATTGAGTTTAAATGTTGTTGCATTTATATTACTTAGGGTTTCATTTTGTACAATAATGTAGATTTTATGAAATGCAATGTATTGCTTTTGAATGTGGGATGTTTAAATTAATTAGGGTTTCATATTTGAACAATAAGGAAAAAGATTTAATTATTTTAGGTTGATGAATGTTATTATTTAGGTTATTAGGGTATGTAAAAGTAGGCTCATCTCTTTGTGGTTATTGTAACATGTTTGCATGCTTAAATCTTTGAAGAGTCATAGTGATAAACGTATGAGATAATAGTTAGAATCAACAATTTATATACGCTTGACTTAGTAGTTGTGTGATATAAATAATTATTTGTTCTATATTAGGTTTTTAAATGGACTTTACATTCTCGGAATTGAAATAGGCTTTATATTCTCAGTTGAATTTTAATTCCAAGGATTGTCCTAATTTACAATTTGTAGTTATTGAAATTTAACTGAGATCATTGTAAATCCAACTGTATTATATTACATCTTTAGTAACATGCTAAATTTGTTCACATGTTTAAATTACTAAAGCTAGATCTTCTATCTAAGAACCAAATCGATGTATATGTTATTCTAATAAACATTACATTATATTATATCAGATAGAAAAAGTTTAACAAATTATTTTGTAGTATAGTTTAATTAGCGTTAATTATATTGTGGTATTAAAGATGTTTTAATTTCATCGTGAAAATAGGTTGTAGAAGTATTAAATTTATTAATCAAGGTAATCTTGGCTAGAAGTTTAAGAATGATAGAAATTTATTAATTAAGTTTGTTTAGAAAGATGTAACATATATAATTTTTATATGATCGGTAGAATGAAATGATAAAGTTGTTACTAGTATTGTGATTCTTACGAAGAGTGTTTGTCTTGAATAAGTAATATATTTATATCCTTTAGTACATCATAGTATGATGAAAGTAATTACATTTGGTAAGTTTATATGGGTAGTTATTATTAGAACAAGTAATTAGTTGCTTTAGATAAATGGATTAAATGTTCATGTTTTTGTTATGAGTGTGATGACAAGTTCTGTGTCATTGGGAAGTTGGTTTCCAAAGGCTGAGGATGGTGTAATTGTGTGTATGGCCCTCATGGCTATGTAACCCTAATGGTGATTAGCTATGTGGTGGGTCATACGTATATGTAAAATGTAATCCTAGAATGTTGTCTCCTATTCTAGTATGAATTCATGTAACTGTGATAAATGTGCAAGATGGGTAATGCCTTGCTCTGTGTATGGATCATGTGGTTATGATAATTGGGCAAGATGATCAATGTCTTGCCTAGTGTAGGGTTTACTAGTTGCAAGTAGGGGGAGTGGCTCTCAATGGGGGCCGGAACCCAAAGTGGTGTCCAGGACAACCCATTGGAGGGTTTCTTAATCCAGTGATAACCTTAATAATGAACTAAGGGGAAATGGGTAGAATTCACATTAATTAAGATAATGTATGGCTCACTCATGGCTCAAGTGCTTGTTTTGGCTTAAGATGAGATGAGAAGGCTTGGAATGGCAAGACCAACTACCTTGTCCTCATGAAAGGTATGTTGGTTCTACATGAGTTTGTATGGGGGCTGGGGATCAGGAGAGGCTGCCAGGACAACCCAAGATGGGGGCCGGGGCCTAGGAAGATCTACAAGGACAACTCATATCAAGCCATGTGATGACACTCCTCCCTATTGCAGTCTAGCACTCCCTAGTTGTATTTCCTCCTTTTATTGTGTGAGTGCATTTGGAAGCGTAGTAAGTGTGTAAGTGATGTTGATAGTTGGCAGCATGGTGATTGGTGTCATGTATAACCCTGTTGCTTATGCTAGTATGTTGTTCTCCTGACTGTTCATTGTATGTGGGATCTTGTGTTATCTCCTAGCATGGGGGGGGTGGACCTCAGGGTTCCACATGGTTGGGAGGTTGGTACCTTTTCTCCATTGGGTATTCTCGCTTCATGTTCATGAGCTTGGAGACTAGTCATTATGCTGTGGACTTTAGTTCATGTTCCAGTTTGCGAAGGCAATCCTTTCATGTCATGTATACTAGTTGTATACCTGATTGTATTTCTTAATGTATCTTGTTGTAATCTCTCCCATGTTCTAAGGAAAGTAACATGGAAATTATAGTAATGATGTAATTATTATTGATAACTTCATCTTGTAATGAGTACTGTAGAGAAATGTATCAATTATGATAGTAGTTAGAAGATAATCTCTAATGTTGATTTTCAGTTGTCACATGTGGAAATGAATAATATCAATTAATGTGATGATCTTCTTTTGTGGTTAATGAAATGTTTCTAATAGCTTTGTTTTGCGAGTAGCGCAGTCGAGGAACCTTAGAGGACCTAGGATTAGATATCTTGTTATGTTATGCACTGTGTAGTTTGAAATTAAAAAAAAATGTTCCTTTTCTTCAATCCAGTTAGTGTTGTCCTCTGGGGTTCCTTAGCGGGGGTGTTACATACTTAGCTAGAAGATAGTCTAGATTTGTATGGTCAAATGTGTTACTTAGGACACAACACTAGGACTTAGATGTCATAACTTGTTGGTTCCATATACCTATACTCTTCATGAAGGTTAGGGCCACTTCTAGAGAGGAAGGCGTGCAGGGGATCATTGGTCTGTGGTTGGAGGTAAAGCATTTGGATGATGCTCTCCCTCTGTAGCAGAAGACTCGCTGAGAGTTGAGTGATAGATGTCAAGATTCCAAATGCAGTATTCTTTTGTATTGATGTAAAAATTATTCTCATTGCCAAGTGCAAATTATGTATTGTAATGAAGTGAAATAATTTCACTATAATTCTATCTTTGAATATGTTGTAATTTCAAGGTTGAAAATATTCAGAAAAGATATGCTTTTATTTATTTATAGTCATGCAAATGATATATATATATATATATATATATATATATATATATATATATATATATATATATATATATATATATATATATATATATATATATATATATATATATATATATATATATATATATATATATATATATATCTTGTTTACCATGTTTATTTACTTTGTTGTGAATTCTTGTGTTTAAAACAAGTAATATGAGAAGGCAAGTTACACAATACTTTTTTATAGTGTAGAAGGCGAGGTGAAGGAGAGGATTATTTAAATACAAGCAACACCACAATTAGAGTCATGTGTCAATTTATCTTTGTAGATTTCTTGAATTATTTTATGCTTTACAAGCATAGGAGGTGTCATTGGGTTTTGTTCATGCAAGCACTAGTTATAGGAAGGCATCTCAAAAAGAGGGTAGTCATTCCTTGCCTTTCAGGCAGTGGTCTCCTATGTGATTTGGTAAGTGACTAAATCTACAAAAGTATCCCTCTTATAAGTCAATTTTGTAACTAAAATTAGCTCATTTTTATTAGAGCTCAATATGATGTCTTGGTATTGGAAATTTATAATATTGTAATGACAACTATGGTAACTCTTCTTGTCTACAACAATGTCAACAAGTGATTCTAAGGGTATTGTTTTCAAATGCCTGTTAAAGGGATTTGTAGACTTTCTTATAAAACTTGTTACAAAGAATGAGCTAAGCAGTCTATGGTAGAATGTTTGGAGGAGATGTCACTATGTAATGTTTTTCCTTCAAAAAATTTCCCTAGCGCTATGTATGATTATCACATTCCAATAGTATACTTGTTTCTCATAATGTCACATTTTTATACTATTTCCACTTAGACATGAGATGAGTACTTGTGTAACAATAATTCACTACTTTAATTCTCTTTGTAGACTATGCTCTATGCAGAAGCAAGTGTGTTGAAGCCATACACTTTGATTATCTCAAAGAGTAGAGAGTAACTACATAAGTTAGTGTGGTGTGTTTGCAAAAATGATTTTTTTAGTGGCTATAGTTATCAGTTAATAGGGGAAAAAGGATTCTCTAGTAGATGTTTTCCCACTAATAAGCTTATTGAGTAATTATCAATGATCAATCGAAACCAAGGAGGCACCTAAAAATTGTTACTTAAAACCCACCAAAATTTGAGTACAAAATTCATAATCTAGTGCTAGTAACCTCCTCCTTTCTTAACCCAACATCATTTCTTTATATATTACCATTTAAAGTGATTTGTTCTTTAGCTATTAGATTTGGGATTAACATCACCCAGGTTTGGGATCTCAAGAATTGGGATTGGGAATCACTTATGCTATTTCACCTTAAATTTAATTATTTATTCAAATTCTCTCTCACTATGCAAGGTGTTGGAATTCGTTTAAAGGAAAGAAACCAAACGAGAAATTAGGTGGATGAGGAAGGACACGATGAGAGTTTGTAAGGTCATCATCACCCACTTGTAATAGTCATCGTTATAAGTAACGACATGTAGAACAAATGAAGGCAATTTGTTTTGGCCTCTTTTTAACTTCTTATATAGTATTATTATTTTTTCTAGTCTTTTTTTTGGATTTGAGAGTTTTGACATGTTGTAGATTTTATTTATATATATATGTATAATATACATATATGTATGTATATATATATATGTATATATATACACACATGTATATGTACACATATACATACATATATATGTTGTAGATTTTATATACATGTTATATGTATATGTGTACATATACATATACATATATGTATGTATACATATATATGTATATATTCACATATGTATGTATACATATATGTGTAGATATACATGTTGTATATTTCATTTTCATATATATATATATATATATACCCACTCACAATAGTCATCATTGCAAGTAATGACATAGGACCAAATAAATACAATTTGTTTTGGCCTCTTTCTATCTTCTTATATTATGATATTATTTTTCTATAATCTATTTTTTTTGGATTTGACTATTTCAATATGTTGTAAATCTTATTTTCTACAATATATATCTAATATATATGCATATTATAAGTGTGTGTGTGTGTGTGTGTGTACTAATATAATACATATATAGTATATATACAATGTATCTTTTCTTCTAGGTATGAGGGTTTTTTTTATGTGTATAAAATCTTAATTTATGTAGTCAAAGATGTGCAATATTTTCAAGATTCCTTCTATATTTCTAATTATTTAACATTTTGTATGCCCTCAACTACAATTTATGTGTTCATCTAGGTTTATTGGTGTCGATAATTTTAGTATGATATGATTCCATTAGCTCTCATAACCAAAGTGTATAAATGTATGCCTTTTGTAATGTCCAAAAAATAACTAAGGGCAAAATGTGCAAAAACAAGCCAAAAAATCATGTTTAACAATTGTAACATGTATAGTATGTAATGCATACTAAGACATTAGTGTGTTGTCCAACATAACAATACACACACATAACATTTTATATATGTGGAAGACATAGATAAATCAATTATACGTAGATAAATACATTGTTGACAAGAAATGGAGAGGGGATACCGGTCTAGAGATCCGGTCCTCGGTCAAGTCTTTGTAGTCAGTTTATACCCCTATCAAGTAGCAAAACATAAAGAATAACAAAGTATCACATACAAACCATAATATCAAGACACCACAAAATTACCCGGTACCAACAAATATATATATATATATCAACATCAATCAAAGGTTGCACATCATATATCTATCCTCTGGTAGGTCTAAGTCTCTGCCTCACCAGTTATATATATATATATATCAACATCAATCAAAGGTTGTAATCATATATCCATCCTCCGGCAGGTCTAAGTCTCTGCCTCACCAGTTATATACATGACTTCTATGTCATCTTCATATCAACATCTCTCATATCCTTACCACATTCTATGTTTCTATGCTATTTGATCATATCCTATATCTATATATACTATGTCTATTACATATGTGTCTCTTGTCAGCTATGACCTCCGTATGGTGTATGCCAGCTTCTAGTTGACTATACTTCATGCTCTGCACCCTACTAACATCATGCCCCTTTCAAAATTATGTCCTGTCATCAAGACATGCCCTGCTCCAATTGAAAGTATTTTTTGAGTCTCAAACCATTGACATATTGAGATGATAATTGGCCCTCCATGTTCTTCAGTTTGACTGCTCCGAAATATGCAATTGCTTCAATATAGAACGGTCCTAGCCACCTTATCTTCAGTTTTCCTTGCTTCTTAAACTCATTGTCATATAAGAGCACCAAGTAACCTTCCTTCAATGTCTTGTTCCTCATATTTCTATCATGCCAAGCCTTCTATCTTTTCCTTTCCAGGTTCATATTATATGATGCCATCAATTTGTCCTCATCCATTTTCTCCAGCTCCTCAATCCTTTGTGTGAGAGAGTCTTCTTCATTTAGCTTGAGGGTTTAGGCTATGTGGAAGTTTGGCAGTATGAAGTGTATTGGTATTGTAGCATCTATTCCATACACCAATTCATAAGGAGTGAACTTAGTGGTTCTTTTGTAAGTTGTTTTGCATGCCCAGAGTATTGCAGGCACTTTTAAATCCCAGTCTATCTTATCACCATTGCACATCTTTGTTAGTGCTACCCCAATGATCTTATTCAAAGCTTCACCTACTCCATTTGCTTGTGGATGGTACGATGGACTCTTATTATGTGTTATCATGAAGTTATCTAATAGTTATGAAATCATCTTATTTACAAAGTGTTTACCTTGATCACTGGTTATGCTCAATAGACAACCAAACCTAGTAATTATGTTCTCATATATGAATTTGGCAGAAGTTTTTGTTGTGCAGTCTCTGGTTGGTTGTTCTTCAACCCACTTAGTCAAGTATTCCACTCCAGTAATGATGATTCTAGCTTTTCACTGCTTTGTCGGTGGGTCTATGAGTCCAATGAAGTGAATAGCCCATTTTTGAAAGGTAATTGTATTGGAACTGGTTTTAATGGCATCTCATCTCTTGCGGTAGGTCTCCCTATTCTTTGACATGCATCATAGTTCTTCACATATATCTTTGCATCTTTGAAAAGTGTAGGCCACCATAATCTAGCTACTTTGATTTTTCTTGTTGTCATGTCTTCGACATTGTGTCCTCCTGCTATCCCTTCATGTGCTTCTCTTAGAATTTCTTCTCTTTCATCTTCATATACTACCCTTCTAATGATATCGTCCTTCCCTCTAACATGCAATTCTCCTTTAATCAATGTATAAGGAAAAAACTTCTCGATTAGATTTTGCCTTTCTTATGCTGACATCTTTGTTGGAGGTTCACCTTTAGCTAATAAGTATGCTATGTCTACCAATTCCTCTAATACTGTATTTACTCTGAATAGATTAACACTAGGTAGTTCTTCTTCATGTATCTCCGGATCTTCCCTTGTCTCAATTTTGGACAAGTAATCTGGTCCTTGATTATGCTTTCCCAGTTTCACCATGATTGAGAATTCAAACTCCTAAAACAATAATAACCTTCGGTAAATTCTTCCTTGAATGATTGGTTTGTTGAGTAGATATTTCAATGGTTCATGATTAGTATAGAATACAAAGGGTGTCGACAAGAGGTAGTGTCTGAATTTCTGTAATGCATACACTATTGCTAGGGCTTCCCTTTTAGTTGTGGTATAGTTCTTCTCTAATTTTGACAACTTCCTACTTGCAAATGCTATAGGATAATCCTTAGAACCTCTAGGCTGAGTCAGTATTGCTCTAACTGCAATTCATAATGCATCAACATGAACATGGAATGTGTTGTCCTAGTCTGAAAATATGAGTATTGGTGCTTTTGATTTCTTTTGTTTCAAAGTGTCAAATGCCTTTTGGTGTTTCTCATTCCAAGTAATACTTTTTCCCTATTTTTTCTTCAGTAGTTCTTCTATAGGTGTTGAGATGGCTACATATCTCTTGATGAACTTCCAGTGGTGACCAGTATACCTTAGGAATGTTTTGACAACAGATGTGGTTTTTGGTGGCAACAAGTTTTGAATAATGGTAACTTTTAGAAGATCAACCATTAAACATTCTTTGCATATTATATGACCCAATAGTGTTTTGAATGGTACCATAAAAGTACATTTCTTCAAGTTCAGGGAAATTTGCAAGCTTCTACACTTATTCAATATCAACCTCAATGTATGTGTGTGATCTTTTACCAGTCCAAATATAACCCAATAATCCAAATAGACTTCTAGAAAATCATGTATAAACTCCTTGAATGCATTGACCATGATTCTACTGAATACTGTAGGTGCATTTTTAAATCCAAATGGCATAACAGTATACATGAAAGATCCTAGTTCAGATGCAAATGTTCTCTTAGGTTGATCCTCCTCTCTAATTTTTACCTGGTGGTATCTAGAGAATCCATCAGTGAAGGAGTAGATATCCATGCCAGCAACTGACTACAAGATTTCCTTTGTGAATGGTGTAGGGAAAGGATCATGAATACAAGCCTTATTCAATTCTCTATAGTCTCTGCAGATCCTGATGTATCTTGTTTTCTTATTTGGTACTACCATTGGACTGATCCACTCGCTTCCTCCATTGGTTGTATGATCCCTACTTCTAGCATCTTGTCAAGTGCTACTTTAACTATTTCTTTCATGTTTGGGTTCATCCTGTATGGCCTTTTCTTGATTGGTTTACAACATTCTTTTAGTTGGATTTTAATTGTTCCAACTTCCTCTTTGATTCCCTTCATCTCTGTGAACTTTCTAGGGAACAAATCCTCATATTTAGATAAAATTTCTACTACTTGTGCCACTTCCTTCTCATCCCAATAATATCCTATTCTGGCTAGCTAAGGATCTCCTTCTTTGGCAATGTTTTCTTCCCTTAGCCGGATGGGCTTGTTATAGTACTTTTCCTTGATATCTATTGATTCTGCCAGCTCTCTTTCACCTTGTTCTATCTTTATTTCTGGTTATTTATTCTCTTCATCTTCCTGTTGTGATGTTTTGTAGCATCTGTGTTTCTCCTTATATGATCCTTTATCCATCCATTCTATGACTTTCCATATGGCTTCTATTTTTGCCGATGGTGTGCTTTGTTCTAGTTTTGCTTCTTCTTCTTCCACATCTTGTTGAAAGATGATCTCTTGGATTCTGATGAGTGTTGTGTGTATGTTCTTGTCTAGATCAAAGAATGAGAAAGTGTGAATGAAGTCCTTTTGTAGCTCTTCCTAATATTTAGTTTATTTCCTTCGTTCCTGATTTATATACCATTTCTGTGCAATTGGTGATAGTGTCCAGTAAAAGAAATGGGTATACAATACCTCATTATATTCATTTCTTCATCTCTATACCATTGTACACATGGAAAAATGTTCTTGTGGTGAAATCTGGCCTGAGTATTTGGGTATTATGTCATATTCTCCTTCCTTTGGCAAACATCTTGTCTTGATGAATATTTTGAATGTTGGCCACTGGTTTATTGTGTCCTTGTGTGTTCCATTGGTTTGTGACATTGCATACCAATGTGTGATGTGCAACTTGTAATCTTATGTCTTCATTAGAAAACACTACCTCCATTTTTGTGGGATATGTATGTAGATTATGTACTCCTAAAAACCTAGGCAACTTGATATATGAAATTCCTTTCAAAATGTGACTTACCTAGTGAGATCGTTGGTCCAAATCTTCCTTATCCACCGTAGATGCGTCGGATATGATCTTCGGTGAATTTGGATAAAATGCAGAGGATTGCGGTATGTCTTCTTCACCAGTATTGATCATGAATATGATCTGATAGCCAAACATTTTCCTTGTTTTTAATTCTAGTTCTTCTCTCAGTAAAGATTCTAGAACCTTCTCACTATATGTGTTGTAGTGACCATCCTCTATCTCCATTTCTCCCTCAAAATTAGGCTCTTATGTTGTCTCCTCTGCATCCAACCTTGAAATTATGTACAGGTTCTTTGCATCCTTATCACTGTCTTCAATCTGATTGACTTCTTCTATGTATGCCTCCTCCATTGATGATCCCAAAGGAATGTTAACAGTCTTGTTCTCATTAGCAAATGATATCTTTCTTTCTAGGAGCCTATGATACTATTTGCATTCACAATCCATATCAACCCTAAAAGTGCATTGAAAGCTTCTCCTTGGTCCTTCATGGCTACAACAATGAAGTCTAAGACTTGTTTGACCCCAATTATGTTAACTTCCATTTGATTCCATGTTCCCATTATCTACATGTTAGATCCATCTACCAAAATAATGTTGTAAGTTGTCTTTGTTAGTTTAGGTCTTCCTAACTGCTCCCACAGTTTCTTTGTTATCATATTGACATCTGCTCCCAAATCTATCATGACATTCTGGAATTTTCTATGATTGATATGAACATCCACCATAAGTGGTTTTGCCTTCCATTCTCTATCTATTTTTTCCATCCTCTAGATTTGGCTCTTCTGAACTTGCTCTTTATTCTAGTAGGTATAAAATTGCTTCAATTTCTCAATAAGTCTGTGTTGTTGTGTCAATTGAGCTAATTGCTTGAGAGCTTCTACTTCTCCTTTGGTGAAAAACTATTTGTATTGCTTCTCCTTTTCTTGTTCCTTACTTATTGTTTGTTTAGATTCCTTCACAACTTCCTCATGTTGTTTCCTAGAGGGAACAAAGTCTTCCTCCTTCTCACTGTCTTCTTCTTCTATCTCGATGATATAATGTTTTTCGGTATTTGTTCCTTGTCTTGTGAGCACCGCAACTTTCTCCTTCATTCTTCTTCTATCTTTTCTAGTATGTTTTGGCTTGCTTCTCCAGTAGTACTCTTCTTCTTCTATAGGTTTAGTTGATGATATGTCTATTTCCTCCCTGCTATTCTTTCGGCAAGCTTTTGCTCCTTGTCCCTTAGGTTCCATTTTTATGATCCTAACCACTTTTTTATTATTCAAAATCTATAACTCATCACTCTTAGATTGTGGTTGTGCATTTTGGAACTTTATTGTTGTGCTCTTTCACAAGAAAATAGATCATGCTCTATATTGCTATAAAATGAACACTGTGTTTTCCTTTTGGCCCAACATTCATTATAAAAATGTCCTAGCTTACCACAATTGAAACATGTTGTATCCTCCCTCCTTCTTCGACTTCTTCCATGGCCTCTGCCTCCCCTGTAACCTCCAAATTGCTCTCAGTCATTATTATTATAGCTATTGCCATAGGATGGACTGCCAAAGTTTAAATTTTGTATTGCATTGACATTCCTCTGATTTCTCTAGTTTGGTTGTTTGTATCCTTGATCATGTGATTTTCTCTCTACATATGACATGTTGTTGCTCTTTGTTGAGTTTGTTACGATGTTTTATCTTCTTCATCAACAAATTCTCTTTTCTTCTAGAAGTTCTGTGAAGGACAATCTGGTATTTCATGGTCATCCCATTCTCTGTATAATCCACAATATACTGCATTTAATCTTTTTACATTATTGCTTTGATGTCTGCTTTTATTGAAGCAAATTGACTTTCACCTTTCATCCTAGGGCATTCATTTCTCAAGTGACCTCTTGTACAATATGAGCACCAAATATTAGGTCTTTGTTTCTATGTATTCTGTTCCTGATTGGCCAAGATCTCCTACCTCAACTTCAACTTCTCCAATTCTCATTTTAGCTTCTCCAATTCTAGGTTTTCTTTCATCTTATCTTGTATGCATAAAGATTGAGACTCTATCTGGCGTGCTAGTGTCACTACTGCTGCATATGTTTCAAATATTCTTCCATCTAGGCTGACCTTATTTTAGGGTTTATTCTGGAAATAAAACATTCTATCTTTTGCTTCTCTGTCTATGGTTTCTCCAACTTCCTAGTTGTCTCCTTGAATCTTTTGTCAAATCCATTTATTGATTCTTTATCCAATTGCATCAAATTTCTCATCTTACTTACCCCCTCTGTTGGAACATTCGAAACTCCAAAATTCTCTAAAAATAGCTTCTTGATATCATCCTATTCCTTGTCACTATTTGGACATGTCTTCCTATACCACTTCAATGCTTTATTCCGAATGGTGCCTGTGAATTCAAACAACTTGATTTCATCTCTTGTTACTTCTTTATAGTTCCAAATAGACTCCAAAACAAAAATGTGCTTTGTTGTTTTAGTAGTGTCCTTCTCAAAGATTGGTAACTTGATAGGAATATCCATGCTTGATCTTCTCAATGTCTCTGAGGCTTTATGGTAGTTTTCCTCCAATCTACTCCTCTGATTAGGTTGTCTTCTATCAACTCGCTCTCCTTCTCTTCCCTTGTCTCTCTATAGTCAAATATCAAAGTACTCCTCTTCTAACACTTCTGTGAAATTACTCTATATCTCTTCTATTCTCTCTGCTTCCTTATTTGCTTGAATATCTTCCTTCTCAACTAAAATTCTTTTGACTTTATATGGCACTTGGGGTGACTCATGGTCTAGAGGTTGCGTCTCTTCATAATGTCTCTTCAAATTAGGGGATACTCTTCCATTTGTGAATGACATCATGTTACCATCCAATGACGATTGAAATAACCTTCCAAAACCCTCAAAACTCCTCTCCATGTTTACCGCATCTTCTCCACCTCCTCTTATCTCCTTTATGCTTTGGAAAATTAGCTCATCTATATATTCATCATCCATCTTCAAAAATTTTGGTGTTAATTCATGTTTATCAGTAATATGCGACATAAACCCTAATTTACAACTTTCTTCCTTTTCCCTTCCACATTCTTCTCTCTTAGAACCCATGGTGGCACACTTAGTAAAATCCTCCATGACACGCTCTGTCTCTTCTCCTTCTGATCGCATTTATCCAACAACACCCACATTGGCTTGCTCAACAACATCCTCCTTGAAGCACTTGTCATCTTCTTCACTTCCGGCAACACCCTCCGTGGTGCACTCTTCTAATTCTTCCTTCTTTTCTTTCGCAACTTCTATTATCCTCACTTTTCCATCTCTTGTGCCCTTTCCATCCTTCTACAGTAACGTTCTTGTCATTCCTGAGTTTACTTCAATCTCTCTTCTTTGCTTATCTCCATTCTGGTCCTGATGTCTTCATTGATTTCTCTTTTCTTCCGCTTCTCATCTTTCGCTATGGGTTTTCTTGATTTGGTGTTCCATTAGTCCTCCTATATCCAATGGAATCCTTGTTTGAAGAGTCACATCATTTGAAAGGTCCCTACAGACCCTACCCCCTTTCCACTCGCCATCTCCTTAAATGCCTACCCTCCTCTCACAAAGGTAGAAACTTAAGGAGACCTAAATTCCTTTGCAAATTGAAAATTTTCTTTGGCAACCTCACCTTCTCTTCTCTCCAGAACTATATGCGACTCCTTTGGATGTTTTTTCCATTCAATCTTTAACTAGCTTCTTCCAGGGTCCCGGCAACGGAACCAAATGTTGGGAAGAAATGGAGAGGGGATATCAATCCAGAGATCTGGTCCTCATTCAAGTCTTTGTACCTAGTTTATACCCTAGTCAAGTAGCTAGAGATTGATAGCAAAACATAAAGAATAACAGAGTATCACATACATACCATAATAACAAGACACCACAGAATTATCTGGTATCGACATATATCCATATATATATCAACAACAATCAAAGGTTATACATCATATATCCATCCCCCGGCAAGTCTAAGTCTCTACCTCATCAGTTCATACATGACTTCTATGTCATCTTCATATCAACATATATCTCATATCCTTACTACATTCTATGCCCCTATGCTATTTGATCATATCCTATATCTATATATACTATATCTATTACATATAGGGACGTGTTTGCTGTCAGCTCTGACCTCTGTATGGAGTATGCACCAACTTCCAGTGGGCTCTGCTTCATGCTCTACACCCTACTAATATCATCCCCCTTCAAAATTATGTCTTGTCATCAAGACATGCCTTGCTCTGGTTGAAAGTATTTCTTGAGTCTGGAATTGTTGACATATCCAGCTGATAATTGGTCCTCCATGTTCTTCAATCTGACTGCTTTGGAATTTGTAATTTCTTCAATATAGAATAGTCCTAGCTACCTTGTCTTAGTTTTCCTTGCTTCTTAAACTTGCTCTCATATAAGAGCACTAAGTCACCTTCCCTGAATGCCTTTTTCCTCATATTTCTATCATGCCAAGCCTTCTATCCTTTCCTTTTGAGGTTCATATTAAATGCTACCATCAATATGTCCTCATCCATTTGCTCCAGCTCCTCAATTCTTTTTGTGAGAGAGTCTTCTTCATTTAGCTCGGGGGTTCGGGCTATGCGAAAGTTTGGCAATATGAAGTGTACTGGTATTGTAGCATCTATTCCATACACTAGTTCATAGGGAGTGAGCTTAGTGGTTCTTTTGTAAGTTGTTCTGTATTCCCAAAGTACTATAGGTACTTTTGAATCCCAATCTATCTTGTTACCATTGCACATCTTTGTTAGTGCTACCCCAATGATCTTATTCAAAGCTTCACTTGCTCCATTTTCTTGTGGATGGTATGGTGAACTCTTATTATATGTTATCATGAAGTTATCTAATAGTTCTGAAATCATTTTATTTACAAAATATTTACCTTGATCACTTATTATGCACAACGAACAGCCAAACCTAGTAATTATGTTATTATATATGAATTTTGTAGAAGTTTTTGTTGTGCAGCCTTTGGTTGGTTGTGCTTCAGCCAACTTAATTAGGCATTCCACTTTGGTAATGATGAATCTAGCTTTTGATTTCTTTGTCAGTGGGTCTATGGGTCCAATGAAGTCAATAGCCCATTTTTGTAAAGGTAGTTGTGTTGGAACTTGTGACAATGGCATCTCATCTCTTGCGATAGGTCTCCCTATTCTTTGACATGCACCACAGTTCTTCACATATCTCTTTGCATCTTTGAAAAGTGTAAGCCACCATAATCCAGCTAGTTTGATTTTTCTTATTGTCATGTCTCCGACATTATGTCCTCCTGCTATCCCTTCACGTGCTTCTCTTAGAATTTCTTCTCTTTCATCTTCCTCCTTCCCTCTGACATGCAGTTCTCCTTCAATCAATGTATAAGGAAAAGACTTTTGGATTAGATTTTGTCTTTCTTGTGCTAACATCTCTACTGGAGGTTCACCTGTAGCCAATAAGTATGCTATGTCTGCCAATTCCTTTGGTACCACATTTACTCTGAACAGATTAGCACTAGGTAGTTCTTCTTCATGTATCTCCAGATCTTCCCCTATCTCAATTCTGGACAAGTAATCTGGTCCCTGATTGTGCTTTCCTAGTTTCACCATGATTGAGAATTCAAACTCCTAAAACAATAGTAATTGATGGGACCATCATTTGTCTTATTTTTATTGCTTTAATTATCTATTTCCCAAAGACATTTCTAGACTCATACATGTACTAATTATGTCCATGTTTACCCTTAAGACATTGAAGCATGAAGATGGTATATAATATGTTGATAATTAATTATGTGTGGATAATATATTGTTCATGTGATAAGTTAGTATTTTATGTTGATTCTAAGTGATAATGATGCATACATATTATATAGAGTACTAACTCCTCATGCAGCAAAAGCTTGGCTTCGTATCATGAAGAATGTTGAACAACCTACAGCCGAAGGAGATGTTGATATCCACAGAAGATGATACAGGCACCTACAGCCAAGGGAAGAAGATCCTGAATTAACTGGGATGAGTCACCCATGACTCCATAGTGGTTATCTTTCAATAAATGATGCAGTTGAGGAACCTAGATCATGCTCTATGATTATGTTTCTAAGTCTTGATTATTCTTTATGGATAATGAAGAGGTAGAATTGTAGTAGGACTGTGTTTTCTCTATTGCCTTCATGTTAGTTAGTTTCCTATTTTTAGTTGCTCTGTAATAAAGTTCTTTTCCTATGATGTGGGATAATGGGCAGTTAAGAAATTTATTGTTTAGTAGCTTTACTCATATAAAAACAATGCTGATTACGATAAGCTATATAAGAGGAGAATAAATAGATTTTATTTCATATAGTTTTGAATAGAGATGTAGTAGCAAATTTTGTTGTATCCTTGTTACTTTTGGCATTCAATAAAGAATATGTGTTTTTGAGTTGTATTTTTGACTACAAAGATTTAGTAGAGATTTAGTTAGATCTTGTGGGATCACGACCACTCAAGCCGACCACTTAAGGGACTATGCTTCTCCACCTTGTTCATATGTTTATTTTATAAATTGTATGTTCATATATATATGTGTGTGTGTGTGTGTGTGTGTGTGTGTGTGTGTGTGTGTGTGAGATTGATGTTTTGTTGTTATGAATCATGTGAAGTAGTTTAACTTTGGTAGTTTTGTTGTTAAATGCATTGAGTCAAGGTGATCACCGACTGAACCACTTGTCAGTTCCTCTTTTACATAGAAGTTACATAAAAACATTTGATTACTATTGTGTTGGATAATCTAGTTATTTTCCATTATTCTTGTTTACTTAGAATATTGTAATTACTTCATTTCCCTTACACAACATCTAGGATAAAACCCAAGAATCCTTAACTGTACACACAGTATAGGCATCATCCAAGAAGAATACGATTCTCTGGTTTGACATGTAAATGTAGCACGTTATGTAACTAGTAGATTGCTTGATAAGGGATCTATTGATCTGTTGAGTAGTATGTATGTCCTTTCTACATCACTATATTGGTAAATAATGGAGTTTGACATTTTTGGCACCGTTGTCGGGGATGGTACTAAGGTTTAGAGTTTCTGAGTTCTTGTTGATTTATGCTTGTATTTTCTTTATTAGGACATAATACTTTCTTTTCAGCATTTAGGATTGCTTAAATATTCCATATATCTCCAAAATATTCACTAACACGGTGCAGGAACAGAGCCACTAGCTCATACATTGTTGTATGCTGCGACCAAGAGACCATAGAGGGAGGTTTCTTTCAACTAGTTCAATAGAAGAAGAAGAAGAACACTTTGAATCATCCCTTGGCCTGGAGTACACTGAGGATCTTGAAGATATTGCAGATCATAACCTAGACATCATGGCAGATGAAGAAGTAGAGAATCTAGCTGAATTAGTTACCTTCAAAGCCTTTCCTATATTACCAACCAGGAGAGAGCTGACACTTTGAAAAATATCCCTCCTTTTGCTTTACCAAACTTTCATGGGCTAATCACTAAAGATCTTGATACATTTCTCTTTGAGTTTGATGTACTCTATAGGAGTTATGATTACACCACAGATGCATATAGGCTTAAGCTTTTCCTAGCCACCCTCAAGGATGCTGCATTAAGATGGTTTATGGGTCTAGGAGAAAACTCTGTAGCTACTTGGGCCATCATGAAAGAAAAGTTTTTGTAGAAATATCAAGACTATTGTCATGGTAGAGACATGAAGGGAGATGACATCTTTAGGATATCACAAAAAGAAGATGAGCCTCTGGAAGATTATGTTGAGAGATTTCAATTTTACCTAAAAAATTCAAGACAAAATAGCCTCTCTTCAGAGTCACTCAAGTTGGTCTTCCTAAAAGGTGTGAGCAAGGAATGTATGGATGCACTCAATCTAATTGAAGCAAGAGATATCTCTCAACTGGGATTTGATGAAATTTGTCAAATCTGTAGAAACTATTCATGTTCTACTCTAAAGAAAAGCAGAGGTTTTAGAACCTTGTCTTCAAGTAAATCATCCATTGGAGTCTCCAGAGTAGACTCATCAATCTCCTGTCCAACACGAAAGAGGATATCATAAGCCATTTAGAAACACAGTTGGACACTCTGCATATAAAGAAGAAACAAGAGGTATCAGAGGTAGCTTTGAGTGAATACTATCCTCATTATTGACAGAAGAAGGCCAATTGCCAATATAAGGGACTTGCTAGTATTTATGAGGGTAAGAATGAGAAAGTAGATTTTAGAGCCATTAAAGATGAGGAAGGTCAAGTGTTCTACATTGCACAACAAAGGCCATGGCAACAAAGATAAGGTATGCCTCAAGACCCCTTGACCAACTCCATGCCATTTGCACCACTTGTCTCAAATCCTCATAAATGGAACAATGCACCTTGGTACAACTGGCCACATTAGCAGTGGGCAACCATGCCACCTAGTTGGACCCAGAAGCAGGGGGCATAGCCACAACAACCATCACAATCCTCAAATTATAATCTATAATGGTAGGCCAATCAAAACCCATGGCCACAACAATGGCATGGGAGCCAACCTTGGCAAAATCCAAATGTGAACTACTCACAACCACAATAAACCCTACCTCAACAACCTACCCTTATGCCAAATATAGCCTCACATATTCCTACCAAGCCCAGAGCAACTCAATTGCCAGCACAACCTACACCTAACCTTAACAATAAGCCTATTCAACATGCTTATACTAATGAGGCCATCCAATACCCAACCTATATGGTTGAAGTTAGTGATGTACACTTGCACTCAGGAAAGATGCTTGCTGGACCATCATCACTGCTCATTACAGAACTCCCTGATAAGGAACCACCCTTTGTCACTGATAACCATCTAAATAACTAGCAAAAGCCTCTTGAGCAAATCTCTCTACAAGAATAAACAATTACCAGAAGCCTTCCATTTCTAGAGAGATAAAAAATTCACCCTAAACCAACTCCATCTGAACCTGATTTTGATTTCATGGGGCAACTAAAAGATGTCTGTGTTAAAATTCCCTACATCCAAGCCATCAAGGATGTGCCTATTTACACCAAATACATACGGGATTTATGCCTTAAGAAACCAACAAGGAAGAGAAAAGATCCTCAGACAGTCCATGTTATAGGATAACTTGCTGATATCATGTTAGGTAACATGGCTATCCCAAAATATGTAGATCCTGGAAGCCTTGTGGTTGATGTAAACATTAATGGCACCCTTATCAAAAACACCTTGATTGACCTAGGTGCAGCCATCAATGTAATGACAAAAGAAACAATGACTAACCTTCAGCTAGATAACCTAAGACCTACCCCACAGTACTCCAGTTGGCAGATAGGTCCACAGTCAAGCTAGAGGGGATTATTGAAGACCTTGTTATCACATTGGATTCATGGCAATACCTTGCAAACTTTATGGTTTTGCAGCCCAAGGATAGCCTCGGAGGATATCCACTTATCCTAGGAAGACCCTGGTTGGAAACAACAAATGCCTACATAGGATTTCAGTAAGGAAATGTGATAATTTTCAATGGGATTGTAACAAAGAAATTGGTCTTTTATCCACTTGCTCAACCTTTTGCTGATATGGAGCAATCCATTTGGCAGACCTAGGGGATCTTGACCAATATTCTCTTCATAAATTATTGAAATTGAAAGAGACCCACTACTAGCTATTCAAGATGAAGATGAAGTACTTTCTAATGTCATACAAAAACAATTATGGAATGGACATACAACAAGACCCATGTCTAATATGTATGGCTTGTCCCCTTCATAGTGTTCTGCCTACAATCACTACTCTAGCCCATGCTTCCACCAATAGAATGTTTCATCAGCTGCTATCTCATAGTTGTAGTCTCAACTTATTAGGGTTGGATTTTGACTCTATCATGCCTATGGTAGCGCCAATTGACATTACACCTGGGAGAACACTCAATATCAATAGTGAATTGACATTTGTCAAGAAGATTGAGCTGATTAAAATGCTACAAAATCATAAGACAACATTTGCATGGGACTATCATGATATGAAGGGAATTGACCCCAATCTTTGCATGCATAGGATATACATTAATGAAGGATGCAAACTAGTTAGGCAGCCTCAGAGAAGGATGAACCCTACAGTAAGAGACATAGTGAAGAATGAATTGCAAAAATGACTGGATGTAGGATTCATATACCCAATATCAGATAGCCAATGGGTGTCTCCACTGGTGCCAAAGAAAGGACATAAGTGGAGAGTTTGTGTAGACTACAGAGAATTCAAGACAGCCACTAGGAAAGATCATTTCCCTTATCCTTTCATTGACCGGGTCCTAGACTCTTTAGCTGGTAAAAAATATTTGTCTTTTCTTGATGGATTTAGTGGATATAACCAGATCAAGATAGCCCCTGAAGACCAGGATAAGACCACATTTACATGCCCATGGGGGACATATGCCTATTTTGTTCTTCCATTTGGACTCTGTAATGCTCCTGCCACATTTCAAAGAGTTGTCCTAAGCATCTTTTTTGACCTTGCTCATGACTCTATGGAAGTTTATATGGATGATTTTACCACTTACGGAGAGTCCTATGAGGAGGCCTTGAAGAACCTTGAAAAAGTATTGCAGAGATGTTAGGATCATAATCTGTCCCTTAGTCATGAAAAATGTTTCATGATGATGCAGGAAGGAGTAGTGCTTGGTCATTTTGTGTCTAAAGTAGGAATTCAAGTGGATCGACACAAAATTGAAATCATTTCAACCTTACCTATTCCTCAAAAACAAAAGGATGTCAAAAGTTTTCTAGGTCATGTAGGGTATTATAGAAGATTTATAAAGGACTTTAGTAAGATTGTTAGTCCTTTGTTTGTCTTACTCTCTAAAGATGCAAAATTTGATTGGACAGTTGACTGTCAGATATCATTTGACCATCTCAAAGGGTCATTAACAAAGACACCCATACTTAGAGGACCTAATTGGGCAATACCTTTCCATATACATACATATGCCTCTGATTTTGTAGTAGGGGTTGTGCAAGGACAGAAAGAAGGTAATGTGGAATATGCAATTTATTACATCAGCAAAAATCTTCAAGGTGCTGAACTTAACTATACTGTTACTGAGAAAGAAATGTTAGCTATTGTTTATGCAATAAATAAGTTTAGGCATTTAATCACTGGTTATCCTATTTTCATTCACACTAACCATGCAGAAATAAGATATCTTATGAATAAACCAATGGTAAGTGGCAAACTAGTTAGATGGTTACTGTTACTTTAGGAATTTGATACCACCATTGTAGACAAGCCAGGGAAGGCCAATGTTGTTGCTAATTTTCTCTCTAGGCTTCCCACATGTATTGAAGAACCAATCATTGATGATTCTTTTCTAGATGAACACTTATTTGCATTGACTATACAAACTCTATGGTATGCAGATATAGCAAATTATCTTGTCACAGGGAAAACACCTCCACACCTCTCACCTAGAGAAAGGCACCACCTTGTAGAGAAAAGATTTCCTTATTCACGGGTATCTGATTATCTCTTCTATACATGACCTTATCATATTATGAGAAGGTGTATTAGGGAAGATAAAGTGTATGACATCCTCAGAGCTTGTCATGATGAACCCTGTGGTGGACACTTTGCAGCCAAGAGGACAACAATCAAAAGTCTAAACACATGTTATTATTGGCTAATATTGTATAAGGATACATCTCTATACAAGAAGATGTGACTGTTGTCAAAGAATGGGTAGACCTACAAGAAGTGATGAAATACATCTACAACCACAACTGGTGGTCACACTATTTGACAAGTGGGGCATTGATTTTATTGGACCCATAGATCCACCTTCTAACCATAAGGAATATATACTTGTTTGCACTGATTACCTTACAAAATGGGTGGAAGTGAAAGCCTTGGCAGTAGCTAGAGATAGAAAGGTTGCTACATTCCTCTACGAAGAAATGTTTACAAGGTATGGTGTCCCAAGGGAAATAGTCACAAATCAAGGACCACAATTTACATCTACAATAATTGCTAGCCTTATTCAGGAATATGAAATCAGGCATTAAAACTCCACCCCATATCATCCACAGTCTAATGGTCAAGTTGAGGTGACCAACAGAGAGCTCGAGGCAACATTGACAAAGACAGTTGCAGTGCATAATAAAGATTGGGCAGCAAGACTCTCTGAAGCAGTTTGGGCATATAGAACTACATGGAAGACTACAACAGGATTCACACCTTATGAGTTAGTTTATGGCAAGAAGGCAGTCCTTCCTATTGAGTTTGAATATAAAATACCGAGAACAACTATCCAACTTGGTATGGACCTGTGAAAATCTCAAGAAGAAAGATTGCATCAACTTAATGCATTAGAGGAGCTAAGGATGGAAGTAGTTCATCACACCAAATTAATCCAAAACCAGAGAATCAAATGGCATGATTAGTACATCAAGACTAAGAACTTTTAGGTAGGTGATTGGGCACTTCTCTATGACTCTAGATACAAAGATCATAAGGGCAAGTTGCAGACCAGATGGTTAGGGCCTTATGAGATCAAGAAGGTTTTCACAAATGGTGTAATCCAATTAACCACTATATACCAAGTCAAAATTTCACTATTGGTTAATGGGCATAGATTGAAATTGTATAAGAAGCCTTTGGATAAAGCTACATTTCTCCAACAATTAAAGGTAGATATGACTCATAATGTTCCAGAGCCTCTTGCCTTAGATGAGGACTCTAGTCTGAAAGCAACTGACAACACTATTCTAGAACTAAACCCACGTACCAAATTGAATGACATTTCATAGCCCTCTGCATCTACAGTAGATTACAACCAGGTATCAACTGATAATATTGTTTCAGGTTTAGGTCAAGCTATCATCTTGATTGAAGTTCCATAAGTCAATTTGAGTTCTCCAAACTTTGTACATAAATAAAAACACACAATGCACACACACCATATAGCAATAGCAATAAAACATGGTGATCTCCAATCAAAAGTTTCAGACTCCATCATTTCAGTACCATTCTCCAATAGGAATTTCCTTTGGCATTCAACCACTTCATCGAAGGGACCTGTAGCTAAAGGTAATATGCTATTACATGGGACTTGTCTTTGATGCACTCATAGCCACAGGTTTGTCATTCACTTGGGACCTATCAAAGCTGCACCCGTAACCACTACACATGGGACCTATTTAATTTACAATGTGCTTGCATGCATGCAGCCGATATTGCCTACAATACGTTTTTGCACCTGCATATGCATGCCGCCATCTTTTCAATGGATAGTACTTTCTTGCCACGTGTCACACATCTAATACATTCCATTAGCACACCATGTCAATACCACAATCACATCATTATGATTCGCTCTAGCTTGTTAGTTGAGTACATCACCTCAATCTACCATGCAATCATGTTTGCATTCACCAATTCTAGTTTCAAATGGTATTTATCTCATTTATCACTTTAATTGACATTAATTGCTACTTCTTTCATGACTTTCTTTATTTGCATTTAATGAATATTACATACTATACCCATTTGACAGGCTTTCAACCTATTTGTCCATACCCTTACTAGTCCTTCTCATTTGAGGACAAATGAAATTTTAGTTGGGGGGGATTTGAATTATTCCATGTACATTCAAACTTCAAATCAATGTCCAAACCCCTTATTTCATAATTATTACCATCAGCCACTTGACATTCAAGCTAAGCAAGAAAACGACAAATGCAGCTGGTAATAATGTCTTGGTAAGTAGAGTTGCGTATCAAACAAACAAGAGATTGAGAAAATTTGAGAACAACAAGTTGAAAATAGAAGTTTGAAACAAAGGATTAAGAACAACAAGTCTAAATGATAGATTGAATTTTCTTGAGATATCATAATGGGTGGTGACCCAATAAGAAGAGAGCCTACTGTTCACACAACATTATTAGCTGACATCGAGTCCTTGCCAGTTTTTCAGCAGGCAGGTTGGTTGCAATATTTTCTTAGGATAACAAAGTGTAATGAGGACATTACTTAGAAGTTTGTAGAGATATTCCATAATGAGGAAGCTATAGTAAAGGGTTTAAAGGTTGATGTTACTATAGCAGCCATAGTTGAGGTCGCAGCCATAGTTGAGGTCATGGGGTTACGAGCAACTGAGGAGGAATTTCCTATTAAAGCAAATGCCATTTCTGCAAGAGTTGAGTTCATGCGACCAAGAGAAAGGTTAGAATCAACCTCTAAAGGTACTAAACAAATTTCCTTACCTTGGTTTTGGGCCTCAGTAGCTTCTTAGGTTATTAAGTACCTTACGTGTGATGAAAGGCAATGTTTACTTTATACTGTTCATTTTAAACTCCTGAGCCATCTTCATCATGGAAGGATAGTTACTGTTCCTAATTTTCTGTTCAATATACTAAAGAGGATTTCTACAAAATACAAAAAGAGAAATTGTCAATCCTCATTGTCCCACCATGGTTTGATTGTCCTGTTAGTGAACATGAGTCTGCCTATCCATTACCCTGAGTTATCTTGGGAAAGATTTCTTGAAGTTGATAATATTAATGAGGGGCTGGTGAAAGTAGAACTAGAAGTAGAAGAAGAGGCACAGGTAGAAACTTCTCACCCATAAGCTTCTCTTACCCGTAGCCATACATTTGTTGAGGAGCAGCCAACTCCAAGCTCTGTTGAACCCAGTGAACAACCTGCTAGTTCCCCTGCACCCGTAGTCTCACCTATTTGAACCCCAATTTTAGAACATGTATCTCCTCAGACCAAAAGCCAAAAAAAGAGAAAGCTAAAACATAAATTGTAGCCTAGAGATTCTAGCTCACAAACCCCAACTTTTGAAACTGCATGTGAAACCCTAGCTTCTGAAACTGTGTGTGAAACCCTAGCATTTGAAACTCCCCATGAAACTTCTTCTATTCCAAGTGCTACCAAGAAAAGGAAATCTACTTCATCTAGAGCTAAGGATAAACAAGCAACCCCTGTTCAAACATTTAGGTGTTCAGGTCGCCTGAAAGGAAAAGAACTTTCAGGGGAACCTGAGGAGAGAAATATAGTTGATCTTGATACTGACTTCGATATGGAGCACATGTTTGTTGATAGAGGACAAGAAAATTTGGGTTACACACTTGTTCAAGAGTTTGATAATGAGTTTGTGGAAGAAGATATATGGACAACCAAGAAAAGTCATAGGCCTCCCTCTGATAATGAAGAACCAGATTTGTCAATCCCTCAAGATGAACCATAGGAAGAAGAGTTATTGTTAGAATCCAAAGAAACAACATAGGGTGAGAAAGATGAGTTACAACGGGCAATGCAGAAGATTGCAGAGTTGGAGGAGAAACTTAAGGATTATCAACATAAAGAAACTAGAATGAATGACAAGGTCAGGAAGTTAGAAGAACAATTGCATGATTACCAGAAATAGGGATCATGACTTGAACAATTGGCCCAATTGGCCATCATTGAGATAAATAGGAGAAATCAAGAGCCTGTGCAGCCAGAAGAGTAGTCTGTAGAACCTACTCCAATTACCTTACTTTCAGTCACCTTACAAATGTGGAATGAAATAGATAGACTAGTAAAGGAACAAGGTGAAATGAAGGAGCAACATGGTAAGGAAATTGAGATGAAAAATGCAGAGATAAAGAGGTTGAAGTTCAAGGTAGACAGAAACATGACTGTATAGTTGATGAGATGTAGGCCACCTACTAGGTTGTATGCCCTCTACTTGCAAGAACACTACCTAAGTTTCCAATTTAGCCAACTATACAGTGATGCCCATATCTCCTTACTTACACCTGACATGTTCCTAACCATTACCAAAAAGCTACCCCTGAATTGCAAAACTAATTATGTGAATTCTACCTACATGAACTTGCCATTCCTTATGACACTCACTAGAATCCCCTAATTGTAATTGGGGATGTACATTTGAGGGCCTTGGCCTCATTTATTCAGAATGAGCACATGAGGGGAGAATTAATGCATCAATATAATGAAAGAGAGAAGTCAATCCCTCTCAAATTGAGGGCAAAATCTCCAAACCCACGGAAGATAGTGGAGTAATGGGTGGACTTGATTGAACATCAAGAGGTAGAAAATAAGCTATTGGAATGCAGAGCCATGGACTATCAGAAATTTGGGGAATTGGTAGGAAAGATTGGTAAGGAAACTGTGAGATTTTCACAAGACAGATGGAAGGAATTGACAATAGCACTATAGAGAAAGGAGCCTCACTCTATCTTTAACTTGTCAGCAACAATTCATAGAGCACAAAGATATATAAGGTCAGCTAAGGAACGTGGGATAACATGGTTACCACTAGTTTTCCATCCTCCTCTGCTGCTCTATCCTATTCCACATTGGATGGGGCAAAGGACTAATCAGATTGCAAAACAAAATAGATGGGACAAATTGGAAATCTAGAAAGGATTCTACCTCAAACAGGAAATAGAAGTAGAAGAGCCAACAGACTACAGGGAGATAGCCCTCCAGTGCAATCTGGGACCTTGGTTGTTGGAGGACCAACAAAATGATTAGTTAGGGGTGTGATGGGACAATCATCTGTCTTATTTTTATTGCTTTAGTTACCTATTTCCCAAAGACATTTCTAGACTCATATATGTATTAATTATGTCCATGTTTATCCTTAAGACACTGAAGCATGAAGATGGTATATAATATGCTGATAATTAATTATGTGTGGATAACAGATTGTTCATGTGATAAGTTAGTATTTTATGTTGATTCTAAGTGATAATGATGTATAAATATTATATAGAGTACTAACTCCTCATGTAGCAAAAGATTGGCTTCATATCATGAAGAACACTTAATAACCCGTAGCTAAAGGAGATGTTGATATCCACAGAAGATGATATAGGTGCCTGCAGCCAAAGGAAGAAGAGCCCGAATTAACTGGGATAATTCACTCATGACTCTATAATGGTTATCTTTCAATAAATGATGCAGTTGAGGAACCTAGATCATGCTCTATGATTTTCTTTCTAAGTCTTGATTATTCTTTATGGATAATGAAGAGGTAGAATTGTAGTAGGACTGTGTTTTATCTACCACCTTCATGTTAGTTAGTTTCCTATTTGCAGTTGCTCTATAATAAAGTCCTTTTCCTATGATGTGGGATAATGGGTAGTTAAGACATTTATTGTTTAGTAGCTTTATTCATAAAAATAATGATGATGATCTCGATTAGCTAGATAAGAGGAGAATAGATAGATTTTGTTTCATAAAATTTTGAACAGAGATACAATAGCAAATTTTGTTGTATCCTTGTTACTTTTGGCATTCAATAAAGAATATGTGTTTCTGAGTTCTGTTTATGACTACAAAGATTCGTTAGAGATTTAGTTAGATCTTGTGGGATCACAACCACTCAAGCCAGCCACTTGAGGTACTGTGCTTCTCCACCTTGTTCATATGTTTAGTTTATAAATTATATGTTCATATGTGTGTGTGTGTGTGTGATTGATGTTTTGTTGTTATGAATCATGTGAAGTAGTTTAACTTTGGTAGTTTTGTTGTCAAGTCCATTGAGTCAAAGTGATCACCAACTAAACCACTTGTCAGTTCCTCTTTTACATAGAAGTTACATAAAAACATTTGATTACTGTTGTATTGGATAATCTAGTTATTTTCCATTATTCCTATTTACTTAGAATATTGTAATTGTCTTATTTCCCTTACACAACCTCTAGGATAAAGCTTAGGAATCCTTAACTGCACACACAATACAGGCATCGTCTAAGAAGAATATGATTCCTTGGTTTGACAATGTAAATGTAGCATGTTATGTAATTGGTAGATTGTTTGATAAGGGATCTATTGGTCTGTTGAGTAGTATGTATGTCCTTTCTACATCAATATATTGGTAAATAACGAAGTTGGATAGTAACCATTGACAAATTCTTCCTTGAATGGTTGGGTTGTTGAGTAGATATTTCAATGTTTCATGATCAGTATAAAATACAAAGGGTGTTGACAAGAGGTAGTGTCTGAATTTCTATAATTTATACACCATTTCTATGGATTCCCTTATAGTTGTGGTATAGTTCTTCTCTATGTTTGACAACTTCCTACTTGCAAATACTATAGGACGATCCTTATAACCTCTAGGTTGAGTCAGTACTGTTCCAACTGTAATTCTTGATGCATCAACATGAACATGGAGTGTGTTTTCCAAGTCCAGAAATATGAGTATTGGTGCTTTTTCTATCTTTTGGTTCAAAGTGTCAAATGCCTTTTGGTGCTGCTCATTCTAGGTAATACCTTTGCCCTATTTTTTCTTTAGTAGTTCTTCTGTAGGTGCAAAGATGGTTGCATAGCTATTAATGAAATTCTAGTGGTAAGCGGTATACCCTAGGAATGTTTTGACATTAAATGTGATTTTTGGTGGCAGTAAGTTTTGAATAATGGAAACTTTTAGGGGATCAACCATCAAACCCTCTTTCCATATTATATGACCCAGTAGTGTTCCAAATGGTACCGCAAAAGTACATTTCTTCAAGTTTAGGGAAATTTGCAAACTTCTACACTTATTCAACATCAACCTTAATGTCTGTGTGTGATCTTTTACCAGTCCAAATACAATCCAATCATCCAAATGGACTTCTAAAAAATCATGTATAAACTCCTTGAATGCATTGACCATGATTTTACTGAATACTGCAGGTGCATTTTTCAATCCAAATGACATAATAGTATACATGAAAGATCCTAGTTTAGATGCAAATGTTTTCTTAGGTTGATCCTCTCTAATTTTTACTTGGTGGTATCCAGAGAATCCATCAGTGAAGGAGTAGATTTTCGTGCCAGCAACTGACTCCAAGATTTCCATTGTGAATGGTGTAGGGAAAGGATCATGAATACAAGCCTTAATCAATTCTCTATAGTCTCCCTAGATCCTAATGTCTCTTGTTTTCTTATTCGGTACTAATCCACTTTGCTTCCTCCATTGCTTTTATGATCCCTGCTTCTAGCATCTTGTCAAGTTCGACTTTAACTTTTTTCTTCATGTTTGGATTCATCTTGTATGGCCTTTTCTTGATTGGTTTACAACCTTCTTTCAGTTGGATTTTCATTGTTCTAGCTTCCTCTTTGATTCCCTTCATCTCTGTGAACTTTCTAGGGAACAAATCCTCATACATGACAAAATTTCTACTACTTGTGCCACTTCCTTCTTATCCCAATAGTCTCCTATTTTGGCTAGCTTAGGATCTCCTTCTTTGGCAATGTTTTCTTCCCTTAGACGGATAGCCTTATTATAGTACTTTTCCTCGATATACGTTGTTTCTGCCAGCTCTCTTTCACCTTATTCTATATTTATTTCTAGTTTTTTATTCTCTTCATCTTCTTGTTGTGATGTTTTGTAGCATTTGTGTTTCTCCAGATATGATTCTTTATCCATCCATTCTATGACTTTCCATAGGCCTTCTGTTTTTGCCGGTGGTGAGCTTTATTCCAGTTTTGCTTCTTCTTCTTCCTCATTTTGTTGAAAGATGATCTCCCAAATCCTGATGATTATTGTGTGTATGTTCTTGTCTGGATCAAAGAATGAGAAAGTGTCAATGAAGTCCTTTTGCAGCTCTTCCCAATATCTAGTTTGTTTCCTTCGTTCCTGATTTATATACCATGTATGTGCAATTGGTGATAGTGTCCAATAAAAGAAATGGGTATAAAGTACATCATTATATTCATTTCTTTGTCTCCATACCATTGTACACATGGACAAATGTTCTTATGGTGAAATCTGGCCTGAGTATTTGGGTATTATGTCATATTCTCCTTCCTCCAGCAAATATCTTGTCTTGATGAATATTTTGAATGTTGTCCACCAGTTTATTGTGTGCTTGTGTGTGTTCCACCAATTCATGGCATTGCATACCAATGTGTGATGTGCAACTTGTAATCTTATGTCTTCATCATAAAACACTCTCTCCATTTCTGTGAGATATGTATGTAGATTCTGTACTTTTGAAAGCTTAGGCAACTTGATCTGTGAAATTCCTTTCAAAATGTGACTTACCCGATGAGATCTTTTGTCCATATCTTCCTTATCCACCATAGATGCATCACATATGATCTCTGGTGAGTTTTGATGAAATGTAGAGGATTGTTGTAGCCAAGCATTTTCTCTGTTTTTAGTTCTGGTTCTTCTCTCAGCCAAGCTTCTAGAACCTCTTCACTATTTGTGCTGTAGTGACCATCCTCTATCTCCACTTATCCCTTAGAATTAGGTTCTTCTATTGTCTCCTCTACATCCAACCTTGAAATTGTGTAGAGGTTCTTTGCATCCTTATCATTGTCTTCAGTTAGATTCACTTCTTCTATGCATGCTTCCTCCATTGATGATCCCAAAGAAATGTTGACAGTCTTATTCTCATTAGCAAATGATAGCTCTTCTTTCCATGAGTCTATGATATCATTGCATCCACAAACCATCTCAACCCTAAAAGTGTATTAAAAGCTTCTCCTTGGTCCTTAATGGCTACAACAATGAACTCTAAGGCTTTTTTGATCCCCATTAGGTTAACTTCCACTTGATTCCATGTTCTCATTTTCTACAAGTTAGATCCATTTGCCAAAATAATGTTGTAAGTTGTATCTATTAGCTTAGGTCTTCCTAACTGCTCCCACAACTTCTTTGTTATCATATTGACATCTACTCCCAAATCTATCATGACATTCTAGACTTTTATGTGATTGTTATGAACATCCACCATAAGTGGTTTTGCCTTCCATTCTCTTTCCCATCCTCCACAGTTGGCTCTTCTGAACTTGCTCCTTATTCTAGTATTTAGAAAGTTGCTTCAGTTTATCAATAAGTCTATGTTGTTGTGTCAATTGAGCTAATTGCTTGAGAGCTTCTACTTCTCCTTCAGTGAAAAACTATTTGTATTGCTTCTCCTTTTCTTGTTCCTTCCATATTGTTTGTTTGGCTTTTTTCACAACTTCCTCATGTTGTTTCCTAGAGGGAACAAAATTCTTCTTCCTCCTCATTTTCGTCTTCATCTATCTCAATGATATAATGTTTTTCGGTATTTGTTCCTTGTCTTGTCAATACCGCAACTTTCTCCTTCCTTCTTCTTCTATCTTTTCTGGTATGTTTTGGCTTTCTTCTTCGGTAGTACTCTTCTTCTTCTTTTGTAGATTCAATTAAAGATATGTCTGTTTCCTCCATCCTATTCTTTTGGCAAGTTCTTTCTCCTTGGCCCTTAGGTTCCTTTATTATGATCCTAGCCCCTTTTTTATTATTCAAATTCTGTAACTCATCACTCTTAGATTGTGGTTGTGCATTTTGGAAGTATTGTTGTGCTCTTTCACAAGAAAATAGATCATGCTCTATACTGCTACAAAATGAACATTGTGTTTTCCTTTTGGCCCAACATTCATTAGAAAAATGTCCTAGCTTACCACAATTGAAACATGTTGTATCCTCCCTCCTTCTTTGACTTCTTCCATGGCCTCTGCCTCCTCTGTAACCTCCAAATTGCTCTTTGTCATTATTATTTTAGCTATTGCCATAGGATGGACTGCTAGAGTTTGAATTTTGTATTGCATTGACATTCCTCTGATTTCTCCAGTTTGGTTGTTTGTAGCCTTGATCATGCGAGTTTATTTCTACATATGACATGTTGTTGCTCTCCGCCGAGTTTGTGTACCATGTTTCATCTTCTTCATCAGCAAATTCTCTTTTCCTCTGGAAGTTCTGTGAAGGACAATCTGGTATTTCATAGTCATCCCATTCTTTGCATAATCCATAATATACTGAGTTTACTCTTCTTGTTGTTGCTTTGATGTCTACTTTTATTATGGAAGCTTGGCTTTCACCTTTCATCCTAGGGCATTCATTTCCCAAGTGACCTTGTCTTGTACGATATGAGAACCAAATATTAGGTCTTTTCTTCTATGTATTCTCCTCTTGCTTGGCCAAGATCTCTTGCCTCAACTTCAACTACTCGAATTACAATTTCAACTTCTCCAATTCTAGGTTTTCTTTTATCTTATCTTGTCTGTGCCAAGATTGAGACTCTATCTAGCATGCTACTGTCACTGCTTTTGCATATGTTTCAAATATTATTCCATTTAGGGCTGACCTTATTTTAGAGCTTATTCTAGAAATAAACCCTTCTATCTTTTACTTCTCAGTTAGCGGTTCCTCCAACTTCCTAGTTGTCTCCTTGAATCTTTTTTTGAAGTCCTTTATTAATTCTTTATCCAATTGTATCAAATCTCTCATCTTACTTACCCCCTTTGTCAAAACATTTGAAATTCTAAAATTCTTCTAAAATAGCTTCTTGATATCATCCCATTCCTTGTCACTATTTGGACATGTCTTCCTATACCACTTAGATGCTTCATTCCATAGGGTTACTATGAAGTCAAACAACTTGATTTCATCTCTTGTTACTCCCTTTTGGTTCCAAATAGAATCCAAAACAAAAATGTGCTCTACTACTTCAGTAGTGTCCTTCTCAAAGATTGGTAACTTGATAGGAATATCCATGCTTGATCTTCTCAATGTCTCAAGGGCTTTGCAATAGTTTTCCTCTGATGTGCTCCTCCAGTTAGGCTATCTTCTATAAAATCACTTTGCTTCTCTTCCCTTGTCTCTTTGTAGTTAGATATCAAAGTACTCCTCTCCTAATAGCTCTGTGAAATTACTCTGAATCTCTTTCATCATCTCTGTTTCCTTGTTTGCTTGAATATCTTCCTTCTCTACTAAAATTCTTTTGACTTTATATGGAACTTAGGGTGATTCATGGTTTGGGGAATGTGTCTCTTCAAATTAGGGGATACTCTTCCATTTGTGAATGACATCATGTTGACATCCAATGACAATTGAAATAACCTTTGAATACCCTCAAAACTCCTCTCCATGTTTACCACATCTTCTCCTCCTCCTCTTATCTCCTTTATGCTTTTGCAAATTAGCTCCTCTATATATTCCTCATCCATCTTCAAAATTTCTAGTGGTAATTCATGTTTTCTGATTATATGTGGCATAAACCCTAATTCACCTCCTTCCTTTTCCCTTTCGAATTCTTCTCCGGTAGCACCCATAATGGTGCGCTCAGTAACACCCTCCATAACATGCTCTGTCTCTTCTCTTTATAACCTCCTTTCTCTAATAGCACCCACATTGGTGTGCTTAATAGCATCCTCCTTGATGCACTTGTCATCTTCTTCACTTCCAGCAACACCCTCCATGGTGCTCTCTTCAAATTCTTCCTCCTTTTCTTCCACAACATTTGTTATACTCTCTTTTTCCATCTCTTGTGCCCTTTCTATCCTTCTATGATAATGTTCTTGTCATTCCTTAGTCTGCTTCAATCTCTCTACTCTGCTTATCTGCATTGTGGTCCTGATGTCTTCGCTGATTTCTCTTTTCTTCTGCTTCTCCCTTTTCACCATGGTTTTTGTTGATTTGATGTTCCATTAGTGCTCTTATATCCCATAAAATCCTTGTTTGAAGTCACATTATTTGAAAGGTCCTTGTGGACCCTACCCCCTTTCCACTCATTATCTCCTTAAGTTCCTACCCCCCTCTCACAAAGGTATAAACTTAAGGAGACCTAAATTCCTCTACAAATTGAAAATTTTCTTCACCAACCTCATCTTCTCTTCTCTCAAGAACTCTGCGCTACTCCTTTGGATGTTTTGCCCTTTCAATCTTTAACTACCTTCTTCAGGGTCCTGACAACGAAACCAAATGTTGGCAAGAAATGGAGAGGGGATATCGGTCGAGAGATCTGGTCCTCAGTCAAGTATTTGTAGTTAGTTTATACCCCAGTCAAGTAGCTAGATATTGATAGCAAAACATAAAGAAAAATAGAGTATCACATATAGACCATAATAACAAGACACCACAGATCTACCCGGTACCGATAGATCTCCATATATATATATATCAACAACAATCAAAGGTTGTACATCATATATCCATCCTCCAATAGGTCTAAGTCTCTGCCTCACCAGTTACATACATGACTTCTATGTCATCTTCATATCAACATCTATCTCATATCCTTACTACATTATATATTCCTTTGCTATTTGATCATATCCTATATCTATATATACTATATCTATTACATATAGGGATGTATCTCTTGTTGGCTCTGGCTTCTATATGGTGTATGTGCTAACTTTTGGTCATCTTTGCTTCATGCTTTGCACCCTGCTAAAATCCTGTTTAAAAATTGTACCACGTATAGTATGTAATGCATAATAAGACATTAGTGTGTTGTCCAACATAACAATACACACACAAAACATTTTACATATGTGGAAGACATATGTAAATCAATTCTAAGTAGATAAATGACATCATATCAATCTACCAAGGGTAGCTCACTTGATGATATGGTCTAATGCGTAAATAATGAATTGAAGAATAAGCATAAATAACTAAATTGATTACTTTAAACATATAAGATGAAGTTAACTCTAAAAGAATAATGATTGTATCACATCCATCTATATTCATTTGACCGTTACTTAATTTCAAACTACAAGCATACTTGTATAAATTCTAATCATGTTATTTAAGTAATCATCTATTCTCAAGCCTTGAAATATTATTAATTATTTATTCATGAACTAATAACATTCTTTAATTTTGTTCGAGGAAGGGTAAGAAGAAGATAATAAACTCAAATGTTTTTGATTGAAGGGTAAGAAAAAGATAATAAACTCAAATGCTTTTTATTATGGTAAGCAACAAAATGAGGGTGTTGATCCCTTTACAAAATAGCCCAGAGGGCAAACAAAATAGTCCCAAGACCAGCTAGGAACTAGTGCACAAGACCAAAATTGTTGATGATTATCCCCTTAATCACATTTTAACTTGGTTTTGTATAAATCAAAACTCATTACACTCCTGCCAAATTGTATCGTCATGTCTACAAAATTCTAGGAGACAGAAGCATGACACACTCTAAGGTGCTTCCAAGACACCAAAATGTCATATCACCCCAAGCTTCAAGAATATTTGCATATCCAATTGGTAAAGACTTCATCAGATGACCAAGTATATTCCAAAATATTTACCAACTTGTTTTGGTGGGTCTAATATCTAGCATCTAATAGTACCTTAGCTTCCTTAACGAAGCTTTCTATCCTTGACTCCAATTTTAGTCATAGTGAGATTAGGTTGTGCTACCATAGATTTAGTCTTATTATACTCATGTAGCAACTTTGTGTAATCTACCTATAATTTATCATAATATGACTGTAATTTCTTGGTAGCATCTTCATTGAACAAAAGAATAGTCACCACTAGAGAGGGAGCCTGGGGTGCTTGGTGTCTCCGAGCCTCTTAACAATTAAATTACCTTTTAGTTCATTGATATCCTTAGCCACCTGAGGTTTATCATGCTCAAGAGCTATGGCCCAAATGGCTAATTTCTCATACTTTGTACTAAATCTAGATCCAAAGCAGAGATAATTAGCTTTTTCTTCACTCCCTAGAACATCCTTTTTGGTGTATTGCCTCATGATAGTGTCCAAGGCTAAAGCAGAGGCTATGTACTAGCATTGTAGTAGAAAATGCCCACTCTCTCTAACCAACCTTCATTCTTCTTGAGGTGTCATTTTAGATGGATCAAATTCAATTTGCTTTTGTATGCTCTGAACAACCTCCCCCTCACTATCTTCCTCCACCTGTTGCTTCTCATCTTTTCTCTTATGTAAATCTGCATTAAATTTTTCTTTGAATAACATCATTTTAAATTCCTCAGACTTGATAAAGTCATCATCAAAGAGGAACTTTTCACAAGCCAAGGCTTTGACATCCTAAATGACTTTATTACCTTCCTCTAAATTTAACAGTGTCCTCCCAAGAGGAGGATCATTCACATTAGACCTCTGAGGTGAAGGAACAATCTACAACATCTCATGATATTTATCTTCATTTTCATTAGTACCCTTTATGATATCATAATCAACTAAGGGTTTATCATACTCTATGGTTTAATTTTAGTAGGGTTTGTTCCTTCTACAAGTGATGTAGCACTCATAGATGGAGTATGGTGAGATATTGGCTTGGCCTCCATCACACTCTCCTCGAGCACCAAATTTTGGGCAATAGGTGAAGGCATAACCCCTAGGGTATCCACATTTCTTAACACTAGTTCCATTTTGATAATAGGGTTCTTGGTGATGTCAAATGCACCTTTGTAATTAGCATCTTGGGCTAACCTTTCCTTCTCATAGCTACCAACTTTCACCCAATGCTTTCTCCCTCTAGCAATTTCACCTTTGGTCATACCATTTCTAATTATATCATCTGAGATGTTTAATTGGTGTCCATAGCTTGATCTTCCCACTTATTTCCTTATATGATCAATAAAATGTTCAAGATCACACCTTCTTTTCTTCTCTGATTTCATCCAATATTCCATCAATTTTGTTCCCTGTTTAATGTAAGCAATTCTTCACCCTTCGATTTCTTCAATTTCCTAGACTATGGGTCATATTGTCTATTGATTGAATATATCAAGTCAATGCTTACAAACACATTTGAGACTACTACTTCCCCTAAATCAAAGTGCCAAATATTTGAAACTAGGATCAGTTTCTTAGCAAAACCATAAAAATGTTTAAATAAATCTTAGCCAATCATGGGGATCATGGTATCTCTAATTCACTTAGCTCTATCTTATAGTCTATTTATGAAAATACTAGTGCCCTGGGCATGCTTATCCCTTTTCAAAGACCTAGGTAGTAGGTTAATTATATCTTGGTCTAGACCTCTCTTAGATTTACCAATTTGAGATGAGGGATGACTCATGAAAATAATGTGAAATTCTTAGAGAAATAGTATAATTTGACAACTACCGACTTTAGGAATTTACAAACGCTTAAATCCTATTAGATTGCAACCTACAAGATTTGAAAAAATATTATCCCTTTCTAGAAGTATGAAATTCAAAAGTTTACAGAGCACATACCCATTTTAGCATGCTTAAATGTATATAACCCTCTGCTTGCAACATAGTTTGAGTTGATGATGCTAAACCCTAGCTCTAGCTGCTCATCCAATTTATTACTCCACATTGAAGAATTGCTTGAATTATTATTAAAAATCAAATCTTGAACCATTTACTAGTTCTACCACCTTTGCAATTATTGCATGTACATGCCTCAAGTGTTGGATAGTGCATCCGTTAATACTTTAACTCAACTTTAAATATTAGCCCTTGATCTTTGATCAATATTGACAGTGCGTGTGACACCTTTAATTTGTTTAAAAGAATCATGACATGTGTCAAATTTTATTTCATGCCTTGACACATTGATCCACCTAGCCTGATAGTCTCCATATGGCCCAATCAAATTTCAACATCAAGGATAGTAATTGTGGGCCCACTCTATTAATACAATTTTCATTGCACATCATGCACATAACTCAACATGATGCAATTAACATTGGGCACATGTATTCCAATGCACACAAGTGAAAGGGGTCTTACGACAAGACAAGGCCCATCATGGGGATGAAAATGAGCCCACCTTCAAAGCCACGATGCAAAGGAGCATCATGATGCAATAGGAATCTGCCAACTAGGAAGCAACCATTATATAGTAACTCACCCATACTAGTCAATAGACGCTTTACATATGTTAAAATCTCACATGCTCACAAAATCAATAAGGATAATGAATATGAATGTGTGATGCACTTGGCTTGGTGCAATACAACAACCTGAAGTCATATGGAAAGCTGACTAGGAACTCACTGAATATTAAAAATTAAAAATTTAGGGTATTAAAATAATGTAGAAATGGGAAACCATAGGTTATTCCAAAGAGGGGCCAGTAAAATGACAAGGCTTAAGGCTCAAATGACACAACTTAAAAGACCCCCACCAACTAAATAGGTCGATGCCGGAAAATAAAAAATCTTGCAACAAAGCCATGAAGACCAAAACACCAAGGGTTTTAGGCATGTAATAGGATAAACCCTTGTACATAACAAAATGAATCTTAATTTTTTTGGAACATTTCTAACACCCCATACACTTGACTATTCCCATATATACCTGAAAGCCCAAATTCCACTATGATTGAAACTTGAAACACATCATGGTAAGCCATAAATTTGTCTCATCCACACTCCCATATCACTTTCCATGTTTACCACATCACATTCCATTCTATTCCATCCAATAAGAAAGTATAAAACAAATATTGAACCAAACAAAATTCATGTTCGACCTAGTGCATGACCCTAGGAAGCCACTTTAAAACCCATCGATCCAATCCTTGTTCCCTGATGCATTGGAAGAAAGTTTTCACCATCATTTCCTTTTATCCTTAATTGATCCTTTGTCAATGTTGTATTTTCCAAATTTTCCATTGTGATATTCCATGTGTCATCTTGTTGTTTTTTCATTATTGTATGAATTGCATCCCACTACCATTATTTGGAGAATGATGATCTACATTTAGTCACTATTACAGATTGCACTATTAGGATTGACTCTAATCAAGTAATGCAATGAGGGTTCATTCCTATGTATTTTGATCTCTTGAACATATGATTTCTTAGCTCAAATTGGACACCTTAACACAACTATGTTGCTTTGTCTCTTTGATTATTCTTTTGTGTGCATTCCCTACTATTTGTAAGATCTACTTTAGAACCTTCCATATTATCATTCAAATCTATACACATTGGTTTTGGTTTACCTTTGTTCTTTTCACCTCATTGCTTATTGCTTATTCCAAAGCCTCATTGACCATGGTGTCCTTTTTCTAGTACCATCATTGATCCATCTTTCTATCTCCTTGTGATTCATCACTCAGACCACCCTTGGGGGCACAACCATGCATGCTCCTTTTGTACCTTGTCAATGATTTATCCATTGATTTCCTGGCAGTCTCCCATCAGCTTTTCAAGTCTTATAGTTGTCATACCCATATGATCCATCTTATGATTCAATCCCTATCATTGCTATATAAATTTGATCCATCATATAATTTGAGCCTCACCATTGTCATATCCACATCATCCATTGTCAGTTTCCTAGTGGTCCCTTGCTTTCATCATCCCATCCTTTAACCACTCTTGGGGGCATAACCATGATGTTCCCTTCACCCATTGATTTGTCATACCATCACTTAGGGACGTACAACTTTGGCTTCCCTTTTGATCCTATTAAAGGAATTAGCAGGACCTATATAATTATTAATCATTTACCTTTGGCAACTTTATCCTGATCTTTTTACCTTATGTTGGCTAGCTCTATTTGTTGAGCTCTTTTTCTAGTCAACCTAAGGGGGGCATGTATCCTACATCACTTATTTTTTCTCCTTCATTCATTTGAGAATTACCTTGACCACAACAATAAAGCAACGTTTTGGATTTTCCATAATGTGCAACTTATCCAAGTCATTTATCCAATCAACCGTTGTTGACCAATTTCCATTTTCAACAAGGTCAACTACCATCTTTAGCTATAGCTGGCTCCCACCAAAATACCAAATTAGTTTCTAGTTTCTAGTTTCCGCAAGGTTGACCACCATCTTTAGTTGTAGGGTGGCTCTTGCCAATTTACCAAACCAAACCAATTTCTAATTTCCATTAGATCAACTACCATCTTTAGTCATGGGGTGGCTCCCAAAAAATCTCCAAATCAATTTTATAGTTTTAATTAGCACCTCATCATTGGCCTAGCCTAGCCCTCTTTCATAGGTGGCTCTTTGATAGCCCTGATCATCACTGCCATTATCCTAGTTTCTAATTGATTGTTGCTAAGGTATCCATTTCCAATTTCTAATGAGGGTCATTTCCACACTTCGATCCTTATATTTGATTAGGGAGAAGATCTCCATAGATTTCTCTCAACAAAAATAAAAGGTTAAGATCAAGCTTATTCTACACAGTTATCATATTTGTTTCCAACTTATGCTTAGAAATTATGAATTTTTCATTAAACACACATGTAACATCCTGATGATGGTGTCATTTCCTTTGTTTATGTGTTTAGCCTAGTTTACTTTGTTGGTGTATAATGACTACTCTCTTTGAGTTCTTTGTAGGAATAGGTACAAAGACAAGATAAAGAATGAAGATCAAGACAAAAACCAATACCTCTCCTTTTGGTATCCAATATCCTTTACAATTTCATGATTTATGTTAGTATACTCTTCCTTTAGAAAATTTCCTCCTATAGCCTTTCGTAAGTCTGCTAAAGTGGGGAAAATATATAATAACAAAATTTGCATACCCTACAAATTATTACATTTTTGTGTCCATTTAAAAAAACTAGCCTATTTGTGTGTCTCATGTCATTTTGACCCCTTTTGCCTAGTGATGCAAGTCAAGGTATAGAGGCCTTATCAGTCTACTGAACCAAGCAACAAAATATACAACACAAGATGGTGAAACACCAAAAATGAACATTACACAGAATGAAACAACCAATTCTTTATTCTTATGTAATAGAACATTACAATCACAACAAGAGTATAGTTGGATTCACACATACCTTGGCTGAAGCCTTACAACAATCCAATATGCAGATCTATGGATCCCTGTGTCACCCACCAAAACATACTATCGAGAATCTTCAGGGAGAAGTCCACGTCCAAGAAGTCTACCTCTGGAAACTCCCCCATTTGTAGTATACAATTTGCCTATTTATAGGTATTTGAGGTGGCCACTAATTTCACCATGTGAATATGACATGTGTCAGACCTTCATTGGCTCTTGGATCAGTCGTACATGTGATTAAAATTGATTTTAACGCGTTCTAGGTGTTTGGCAACGATATCGAGCTTCACTAGATATTGGGTTGCAAAGAAAGCGGAGAAATCATGCTTCACAAGATAAAGCAAAGAAAATGAGGTGCAGTGGATATGTCCAGTATCCAGCGATATTAGCGCAAAAGTCTTTCGGTGACCCCAAAGCAACAAAGTAGGAATAGTGACCTTCACCAGATAGGCAGGGGTTTGAGGCTTTACCAGACATGTCTGGTGCACATTTTTAGTGCAAAAGGCTTATTCAACGATCTCAAGACAAAATACTAAATAGGTAGAAAAATTAGACCTCACTAGATATGCAGAGGTTTTAGGGCTTATTGAATATGTCTAGTGAAGTGAGAAACCCATGCAAAAAGGTCCGTCGACAGTTGAAAGAATAAAGTGGGGAAAATGGCCATGACAGGATGAGAGGGGAAAAGAGGGTTCAACGGATATGTATTTCACCCTACGAAGTTAGCGCAATGTCATGCAATAGCCAGAAACCCCACAAGCGGGGTTTAAGAGGACATCTAGATGGGTGTGAAAGGCTCACAAGTGCAGTGACAGACTAAAACCCTGCATTACCATACTTCTTCAATTTTTATCAGATTTCCTCCAAACTTCAGATGCAGATACCCATTTGGACCTTCTTTAAGATCAAGTCATCATTTGGCCAAAATCTTAATAATAATTCTCTAGAAATTGATCATCAACTCCTCCTGTAGCAAAACAACAAAGAAAACAACAACCAAGAAAGTAAAGAATTTTTTTTTGGTTGATGAGAATTTCTCATGAACCCAGATGCTCCTGCATCAGACATGCTAGGTAACTAAAATGTTCCATGAGTTGGAAACTCATGAAAATTTTGGCAAGTCTAGAACCAAAATCCCATACTTGACTAGCTCTACAACACTCAACCAAGAGGCTTCATCTGTAGCTCTGTTCTTCCATCGGACCAATTATTCCATGTAGTCCTTTCCCTTGGTCTTCTTAACCACTCAAGAGTTAATCACATTAGCCACTTCTTCCATCTTCTTAGGTAACTGATCTATCCACCCTTATGCATTAGGTGAATGTGAATGTGTACCCCCTTGTAAACTTGTCTCCCCTTCATGGAATTTGTATAGATCAACAATATTGAAAATAGGTGATATGTCTATCCCTGCTGGTAACTCAATCTCATAGCATTGGATGAGAACTTCCTCAACACCTTGCACAGACCTATTTTTTTGAATTTCAACTTATTATATGTTCCCTAGGGAAACCTTTCTTTCCTCAAATGTGCCAAAACTAAGTCTCCTACGTGGAATTCTTGTTCCCTGCTATGCACATCACCATACTTTTTGTACTTGCTGGTACTTTTCTCCAACTTTTCCTTCACCTCCTTGTGAACCTCATGAAGGTATTATACAAAATCTTCTGCTACAACACTCTTCCTATTCAAATATGCACTATCTCTTAGCTCATCAACACCTCTTGGGTTGTACCCATAAACTATTTGGAATGGACTCCTTCCTGCACTTATGTTCACTGAATTGTTGTAAGAAAGTTTTGCTTATGCCAAGATAAGATCCCATTGATGTGGTTTGTCTCCCACCAAACACCTCAATAAGTTTCCCAAACTTCTGTTCATGACCTCGATTTGTCCATCAGTTTGGGGATGATAGGCTGAACTAAATCCTAATTCAATGCCCATCTTCTTCCATAATTTATGCCAAAAATGGCCAATAAACTTCGCGTCCCTATTGTAAACTATGCTCTTAGGTAGTCCATGCAGCTTGACTACCTCTTTGAAAAATAATGTAGCTATGTGGGATGCATCACTAGTCTTCTGACATGGTATGAAATGAACCATCTTTGAAAATCTATCCACAACAACAAAAATGGAATCATTACCTCTCTGTGTTTGAGGTAGTCCCAAAACAAAATCCATACTTATATGCTCCCACAGTCTCTCTGGTATAGGCAATGGTTGATATAGTCCTGTGTTTTGTTGTGCTCCTTTAGCATGCTGGCAAATCTTGCAGCCTTATACCAGTCTCTTCACATCTGCACTCATCTGAGGCTAAAAATAACTTTCACTCAATTGTGCTAATGTCTTATCCACTCCAAAATGCCCACTCAAGCCTCCACTATGCTTTTCTCTGATTAGGTTCTCTCTCATTGAACCTCTAGGTATACACAATTTTTGTCTTTTGAACAACAAGCCATCTTGGATGAAATACTCCAACCATGGAATCCTATCTCCCTCCACTAGACTTCTACTAATTGTTCATGCTTCCTTAAAATTAGGATCATCAAAATACAAATCCTTCATTGCATCAAAGCCAACAACATTGAACCTTAACTCATTCATTAATAAACACCTTCTACTAAGTGCATCTGCTACCCTGTTTGACTTACGAGTCCTATGTTTCAAGACAAAAGAATAAATTTGCAAGAACTCCACCCACTTCATATGCCTCTGGTTTAACTTACCTTGACTGTTGATTTATTGAAAGGCATGGTGGTTTGTGTACAATATAAACTTATTTGACAGTAAATAATGCCTCCACTTCCTTAAGGCCTGCACTAAAGCATATAATTCTTGGTCATAAACTAAGTATTTCCTCTTTGCTTCATTGAGTTTCTCACTGAAGTAGGCAATGGGTCTACCTTCTTGACTTAACACTCCCCAAATTGCACTACCACTAGCATCACAATCCACTTGAAAAACTTTGCCAAAGTCTGGCAATGCCAACACTGACTGTTCTATCACCTTCTTCTTCAACAACTAAAAACTCTTCTCTGTTGCAGCTATCCATTGGAACTCTTTCCTAACTCCCTTCATTATCTCGGTGATTGGTGCACATATTCCACTTAAATTTTTGATGAAATTCCTATAGAGGCTCACCAAGCCATGAAAACTTCTAGCCTCAAACAGGTTTTTGGGTGAAGGCCAATCCACTATTGCCTTAACCTTCTCCAGATCCATCTTCAATCCTTCTTTAGACACTATGAAACCCAGATATACTAGCTCCCTCTACATAAAACTATCCTAAGGTGCAACAGATGTTCCTCCTTTGTCTTCCTAAAAATTAGATTGTCATCCAAATAAACAATAACAAATTTTCCAAGGAAAAGCTTCATTACCTCATTCATCAATCTCATAAAGGTTCTGGGTGCATTTGTCAACCCAAATGGCATTACTAATCACTCATACATTTCATCCTTGGTTTTTGAATGTTTTCCATTCATCCCCTTCTCTAATTCTAATTTGGTGGTACCCACTCTTCAAATCAATCTTGCTGAAGTACTTTGCTCCACTCAAACAATCCATCAAGTCATCCATATGAGGTAATGGAAAACTGTACTTAATGGTTATCTTGTTTATAGCCCTTGAATCAATGCACATCTACCATTTCCCATATTTCTTAGGTACCAGTACTGCAAGTACAACACATGGACTAAGGCTTTTCCTAATCAGTCCCTTATCCAACAACTCTTAAACTTGTCTATTCACCTCTTCATTTTCCATAGGTGTCATTCTATATGGTGCCTTATTTGGTAGGCTTGGACAAGGTATCAAGTCCATGTGGTGACTTATACTTCTAGTTAGAGGTAATCCCTCAGGTAAGTCCTTCATTAGTATGTCACTGAATTCATTCAGATTTTCTAAACTTCTGTGGGAACTTCTACTTCTTTCTCTGTTGTCATAATTTATGCAATTTGAGGTAGGAAGGCATAACATACCTTCTCCTTTCTGATTTCCCTTAGAAACTATTTTCCAGTCACTAGACAAACCCTATTGCTTTTCTCAACTTCCTCATCCTTATCCTTCAAAGGATTCAACACATACTCAACCCCATCCTTCTTGATTTTAATACAATTACTCTTGCCATAACGAATAGCTTGCCTATCATATTACCAAGGCTTGCCCAACAAAATGTGGCATGCATCCATTGGCATAATATCACACATTATCTCATCTTTGTAATTCCCAATGTGAAATTTAACAAGGCATTGTTCACTTACCAATAATTGATGTCCCTTTTGTAGCCAAGAGACCTTGTAAGGTGTGGAGTGTTCCACCAACCTTTTCAGATTCAGCTTCTCCACCATCTCGTCTGACACTAAATTGTTAGTACTGCCGCTATCCATAATGACTTTGCAGCATTTTCCTCTAAACTTACATCTGGTTCTAAAAAATTTCTTCATTATTCGGGTTCCTCTCGTACCTTCTCTAGTGTTAGAAGAACTTTCCTTGGCATCAATGATTCTCCATCCTCGGGCTCTTCTCTAAACTTCAGTGAGGCTTGCCACACTCTCTTCGTCAGCCTATGCTATATGAACTCTAGGCTCTTTTCTTTGCCATTGCTCCGTTGTACTTGAGGACATTCAAATGCCCTATGTCTAGTTTGTCCACACTGGAAACATGTTCCACTAAATCCTTTTCCTCTTCTAGAATTTCCTCTACCTCATGAGTAATCACCCCTTCCTCTACCTCCTTGGGTACTGGTCTAAGAAGAACTTGTTTCTCCTTGCTTATCCTAAGAACCACATCCCAGATTTGACTACCCTCTTCCTTTGGAGGGTTTACCTCTTCGCCTAGAGCTATTCTACCTTCTAGAGATCTTTTCTTCTACCTTCAATGGAAATTGATAAGCTTCTTCTATGCTAGTAATCCTGACCATGCTAATTTCATCTTGGATAGAATAATGTAAACCATTTACATACCTGGAGATTTTCTCAGCATCATCTTCAATGTGACCAACCCTGATGTTCAATTTGTAAAACTCTTTGGTATAGTCTTGCACACTTTTCTCCCTCTACTCGAGGTTCTGCAGCATCTTGAACATGGTGATCTAAAGGTCTGCAGGTAGAAATTTTTCCTTCAACTTGGTTAACATCCTCTCCCAAGTTTTGATCTTTTCCTTTCCTTTTCTTTGTCTCCCAACTTGCACATGATCCCACCACAGAGATGCATGTCCCTTCAACTTTGAAGCTGCAAGTTTTAACCTCTTAGGGTCTTTAATGGATTCCAACTCGAAATACTTCTCCATCTTTGAAATCCAGTCTATCAACTCATCTAGTTTTAGACTACCATTGTAACTAGGTAACTCCACATAGGGTTTACCAACAATCTTTGTCATTGCAATAAAAAATATCCTCTCAAATCCCTCTTCTCTTGCTTCACTGACTTCTTCCTTATTATCACTTACATCTGCTATAGGTACCCCTCTACATTGCGTTCTCTCCATTATATCCATCCAAGATGAAATTAGCATGGTTAGGATTACCAGCATAGAATAAGCTTATCAATTTGCTTTGAAGGCAGAAGAAAAGATGATACCTCTCAACATCTCTACCAATGCTGCATCTCCAGCTCTTGGAGCAGCTCCTTTCTTCCTCTTGCTCAGTGTGTCATGTTTGCAGATCCTCTGCAGTTATAGGTCTCTCTCTTCACTCAACCTACAACAACCTCCTTAGGGTTTCTTATGCAACAAATCCACAGCCTCAAGGAATGCCAAACCTAGGATCTGATACCACTTGATGTAGGTCAAGCTACAAGGGACTTATTAGGCTATTAAACCAAGCAGTGAAATATACAACACAAGATGGTGAAAGACCAAAAATGAACATTACACAGAATGAAACAACCAGTTCTTTATTCTTATGCAATAGAACATTACAATCACAACAGGAGTATAGTTGGATTCACACATGCCTTAGCCAAAGCCTTACAACAATCCAATATGTAGATCTATGGATCCCTATGTCACCCACCAAAACATACTATCAAGAATCTTCATGGAGAAGTCCTCCACGTCCAAGAAGTCTACCTCTAGAAAGTCCCCCATTTGTAATATGTAATCCGCCTATTTATAGGCATTTCAGGTGGCCATCAATTTCACCATGTGAATATGACACATGTCAGACCTTCATTGGCTCTTAGACCAGCTGTACAGATGATTAAAATTGATTTTAATATTTTTTGGGTGTTTGGCGCTGATATCGAGCTTCACCAGATATTGGGTTGCAAAGAAAGCAAGCAGATCATTCTTCACAGGACAAAGCAGAGAAAATGAGGTATAGTGGATATGTCCAGTGTCCAGTGATATTAGCACAAATGTCTTCTGGTGACCCCAAAGTAGTAAAACAGGAATAGTGACCTTCACCGGATAGGCGAAAGTTTGAGGCTTCACCGGACATGTCCGGTGCGCAGGCTTTTTAGCGCAAAAGGCTTAATCAACGGTCTCAAGACAAAATACTGGATAGGCAGGAAAACTGGACCTCACCAGATATGTAAAGGTTTTAGGGCTTAGTGGATATGTCTAGTGAAGTGAGAAACCCACGCAAAAAGGTCCTTCAGTAGTTGAATGAATAAAGTGGGGAAAATGGCCATGATAGGATGAGTGGGGAAAAAAGGGTTCGACGGATATGTCTGGTGCCCTACGAAGTTAGCGCAATGTCATGCAATAGTCAGAAAGCCCACAAGTGGGGTTTAAGAGGACATCTGGATGGGTGTCAAAGGCTTGCAAGTGCAGTAACAGGCTAAAATCCCACATTGCCATACTTCTCCAAATTTTATCAGATTTCTTCCAAACTTGAGAGGCAGATACCCATTTGGACCTTCTTCAAGATCAAGTCATCACTTGGCCAAATCTTAAGGAAAATTCTATGGAAATTGATCATCAACTCCTCCTACAGTAAAACAAGAAAGAAAACAACAAAAAAGAAAGTAAAGATTTTTTTTGGTTGATGAGGAATGCTCATGAACCCGTATGCTCCTGCATCACCTAGCTTATGTCACCCATATCCATCCATATCCCCTTTCCTATGTTGCTTTCATGGCCTTGATTAGTGTTCCTATGTGTTCTTTTTCATTTAATTTTTATCCTCATCTCATGTCCTAACCCCACCTTTAATTTAACTTTGATTTATCCCCCTTTAACCCCTTATCAAACCATAAAAATGTTGTACCTATCCCCATATATGTGAAAACCCCATCTTTATCCCTTCTAAATATTGCATTAATGAGATTAAAATTAATGGAACCACCAACCACTAAATGACCCCCTTCAATATTAAGGGCCCCTAGGAAATTGAGCTTAATTTTATTTCATTTTATTTCTAGACAATGCCCACAATTTGCAACCTATTAAGGTGGCCCTAAATTTTCATCCTCCTACCACAATCTTTAAATGCAAGATAATTAGTTGCTAGGGCTTTCCACCTACTAAGTTTCCATCTTCTAATTCCAAGAAAGCTTCTTAAAATAGACCAAATTTACCTCATTTTTATATATAAAAAGAGAAATTTTGTGTTGATTACATGGCTTTATCTATTTTTTCTCATAGACAACACCCCAACATTACTTCAAAATTCTAGGAGTGAGCTGGCTTCATCCCTAAAGTTTGAGATAATTTTTACTTTACCATTGGATAATGTTGCAATAGGAATTATGATAGTAGGTGCTTGATTTCTATGGATTTCAACAAGGTGATCCATTTCCTTTTATTTTTTTTACCTTAAACGAGTTTATTTCATCACTTTTTTGATCCATTTTCTATCTCCCCATTTCCATTGTTGAAGCCTTTATTTACCTTAGGTGTGATCATTTTGACGTGGTTTTTATCAAATCCACCATCAACCCACATTCATACCTCAAATTTTTAGACCCTATCCCATCCTATTTCATTTCCATTAAACACCCATGGAGTTGTTTTTCCATTTTATTATGTTTCTCACCTCCTCTTTGTGAAAATGAGATTTTCTTTGACACCTTTAGGAGTTGTGAGCTATTACCATATCAAACCTTGACTTGAGTACTTCAAATTTATGGCCTCCCATTGTTATATCAATCATCTTTGAAGCCCCAAAACCATTTTACATTGAACTATCATTTTGTTACCAAAAGTATTCTCCCACCCTAGTTGCTCTATAGAGTTTTCATGCAACTTTTGCCATCGTCTTACAAATTTTCATGGTTATGCCTTGCTATGGAGTAATTTCTTAGCATAGATTAGTTTTAATACTTGTTATTTATCGATATGTTGATATGGAAACATAATTAAAATCCCACAAGGGTATTTACTAAGGAAGACTCCCCTTAACCTTTGTTTTAATAGGGTTCTCTCCCAAAAAGGTTCACTTGTAGGTCCGTTTCAGAAAGTTTTGCAGAATTTCAAAGAAAGTTCCAGAAGAAAAGTACCCCTAAAATTAGATTAAGAATTCCTCATAGAAGTTTTATAAGATAGTTTTACAAGGTCAAGGCTGCCTTCTTGATTATCAAATCAGGTCAAGGTCACCCAATAGGCCACCACTTGTTTTTAGGGTCAAAATTAATGATTTTTTAGTCCAGTTTACTGTTAGATGTCTATATCAATCCCGAGGACCCATCCATGATAAAAAATAGAGTTTTTTCATGTGAAACATCCCATTTTAAAAAAAAAATTCTCACTTTTTCCAATGAATCAAGAACACTAGGTTGGTTGTTCATTTTTTTTTTCCATTATAGATAGGGACTTGAAATCTTTTGTGATTCTTCCACATGGTGTTTTTGATGATCTTGTTAGTTTTTGACCTCTGCAATTCCATTTACCAAGTGAAATGTTTCCTTATATTCAACTTGCACTCTCTTTATCATTTATGTTTATTAGGACCTCTTAAGTTTTACTGCAAATTACATGCCTTTTTTTGGCCACTGATGAGTGAACACTTCTAATGAATTAGGACACTCTATAAAGAATATCCTTTACAAAATTCAAGTCTCCACCTACTCCTTGGTCAATGTTTCCCCTTAGATAATGTTGTCATGGTGGCTATCAAGACCAGTCAATGCTATCGGGTATGTTATTTTACATAGGGTGGCCTTGTCCTTTTGATCTAGTAGGTTCCAAATTTCACAGATATTAGGAGAATATTTTGAGAAAGCTCCTTTTGCACAACTTCATCTCATAGCTGCATCTAAACCCACTTATTCACTATTCTTTGTTTCCAATACTTAACCAATTTGTTGATTTCCAAGTCCTACATGTTCCTAGTTTGCACAATTTGTCTAGTTTTCTTGTGGTTGTAAATTATGGTTAGGCTAGTTAGAGATAGCCTTAGTTAAATTTAATTTTCACTATATATGCACACACAATCATGAACAAAAATAACCTACCTAAACAAATAAAGGCTCATCTTTAAGGTTCTTTCACAAACACAATGTACAATAGAATTAATAGAAACAACCAAAGTGTGAATGATTGACTTAGAAGCATCTATTACAAAGAAAATTCAATGAGATTGCAACATGCTAGGCCTCAATCATTTTATTACAAAATAGATCTATTGAAATCTTTCAAAATTTAGAAACACAAGTCAATGCCTAATCTTGTATAATTTTACCTTGGCCTTTTCTAGACTTTTCCTCTAATTTCCTTATCAAATTCTCAATCATGCATTGTTGTCCTCAAATAATATAAGACTCTCCTCTATATAGGAAGATGTAGAATGATATGTTCCACATGGAAACATGTTACACTAACTTAGGGGAATGTAATAAGGATCAATGGTACCAATATTAAATAATTTGATCATAGATGACCTAGAATTGGATGCATCACCTTTTGTGGCACGTAGGTTCGACAACAACATGTATATTCACCTTCAACAATGCACCTCAAGCTAGGAGCCTTTAAATGCAATGTGTTTCCATACATGACCCATCTTACAACTCAAATCCAAATTAGGAACATTAATAATTGGCATGAGATTTAACAATTTGCCACAAGTCCAATTGATAGAAGGTTCTATTGTACAATACTTGGTGCAAGTCAAGTCCTCAAGATAGTAAACATGGGTGTGGTGATCAGATCTTCATGAAACATGGATGGAACATATAGAATGTGTTGTGGATCTCATATTTCAAACCATAATAAAATATATTCAAAACTTGTTTCCATATTGATTGTGCTTGTAGTGGGTGATATGAAGCTAGATTGAAAGAAAACAAATGTGGAGGAAAGTGGTGCTAGAAACCTTCCATGATTTATTGGAAAAAAACTATAAAGAAATGGAAATACCTACAAATTTTTTTTTAAAGAAAATATTTTGGTAACACGAGATTGCTTTAGCCCAGAGATGCTCCTACATCAAGATCATTCTTCTACACCTCATGTGAACCCTATGATATTTGTGGTAGATTTTCACATAGTGATACCTCCCATGATGATGGAGTAAATATTGATAATATTTAATTAGCATCTCATGTAGGCACTATGCCTCATTGCCTTTTCCTATATCACATGATATTATGAGGCTTAGTGAGGAGTTATTACATTATGATTATGATGGTTTTACAGATGCCTCTTTGCATGTGAAATCATTTCTACGTGCTAATTATGAACATTTAGATGATGAATATTCTTTATTAGTGAGCTTAGATTTATAATGGTTTGATACATCTTGTTTTCTTTACTCTTTGTTAATCTGGTTGATTCTTTTAATGACTATTTTGCTAGCTCTAGTTCACATGAGGATAGTATGAACTTAGAAATGTCCTCTCATGATTTATCTTTTTATTCTTGTTCTCCTATTATCAACATGGATTATAAATCTACTAGGATTACCTTCCATCCAATTCCATCCTCTTATAATCTAAATAAAGGCCAAGATGTTCCTCTGCAAATTAACCTAACATACCTCCCAAACCTACACATGGACATTATAAATATAGAGGCATTGCATTCCAACATAAATTTCAAGAACTTATAGATAAAGGGAAAATAAAAATTAAGTGTGCTCATGAGCAAAAAAATCCTTCACTTGATAATATGAATCATGATAAATCAAATCATTTACATACAAATGTTGATCTTGTTCACCATTACACACCCTACATGTTGAGGTTACACATAACATAAAAGATAAACCACCTGATATGAAAGAATGCATTTGGTAGACATCCTTATTTATCTCTCTTATTACTTTCCAAATTTATTTTATTTTATTCCCTTTCTCTCCTTTATTTTCCCATGTTCTGAGTTCAAATGTGGATGATGCAAATACACTTCTAGTGATGCATGTTGACACAAATGATTTTGAACATGTATTAGTTTTTCATGTCATTTCTTCCTTGTACTTTGTATCATATCTAATTTTACCTTTTAATTATGCTACATATGTTGTGATCCCCCTTGTCTATTAATATACTCACCTTGCTAAGCTTTATTCTTTTGTTATTGTCCTTTTGGTCCATGTAGATATTTTTTGGGAGGTAGATATGGTACCCTTTTAGGCGAAGTGATTGGGGTTATCTTGAGAGGAGATGGAGTAAAATATTTAGCAAGAGAATAAAATAAGTTTTCTTGGGATAATCCACTAGTGGAGGAATATTTGTAGTTGAAGAACTCAGTGGAGGATGAGACTTAGGTGGAGGTGAAGGAATTGGAGGAGGAGACTTAGGAGGTGAAAGAGTAGGAGGAAGAGTGCTAGGTGATCTTGAAGGTGATAGGAAAGATTCTTCAGAAGAGGGAGAAAGGGGCTTACCTTCTTGGATTTTCCCTACTTGTGAGGCATGAGGGGCTTTAGAAAGGAAGAGGTTATAAGGACTTGTGAAGAAAATTATCCCATTTGAGCTATCCCTAAACTCACAAATTTTTTCTTAGATCCCTTATTCCTTTCAAGATTTGTATCTTCCTCTTCATGCTCTTGTTCTTCTTCCCAAATATTCACTACTTTATGTGGGGTCTCAGGTACCTTTCATCCTTCTTTCCCTACTTCTAGTTTCTCCTCTCTTTTTCTTTCCTTATTTTTTGATTATTCCCCTATGGTTAGATTGAATTTTTTCTTCATTTCATCCAACCATTCATAACTCCTCATTGTAATAAATTTCTTAATTCTCTCCTCTATGTTTTAAATTCTTTCATATTCTAATCCATTTTGGGGATTATTTTATCAAAGGTCCTCTTCAACCGATATTAAGGACCTAAAATTTTTCCATTATCCTTTACTTCATATGCTATCAAGGCCACTTGATACATCTTCATCAAGTAGGTGCTCAAGTGGAAGTAACTTCTTTTCCTAACTTCACATTCATATGATTAATTTTCCTAGAAGTCTTCCAATCTTAGTTTATGCTTATATGATGCCCTCAATCCTTCTATATATGCCAAAGGGTTGAATGAGTCCCTAGATTTATATGGATTCAAGGTCACTGGTGACATCTCTATCTCTATAGTTTTAGTGGCCTGAATTGTGAGACAAGGGTGCCTTCCAACAGAAAGAGGAAACAAAATCCCCTTCACCTTTCTTTTATAACATATCATTTATACAACTACTAATTGTCTGCATAGTTCCAAGAGTAAAAATGCGTCACTCATATAATTAGGGAGCTTCTACGTTGCTTCTATAAATCCCTCAATTCTAATGTATATAAACATGGAGAATTGGATGTACTAGTTACCCCATTTCTTAACCCCGTCCATAGCCTCAAAAGATATTATTTTAGCAAAATATTTATTCAGAATCCTATGATGAAGAAGATGAAAGCATCATTGACTCTCATGAATGATTTCATGCTTTCTCAGAGTTCCAACTAAGGGTCGTATTCATATACTTTCTTCTATCCATTTCCCATTATTCCTTCAATTTTGAGACCTATAGATTGTTGTGTCCTGGCCAATGCATAGACTGGGTATGATGTCATATAGAACACCTTTAATTCATTGGTATTTCTTAATTGTTCATTTAATTTATCACTAATCAGTGTATCCCAATCAATATACTCCTTGCTAACTAGAATCTTGGCCACATCTTGAAACATCCATGTTTGAAACTCTTTTACATTTTCCTAATCTATGACCTTGTTTAGAAATGTTATTGTATCATTGATTTCTTGATGGAAATCAGTCCTACATAGCTTATTTTGGAGCTTGATAGTAGATGACCTATGCTTTTTGAACCAATTCTTATGCATAATAGTTGCACTTTTATATATTACCATCATAATATGATCTAGAAGAATCCATAGTGGTGTCCATGTAATCTTCCTTGACAAGGACATCCAACATGTAATGCCCCGTCATGCAACCCTAGAGAGTTAGGATAAACTACACAATAAAATGTGGAAATTGTTTTTTCTTTTTTTTAACAAGTAATAGTAATGATCACTAGATATAATATCAACTAGTTACAATAAATTAACAATCTAACAAACTAACATCTCTAGGGAAACACAACTGCATTAAGGAAAATAAACATAGATCAAATACATACATAATCCATCTTGAAAGATCATAGAATCCACTATCAACCTTTATTACATTACAAAAGTTTACATCATTCTTTTACAATACTGTTTACAAATAAAGAGGAGATCATAATCCATAATCATATAAATTGAAGGCTTCCATTCCTGAATTACATCAAAGTTACAAATTGAATATCAAGATTCACAAACTGGATCTATAGGGTACAATTTAAGTCCTCATATGCAGATACAGTGCTAGAAACTGGAGAAGCACATCTGCCCAAAACCTGAACCATGATGCCAAAAGACCAATGGATTATAGCTCTTCCACATGACCATGTGGAACCCTGAGGTCCATCCCTGGAGCTAGGAGATAACAATGAGGTCCCACAAAGACAAAGATCAAGATGGAACAGATACAATGTCTAACAAAGAACACACTGACTCAAGAATACAAACAATGGCTTGACATCACTCCCAGAGGGAACACGACCAACAAGTAAACATAAGAGGGATAACTATGCTGCAATAAGAAGAGTTTCATCGCATGGTCCTAGCATGGGTTATCCTGGCTGTCTTCCACTAGACACCAGCCCCCATCTATGGTTATCTTGGCAGCCTCTCTCTAGGCACCGACCTCATAGGGTGACACATGTGGAATCGACTATCCTTTCATGAAGACAAGGAGATCGATCATGCCAACCAGGCCTTCTCATGCCATCCTTAGCTTGAGAGAGCACTATAGGCATGGATGAGGCATTCAAATTATCTTATTAAGTGATTTAACTACCCAATCCTTCCTAGATAAATTATTATGTTTTCACTTAATTACAACTTCCATAGGGTTATCCAAGCAACCACTTTGGGCACCAACCCCTCTATGAAAGCCACCCTCCTACATGCAACTAGTAACCCTACAACTTGACAAGAATTCTTCCCCCATAGACAAGCATACACTGATAAAGCAAGGCATCAACTCCTCTTGCATACCAATAACATCTAAGGAACAAAATACAAGATCCGAGGTTCAAAACAATATTCTTCCATGGGAGCATTTAACATCATACTCACAAATGTAGCAAGGACACTATACAATCACAAGACAACCCCGAATCCCATTATTTACGCATCTGGAGCTAACAATACTACAACTCAAACTAAATTAGTTTTAATATCTACAAGAGGTAAAAGATCTAGTACCGAGGATAATGACATAACTACAATACATTAAGAGAACATTCAATTGACACTATAATTATTTATTTAATACAATTACATCATATAACTAGGCCTAAATTAAATATGATGACAAAAATTGAAAATAATATTAAATGCTTACAACTCGAACACAGTGTCATTCCTAGCTACTAACTAGCTAAATTAATTTATTGTCAACATAGTGATTCAATATCATAATTAAACTTGACTAAGGCATTCTAATTTCTTTACATTTTAAGAAAAACTAATACATTAGTTGATATAACGGTATTACTAAATTAAATCAATATACAAAATTGACTATGAAAATACTTACAAATTTAGCTAATAATTAGATTGAAACTAATAGTTAATTGAGAACCTTCTAAATTTTTTTTTAACCTAGATAAACAATTTTTATCACATAAACTAACACCCATAAATTAGTATATATCTAAACATCAAATATTCTATTATTCCAAATTATAACAAACTAACACAATGGATTTAAGGGACTAAGCTCAAACCAATTTTTTTCTATTTCATAAACCTAATGCCATTATTATTCTTAAATTTTTAAATTACTAAGTTTGAACAAATAAGGATATCTTATTTTATTTTCACCTACTTAAGAAAATAGAAAATGATTCTTTTTCAAATCCAAAGAAACTCTATACGAATCACATACCTATAAACCTTAATTATTTAATTCCAAAAAAAATATACTAAGTAACAATAAGGAGGTTCGATATCATATATATATATATATATAATATCTAAAACCAAAACAATCGAACTCTATCACACAGGAATAGAAACAAGCGAAATTAACAAATAAAGATGCTCTAACCTAGAGGAAAGATTAGCAACAAGTTTCTATATAAAAATTACAGTCCTAATATATCTACCAACGATGGATAAAAGACTAGAGAGATAAGATTTCATTCAGGTAACAATGCCCAGGCAGACATGGAAACAAGATGTACGGACAACGCATGGAAAAGAATTTTCTTGAAGACTAACATTTAGCTCTTTTGATAAAATCATTTATCTCAGTCTGGAATCTGCCACAAGGACATATAGATAGGATAGTTTAGTTCTTTCTTCTAATAAATTTGATCAATGATAACTCAATCGATGATGGAAAGAATACCTAGGTTTCATTTTAATTTGGTAACAATTGGTATTTCTGATCAAACGACAGCAGTAGAAAATGATAATGATAATAAAGAAATGGTGTTCACAAAAGAATTTGTAGGTTATTGCCTGTAAGAACCGTGGTCGACAAGGATGCGAAAAGAGGAAGCATCGGAAGGGCGCAGACTATTGACTGAGTGCCACATACAATGCAGTTCCTTGGAATGTATTGATCGCAGGATATGCCTAAAATGACTTTAAAAGAAAGATAACACAGTCGCTTGGGTAGCGGAACATGAAATTTTGAAGAAGCGTTGTTGAATCCATGGAAATAGATAACATGGTGACAAAGAGGAAATTAAAAAAGGTAGGGTATGGATCTCTCCCAAGGTTGAGTTAAGGGACCTCCGTGATTCGAACAACATGCCGGTGATAAGACCTTTCCAGAAGGTACTGGAGAATTAACAAACAATTTATTGAGAATAATTGCATAGAGATGATTTGATATAGAACACTGGATTAAAGAAAGTATTGTTGAATGATCACAAAAATGAATTTTAAGAATTGCAAAAGATTTGCTTGCAGGATGAGAGTGTAATGCCCCGCCATGAACACCTTACAGAACAACATATCTATGCTATGCAAAGCAGGATAATTTTTTTTTTATATGAATAAGATAACAAAGTAATGTTAACACATCTATACACATCATTTGAACTAACGACTTGTCCTCTAAGATTTCATGGTTGCATTACTTGCCAAATCAATTAACATAATTCAACATACATTATTGACTAACATTAGTAGATCATTCTAAATCTATAGCATTAAATGAATAAACATATACATCTCCATATCATAACATCAGATGAATAATTGACATGATCAGGATTACATGTGAATGTACAAATTCCTATACACATGAGTAATTCATTACATTGATTGCATTATCACCTTTCTGAATACATACATTATGAATCGACTGTCACACAAGGCTAGACCATGAGTATGCATAATCATCTTCCTCAAACTGGTACAAGATCTGATATCTAATGCACAAGATACATCCTCCTCACCCACGAACATCAGCAAGGGAAAAACCAATGGAAATAAAAGCTCTTCCACCCGACCATGTGGAACCCTAAGGTCCACCCCTCGAGCTAGGAGATAACACAAGATCCCACACTCACAGATAGTAAGGAGAACAATAGACTAACACAAGCAGCAGGGTTATACATGACACCAATTATCAAACTATCCACAATAAACATCACTGACATACTTAACTGCACTTCCAGAGGCACTTACGTAATTGAGGGAGGAAATACAACTAGGGAGTGCTAGACTGCAATAGGGAGGAGTGTCATCACATGGATTGATATGGGTTGTCCTGGTGGACTTCACTAGGCCCTGACTCCCATCTTTGGGTTGTCTTGGCAGCCTCTCCTGATCCCCGGTCCCCATACAAACTCATGCAGAATCAATGTACCTTTCATGGGGACAAGGTAGTTGATCTTACCATTCCAGGCCTTCTCATCTCATCTCAAGCCTAAATGAGCATTTGAGCCACGAGTGAGGCATACATTATCTTGATTAATGTGAATTCTACCCATTCCCCTATTTCATTATTAATGTTATCACTGGATTAAGAAACCCTTCAATGGGTTGTCCTGGACACCACTATGGGTTCCGGCCCCCATTGAGAGTCACTCCCCCTACTTTGCAACTAGTAAACCCTACACTGGGCAAGGCATTGACCATCTTGCACAACCTTCATAACCACATAATCCATACACCAAACAAGGCATTAATCATCTTTGAATGTTCATCACAATTAAATGAGTTCATGTCAGAATAGAAGACAACATTTTAGGGTTACATATCACAAGGACCATACACACAACTACACCCTTCTTAGCCTATACAATCCAACTTCCCAATGACACAGAACTTACATCCCACTATAACAAAAGCATGAACATTTAATCCAATGGTCTAGATACATTGGTTACTATAGAGAATTTATCATAACAAAGTTATCAATATAAGATTGTAACTTGGTTATTATCCAATCTCAATTTTAGAATAGACCAATTTCATAATTCTATGCACAGTGTAAGTAGCTAGTAAACATAAAAGACAATTACCTATATGTAATTATTTCACAATAATCTATTCTTACTTAACACAAAGAGCCAACTTTTATTATAACAGAAAATTAAGAAAATCCTATATTCTAAACATGAGATCCTTCTATGATAACTCTTTCTCTCTTTATTCAAAGATAGCATATAAAAAGATAATTCATAATTAATTAAAATCTAATTAAGATTAACTACTTACTATTCTTACCTATACATGACTCTACTTAATTAAAACATCAACTAAGCCTTAATTTGGAACTTAAGTCTCTAGAGTTGTTGTATGTTTTTACCATGGTTTTAATTTCTAACTAGAAGAATATTGTAAATTCTAACTAGAAGAATACATTTCAATTGTCATCTATAAATAATTTATTCTACGTAAAGAATATAACCTTTCCATTTATTCCTAACTGAATCTCATGAACATTTAATGAGAAATCAAAATAAACAAAACATTGTTTAAATGGTATAAGAAACGTTATAACTACTTATTCCTAACAAAGTTTATAATTAGACATAATGTAATTTATTTATTTATTTTAAATGTCCCCAACTCTCAATGACTTATCTATAAGAAGTAATCAATCCATTGACCAATATATTTATTCATCACTAAAAGCTTGATTTAATTGATAAGTACACAGTTAAAAATCCTTTCATACTTATGTCCTTATGCTTATGATCTCATAATCCCATTTTCATATTCATAATAATTTTTATATTCACTTTCATATTCATATTTATATCCATTTTCATATATGTAAGCATATTTACCTTATTTCTACACTCCTATTTATTCTCATATTATTATACCTATTCTGTATGCATACTTATACATAATGAATGTATATACATCAATGATGGTAATATATTCCAATTATTATTATGCTAATATAAGCAGTATTCATTTAGTTATATTCATATTATTCATCTACAACATTTATATTACCTAACCTATTAATAAAGGAAAGTGCACGTACCTCTTTATGCTGCTTGTCTTGTTGAATCTGCTCACTGGATTCTATTCTCTTTCACCTATTCTTTAATATTTATATATTATAGTATTTGTTATAATATTAATAATATCTCTATATTATATTATTATATATGCTATTAATATTATTGTATATATATATATATATATATATATATTTACTTGAATAATTCCTCCCTATATGTATTTATGATATCTTTCCTACTTATGACTCATAAATATAAATATAAATATATATATATATATATATATATATATATAATGCAGATTTAAATATATAAATATAATGCGGATTTAATTTTATTTATTTATAATGCCGATATTCCTTTTTTTATTTATTTCCCATATATTTATAATACTTCCTCTTAAATTAAATGTAAGCTACTATTGTTCCATACTTTTTGACTTTCATATTTAAAGACTTCTGTTTGCTTACTTTAGACTTCCTTATTTTCTTATATCCCCAAATCTGATCCCCTTTCCTTCCTTGCTGCTGCTATTTATATTATATATGTTCCATTATGCCTCTTACGAAGAATGGTGACTCTTCAAAGAGTCACATACATAATATTAATATCTAATATATATATTATTTAATTAATTAATTCATATTAATAATATATATTATAATAATATTTATATCTATTAATATCTTATGAGTATAATAATAATAATATTTGATATTTATATTCATGTAATATGATAATATATTATATAACTTATTAATATTTAATTATTAATATTTATGTGTAATTAAATATATTGTTTAAATCTTCAATTTAAACAAGGCTTTAATATGGGGACATGACAATATAGTACTGGAAATAAACCCTAATAAAATAGTATATTTTACCCTAATAGTATATTTTATACCAGCTTTACAGTAAATAAAATGTAGTGTTGGAAATAACCTTTATAAAATATAAAATATTGTACCACACTTGTAAATAAAATAGAGTGATGTAAATTTAAAAGATAGTATAAAATATTATTTTATAGCACTATATTAAACCCTAACAAAATATAATTATAAACAACAATGAAAAGATAATAATTTAAATTTCATTGTGTAGAAAGCATAAGTAAAAATTGGTGACAAAATCTATAAAATATAATGCACTTACCATTCAATTAACTTCTGTTCTTCGGGTCTAAAATATTGCAGCCACCTCTTAAAAAAAACTCCATGGAAATTTATAATGCACAGTGTTCTCAATAAAGTAATTTCCAAAAAGATTAAAAAGCCCCCAAATTCTCCCGGTCAAAATTCCCCCTCCCCATTTAATAAATAATGAAGGGAGGGAAGTTATTTTTCCCACTTCCGAACAAAATAAATTTACAACTACCCCAACTAACTACCTACTAACCCTTATTAAAAATAAATAAAATATATGCTACCAACATAATTTAAACATACACACAATAAATAATTTTACACAAACGGGTAAAACCATTTACCCACACTCACTCACATATTATAATTAATTATATAACCAACTTTATAATATTCTATTTATTTACTATTTTATTATTATTTCTTAATTATAATATTACACTATAATTTTATTTTATTATCAACTAGGATTATATATATTATTTATCAATCCATTTTAATGCATAAGATAACCAAGGCATATTATCAGACAAATTAAACCAAAAGCCAAAACAATTACCTAACCACTAACCAGGGTCAAAAGGCAAAACTTCAAGCAACAATGATTGGCCACTGATAGTACTTGACAAGGTATAAAACTAGGTACTCATCCTCTTCGAGGATGATGGTTAGGGTGGGGGACCAAGTGCTATCTCCGGTCAACTACTTCCATTGGGTGCAAGGCACGCTCAAACCTGCCAATTCAGGTGGAGTCGATGCCTGGTACCTGTTCACTCAAACATACAAGTTAGAGCACATGTACATAATAGCCAAAGCACTAGGGAAGGGACTCTAGCAATCATATCTCATACTCGTATGTCACCCATATGTCCAATGGTATGATGCCACCCTTTCCACCTATCCTAACAACATACTACTGCATCACCTTATCCAAATAAATCTCTGCATAATAACAATATGCATCATGCTCCCAAAAGTATTAACAGAAGCTCTTGTTCCATCCTTATCATCAGGTTCCTTAGCCAAACTACCTGCACATCCAAGGTGAGAGTGGATGGGTGCTACAGAGAGAGGAGAAACTACTACCCCAGATACTTCAATTTTAGATGCAGAAAGAAGTTCAGAGAATATTAAAAAGAAGTAGAACAATCAATATCATCTGTTTATATGTGATTGCGGATTAGAATTTTTTTTGAAAGGTTTAATATTGTTTGGAAATGTCACAGAGAAACAAGACTTCGACCATATTTATAACAAATCAAGAAAATGCACAGACCAACACACACATATAGGAATTTCATCAAATACAGTGACACTACAACAACCAGAACAATTTGATTATTAACATACCCAAAAAAATTTCAAGCTTCTGAATCTTCTTCCTGTCGATTCCCCAAATCTTCTTTTTCTCCAATCTCCCCAACTTTTTTTGTCTACCTACCAAATTTTTTCTTCGCTTTCAAATAAACCTCTCAGCACAAAAAAGACAGAGTAATAAATTCCCACTACATCTATGCCGTTACCAACAACCCCCATAAAGAAAATTAAATTTTTTAATTCTCCATCTATAGGAGATTCTCAGATCTTTCCGACAACCCACTTCCATAATTAAAATAAATGCTAAGAAATAATATCATTTCCTTAATGAAATAAATATTTTATTCACCTCAAACAATATTCGACACTCATACTTTATTTATTACAACTGTCATTATTATTATTGTTCTTATTATCATCATCATCATTATTATTATGATTATTATTTAAATCAATTAATTAATATTCTATAAATTATTTAACCAAAATAATCAAATATCGACACTACCCTACAAAAATATTACTAACTTTTATAAAATAAACCATTAGACTTCAATAAACAACTCAAAACCACTTATCTAATAAATAATGACAACAACATACCAAAGGATGACCAAATCTCGAAGACAAGATCCAACTAAAAAACAACTACACCCATGACTGAGAATACATAATGATGACAAACTGAGGGAATTGGCTGACAGAGGGACCTCATGTTATCTCCCATCCACCTATTCATTGTCATAAAGGCATGCTCAGACCTACTAATTCAAGTGGAGTCGATGCCTAGTACCTGCATCCTGCATCAAATCAAAGGGTTGAACAATGTATATAACTATAATCTCAAACACATCGTGGAAGGGATTCACATCATAATAGGGTACTCATATATGAGTAATACTATACTGTCCCTCACACCGATACATCAGTCAGATAAACCATTATTATGCATATCATATAATTGTCTAACAAGTGAAATAACATGTTCAGTTACTAATCTACCAATTAAGAATCATCATCAAGTAAATCACATGACATTCATAGCAAGATTGAACACATCATCAATTAAGTCCAAACGAAAGCATATCATAAGCATGAAACATCAGTACTAGTAACATCATCAATGTCATCTAACACAATAAAGTATCATCAAATAATCCACATAATAATGTATCTAACATCAACAGAGTCATAAAGTCTAACTCCAAAAACACCACTATCAACTAATCAAAAGCAAAAATGAGGGGCACTACACAACATCCCCTCTACGTGTTGGGGTTGTATCTGTAAAACTACATTACCCTTTATGTTCCTTATTTCCCTTTTGTACTTATTGTAGAAATGGGCACATGTCATGACCAAAGCAATACACTAGATGGATACATAGAAGAAAAGAACTTGAATGAGACCACTTTCCTTTTGGTTCTATATCATCAATTTTCCCCACTTGCAACATTCATCCTCTTGTGGAACTCTTCTAGTCCTGCTTGACCTAAGTCTATGTAGGTTATGTTGGCTAAATTAGTCACTATCTTTGAGGGTGAAACAATTCCCTTGAACTCATACTTCATTTTGGTAGGTGAATTCTAGTGATAACTTTAAGAAACCCCCCTAAAAAGACTTACAAAATCCTGATGAATCCTAGCTAGAGGTAGTAATTTTTGTGGTGAATATATGCCTATTTTGGGGAAAAAAATAATTTTGTTGGTGAACTTTTTCAAATCTCTCCACTTTGGTGATTTTAGCTAGCAAATTCTAGATAGATTTGAAAAAAGAAATAATTTCATTGGCGAATTATACTTGTATTCAAAAAATAAAATAAGTTTGGTGGCAAATTATACAAATATTTAAAAATATAAAATTAATTATTTGGTGAATGTACAAGCAAGTTTTTGAAAAATCATAATGTGGCTGGTAAAAATATCAAATGCTAAAATGATAATGATTAAGTTATTTGGTGAATTTATATCTTTACAAAGATTTACATTCACATCCTTGGATGTTCGCAGATCATCAACATAAGTTCTATTTCGGGCTGAAGTTTTGACACACCCAAATTTCTCCATAGTCTCTGGAATGGAGACAAGTGTCAATGGGTGAACGATTCAGATTAACAAAAATTAATACATAATAAAACAAAAATTCAAAAGGATGACTAATTAAAATTTACATCGATGTACTTATATTATATTAATAATTTTTTATCGTCAGATGATCCCAGATCGATGGCATAAGTTATGTTTTGGACCAAAGTTCTGACACACCCAAATTTATACATAAAGTCTCCAGAATAGAGACAAGTGTTAATGAGTGAATGATTCAGATTAACGAAAAATAATAGATAATAAAAAAAATTCAAAAGGATGACTACAATTAAAATTTACATTGATATATTTATAATATTATAATAAATTTCGATCATTAGATGTTAGCAGATCAATGACATAAGTTATATTTCAGACCAAAGTTATGACACCCAAATTTCTACATTAAGTCTCTATAATAGAGACAATTGTCAATGAGTGAATGATTTAGATTAACCTTATTTTTTTACATATATTCTAAATTATGATACTTCCATAATTAAACAATGGCTATAATCATAAATAATAAAAGTTCCAGAATTATGTTATTAACAAAAACTAATAGATAATAAGACAAAAATTTAAAAGGATGACAACAATTGCAATTTACATTGATAACCCATATTATAATATTATATTAAACAAAAGAGTTTACAGAGGGTTTTTTAGATAGCCCTAAGCCAAGGTGCCCTAACATGAACCTTGGATAAAGGCATATGTAGAAAACAAAAATTTCAAAAGATGCAATTTTTCTTAAAACTGAAAACAAAGTTGTTAGTGGCCACCATTGATGTGTCCCCTAACAACTGCCACTTATAGATGAAAAGATGTAGAATAAACAACCGACCTTTCCATTCTTAACAAATAGTCACATAAATCATTATGTATAATAAGGGCCCTACCAAAGCATTCCAACGAGCCTCTAACAAGAGCCCTCCTTGCCTCCTTAAGAATGCACTTAGTTGTAACTGAGTGCTCTAACACATGTAAAGGGAAAATTCTAGCCTTATCCCATAGTCTGGCATCACAATCATAACCATTTAAAGATAAATCAAGGTTATCCCCAAGGATAAGTGATTCTTGAATCATTTCCTTCCGGATCATCTTCACTACACCTAGCTCATCAAGAAGGTCCATTAAATTTGATAAAAATGCACATATGATGTTGCTGAAAATATTTTTTTAGGATATTCTAAAAGAATATCACAACCAATAACTTTTTGGATAGCATCGTCAACCACGAGGAAGCCAATCAAAAACATCTTCCCCAATTTTTGATGCTCAAATCTATCCAAATTAACCATTTCCCACTTGTAGGGCAAGAGATAAACATGGCGAGAGATCAAATGACTCATCTCAGTCAATGATCACTAGGAACAAAAATAGAAATAGCCAACAAAGAAGGAATATGCTGATAAATTTATAGAATATGCTATATTTATTATGTGAGAATGTACAACTTCCATGCCACTTGGAAACATTTATTCTATTTGCAATGAAATAGAAGATCAAATGGTGGGTTAATCATGATCTCGATTGGGATCGATTGGAAAAAAATGTTGTAGATTGATAAGACAAACTGGTGATTGCAGTACCTTTATCATTAATTAGTTACCCTCTGCAATCAAATCCATTGTATCAAATTGTGATACTTTGAAATTCAAGCAACAAACCAATCTAGATTAGCCAATGCCAATTAAGTGTTTTACTGATTACATTATAGGTGACAGTAGAGTCAATTTAATGTCATTTCTTCTCATTAGTCATTTTCTTGGCACTACATGTCCAGATCTTTATTATTATTTATTGTTTCAACCTTGGTTGAATCAATTGTACACATGTTTCACAAATATGTGTTTACTACTTGTCTTGGAAATATTAGAAAATAGGCAAAGTTAGGTTAGAAGGTTAACTTGTTGAATTGCAATTTTGAAATTCAACTGAGACTGCTAACTTGCATTACTGAGCATAAAACAATAGAAGACTCAATAAACTATAAAAGTTAAAAGTAATGCCTTTCATTACAACAACTATTCGAAGAAAGTAAGTTACCAAGTACTTTTTTTTGTGTTCATTCATGATTTTGGATTTAACTGTGTGATACTAATTATTTTTGGCATCATCTACTTTTTTCATTTTCTATTTTCGTTCTGAGCTTCAATTCTCTATCCTTTTCGAATTAGGAATTTACATAAATATTAAAAAAAGAGTTCAAATATGTAGAACAGTATGATAGACAATTTTATTTGTGTGTGGCTATACAGGATTTTATTGTTTTGTAGTTCTCATAATGAAGAAATACAAGCCTTCGTCAAATTGAATGTATCGTGTCAAGAATTGACACTTTTCACATTTGCAAATGACACATACTATTCTGGATGGTGGGTTGAATTTACTAAAGATACATGCATGTATGAGAAACTAGAAAGTTGAATGGACATATGGAGTTGATATTATACGCAATTGATAGTGACTTGGAGAAAATCAATTTAATTCTCCTTTATTGGCCTTATTGTTACCCATACCTAGTGTTTTCTTGTACATATAATGCAAGGTTCCCTAGAAAATCATTTACTGACATTGTGAATGACTACATAATTGAATTTGTAATGTACACATTTCTTGTTAATAGGATGGTTATGGACTATAGTGAAATATTCATTCAACATCGTCGAAAAGAGGAAACAAAAAGATTTTGGAGGACAAAATCAAGGTCTAAGGATAAAAGTTAAAAGTTATAGAGTATGATGTTAATTGAATGTCTTGGTGTCTTCTCCATGTTTTTTGGTTTGATGTTCATGTAGTTCAGATTCCCCAAGATTTTTGATGGCGATGTTAATAAAAATAGAGAAGTCTTTATGGTTTGACATGAGTTTAATGGTAATGTATACAAATGGTTCAATAACAAATTAACAATATCTATTAGCTGATTATGTATAATGTAATTTTCTCTGAACTGTGCCACAAGGCCATTTTATTTGTAAATTTATTATGTTAATCTAATTAAAATATACTTTTGCAAGACCGTGCCACATCAAACTCTCTCGCTAGGACATCAATGGCTTTGATAAAAACTTTTGAACAATGCTCCCCCCCGATTCTAGCTTGGCAATATTTGACCAATAGTGCAACGTTTAGAACCTATCACACCTACCATCCCAAAATGTTGCGAGATACTGCCATGTGGCACTCAAGACCTCATATTAACAATTTAATCCTTATTCACTTAATCATTCAGAAAAGAGATAGGGACCCATGATGTATGCTAGCTCATGGAATCATGTACTTTGGCCAATGGTGCAACATTTTAAAGTTGTCACTTGTCAGATTCACAATGTTTAAATGTTGCAAGATTGTGCCATATCAAACTATCTCGCCAGGACATCAACGGATCTGATAAGAACTTTTGAAATATGGGGTCCCCCGATTCAGATTTTAGTTAATCATTCAAAAAAGAGATAGAGACCCACGATATATTACAACTCATCTACTTTAGCCAATGGTGCAACATTTTAATGTCATCAATCTAACAATGTCTAAATGTTACAAAATTGTACCACATCAAAATCTCTCATGAGGTCATCAACATCTTCGATAGGAAATTTTCATTTAACCTAGAGCCTTTGAGAATAATGGGTCCTTTTCAACATTGACTTGGATGCAATATTTTAAAGTTTTCACTTGTCAGATTCACAATGTTTAAATGTTGCAAGATTATGCCATGTCAAACTTTCTTACTAGGACATGGCATAATCTTATAAGTGACATTCAAACATGGCATAATCTCGCAACATTTAAACATTTTCCCAATTCACAATGTTTAAATGTTGTGAGATTATGACATTGTAAAGTTGTCACTTGTTAGATTCATAATTTTTAAATGTTGCGAGATTATTGTATGTAAAGGAATTTTAAACAATGGGGCCCCTTGATTCATATTTTAGTTAATCTTTCAGAAAAGAGACTAGAACCCATGATATATTCCAACTCATCTACTTTAGCCAATGGTACAATATTTTAATGTCGTTAGTTTGACAAAGTCTAAATGTTACGAGATTGTGCCATGTCAAAATCTCTCGTAAGGTCATCACTGGATCTGATAGGAACTTTTCATTTAACTTGGAGCCTTTGAGAACAATGGGTCCCACTAAACACTAACTAGGATCACTACAACAAAAGAGGCAATTAGAACCTAAAATAGTGCTGGAATTTAGTGTATTTGAGTTCATGAATTTAGTGTATTTGCTTCCAAGTTTGCTTCCGGTTTTGCTTCCAGGTTTGCTTCCGGTTTTGCTACCAATTTTGCTTCCGGTTTTACTTCCAGTTTTGCTTCCAATTTTGCTTCCGATATAACGTCTCTTGTTGCATCCAATTTTGCTTCCAAGTTTGCTTCCAGTTTTGCTTCCAGTTTTGTTTCCAATTTTGCTTCCAATCTTTCTTCTGATTTTGCTTCTAGTTTTGCTTCCAATTTTACTTCTGATATAACATCGCTTGTTGCATCCAATTTTGCTTCTAGTTTTGCTTCCAATTTTGCTTCGGTTTTGCTTCCAGTTTTATATCCAGTTTTGCTTCCACTTTTGCTTCTGATATAACGTCGCTTGTTGCTTCCAATTTTGCTTCCATTTTTATGTCTTTTGTTGCTTCTAATATGGCTTCTATTATTGCATCTTTTGTTGCTTCTAATTGCTTCCATTATTACTTCTTTGTTTTCTACCTGAATTGCTTCTATTTTTGCTTCCTAGATAACACCAATTACTTCCAAGATTGCTTTTAGTTTGCTTCTAGTTTGGCTTCCATTGTTGCTTCCTTTTTTGCTTCTAAAAATGCTTCTTGTTTTGCTTACATTTATTAATTTAATATGTTTTATTTCAATTTAATTAGTTAAATATACCATGCCTCTTAAATAACTCATATGATTATAGAGTAAGTAAATTAAATAATATGTTTTATTTCAATTTAATTAGTTAAATATATCGTGCCTCTTAAATAACTCATATGATTATAGAGTAAGTAATTTAATTATTTAACTCATATGATTAAATAACAAGATAATTATTATAACATGATCATCATCTATAATTAAAACAAGTGAGTCAAATCTCTATAATTTAATTGAATTTGACAACACCCATCCTGAGCAGTAAATTAAAATCATCATACGTAATAAATATCCATCCAAAAATCATCGACCACTTTCAATATATATAAATTGACAAGTCAATACTGATAAGATCATCATCATATATAACTAAAACAAGTGAAAGTCAAATATGCCAGTAGATCAATAACATGTCAAAATGATACGTGTCCAACAGTCGATATAAGTCAAAATGATACATGTACAAATGATATAAGTAAAAATGATAAATTATGCAACTGAAAATGATACAAGTCAAGATGATACATGTCCAAATGATATAAGTCAAAATGATACATGTCAAAATGATACAACTCAATAATATGGTACTGTAGGCTGTGAAAATGATACATATGATAGTAACCATGAAAAGAGGCATCATAACGATATATCAGCAATGATCCATGATGCAGTTTATATGATCATGAATGTCACTGGCTACTACCAACAACTGCCTCATCATCATCATCACCATCGTGATCATCATGATCATGATCATCATTGTCGTCATCATCATCGTCATCGGCCTCGGTGTCTTCTATATCTGTGTCATCATCATCCTCTGCCATGTGATCTTTACCAGAACCAACATAATCTGGATCTATATCATGAGGATCATCTTGATCTTCTGGAAGACCCATGTTCTGCAAAAAAAACATTTAAAATGAAAAGTTATTATTTATTTCATGCAATAATTTATTTTTCTATTATATATCTAATATTACAACATATGAAATGAAACCATAATCATATTACATCATGTCAAAGTGTACATACCATAATAAAATTTCAAAAAAGTTACAGCTAATATGTCATTCCAATGATGTAAAACATGCAAGAATTCTAATAAACGTTAGTAAAGATCATTAAAAAAATTATTATACAATTTAACTATCAACTATAAATTCTATTACATAACCTTAAGTGCCACAAATTGCTTGGTCCATGTATGTTCTTTTTCACTATTAATCTAATAACTTGCATTAGACAGAAACAATAAAGAGTTTTTAAGTAGTAGTTGATTAAATTCTCTTACATGTCATTAGCGAATGCACAATTTTTTTTCAATAATTATTTATCTTAAGGTTCATGAGTAATTTTAAGATAAAGGTCTATTTTGTTTGAAAAAAAGAAGTTAGCAGTATGTTATCCGACCGATTTTAGAAAGAAAAAATGTTAGCCCTATTCCTGCTCACAAGTCTTCAATGTGAGCGGGAATAGGGCAAATTTGGGGATTTAGAAAGAAAGATAAAGTTTAGGGTGTCTTCAAGATAGCCAGCATGGGCAAGGAGGTCAACCATGCACACATAATAATCAACTGTAGGTGTAATGCAATAAGGTTACAAATGTGATTGAAGTATGTACAACTCTTATCCACTAAACCTACATGGCTGCATGCACCTAGAATACAAGCAAAGATTACAATGTTAGGATATGTTCCAAAGTGCTTAGTTAATTCAAAGATTTTGAAAGCGTCCTTGCAAAATCTATTTTGTGCATATCCTGCAATCATTGCATTCCATGAGATGACATCTCTTTGAGCAATTCTGTCAAACAGTTCACATTTTTTGTCTATGCTTCCATATTTTGTGCATATCCTGCAATTACTGCAGTCCATGAGACCACATTTCTTTAAGGCATTCTATCAAATAGTTCACGTGCCTTGTCTATGCTTCCACATTTTGCATACATGTCTAACAGGGCAGTTGCAACTACAACATCTGACAAAATTCCTCTATCCTTTATGTACTGATGGATGTCCATACCCTATTCCAAAGCTCCCATTTTGACACAGGCAAGGAGGATGCTCGCAAAGGTTGTGGAATTTGTCTTTACACTAGCTAATTGCATTTGCTTTAAAATTTCTAAAGCCTTTCAACAAATCCATTTTGTGCATATCTTGTAGTCATTGTAGTCCATGAGACCACATTTCTTTGAGGCATTCTGTCAAATAGTTCATGTGCCTTGTCTATGCTTCCACATTTTGCATACATGTCTAATAGGGCAATTGTAACTACAACATCTGACAAAGGAGGACTTAAGCATTCAGAAACCTGACCATGCTACCTTGTGTGGATTTGATGAATGGCTTGTAGCCATCAAATCCAATGAACTCTTAAATCATGTCTTCCTTAATTTGGACCAGCAATGTAGAGACAGTCCTCTAAAATAGAAGGATATAAAGTGGTCTTATTTTGTGTCTGCATTTGTATCATCATTATTGTCTCCTTTGGGACATTTTTTAACATTGAGGGATGGATGATTGAGACTAGTCAACACAGACCTTATGGTTACAATCAATTCCATCTCTTTGGTATTGAAAACTATAGTTGCATTAATTCTATGATGGCAATGAGAGGATACAATGACTGCCCTAGATTTTTTGTAATGACAACAATCCTATTTCCATATTCTGCTAAGCCCTTCTTTATCCACACATCTACTTGGAGTGCAACTTTGATCTTCCTTCAAATCACTCTAACTTCATAAGGAATCCAAAATGGGATCAGTCATAAGAAGGAGGCAGACAAACAAGGGTTTGCTGTTCATTATTAGCTCGTCAAACTTAAGCATATGAGATCGCATGGCACACACAAAATGTTGTGGATAATGACCACAAGATTAGGTTAATTGCAACTACTTTTTGTAAGCAAGCACAAGACTAGTATACTCATTATGATCCTAATGGCACCAAGAATGATCTTGGTAAACTGCTAAGAGATTTCCTTCCCAATTTCAATTGCCCTAAGATGGTGCATCGTAATATTGTGGCATTAAAGTCCAAATAAGGCAACAATTTAGAGAGATTGTGTGTAGGTATGATCAACGCTCTAAGAAATTGGTGTTAAAGATTAACCCAACTATAAAATGTTGAAATTTAGAAGGAATGATTTATTGGTAGGCTAATTGCACATATCCAACATGAACTAGTTTGGCTCACTCTCCCTAATTAAAAAGTTGCCTTAAAAGTTGTGTTGAGATTATAAGAATTAGGGGAGCCCTAACATATGATTCTACTACATGCCTAAAAGAACAAATGGAAAAATGGTCATGCAAATAGCACAACTTACAAGTGAAACTCTTAATTAATGTGGTTTATGATGAACAAAGTGCCACACTAAGGGGCATACAACTACAAACTATCTAGTGGTGGGAGCTCAAGCTATTAATGCCACATAGTTCTCTCTTGCTCAACACATACCTAACTGCACCATATGTCATGAGACTCATGAAATTGTCCACTACTGCAAAAGTGAAAGGATGTTCCTATCAATTACTAGTGCAAGTTTTGTCACACATCCACCCATGACACTACCACCTACAAAGTAGTACAAGTCCTCCACAAGGCAAGAGGAAAACAAAATTAAACACAACCACGCAACCCCAGTCACAACCACAATAGATAGTGTTGTGCTATTAGGAGCCATAATATATGGAGCATGGAGGAAATCAAGGAGGCCATGGTAGAGTATGCAGTAGAGGAATCTATTGCTACTAGTGTAGAGAACCTGGGCATACCTCGTGTAGTTGCACAAAGTTTCCAATGTATACTTATTATGATGTTGATCACAAGATAGAGGATTGCCCTACATTGTTGCAACTGTTGGAATATTCAATGATGTGCATTTGATAAGGGACTCATCATTTTCATAAGTTCTATCACCACCTAATGATTCAATAAAGGATCTACTATCTATACATTAATTCAATATAAACAAATGTGTGGATGATTCAATGGCCTGTTCACATAACTCACGTTTGTATATAAGTGATTGCCCTTACAGTTGTCGAGCTTTGTGGATTAAAATTATTGTGAAAAATGTCCAAGGATTGTTCTATAAAGGTAAAAAGGTGCATTCATAATGAGAGTGATTGAAGTTCAAATCTCAACACTGCAATAAGGTAACTAGGAGGACATGTGCACATGTCCAGGACTGCAAATAATGGGACAATTGAGTGGGATCTAGGGCCAACAGAGAAGCACTTTAGAACTCATCCTACGCATCAATAAACAACTCAACACAAGAAATGTAAATTGACATATTAACACAACAATATACAACTAAGTTATTGAAAGTCAACTATTGATACATCGTTCTCCATCCAGATTACAAAATTGGTCCACTTTTTGCTTTGTAACATATCCTTTTCAAATTGTGTTGGATGTCGACCATATTTCTCCTCCTGTCAAAACATGGCACATGGATTAGTTAAACTAATTAATCTGCAATCATTTACTTTTTCCTAGGAAATAAAAAAATATCATTTAACATATTAAATATACTTACAAATGTACAGATCAAGGCTTGTAAACCTTTCTGGCCATTGTGATGTGTGGCACGAAGTTTGTTAAGCCTAGCCTTGGATGCCTTGTCCTCAAACATATACTAATTCAATTTAACTATGCACAAATACAATTTAAAAATCGTTTACTAAATTTGATATAATCTTATGAGAAAATTCAAATACCTGCATACTCTCCTCATCGGACTTCCTCCATGCATCAGACTTCTCATATGCTTTTACAAGCTCTTTCCATACTTTCACACTTACATCAATTGGCCTTTTTTTGAGCCTTAGCTCCGGAGGGAGTTTTTTTATCTTCTTTGTTTGGTTGCATTGAAATCTCTTGCAGTTTTGAGACATTCGTAGCTTTATCTTCTTTACAGACCAACCTATGCCAAATTTAGTCTCCATGTCATGGATAACTGCTTTTTGTAGGTGCATGGGTATCTTTGAGAATGGCTAATGTAGATGGTCTTTGAACCGTTGAAGGCATGATTCCTTCAAGCTATTCACAAACATTTTTCCAGCATCTGTCGTTTGGACTTCCCCTGAAACCACATCGTATTCTATCTTGGTATCATAGGTACCAATGCAAGATGTAAAACATGGCGTGGTGGTCGAAGGAGTCTGTATTCCAGGAGTGGCTGGGACATTGGAAGCCTATGCTCCCTGTTCCACATTCTTAGATGTTACTGTTATTGATTTTCTCTTGAATCTTTTGCTCGATCCAGGACTGGTTGGGGAATTGATTGATTCCCTTTGACACTGTTGATTTGGTTGCAATGTTTCAGGGGCTTTACTAGATCATTTTTCTATGTATCTGGAAAGCATTGTCAAGTCCACACCATCCAATTTGTTCACTGCCTCTACCCCCAATATAGAAGCCAATGCCTCTTTATCTTTGTCAGTCTCATGTCCCTATATATATATATATATATATATAATAAATTTCTTCTTTTAAATTTAGAAATAAAAAACTAAAAACTAAAAATCAAAGAAACAATGGAAACATTTACAAATCTATAAATTGACAATGAATTACCTCATTGTGGCCAGAGTCTGCTCCCTTTACTCTCTTCCCTCTACTGCTTGACATTTTGAGGTGACCTAGGGCAAATTATTTTCATCTAGTCTATGGAGGCAAATGAAGTACACGCTGCTAGGTATGAAAGTTTTCATCTAGTTTTTCTGTATTCCTCAAGGTTTTTGACCTTTACTTTGTAGAGCAAATCATGAAGCTATTTTCCTCTATAAGTTTGCTGCAAGAAAGTAAGCTTATACATCAATTGAAATAAATCCAGAGAGAAATTTTATCAACTAGTGGCAAAATGTGATTTCATCCATATCAAGATAGACAACAATTTCCATTAAGTAAAGGCTGAGATATTTGATTCACATAGTTTAATCCTGAAGAACACATTTATAATATCATGGAATGTGGAAATTTGTCGTCTATTATGAAAAGCCTTGCTTGGAATTATCTTCAATAGATGTCCTATGAATATTACAAGACCCGCATTTGCCCAAATGAATCTGACATCTGACGGGAAAAAAGAGTAGATGAAAGATAGGCAATGCCCTTACCTGGCACAAATAGAAGAAGAGCAACATGAATTGAAAGGCTAAGATATCTGGAAGAAAAGTTTGTCGTGGCTCGAACCTGGGACTTTTGAGATGTAAGAAAGTGAGTATGCACTTTAGGAATGGAAAAGAAATTGGGGTTGGAATACAGGTCCCACCATTGCTAAGGATCTGCCCAAAATAAGGGTGAACACAAAAAACCCAAACGCTCGATCTCTGCACGCCAAACGCTCAATCTCCAAACACAAAATGAACACTAAAAATCAAGAAAGTTTTGTTTTGTGTTTTTTTGTTTTGTGGTATGTGCAGGTGGGAATTTTTAAATTTTTTTTGATTCATTAGTCAGCGCATTTATCGCCGACTTTAGCATCGACTTTTAGGCCTAAATGTAATCTTTTTGGGGCACAAAAGGTGGCACAAAGTGCGCCTAATTTAGCGCCTATCAGTGCAAAATGATGTATTTTGCTTGGAAGTTGATATCATTATCTAATGGAATGCCAAATTTCGTTACTTGTAGCAACCTCACCAAATTTGGATTGTCCTTATAATAAATAACTATATCTTGTTTCCATGATAGCATTTTGACTTCATGCTTCTCTTATGATTATCTCAATAATGACTCATTCTTTCACGACCTTACATAGATGGTTGGTGACAATCCTTATGCAAGTGATATGGCTTTGGAAAAACCAAACAACTCTTCTCTTACTATCATGACATGATATTGGGACTATATTGGTAGCTTATGGCAATGCTTATGGTATTGTGATTTTCATTTCTATGTTCTCATTAACCTATTTTAGGTTAAAGCATGGTAACTAACCCACTAGCTATTATGACAGTCATAAAGTGACTAGACAATCCTCTCCACTTTGACTATGACAGTCCTATGCATGGTGTTTTCCTCATGACAGTCCCCAATAATGTGAATTATTGATAGTAGCTAGTTCAAATGGAGTTTTGGATGGTGTAGTAAGTTTTCCCTATGGATCATGATAGTGAATGCCTTGGTTATGTCCTTGTGACATTACTCTCTAGATATATCCACTTTATAGTGACAAGGTTTCAAGAACATGACAACTTGGGTAAGGTATCAACTTGTCTCTTTAACCTCTGGATTGTCATTTTTCAAGAATTGATCTCATTGAAATGCAAAGACAACATGTTGATTGATGACTAACTACATTGTTACTATGATAGTGACTTAACCTGGTCACAAGATTAATGAGACAATTTTATAGTAATAACTCTATGGATGCATACCTAGCTATAATATTTTGAGCTCTAGTTGTCAAGATTCCATGTGTAAACTTTTTGTGAAGAGCAAAATGTTGCAATGTCCTATTTTGTTTTTCATAATGCGTCTTAATGAAAAGTGAGTGTATTTACAAGATAACTTCAATAATATTCTCTTGGTTCACAGCTGTTATGTGACTATTGTCATTGTTGTGTATTACAGGATCTAGAGGAGGCCATGGAGAGAGGACGTGGACGGCGTAGAACTACTAAATCATAGAGAGGAAAGTGGGTAGAAATAGATATGACAATGGAATCTGCAGATACAATAGAGGTAAGAAGAGAAAGCAACCTCAACCAAAGGAGGAAAGTGTTTATGAATTCACAATGCTACAACATAGATGAGATAAAGTCATTTTTCTGTCCATGAGGCCTTTAAGGTCAAACTTATTGGTTGAAAATGCACAGGAATGGTGATTAAATGCGATTCTATGATCAAGGGAAAAGTTTGAAAATTAGGATGGCCAAAACATGATATCAATATGTCAAATATATGACTAAAGTGAGGTTTTGTGTTGGATAGCATATTCGTTGAAATGATATAATTGGTGTACTAAACATTATTTACTATGTTGTGTATTATAGGGGATAGACGAGGCCATGGCAACAGATTGTGTCATATCAAATGAGGACACAACAGATGAAGCGGGACATCAGGTACTCAAATTTTGACTTAACTTAGGAAAAATGATCTGATGGCATTTTGTGATACGTCCATCTTTTTTCACAATATTATTGAAATTTATAATGTATTATCCAATCTTGACATAAATTAATGCATGTTGATTATTTTAGATGGGGATTGGAGCAAATGTAGAGCCTGAGCGTTCAACTAGCAAACAAAAAAGATATGTACGTGGACGTGGACCTAAAACTGTTAAATCACGTAGAGAACAGTGGGTGGAACAGGATATGACAATGGATCCTACAGACACAACAAATGATTGCACTGAACAAGAGGTTGGTCAGGACTATAGTACATGGGATTAATACTTTGAGAAAGTTGTTTGTGGATGTTCTGTATGTCGTGGAAAGAACAATTCAAATGAGTGATTGTACAAAGACATTACATATATGATGAGCTTCCAGTTGGTAGTATGCCTCCTACAATTGATTCAAATCCAATAGGAATTGTGGTAAGGAATTTTTCAATTTGATATAAATAACATGTATACTTCGTTTAAACATTATTTTATATTATTTAAATAACTATTTTTTTTTCTTAATGGATACTTGCAGGATAAAGTTCTTGGTTTAAAGTTTCCTGGATCACCAACTTCTAGCCTAGAGGGCAATGATCATTTATTAGATGATACATCTAACAAAAATATGTGCCAATATACCAGCTCAGAAGATGAGGAATTGATGAAAACAAGCAAAGAACAAGAACTGGTTTAAAGATGCATAATTTGCTTAAAGACAAGGGGAAGGTGGACTACATACCCTATGAGAATGAATGTGATGGAGATGATGACTTGCCCCTGAGTTTGAGATTAATTTACAAAGAGACATTTGATCATCGACTATATTGCGCTTGGCCCAGTGATCAACAACTACCTAGAGTGTACGAGGTGTTTCAATTTTGGGTATACAACTACATGATACGACCCTCCAATATTCGTGGAGCAAATCTAGGCCTTTTTATTGTCCAAAATGTACATGTGGGATCTAAACATAGAAAAAATTTAGAACAAACCACTATGAGATTAATGCCATATTATGGTCCATCATATTACAGTGGTGAATGGAGAAGGCTAGCAGAATATAAGCCTAGCATGTCAGCATATGGTCTAAATTTGAATATGTATTCACATCGTCTCCAATTGGAAAGTGGAAAAGAAATGAATAGAGGTCATCTTATGTCTATAGATGGACGTGCATACACACACAAAAATATTGTAGGATTTATAAATATTAGTAAGGGAAGGGACCCTATTGTAAGACCGAATTATCAATTTGTTAAGGTTATAAATGATAAAGATGGAGATATGGAAAGGGAGGTTGATAGATTGATAATGGTTGAGGCTATTATGGACCTTACCATTGGGGATGAGTTATTGATTGATTACCCCTTCTTAAAATGCACTCCTACGCGAAAGAAGAGGGAAGAACAGGGTCTCCCTAAGGATGTTCTTAAGGGCAGAAAACCAAAGAATAATAAATGAGTGTGGATTGATGTTTTATAAACTATGTTGTCAAAATTGTGTTTTATTTAAATTATTGTATAAAAAAGGTAGTCTATAAAATAATTTTCCATTATTCAATTGATTTATATATGTTCATACAATTTATATTTATATTTTTTAAGCCATATTTGATTATATTTCTTTGAAATTGATACATTTATGATTTATCCAATTGTTTCCAAACATTAAATAATGCTTGCGTTTGTTGATAGGTAGAAGATGTTGATGAAAAACATAGTAATACCCAAGATCCAACTGGGTTATTAAGATTTGGATGGGATGATCCAAACCATCCTTTAAACAATACCAAGGTGAAAAGAGAAAGATTGAAGAGAATACTACCAGCTGAGAAATTTGAAGAGCTGATGAGATCCACATACACTGATGACATGCCACCTAGCCTTAATGATGATGATCATGATAGTGAAAATACAGTGCATGAAGAAGGATTGAATGAAATGCTTACATGTTTCTTTGGGGATGGAAACAATGATGACAATAATGATCATATGGTTGAAAGTAACGATGATAGCAGGGGTAATTATCACCAACATAATGTTGATGATAACAACCTTAAAGACTCCATCAAGAAAGTAGCGAAGAGACCCGTGTTCAAATCAGGTGCAAGTAGAAACTCAAAACTGGCATGCACATTAATATTATTAGAAATCAAGTCACTATTTGGTTGGTTAGACAAAGGATTCACTATCCTACTAAAGTGAGTTGAAATCTATTTCTTACTTTGCATTGTCAATTGGTGTACATAATTCGTAAACATTCATCAACTTTGTTTATATTTCTTTAAGGGGATTTTAAAACCATAAATTGTATATAAATAGTCCTAGTATAGATTGACATATCAAACATGTTCATCATAAGTTAAACATTCAATTGGTTTAATCTCTGGCAATCTTACAGGGCACTAAAAACTAAAATATTCCTTGAAGAGAATGTGTTGCCATCAACTTGCAGAGAGGCGTGTCTGTTGTTGGTTGAGTTGGGGATTGAATATAAGAAAATTCATTCATATAAAAATGATTGCATTTTATACAGAGACGAATATCAAAACAAGGTAGAATGCCTTGTATGCAAAGAGAAGAGATATCGTATAGATGTACAAGGTCCTACAGTTCCAAAGAAGGTTTTACATCACATGCCAATTATACCTAGACTTCAACGAATGTTTCGTTGCAAGTCACTTGCACAATTGATGGACTGGTATGCAAAGAACATGAGTAAAGATGGATTCATGAGAATTCTGGCCAACTCCAAAGCAATGAAACACAGAGGAAAAATGGCCAAGAAAATTCAAAGATGAACCCCGTAGTATCAGGTTTGGTCTTGCAATTGATGAAGTGTGCCCATTCTATTCCCTGATCTCAAATTATAGTGTTTGGCTAGTCGGATTGATATTATACAATAATCCCCCATGGATGAGTGTTAGAAAGGAGCACCTTATGCTGACTCTCATTGAGGAAAACATCAAGTTAAAAACATGGATGTTTATCTTACACCTTTTATTGATGAGATGCAACTGCTATGTAAAGGCATAAGAATGTATGACATATCACGTCCCCCTTCAAATAGGTCCTTCATGTTGTATGGTGTGCTATGTTGGACTATTCATGATTTCCTAGGACTTGGTGTTTGTTCTGGTAAGATAAAAAATTTACGTATTTACACTCATAATTTATTTTCATCCCAACTTTCATACTTAGTTTTATATTATTTTTTTGATGTTATTAGCATTATTTATTGAATTGTAGGGCTTCAAACAAAGGGGATATTTGCATGTCCAAGATATGCAGAACAATTTGAAGGGAGGTATTCTAAAGATCTACATAAATTTATTTACGCAAACAACAAGGTTTTTCTACCACTAGATCATAAGTTTATAAATCGCCTGAAGAATCAATTTGATGAAAAAGTTGAAAATAGAGGCCCTCCCATGATTATGGGTCCAGGTGATTGGATTAAGAAGTATGAAGATGTTGAATTTAAATCTTGGGAGGATTTTTCTGATTAGGGTGATTCAATTGAAGAACCAGAACAAGTTGTAGTTAATATGCCAGAAGGAATGAAAAGGAAATCCATATTTTATGAGCTCCCTTACTAGAAGGATATATTAATATCTTACTATTAGATCCTATGCACATATTCAAAAATGTCCCAAATTCTATGTTTTGACATATATCAGGCAAAGAGAAGGATACCTTGTCTTCGAGGAGAGATATTGCTCTTTCACGTACCAAAATTGATAGAAAACATTTGTGGCCAAACAGGGAAAATGAAACATATGCAAAAGCTCCATGGATTTTGAAAAAAAAAGAGCCAGACCAACTAAAAAATGTCATCTGTTCAATAAGGACACCTACTAACATGGGTCATCATTGGCTAAAGCTTTTACAATTGATGGACATATCACCAGCTTTAAAACACATGATTTTCATAATTTTATGAAGGTATTATATATCATCATTTAACATTTACTGGTAACATTGATTAAGTACTAAATATATTTTGATATTTTGTTGTGTGAGAAAAAATTACTAATGACCTTTTCATAAATGTGTTTGATAGCATATCATGTTATTGGCAATTAGGGGGGAGTCTTGTCTTATAGTTGACTTAAGGAATTCCATAAGTTGATTGTCAACATTTACAAGGTATGAGGTTATATGAAATGTTCATGTGTGAGAGACATAGAGACATTATATTGCATTTTAATTTTTGACTAAAGGTTCATACTAATTTACTAATCTTATATTAGGTGGGTGACCTCTAAGGAGATCCACGAATGTGAAGTGCCAAAATGGAAGAAGGAAATTACAGAAATTGTATGTGTATTTGAGAAGGAGCTCCCTACAAGTTTCATGGACCTACAAGTCCATTTACTTATACACGTAGTCGATGACATTGAATTGGTGGGTGTCGTATCAATGAGATATGGATGTTTTTCTTTGAGAGGTATATGAAAACTCTAAAAAGATATGTCTGACAAAAGGCACATCTAGAGGGTTGCATGGTTGAAGGGTATGTATTGAATGAAGCATTTTTCTTCCTGTGTAAATTCCTTGGTAAGGATTTTGAAGATGGGCCACGCTTCTGGGATGAAGAATGAGCATCAGATATTTTGATGGAGAAAAACAACAATCTAATGGTGTTCAAGTAGAAATTAGTAAGTAAATTCATGATTAGTGTGATTGTTTTTCTTGCAATCATTAATTTACTCTATAATTTAATTGTCAAATTAACAACATGACATTTGGAGTTTGAAATAAACATGTTGACATGTAATAGGTGTAGACGAAAGTGCTATACTCGACAAGTTCATTCTGTACCACATGGACTTTATGAACAAATGGATTGATCTGTATGATAAAAAGAGAGAAGAAGTGTTAGAAGCAAGGAGACAGTTTAAGAGATCGAACCCAAGGAGTACTCCACTTCCCACTGATCTGCTTGGGGAATGGGGCAAAGATTGCACACTAGAATGGGTTACTAAACAAATTCAAAATCAAATAGAAGATGCAGGTATAGATTCAAACATAACAGAAGATGAAATCAACATGTCTAGAGGATGTGAAAGAAAGGTACACTTGGAATTTTACAAAATGTTGTTTCCTTACAGTTTTGACACTATTAACTATTTTAATATTTGTCATTATATTTGTTTTCACTGAAATAAATGGTCTTTCACAGGCAAGGAAATATCTAGCAATGTGGGCATATGGTTGACATTATCGTTTAGAAAGTGTAGATGTAAAGAGATGATCCTTCGATTATGGCATCATGGTTGACTTCAAGCAATCCAGTCGATCAAGCTCAAAAGATAATAATATAATTGAAGGGAATCTACAATATGTTGGGAAAATACAAGAAATTATTGAGTTGGATTACCACTCTTTTAAATGTTGTATTTTTAAGTGTAGATGGTATGAAGCATTTGAGAGGACATGAAGACATGATACCCATAGTGGATTGTTTTCTATAGATTCCTCATGTTTCCTACTGGAGGATAAGGAGCCTTATGTTCTACCAATTCATTATGAGAAGGTATTTATTTAACTCAAACAAGAAGTGGTAGTGATCATTAATCTATTAATTCATAGTTTACAAATATATACATGTGTTTATTAATCAATAAAATTGTTATAACATACGTCTAATATATGTATGTTCATGTGCAATTATTTTTCTATGAAGATATTTTGGACCCAAAATGGATATTTGTCATACATTATGATCCAAGATTAAGGCATGTATTTGATGATGCATTAGTGGATACTAAGCAAAACAATGATGGACAACAAAATGAGAGAGAGGGATTAGAGAACATCGAATAAATTGACATCCATGATGATGTTGAAGATGGCTATGTTTAGGCACAAGAAGACAACAATCCAAAGTTAGATGATGTTATGGAAGACAACAATATGGATGGTATAGAAAATGATGATCCAAATACATCTAGTAACAATATAGATGGTCTACAGTCAAATTTCATTGATGAGGAAGATGGTGTAGGTCAAGGTGAGGATGATGATAATATTAAATACTTGAAAGAATATATGAACATTGACAATGATACACTGGATGACATTGTAGCAGACAATAATGTTAATGACTAAGACTTCTAAATTTTTAGAATTATTTGCAATCCATGTTTAAAAATGATGATTCTTATGGCCTAAACTTTGAAATGCTTCAGTAATATTGTTTGTGTTGATACAAATTACCTATTGCAATATCCTTAAATTGTTCAATCTTTGGTATGAATTGTTGGTAGAAAAAAATATGATTACTTGGATGCAATTTCCTTTTCATTGCTTTATATTTTGTTTTAATGTCATGGTCTCAACCTAATCCTCATTTTGCACTAAGAAGAAACCTTAGCCTTAACTCTACAATGGCCTCAATTCATTGCAAGAAAGTTATGATTGAGGATTTGATGACTACTACATATTTTAATGGGGAAGATGTTTTTCATCATGATGCACATGTTGCACATATGGATAGGCAAGACATGAATCTTACTACATAAATACTTATATTAGACCTTTACGAATTTGAGCAATAATGTTAATTATTCAAATTTGATTGATGTTCTTCATAACTTGTTAATGGACAATCCTTATGTGATGGAAGTATTAAGTGATATAGGTCAAAGGATAAGCTCATCAAGTTCCTTAAATAGTGTGTCTCCTCCCCTTCCTTCACAAGCCTCTTCATCTAGTGTGCCTCCTTCCACATCTTCTCCTGCATTAGCCATGCCACATATTGCTTCTCTTCTCTATATTGCTTATCAATTTTTCATAGCTCCTATCATTGATCCTCTCATTGTACCTACTTCTCATATTGTACCTTCCACTCATCCCCTAATTGTGTTTACTTCTCACCCACTACTCATGTTCCCACTGTTGGCAAGAGACACTATATGGATTCATGGTTGTTGTCATTAATGGCAACAAAGGTCATCCCACATATCCGCAAGTCATGATGTGTCTCTACCGGAAGTCAGAATAAAGAATGTTGTGGTCCGGTGAACAAGAACAGAGCATGTGGCAAGGTCCGACAGATTGATCCGGATCTCTCAGAGGAAGTGTCTTGGTGCAGTGCGGATTTGGGGAAGTCAAGAGGACTACCTTGAGTGGTATATTCCAAGGATTTAGCCTCCGGTGATGGACAAGGAAAAAGATATGAATAGTTGAGTACCGGATTCCTGAGAGACAGTGAAAACAGAGGAAGAACTGACTGACAGAGTATCAGACTACTTTCCGGATGTGTTACTATTGATGATAGAGGTTGTGAAGGCATGAATCATGTTTGGCCGACATGATTAATGATATCTACAAGTATATGCTTGATCCGCATTGCTTGGTGAGGAAGGATTCAGCCGACAGAACAAGAGTTTGTAAGAAACTAGACTGTTCCGGATGCCGACTAGAAAGGTGATGAAATTACTTGTGTGGATATATTTAGTTGTGAAGGGTGTGATGGTGTGAAGATATATGCGAAGAAGTACAGAACAGAGCAGAAGTAGCAAGAAAGATCCGATATGTGAAAGGATAGCAGAATAAAGAACAGAGGAAAGATGAAGTGCAGCAGATCAGTGTACTGAGCCTAACCGGAACTGAACTCCAGCATATGCAGATGCTTCCAATCAGTTCAAGACTGTGATTCTTATCACTTTGTAGATAGTGTGTCTTCTTGTAGGCAGTGGGCCTCTTGTGAGCAGTGTGCTCGGGCAGTGAGCCCTAATTGGCAAGTGCCATTTTGTAATTTCCTATTCTTCTAACAGAGAATAATTTTGGGTTAATCACCCCGTGGTTTTCTCCCTTAACAGGGTTTCCACGTCAAAAATACTGTGTTATGTGTTTCTTATTTCATGGTAATGTTTTTGTGTTTGATTCAATGCTGCATCAATTAATAAGAAACTCCAATAAGGGAAATAATTAGGATAACTGATTCACCCCCCCCCCTCTCAGTTATCAACACCCACTTCTAGTGATGTCATTCCAACTTCATTCTTTGTCCCCCAATCAACCTACACTCCACGTATTATCTCATGTTGCCACTTCCACTCCCATTTTAATCATAACTCCTAATGTTCATCCTTCCAACATAGATATCATCCTTAAAAGAATTGATGAGATGCAAAGTAAAGTTGATGCATTACCCCTAGTAATCAAAGGATATCATAGGAGAAATCAAGCATAATCCACTTTCATTTGAGTTATTTCTTATCCATTTCTAGTTTGTTCGGTGGCCCCTAGTTTTGTAATGTATAGTTGTAAAGGGGACCTTATGACACAATTGGGAGTTTTTTTTTATTATGTTTATGATGATAAACGTTTTACAAAGCTCTTCCCTAGAAACTAAAAGGATTATGCAATTGAATGTCTTTATTCTCTTCCTCATAGTTCTACTCATTCCTTCAATGATTTGGCCAATGCTTTTGTACATCACTTTAATGTCAATATTGGTTTTGTTAGTACTCAAATTTGCAAATTATAAAACCCTAAAGATATGCCAAATCTTATGATTAGGTTTTATATGTGAATTTGGCCAACAAATAGAATTGATTAGATTAATCAAAATTCTCTACACTTTAGGCTCTATTCAAGCCTAGGTGGGTGTTACCTTGTTTCACCAATGATAATTTACTTTCAAGTTTGCTGGTGACTTCAGAACAAATTAAGGAGCTTATGTAATTTTGTCAATTAAATCATCCACTTCACTTAACCCAATCTGGCATATGATTTGGATTAATATTTTCTATAAATATTTAAACCCTACTCCTAAAATAGAAAAACAAAATTGGATTTTGAAAATATATACAAGGGAATGATTTTCAAAAGACAATGACTGGTGCCTGCCTTTGGGTTTTGGAGTTTTCACTCTAAGAATAATATGTGCTTCCCTTTTAGCCACAACTCAATTTTCTTGGCAATTCTAGGTCTATGACTTGCATAGACATGCAAATATGTAAGTTAACAGGTTCTTTAACAATCCAATTTAACTTTCCAAAGTTACTATGATTCACCTATAGGATTTTAATCCTTGCTTGAAGAAGCCCAATAAACAAACCACACAAGAAACATCAAATGTGTTCTAACAAATCAACAATATACTTGATAGGTTGATTTGAATAACAAAGAAAAAGTAAATTGGAGACAACTAGATAAATTATTAGCAATCCAATTCAACAAACAAATGAGAACCAAAAGTTGAGTACTAGAGAATAGCAACTTTTATATTGATTTGCTTCAAAGTACAGGCAGTGCAATGTCTCTTTCAAAAAATCAAATTCCCAGATAGATATCGAGCCATAAGGTCTTGGTTTCCTTTTATAAAGGAAGCAACAAGATTCATACCTTTCACATTCAAAATGGCTCTTTGTATTCCTACCCCTTGATATAACAATATTTGCCTTTTATAAGTCCAATTTAGATTTTCAAATATATTTGAATACATTTTGAAAACATGAAGAAAACATAAAGAGACAAAAGGAGAGCGTTCAAGATGTGGTGGTGCTATTTAATGCCAGTATATGGCTCATTGCTCCTCTGTACCTAAACCTGTGCTACTGATGATTCATCTCTAAGATATTTCTCATCCCATTTATATATTGTAAAATCACTAGGCCATTTTTAAGCCTGAATCTGAAGCAAGTTCTCCTGGTGATCTTTCCATCTTTTATCAAGAAAAGCTATGACATCCATGACAAATTTTCCATACCCAGCATCCAAGGCAATTACTCGGTCCAATATCATGTTGAAACTGAGAATGCTGATATCTCCATCCTTTTTCAAAAAATCCATAACTTGGAATACTGTTTGGATGAATTCCATCTTCCATGTGTCAAGATTTTTGATTTTCTCTTCTTCTGTCAGTATGAAAGGAATAAATTTATGCTTGAATGTAGTAAAACATTCAACCTTCGCTTGCATCTTCTGGCTTTCCCCATTCACATACTGGTATTCATCATTGATTGTTTTGACCATTTGCTTAGTGGGCTTCAAAGCTGTAGGGGCATCAGGATTCCTTTGCACTACTAAGCATATCGTAACCAAAGTGTGATGATAGGGTTGCCATTTTTATACAACAAATCTAAAATAGAAAAGTTTATCTTCAATTGCTCAATGGCCTGAGATAAAGAAGAGGTAGCAATCATGCACACTCCCAAGCTTATCCACAACCAATTTTACTCTCTGCTCCAAAATTTTCTCAAAAATTTCAAAAACTTTCATCTTTGCGTCATTCTTTATCATTTCATTTTGTTTATTCAAAATTTCAATTTCCTTTTCAAATTTCAATCTTAATGCATTAAATTCTTTAGTAGACACTGTGACATCACTGGCTATTTGTGGCACAAAGGGCTGATAAGGGGGTACAATGGCTTTACCTTGAGAAGAATTCACAGCTTGCAATTGTTTCTTTAATTTCACATTTTCAAAATACAATTTGTTTACTTCATCATTCATTACTTTCTGAGTTTGCTCATAATCTTGCAGCTTTTGTTGTAACTTCTTCACAACAGTATGAGTAAACATAGCAGTATGAACATTGAGAGTAGCTACTTCTGTTGCTGATGTATCTTGAAAAGTCTTTACCACAGCTGTACCCCTCATTTCTTGAACAATATCAAGCAATCTTGGTTTGCTTGTATTCTTCTGAGTAGTCTAGATTGAAAGGGTCTCTGTCTTTGGATTAAAAACACATCCACTTATGCCATCTTCATAATCAAATTCTAAAACAAGTTGTGGATCATCCTGACTTCTAACTTGGTCAAGCAAAAATACCTTTTTCAATTCAAGGCCAGGGATGATGAGCATATTACTTTTCAAGACCATTTGTCTTGCCTCCTCTAGACTCACATCAATTTCATCTACTTTCAAATCTTTGAAAGTTTGTGTAATGATTTGATCATGTTGTGCTTCATCAACACCCATTTTATTTATTGCCACTTTTTCATTATATTCTTTTATTTTCATTTTTATCCAAAAATCCTTAAACTTTGGAGTTTTGATGAAGTTGTCATCTTCTATGAACCTCATGGATACTATAATCCTTTCATCCTCCTCCAACTCTAGTTCAGCTTGGGTTTTCTCACCCTTCCTAGCCTTAGGCTTATGTGCATCAGTGGGTTGACCAACCAATGGCTGACCAACCTCTTGCTCATCTCCCATGTGCCTCAAGATGTTAGCCACCTCATCAGTATCCCCACCTCTTCAGTCATTTCATAGGGGACAAGTGGAGATACCTCTTCTGTCCTCTACTTCTTTGCTGGTGGTGATTCTGGGACCTATGGATCTTGTACTGACAAAACAACAGGAGCAGACTCATGAATCTCAATCCATGCAGACCTTTTCACTAGAAGTTTAGTAGCCTTAGAAGGTTGCTTCTCAGATTTACCATAAATACTTTCAAAATTATCAATGGTTGCATCAATTCTCTTTAGAGGGTCTTTTTCTTCAACAAAGAATCCAAGAAATAGGGGATCTTCTTTTTCTTTTCATCTTCAATCTTTTTCAAGATATCCTATTTTCTCTTCCTATTGTATACCTCATCAAAATTGATAAGATTTCTTATCACATCCTCATCAAACAGGACCTGATGGATACTCCCATTTTAGTCAGAATTGATTTCCTCACAAGATTCATATGACCCTTAGGGTCACAATTTCTTTCGATGCCCAATTTCAAAGAATATTTCGCCTTTAAAAAGGCTTGCAAATTTCCAAGAGTGTCAGAGCCAATAGACCAATCACCAAAAATTGTAGCATCAGGTAGAAATGTACCTTTCTTTTGTCTTTTCATTACCTCCTTTTCCATCCACATCATTTGCCACATAAACTCCATGAATATAATACTGTCTGATACAAATTTTGGCAATATGTGAGGTGGCTGGGGCAACATACACTCTAATTATAGTATGATCTGGCAGAAAAAAAACCAATCAACAAAATTATGTTTGTGGTCCTGCTCTCGTTTGTGTGCAAGCAACCTCATCATTACCATGACTTCCTTAGTCAACCTAGGAAACTAGCTACCAAGAGAATTCAATATCTTGACAACAAAAAAATCATGAAATATAATGTAGTTACTATTCTGGCAATAGGAATCCCACTTATAACACCAAAACTGAGTCGGACAATATTTGTCCTTTCTCATCAACCATACTCAGATCCATTTTTCTTGACCATCTCCCTCTGTTCTGATACAGAATCAAGTGACACAATAAAGAATAGAATTTGAAATCTAAGGGTTGCTTGTTCTCCTTCACACACAAGAATCCTTCATGCAATTTTTTCTCAATATGAGATGCAAAGTCATATTCACTATTCACCTATGGATGTTGTCTTTTCATAGCCATCATCATTAAGCTAGTTGACATTCTTCCTTATGCATCAATTCCTAAGACCTGGCACAGTGCAAAATAGGTTCTCTTGAAATATACAACAAATTCTTCCATAGAGAAAGGCTCAATAGCATTTGATGGAATCTCAATTTTTCTGTTGTTGGCCCCCCTTCTCATATATATTGGCAATTCATCTCTCCTAAGTGTTTTCCTCAGGCTTGTGGAATCTCGTTCACTTCTTTACAAATCCACTTGAGTGAGAGCTTTCTTGTTCAACATAAAACAATCAACAATTGCATTCCTATCTACTGTCACCAATGACAATCCGTTTGGCATTCTGATTATTTTTGTGGCAAGATGGTAATATTGTGCTAGTGCCCTAATCAATTCCACATCCACAAATACATTGGGCACCACCAACTTTGCCAAATCCAATTTCCATGGATTTCCCACTAGTCCCTTGCCATCCTTTTTTGCACAAAAATACCAAAACAAATCCCACTTGGAAATAGGGATTGTGGCATCCCGACACCCTTCTATTGCATCTCTAAACATCTTCTTTGGACCCTTGTCTATGGACTGAGGCAATACTTCTAGCAGAGAGTTGAAGTGGTCTTTTCTTGGGAACTACAGGCTCATTACGTTTACTGGCAAACTCAGACATCTTGGGTGCCATGTTTAATGATTTGAACAGGCTAGGGTTTTTCAAAATTCAACTTACTATACCAGCAACTAAAAAATAGAGCGAAATATACGCCAACTTCTATCAGAGAGTGCAGGAATGAACTTACCCAGTCAATTGTAGTTTACAGGAAACACACTGAGCTAAGTTGCACCTTCTCCAAGTTACATCTGAATTCTCTGAAATGAGCAAATGCCAAGAAATCTTTGAATCTTATTCAGCCAAGGAGTTCATCATATCACCATTACTCTAGTTCGTGCCATGAGATCATGAAATCTCAGCGTTCAATTCCTTTCAAATATTGGCCATTGATTTGATTTGATCTGATGACTGGGTATGCATATCAAGATTTGACAGTAATTCTCGATAACTGTGACCCCGCATTGAATGTGCTTGCCATTTATTTCTTTTACCACGTTGCCGCAAGGCTCGCCCAGACCGGCTGTGGGATAGCGGGGGCAAAAACCACTACACTTCTATTTCATCCTTTACTGCCAGACTGCAAATGCTTAGATTGACCCCTGTGGGACAACAGGAAATTATTACCTGATGTCCTTCTGTTTACCGCCCACCCATAAATGTTATGAATGACTGTTGCGGGACGGCGGGGTGAAAACCCATTACATTCTCCTCTTGCCACTCTATCACAGGCGTTAGTTGAAACCGTTGCGAGGATGTGGTAAGTGATACCTCTTGATGTTATTACCGCAATGCCGCTAGTTACTTTTCAAACCTCCGCGGGACCATAGGAAGAAACTATCTGCACCCGAACACTGCCAAGCCGCAAGCGTGAGATGAACCGTCCATGGGGTAGCAGTAGCTTCTTCATATCAAATGCTTCCTATTGCCAAGTTGCAATCTATTCTTTTATGCTCTACGAGAATGCGGTATGTGCCATATTTCATTCTTCTTTTGCCTACATAACCGCACAAGATATTCAATTAACATGTAGGACAAAGGTAATAAACAAAAACACTCATATAGTAAAAAATAGTCAAGATTGTTTCATAATGGCCATGATATATATTCCAGAGACTGGATGTTAGAGCATTTTGGCAAAAGTATAGGTTCCAAGATAGATTGAAGGAAAAGGAGAGCATCAAACTGAATAGGATCAAGCAAATTTAGGGAGCTCCTAACAGGTTTAAAGGTTACAATTTTAGATTTAGTAGGATGTAAACAAGGATCAAATGAGTGCAATCATGATTATGTTATTCTATTTCAAACTTTGTCAACAAAGATACACTATCAAATTCCTAATGATGAATTGCAAAGAATATTTGTTAAGGGCTTATTACCTACTATCCAAGAGAAAATGTACCTAAACAAGTATTATTCTTCCATGGATTTGTGTGCAAATGTAAGAAACATTGAATTGAAACTTCTTAAGTCTAATGCACTTAAATATGGATCTCATCATTTAAAATTACAAAAGGAAAATTTAGTTTTCAAAAGGGTGAAAATAAGCAATAAAATCAACAAAATGCTTACCATGTTAATTTATAGTTAACTTCAGATGTTATTTAATCTAATTCCCAAGGTGAACTGAGGGACAATCCTATATTATCTATTAATGTAATAAGATCATATAATACATAAAGGAAAATAGATATGTAAACCAAAACACATTCAAATATAGAAAGGTTCTAACATATATGTCACTTCTATTCAAAATGAATAAAGGAAATATACAGAGAGGTAAGATGAAAATTTGTTATACCTCTTTTCCTCTACAAAATGTACAAAGTAGGCATTTGTTCAAGAATACCATCAGTTATGCTCCATGTAGATTGTTGATAACTGAGAGGCGGGGGTGAATCAGTTATCTTAATTATTTTTGCTTTCTAAACTTTCTTAATAATTAGTGCAACATCAATTCAAACAAGCAAACATAACCATGAAATAGAAATACACATGACACAATATTTTTGACGTGGAAACCCTGTTAAGGGAGAAAACCACGGGGTGATTAACCCAAGATTGTATTCCCTATTAGAAGAATGGAAGTACAAAATGGCACTTGCCAATTAGGGCTCACTGCCTGAGCACACTGCTCACAAGAGGCACTGCCTACAAGAGACACACTGTCTACAATTTATAAAGAGTGTAATACAATACTTGAACTGATAAGGAGCATCAACATATGCTAGAGTTCAGTTCCGGTTAGGCTCTATATACTGATCTGCTGCACTTCATCTTTCCTCTTCTTTTATGCTGCTCTTCTTTCACATACTAGATCTTCCTTTCTGCTTTTATTCGGCTCTACTACTTTTCTTCACACTTCACTAACAACTACAACACCTCTCATAACTAAATCCATCTTATATATATATCTGCACAAGTGATTTCATCACCTTTCTAGTCGGCACCTGGAATAGTCAATCTTTTCACAAACTCTAATCTGTCGGCTGAATCCTTGCACATCAAGTAATGCGGATCAAGGATATACTTGTGGAAATCATTAATCATGTCGGACAAACATAATGTATGCCTTCATAACCTTTACCAACATCAGTAACACATCTGGAATAATGTCTGATGTTCTACCAGTCAGTTCTTCCTCTGTTCACACTGTCACTTGGGAACTCGACACTCAAGCATTCATATCTCTTTATCCTTTCCACACCGGAGGCTCAAACCTTGGAATCTATCACTCAAGATACTCCTCTTGACTTCCCCAAATCTGCACTTCACTGAGATACTTCTACTGAGAGATCCGGACCTATCTGTCGGACCTTACTGACTGCTCTGTTCTTGCTTACCAGACCTCAACACTTCTTCAATCTGACTTCTGGTGAGGACTTATCATGTATTGCAGATGTGTGGGATAACCTTTGTTGCCATAAATGACAACAATCAAAAATCCATATAGTGTCTCTTGCCAACAATAGATGTTGACCAATATCCAACATGTATGGTGCATTTCTTATATGGATGGGATGAGAACAAATGTACTCAAACTTGTATGGTGCCAACTAGATCATTGTGGCATGTGGCATACATGGACATCACCATGTGTCAGACACATACAATGCCAATTATATGATCATGTTTTGTAGTACAAATGTCAATAGGTGGCACACATGTATGGAAGCATAACATGTGGTTGTTGATGTTCCATGTGTCTAACTAGACACCAAAATGTGTAGTAATGTGTATAGCCATACTATATAGATCCTTGAAGATCCGTAAACCCCGAATAATGCCCCTAAACCCTAAACCCTAACCCCTAACCCCTAAACCATAAACCCTAAATAATTCCCCTAAGCCCTAAGCCCTAACCCATAAACCCTAAACCTGAGAAACCCTAAACCCCTAAATCCTAAACCACAAACCCCTAAACCCTAAACACTAAACCCAAGCAACCCTAAACCTCTACCTCCCTATCCACTTATCTCCTATCTCTATAATTCCTCTACCTCTCAATATCTCTCCCTATGTCTCTGGCCATGCACCTCACTCTCTATATCTCCCTATTGGTCCTCTCTCTCTAAACACTAAACTCTAAACCTCTAAACCTTAACCCCTAAACCATAAACTCTAAACCCTAAATAATGCTCCTAAACCTTAGCCCCTAAAACCCAAGCAACCCTAAACCCCTATCTTTCCTATCTCTCCCTTATCTCCCTATCTCCATCCTCCCTCTACCTCTCAATCCTTCTCCCTATTTCTCTGGACATCTCGCTCACTCTCTATCTCCCTATCTCTCCCACTCTCTATCTCCCTATCTCTCCCCTTTGTCTCCTCTATCTCTCTCGATCTATCTCCTCTCTCTCTGTCTCTCTCTATCTATCTATCTCTGAACCTGAGCAACCCTAAACCCCTAAACCCCTAAACTCTAAATCCAATAAACTCTAAACCTCTATCTCCATATCTCTCTCTCTCTCTCTCTAGCTATCTCCGAACCCGAGTAAACCTAAACCACTAAACCCCTAAACTCTAAATCTAATCAAATCTAAACCTCTATCTCCATATCTCTCCCCTATCTCCCTATCTCTATCATCCCTCTACCTCTCAATCTCTCTCCCTATGTCCCTAGCCATGTGCTAAATCCTAAACTTGAGCAATGCTAAACTCATAAACTCTAAATAATGCCCCTAAACCCTAACCCCTAACCCCAAGCGC